>JAPVLO010000142.1:6410000-7131627 GCA_027257055.1 Cephalopachus bancanus | reverse complement strand
CAAGAAGACAGTAGCAGTAGCAAACTTCTCTTAAGCTTGTAAATGACATTGTCAGAATAAAACATCTACTGTGCTGTTGACTTTGCCTTCCCTCTCCCATATTAGTTAACCCTAGAAGTGCGAATATAAACAAATTTAATCCCCAATGGCACATCTGAACCAGGAGAAATCTGGAATTAATTGCCAAGTATTTTGGTTCCTGTTGCAGCTGTTACAAGTGTTTGATTTGGCGAGGGAAGAGAAAAGGCGCCGCATACCAATTTCGTGAGCCACAGTGAAAGCTGCGTGGAGGCCATCATCTTCAATCACAGCACAGCTGCGCTCTGGAGAACATATGGTCCCAACGTCTGCCATTCCCAGGGTGTCACATGAATGATGCCCACATAAATCCTGCCCGGTAGAAAGAAAGAAATCATTAAAATCAATTTACATCCAGAAGGAGCCGTCACATAGAGCCACTTGCTTACCCCAAATGGCAAGACCTGGATATGTTTATGGTGTCACCTGTTCCGCTCTGGAAAGCATCCAAAGGCAAACTCAAAGCATGGAAGCTTTTGAGCTACTCTGGGACCCAGAGACACAGAAGGATAATGGAACTCAATTACATCTAAAAAGATGTTTTAGGATGTAGCTTGTCCATTACAATAGCAACCCAGCCTTAACAAAGCTGTGATGCGTTTATGTCATGGATCACATTCACATATGGTCTTGCTTAGAAAAGTCCTAATATTCTGACCCCAATTCATGCTAAATTTATCGGAAATCTGGCCTAATCATTTGTTTGCCATCACAGGGGCAAATTGCAACCACACATCTGCAACAGAATACAAATTTATCAGGAATTTGGATAGAAAACTAAATTTTAATCCATAAGCATAAATCCTCTAAAGACCGTCTCTTAATTTCCAAAATGAGTTGTAATTTCATATGTTGTACCTTCTGAAATTTGTGGATTCTTACTAATAGCATTTAATGTAGTGTTTCTCAACCTAATCAATCCCCAGAAAATATATGTCACATGTTGTGTGTATGTACATGAGCATAAGCATTTTCCTGATTAAAAGTTTCAAAACATTTAAAAGATTCTCAAAGGGAACATGATCACACCCCACTAATGATTTAAAATGGTCAATGTAGATGAAAGGGACTTCAACAAGACTCTTCAGATAGAAAGCAAAAAGAGAAAATATAAGGCAGAATTTTTTGACATGATAGATTTGTAATGACAAACTGTCATTTTAAATGTTACTCAGGCATTAACAAATATTAGAATTGCTTGTGGTTGACTACTGTTTCTACTGAAAACTAAAGATCAGTGTGCCCATTTATATGCAAATAAAACCTCCCAAAACAAGACAGTATTTCTAGTAAGCCAGAAGTTAATAATTGCAGGAGGAAATTTTTTTTAAGATAATATACATTACTGCGGAAGATGATTGCTTGCTAGTTGGAATCATAAGTGTTGTTTCTATGACAGCAATAATTTTTGTATGCCCAACTACCACATTGCCTGGCTTATAGTATGAACTCAACAAACATTTGCTCAATTGAGTTGAATTGCGACATACAGTCAGATGCACTACAGTTCCCATGCACCTCTCAGATGCTATCTGCTAGCAGGACCTCAACAACCTTCATACAACTAGTGCCAGACAGTATGATGACTACATAACCAATGCCACTCGCTCAATAGCAACATATTCTTCTGATCCTTCCTTAACTTGCTGAATAAAAATCCAAGCAAAGAGTAGAATATTTAACAGATACACCCTATTCTTTTCTCTTACTAAATTTTCAGGTCCTTATTGTGTTCTCCGTATTATGAGTTCCAAGCTATGATAAATTACAGTGTGGCTGTCATGTTATTGTAGCTTCAGACAGTGGAAATCTCGGCCAAGCAGCCTTGGTGAATCAAGTCACAAAACCAACAACAGCCTTCCCAAGTTTCCTGTGTATCTTCATATGTCATCCCGTGGGATTCCAAATTATAGCTGTTGAGAACAAATTGGTAGTTTTTGAAATTGAAATTGGAACACACTTTTGCATAATAATCAGTCTTTGAGATAATAATATAGTACAATACATTTTTTAACTCCTCCTTATACCCCCACTCCTGCTCACCATCATTTCAGTAGCTCTAGGACAAAAGGCCCAGGTTGTGGTTTCAGTGAGTTGTTAGACACCATAGGTTATTTCTGCACACATATATATACAAATTTTTAAACCAAGATTTACGTTTATATTCCAATTTGGGTGTCATTATCTTTGAATGATGAAATCCAAGAATTATGCTTCCCCTTCCTACTCCTTGCTTCATTAATAAGCTTGAATGAAGAGCCACAGCAAAGGGAAACAATCTTCCTGTTCTGTGTGGAGTTTAAGCTGGATGCTCAATATCTCTCTGTTTACAGTTAATCAATTGCTCATTAGTGGCTATCAAACTTCTTTGTCATCACTGAATTGGATTAAATGCATTTGGCCTTTTGCCATGGAAATGTGTGCATGAGACAAAATTATGAACAGGAGCACTTATTATTTTTTTTAACCACACTGATTAAACTCTTTGACTGAGCAGTCACACTATATATTTATGTAGCTATAATTATGTAACTGGCAACCTTTTCATTTCACTCACACAATTTCAAACCTTGGCAGTAGAGTGACTGTTTCATCCTCAAGATTTACAATGAACATCTGAATTTCTTTGTAAACTAATGTCCATCTCAATGTGCTAACGCTTGTGTGTTAAATTACTAAGAATACAGTATATCACATAAATATCTATTTTCTGATGGTGATTTAGAACAACATTTACAAGTGCAAACTTTACACAAAGTTTATAGAATGTTTTTTAAGATTCAGAGCAGGGGTGAGGATATTATTGGGACAATAGCATATATGTATCTCTCTGTTTACAGTTAATCAATTGCTCATTAGCGGCTATCAACCTTCCTTGTCATCCCTGAATTGGATTAAATGCATTATATATATATATGTATACACACACACACACACACACACACACACACACACACACATATATGAAATTATATATATATATAAAATAATCTAGAGGCAGGAGATAGCGAAGAAATGTGAATTGCATTCAGCATCCATGTAAGAGGTAAATTAATTCAAAGTGCTGACAAGAGCTTTCAGTTTATTCAGTGTAGATCTAAAGGTAAATTATATTTTGTCATATCAAAGATGGCTCTTTTTATGCTGGTCAATATTTATCACATTGCATGGAGAGTAATACAATAGAAGACTTGGTAAAATCTTCTATTGTAAAAGGGGTGCAACGGTATGATGAGAATTAACTGGTGGTTTTGTGGTGTGGTGTTGGCCAGGATACTAGACTGAGACGTATCTGACTCAAAAATATGATCCAGATGGTCTGCAAGACCAACCAAGATTAGATAAGGTCACTGACATTGTGACCATTCACCAGGTGTGACCTTTTAGCAGACTATAAATATGGCAAAGCTTATGATTTATTGTGGAACTTACAGGTACTAATAGTACCTCAGATGTATTCTTGCATCCAGGAAGGCTCACAGAGTCAGCAAGTTATGCTTCCTTGAGAAGCAGATGCCCAAAGGATAGTGACTTGGAAAATCCCAGTGGTCAGTACTGAGTGGTGAAAATGAAACAGGCAGACACAAATGTGCAAAGTGGAACAAATCACAGGAGTTGTAGGATTTCTTGCCTTGACTGAGAGACTGGTCCCCGTGCAGCATAAATATGCTGAAGACAAGAGCTGAAAGAAACACAAATGCTGACAGGGGTAGATATCATCACCAAAGATAACATCATAACAACAAAGTTAAGAAAGAATACAGGAGTTAAGTAACAGCAACTTCTCCTCCTATTCATTATCTGTATTTGGTCAAGTAAATTACTTTTTTTGCAGCAAACAAAAAAATAGTATGGTCTTCATACAAAATGCACTGTGAAAGATATTACAGAAAACAAGGAAATCAAATTTCTGGATAAGAAACCAGGTGACATTGTAATTTGTGCCTCTCTCTTCTCTCTCACCTGCCACACCTCATCATTCACTGTAAGTCACTGTGGTTGTTCTCTGTTTTTCATTCTCTACATGATTCCTTCCTGCCTGGATTGTCACCTGAGACTTCTAACTGGTCCCTTTGTCTCCTATTAATTCCTTGTCTACATGTTGTGATCAGTTACATCTTTACTTAGAGCACAGATCTTATAAGTGAGTTATGCATGTATCTGCTTCCTCTCTGCTAGTGATAAGTCTGTGGGCAAGGATCAGGTATTTGCCATCTTGCTACCTTCAGTTGCCAAAATGAATGTAGGAGGTACACAAAGGCATGTTCTGTATGTAAGGAGTACAACCACACAATAGGTCCTATTTGTTGTGGTATGCTGTCTCTAAAAGACTTTACATTTCTCAGAATATTCCTCATGTAAAAATATCATTAAAGCTCCTTAACCTGCTACCAGAGTCCCCATTTCTGAGTTATTTAGCCTTTTATTGGTTAGGATTCATCTATACGCTATGGTTCCTTGACAAGAGTTCACTTTTGACTTTGAACTCAAATATATGACTGTATTAGTCAATCAAGGCAGCAGTTAATAAGAAAAAGCATATCTCTCACCTCTTCCAAGCTTCTAGTTCTCTCTAGTGCCCCCTGTTGTCAGAACCTAGGAGCCACATGCTAAAGGAGAAATGCTGTATGTGGAGTCCCCACCCAGATCATAAGGTAGAACATAGAAGGGACCTTCATCTGAGAGACGATAGCCTGTTAACTGGCAGGTTGATAGTTAAGGAAAGGGAATGAACCTTCTATACTACACAGTCTCTTAGCTGGTTCAATTTGAACCCAATGATTCAACCTATGAAAAAGTAAAGTGTTCATTGCTGTTGTACAAGGGAAGAAGGATGCTAATTTCCTATTTTGTTATCAAGCAGGTAGGCTTTGGTTTCTTAAGAAGGGTGCATGGTCTGCAAATGAGTTTAAGAGTTTGTCTCTTAAAAAATTGTTTTAAAATAAGACAGGAAGTCAGGAATAAGGAAAGGATTCTGGAAAGCAAAATTAAATCCTGGGGCGATCAGATTTCTACCATTTGATGGCATGAGTGGTGTGAATTCCAGCATTAGTGCCACTCCAAAATGAAAACGGTTTCTATGGAAGAAAATTTCTTGGTGCTAAGTCTCTCTAATCAGAACAGTACCAGAGTGGTGGGTACAGTCCTGACAGGGAAGTGTGTCCGTTTGATAAATGAATTATTAGCACTATTTTGCTGATCCCCAAACACAACGTTCAAGGTAGCCCCAGCTAGTAAACAGGGGTGGAAAACATATGCTCACACATTTGCTTCATGCCCAAAAAACAAGCAATTTAGGAGAAGACATCTGGACACAAAATTTGAACAGGAATCAGAGCCCATCAAAACATGTATTTGATGGCTCGGCGTCTGGTTGCTAAGCAACACACTTCTTACATTCAAAACAGAGTTGTAAAAGTAGAATCCTGGTGCCAACTCTGGGCATTTCTCATTGAAAAAGAAATAGCGATGAAAATTTTTCTTTAGGCTTTAAGATATCCGATTTCCATGAGACAGAAGAGCTCAGATTGTCTCTCCTCCAGCCTTTCCATTTGCCACTTTTTGAAGCATTAGGCAGAGATTAATTTTACATTTGGAAGTACTCCTCAAATAAATGCTACATAAAGATTCTGAACTATTTTTCTCAGCCCCTTAATTAATTCTTTTAAGTCAGGTACATATATTCATAATAAACATACTTTTCAAATATTGGCCCTGGTGAAGTTAGAAGTATATACTAGAGGGTCAACCACAAGTGAGATTTGCTTTACTGAAAGTATGCTTCTGGTTGGCAAGGAGGCGAGGGAGGGCCTATGTAAAAATACTTTCCATGTGGAGACTAGTTAGACAAAAGTATGTCATTGTAATGCTTATTAAAATTAAGACAGATTGTTAATTGACTTCTAACTTACTTTGGCTTATTTAAAACATGCAGATTAGTTTCAGAGTTTGAAAAATAGATTTTGTTAACTACCCAGACAAAAAACAGATCCAGAAAAAGCAACAGGCCGACCCTTTAGAATCACTGACTAGTTTCCTTTTTTCTGGGAAACAATTAGGAAAATTATGGGGCAGGAGGTAGGGAGTAATGAACTCCCTATTAATTTTTATTTACTTTAAAATTATGAAATGTGCATTTGTGTTCAAAATGAAAGTGAACTATTAAAATGACCTACCCTTTGGAGCGGTATGCCTACAAAAGTATTTTTTCCTCTTTCTTTAGAGAACCTCTTTCCATAAACTCTCCAAAGCCTCCTTCTTGGCAGCCTCTGGTGATGTAGCAAAGCAAGGAAACCCAGACATGGAAAGTTGCTTCCAAAAAAAAAAAAAAAGACCTTGGAAACCAAATAAGAGAAGGATACTTTTACAGAACTTCACTTCATAGGGAAGGCTCCACAAAATGAATGTTCTACCGTTTCAAAGGCTAATGTCGTGCAGAGGAATTAAAGAATGGCTTCCAGAAGATCACTTAATGAGAAGAAAGATTTTCCATTGGGCACAGCACTGAGCATAGCCTGGCTCTCCCTAAACTGCTGTCCTCCAATGTCTTTGTTTACATGTGGTTTGCATTTATGTCCACCCCATGAACCACAAGTGTTTCTCTACTCCAGATTTATCAACACTTCTCCTTCATACCAGGGGTGTCTTAGTAAAAATAGAAGAATTAGGTAGTGAGGCTGTGTGATTCTGAAGTTTCCTGTAATCCATCATTTAATTTCCTATCCTTGTTCTGTTGGCTTCATTTCATACCATGACTTTACATAATACCTTGCAACTCTTCATCTCGTCTGGATGGGTCTCAAACACTTAAAGAACGAGCTTTAAAAGTCCATTCTTACCAGATATTTGAGAGGTACAGCTTAAAACTGCCAATCAGAGTAGAGTTATGAAAACTGACTCTCAGAACTATGTGCAAGCCAGGCCCAAAACCAATGCAGATTTTTTGTCTAAATGCCACACTACCTGGTGGTCTAATGACTGTGTAAATAGATATTATGTTCCTCCCAGTCTTTGGGCCTGTAAAGATCCATTTCTTTCCTTTCCTATAATCACCTTTCTTCAAAGGGGAAGTCCTGGGAAAACATTCCTTTTTCATGTCTTTGACGCTTTGCCCAGATCTTCTGCATTGGGGCTTCAGAAACATATTCATCCAAAGCCCAAACATGCGAACCGGATGTGACCCTTCCTCAGCGGTTGATTTGGCGCTGGCAGCGCTTGTGATGCACTGGTCCTCTAGGCAAAGGAGTTCTTAAGGAACCTCACAAATGTCTCCCCTCAGCTGATTGGGTCTCCATATCCTCCTGGCCCTCCCACATTTTTTTTCTTTCCCAGGAGCTGAGTTCCAAGAACCCTATGAGGAATCCAGATTGGAAAAAGAGTCCTTGGGAACGTCTTCCTTCCACTCGTGCAGCAGAAGGGGTTCCAGTAAGAAGGTATGGGCATTTACAAAAAGAAGATCATGCCATGAAAGTCACTACCAAGAATGAACCACCAAGCCCTTTCCATTAGGTTGGACAAAGTTACATTTTTGGTTTCACTGGAAAGCATTAGACTCATGATTCCAAAGGCAGACTTGCTTTTCTTCTTTCCCATTTAACTACGTACACTCCCCCAAGCATTCTAGGGCCTTATCATGTTTATGGCTCTATGCCACCATATCGCAGACTGGATGACAGCCAGCATTATTGATAGTTGACTGACTGCCTAGCGGGTCTAGTCATCTAAGGCAAGAATTGCTGCAGGGGCTAATCTTAACATAGGAGCAGAGTTGAATTGAAGGTGGCAGGGTTTCCTGCAAGAAACAGACAAATCCATGGTGGCTGGAAGTTTGTGGGAGAAGCAAAGCTATTAGAGTCTCCCTTCCACCTACCTCCTTATCCCAGTGCTGGGACCACTCATCTCGGCTGGACCTACCTCCCGAGTAAACAGGATGGCTGCGTCGTAGTGCTCCTCGTGGTCATCTCCCAGCTGGTTGTGCTGGTGCTGCCACTTGCAAAAGTTCTTGAGCGTGGTGGCCGCGTTCTTGCTCACCTCCAGGCTCTTGTCCTTGTCGCCTAGCACCACCACCTTCACGATGGCCAGGCGGATGTGGTTCTCGATACTGGCGTGGCTGTACAGCCGATTGGCGATGGAGGCCAGAGTCAGTAGGTAGTGCTGCAGGCCCCGACCATACATCCGCGCCATGGACGCGTCGGCCACCAGGAGCAGCTCCACCTGGCGGGCCCGGGAGATGGAGCGGCGCCGCCGCCGCCACCACGTCTGCGGTCCAGGCCCCCCAGCGGGCGAGATAGCCGACTGGTCCAGGAGCTTCGGGGCCAGCACCGCGCGTCGGTCCGGACCGCTGTGCGCTGGAGGGCGCTCGCGGGGTCCCAGCGGGGACGCGGGGGTCTCGCAGCTCGTGCGCGGCGGCAAGGCCTCGAAGCTGAAGCCCTCGCGGGTGTAGACGTGCAGGATCCGCGCGGACCCATCCCCGTACACTCGCTCGGTTTCCGCCTCCGCCCTGGGCCCGCGCAGCAGCGGCTTCAGGGTGTAGCGAGCGTGCTTGACCGCGAAGAAGCCGTCGAGACCCCCGCAGAGGTCAAAGACAGCCAGGGAGCGGGGGCTGCCATTCACAGTGCCCCTGTAGAAGCAGTGGCTCCGGTGGCGCCGGGGCGCGCTCGTCCCGCCTCCTGCGGGCATGAAGCCAGCGGTGCCCACCGAGCCATCCCGCTCCAGGTCCAGGAGGAACCTCCGGCCGCCCGCGTAGACGAGGTAGCCCACCTTGCCGCCGCCCGAGTAGAGCTGATCGATGTTCTGCACGAGCCCGCTGCTCCTGCGCTGCTGTGCCAGGGGGTGCGGATGGCCGAGAGGCTCTGTCGGCTCCTGCGCCTCCCCCCGCTGCCGCCGGCGGGGCTGGGCGGCTGCTGCAGCAGCCGGAGGCTGCCCGACTTTATCCTGGGCAGGTGCCGCGGCGGGACCGGCCGCGGCCAGGGGCAGGCGGAATGCGCACAGCAGCAGGGACGCCCACCGGAGCAGCATAGTGCGCTGCCCGCGGGGAGGGGCTGCGCGACGGGGACTTTATGGGTATTTGTTATTCGCTAGGAAGTTACCGAGGCGGGGGATGGGGACACGCACACACACTGGCTTGCAAGGTTGAGTCAAGTGTTGGCGGGAGGGGGGCCCGGCAGCAGCGCCAGCCTGTCCGGGCCGTGGTGCCAGCGTGCGAACTTTTCTTTGTTGGTTTGGAAAATGTTTGGATTCGTGCTCCAGAAAGAGGAGGAGGAAAAAAGACAGAAAGAAAGGGGGGGGGGACAGAAAGGAAAAAAAAAAAAAAAAAAAAAAAACACCGGGTAGTGGAGACTCAGCAAACACAGGAAAACGGAGAAAAACTCAAATGCTGCCACAACCGCTTCTCCAAGAAAAGTAAGGAAGGTACCGCGCACCCAGCAGGCAACTGGTGCGCGCCGCCACCCGCCCCTTGCTGCTCCGGACTCGCCGGCCGCGGAGGTTCCAAGCTTCGGGGCCCACTGCCCTTCTTATTTTGTGGATTTCCTTGGCTCTGCTGGAACCCGGAGGAGGGGGAAAGAGAGAGGGGAAAAAGCCATAAAAATTAAAACAAAAGCGCAGGGGGCGGCCAGCGGCGAGCTGGTGAAGCGGCGTGTCCGTGTCCCTCCGGCTGCGGTGTCCTCCTGGCCGCGGTCATCCCCAGTCGGCCGCTGCGAGCGCCGAGAGCAGCGCGAGCGCTGTGAAGATGCGAGGAGGTGGAACAATGAATTTATAGCGGCATGCCATCCTGCAATGGCAATTTCAACAATTCGTCACTGCACGCTGCCTCTTAAAGGGAGAGCTTCCCCCACCACTCCCACCCTTCCCCGTCCGCGCCTAATCAGATGGGGGAGGGCAAAAGGGGAGGGTGACCGAGAAAAGGCAGACGGAGGAGGAAGGGACTGGGACCTGGCGAGGCTGAGGGAGGAATAAGGGAGGGAGGGAGGGCGAGGGGGAAAAGTATTGGGGCAAGAAAAAAAACAGATTTCCTTGGCCTCCTTTAAAGCCACAGTGGCTCTGGGTCTGTCTGATATTTCACAACCAATTGGGGTTGGCTAGCCTCGGCTTACCTCATCTCCTGAAGGGGTGTTGTGGTGTGTTTTTAAGTTATTGAGACATTTCAAGTTTCTCGCCTGCTTTCCTGGCCCGAGGTGGGAAGTTCCTGCCGCAAGTTTTTCCCTTCGCACGCACGCCGGTGCGCGCCGGCCTCGCAGACCGCGCAACCCCGGTCTCCAGCAGGAATCCAGCCTCCCGCGCGCCCCCCGGCCCCCGCGCTTCTCTCGTTTCCTCCCATCTGTCCCGGCACCGGGTTTCCTCCCTCCACATTCCCCAGCGTCTTCGCCACGCTCAGACGCTTGCCGGCTTGAGGCTCCGGGTGACTAACTTCTCCCGGCCACCAGCAGAGCCTCTGGGAAGCCGAGAGCCAGAGGCGCTTCCTGGCGTGCTGCTGTGCCCAGGGGCAGTGCCGCCAGTGTCCTGGGAATTCCGCGGCTTTGTGAGCAACCGGCGCCCTCACCTCCTTCTTATAGTGGCTTTCAGCAGTGTCCACAATCTGTCACTTAATACGGGCCCGCTGGAACTTCCTTTGCTTTCAGAAGACAGGGCAGGAAAGAGTTAACTCTTGAAGGGAATTCCACTCATTGTTTCCCACCAAGGATTTTACAATTTTGTGCTCACACTTTCTCTTTTTCTTCCTGCTTAAATAATTAAATGAGAAATTCCCTTATCGGGTTTTGTCTCTCCTAAAACAACCACTCATAGCCATAGGTCTTGACCTACTATCATTACAGAAACTCCTTTTAGAAAAAAAAGAATAGTTTGGGGGAGGAGAAAGATTGGTGCTGGTTAGTACGCGGGTGGCATTGTCAAGGCTATTCATTTTCTCTGACCTATTTGTTTTCTCTAATTATGAATTCTAAGAAAGGAGAAGGAAAATTCTATGACTTTCAACCCAATACCTGGTAGTGGCTGGAAGGTCTACTATAGCGGCAAGAGCTCCCCTAACCCCAGTCATTCTTCAAACTGATTAATTAGTGCACTAGTGAAAAATGAATCCGGTATAATTAGCACGTTTCCATCTTTTTCTGCGTTTAACTTTGGTGGTGCTGAGGATAACAGGGCGGGACCCTTAGAGGTCCCCAAGCTGATCACTTTCTCAGGGAGGAAACGAGAGGATCTAGGACTGGCTTGGGATCTTCAGAGTGCTGATCAACCTCTGGAGGGAATTTCAGAATTGCCCAGCAACAATGCCCATTGCCCTGTGCCTGGGGTACCCTGTGGACCTGCCAGGCAGATGTTCTGAGATCTCATTCTCATTTATAAGTGATGGCTGGGGATGCCAGGATGCCCAAAAACCTCTGATGGATACTGAAAGAGATCAGACCCAGAGAAAAAGTTGCTATTGCTGAAGGTCATTATCTTTTAATTCCACAAAGTCTCAGATTTTCAGTGGTCAGTTGGTTGGGTCAGGATACAGAGGAGGGGAACTGAGGTTCCAGCAACCTTCACTATCTCACCGGTAGCTTTTGAGCTTTATGTTGAACATTCTCTCTCCCTTGTTCATTGTCCTATGCCTACAGATAGGAAACTTTTAAAAAATCAGTTTCAGTGAAAAAGTCTAATATGTGGCACTAGACATGATCTCTAAAACAACCTTAATTCAGTAAATTTAATCAATCATTAATCTCAAAGGGTCATTTTGATAGGCATTTAGGTGACAGTGGTTTATGTTTGTTAATTTCAATTCTCTTCATTCACAGTTTTGTTACTTAGAATTTAGGGAAATTTCAAGTGAATTTTCTTATCTTTCTTTCTTTTTTTTTTAGACTGGGGTCTTGCTGTGTTGCTCAGGATGATGTCAAACTCCTGGCCTCAAGGTATCCTCCCAGTCAGTTTATCAAGTAGCTGGGATTATAGGCCTGAGCCACCACTCCCAATTTAAATTTTCTTTTTAATGAAGCTCCTTCCAACCAAAAACATTTCACTTCTCACATGAATACTTAATCTTAATTTTATGGCTTTAAGTTTAATTACATAATGACATTTGTACTCAGATTATTCAAGTATTTGAAAACATACCAAAGTACAGTATAGAAACAGATAAAGTTCAAATATGAATATAAAATACTAAATATTTGTTAGAAATACATATTCACAAGGAAAATAATAACAGTGTTTATTAATATAATGAGCAAATTCTTACCATATTCAGACAATTTCTACTAGGAATATAATTTTTTTCTGAGAAAGTATCTTGGACACTTATCAACCTCATTTGGTAATATTTTAAGAATATTATGCTGGGATTAAGATGAGCTGCTATGTTCCGGAAAAAATTAATGTCAGTCAGTCCAAGGAAGTAATTTGCATTGGATAAAAGTAGCTGAAATTTTTATTTTTACAATAAAAAGACAAAATATATTAGCAATCATGTTTAGATAGACTAATTCCTACTTCATTATTCTAAGTAACAGCTTAATGAGCTCTGGGTGAGCTTTTGCCTCCTGTGTGCATATTTAATGAGAAACTTCCATTGCATTTATAAATTACATGATCACAAATACAATTGATTGTATAATTTTACATTTCCCAAAAGGAAGAAAGACTTTCTACTCCAGAATGTTGCAAGTTGGAATTTATCCTGGAGATCATCTCTTTTTTTTAATCTAACAATAAAAAACTGAGACCTTGAAGACGATGTGGCTTGTTTGTGAATAAAACGACCACTAATGGTTACATTTCTGGAAACTTAAATTGCCTAGCTCCTAATTTGGTGCTCATTCTGTAAAACTTAAAATTTATCCAGTTTCATAAGTATCAATCAAGGGCCTACTGCACAGTACTCTGTAAAGTTTTCTGGAGGCATATAAAGACGAAGTCATGATTAATGTTCTTGAGGAATTCACAGTGTAAAGATGGAGCCAATTGTACAACAGATATTTAGAATACAAGCTAGAAAATACAAATACAGAGGGAGAAAGAGCAAAAGAATAACTCCTACAGGTGCTCTGAGCCCTGTGCTTCCAACACAGCTTTGCTCCATAGGATTTGTATGTTCTTGTAAGTAGTATTTTCTCAAATTTCCATTTGCTAAAGTGTCATTTCCTACCCCCTCACACCAAACTATGATTTTAATGGTAAGAGTGAGGAAATACCTGACAGTAAAATATTCCCTTCCAGCCAAACACCTGCTCCTTACCTCCCATGTAGAAGAATCATAGTCTCTCAGCTCTGTTTTTCTTTCCCACATCAAGATCCCTCTCCTGGGCCTTGGCCTCTTAGGATCATCTGCTTTGGTAGGACACAAGGATTCTGTGAGTAGGAACCCCGCCACAACTGCGTGGGGCTATCTATAAATTCCCCAAAGGCTCTGGGTGAGTTTTGGTCTCCTGTGCCACTCTGCTTTGCAAAACCAGTTTTTTGAAGACGTAGCTTCAAAACCAAAGGTTACACTTTCGGGACATGGAAAGGAGTGAATGAACTAGCCTAGCTTTCATATGATTTTTAAATTTTTAGAGCGTGAAACCATATCTGAACAGTCATTTTCTCCTCCTTTCCAACCCTTTCCCTTCATTTCCATACCCTCCTATACCTCACAACGGTAGAATATGCAGGTGCAGCAATGCACACACACAACCTCACACACATGAGCACGCACAACATACGTCAGCATGTGTGTGCTGCACACACTCACCCTAGCTCACGTTCCCCCCAGACTACAATGTTAGCTGAATAGAAATCTAATCAGAGTTCAGATAATAGGAGAGGGGATTAGTCCAACTGCCTATCTCCCTTCACAAAGAAAATGTTCTTGAGACCCATATTGTAGAGACTTTTTTTTTTTTTAAGTTTACTGCATGCCTGATAAACCTCAAAAGTATTTTCTCTGCTACCTGATTAGGACATATAACAGAACAGTCTATCTGTTGTGGTAGATGACATGTGCTTTCAAACAATTTTTACTGAATATTATGAAAAATAACTTGGGAAAAGCTAAATTTTCATTTTTCTTATACACAGAAATTTTATACTTTGTAAAAATTTTCAAATGAATGCTATACATATGTGTTATTTAAGACATACAGGTGTTATCTGTAAAGTAAAACCGACAAGTCATTTTTTTATGCTGACCAGCTGTGAAATGTTGTTTTAGCTTTTTTCACACAATTATCCACATATTACTTACTTTTATGAGTTACCTGTGTTCTTTTTTTCTTTTCTTTATTTTTCGGAAATCATCTCAAAATCAAACCTTACTGGAAACACATGGAAAATCAGGACTTTCCAGCTGAGAGTAATTTGAAACACTTGAGGTCCCCTACCTTCATGATAGCAAATTTCAAGCAAAGTTTTCAAATTACTTAATGAGGGGAAGGTGCAGTTGTAATTGTAGTAGGAGTTGTTTCTCAGTCCTACAATTCCATTATTTCTTAAAAGTTAAGTTTACATTTTGACATCACTTTGACATCTAGGATGTCATAATCCTACTCGAAACTATTCAGTCTCTCCATGTGAAATGTATTCTTCTGGTCAATAAAGAAAGAACCCGAAGTTAATCCAAACAAGGCTGATAAGCATGGTTTACTGCCTCACCCCTGAGGGGGGGGGTGAGGAAAGGGAAACAGCAGCTTCCTAATCAATGCCATTACCTCCCACTCAAGATGTTGGGATCACTGCAAATTGCTTAGATGGTCAATGGAAGAAATGCACAGTATCATTTTTTCATGACTCTTACTGAACATTACGTATATCTCAAACACATACATTTCCATGTCAGGTACTCATATGTGGAAGAGCAGTTATCTGGGTTATGATCCTAGAAGGGAGTTCAAGTAAAGATGCTGAAGCTTTTACTCACTTTCTTGTACTTAGGAGGTTACTCTTCCTATGTCCTGCTTCTCACCTCCCCAGTCATGTTGGACACAGTAAGTGACAATGTACCTTGATTTACTGACTGAATAGAGATTTGATTCTAAGACCCAAGAAGGAACCTACTTATAGGGGTTCACCATCAACAGCTCCTTCTTTTTGCCTTCCAGCTTACATGTATATTCCACAGTTCAACTCCACAAAATTTTCAGAGAAGCCATAAGTAACTTTTTAAAAAATTGCTGGTAGTCAGAGAACTAAAGAACAATCTAACCTGACTAGAGTCTCTGCTAACTTGCATCCAATCAGTTTACCCACCAAAAAACTGCAACACACTGTCTTGAGATTATGAGATAGTTTTCCCTCTTCTCTCTCTATCATAAGTCTTATTTTTGTTTTTGATTATTGACAGGAGTCTAATGGTTGCATTCCCTTCTACATGAGTAAATTTTTTGCATGCTAAAAATAATTCAATGTCTCAGGATTATTTTTGGCTTCCGTTTCTTTCTTCTTTCCCCCACATTTTTCCTTCTTTTTTCTCTTTCTATCTGCCTTTCCTATGGAATGTACATTTTATGAAACCAGGAATCGTGCTTATCTTCTTCACCATTGCATCTCCATTTTCTAGCTCAGTAAATGGAGAAGACAAGGCATCAATAGATACATGTTTAATATGCAAAACATGTACGATAGCCATTTAAAAAAAATTATATATGTTGATGTTTGTTGATATTTGTCTGTCATTTTTCTTTGCCATCTTTTTTCTAATAACAAAAACATACTTTTCCAGAGACACCCAATCCATGTGTTTGAGTGAAGCTGATTCCTTTTCCTCAGATCTAGTCACTGGACACCAAACCTGGCAACTCAGGGTGCCCTTTCCACCTGCCCTGCCACTGATTCTGGGAAGAAAATGCCCGCCCATTGGACATCTGCTCAAACTATTAGCCAAATGCACTTTTTCTCTAGGATCAGAAGATCTAAGGATCATGTATTTAAAAGGAAAGCCTGATTGCTGTAAAACACACCTTTAAACTTTCAGTGGTTCCACACAGATTGTATTCTTTGCTTTTGTCACCATCCATTGTGAATTGGTGGTTGGCACCGTGCTGCTCCACGCAGTCATTCTGTAACTAAGATTATTCCACCCTGTGATCCTACCCCATCCTTAACATGCTGCTTCCAAGGGTAACATAGAGAGACAAGGGGGGAGGGTAGGGGAGGGAAGAGGAGGGGAGAGATGAGAGGAGCAGAGAGTAGAAGAGAGGGAAGGGGATGGGGGGAGGAGAAGAAGGAAGGGGAAGGGAGGGGAAGGGAAAGAAAAAGGAGAGGAGGGCAGAGAGGAGAGAAGATGGAAGGGAAGGGGAGGGAAATAGGAAGAAAGGAAAGAGGGAGGGGAGAAGAGACAGGAAGAAAGAAGGAAGGGAAAGGGAGAAGTGAGGAAAGGAAGAGGGAGAGGAGGAAAGAGGAGAAGAGGCACACCTTCCCTCACTTGCCTCTTCCTAGAAGTAGCCTACTTCCAGCCCATTGGTGGAATTATAAGAAAAAAAATCAGCCGGGCTCGGTGGCTCAGCCTGTAATCCCGCGCCTTTGGGAGGCTGAGGTGAGTGAATTGCCTGAGCCCACGGGTTCGAGACCTGCCTGGGCAACTTGGTGAGCCCTCATCTCTACAATAAATCAAAAAATCAGCTGGGCATGGTAGTGTACGCTTGTAATTCTGGCTACTCGGAGGGCTGAGGTGGAAGGATCGCTGGAGCCCAGCAGGCGAGGCTGCGGTGGCCGGGAGCGGCCACTGCAATCCAGTCTGGGTGACTGAGTGAGACTCCAACTCAAAAAAAACAAAAAAAAGGAAAAGAAAAAAACCAGCCCCATTACAAGGTGGGCAAAAGATATGAATAGACACTTCTCAAAAGAAGACATATGAGAAGCCAACAGATACATGAAAAAATGCTCAGCCTCACTAATCATTAAAGAAATACAAATTAAAACCACTCTGAGATACCACCTAACTCCAGTCAGAATGGCTATCGGCAATAACTCAAAAAACAACAGATGCTGAAGAAGATGCGGGGAGAAGGGAACACTTCTGCACTATTGATGGGAGTGTAAACTAATACAACCTTTATCGAAAACAGGGTGGTGATTCCTAAAAGATCTAATTGACCTTCCATATGACCCCACAATCCCCCTTCTGGGAATATACCAGGAGGAACTCACATCACTCTATTAAAAAAGATACCTGCACACACATATTTATTGCAGCATTATTCCCAATAGCAAAAACATGGAACCAACCATGCTGCCCATTGAAAGAGGACCGGATTTTTTAAAATGTGGTACATATACACAATAGGCTATTATGCAGCCATAAAGAAGGACAAAATCATGAACTTCGCAGCAACTTGGATGAACTTAGAGTGTATAATACTAAGTCTGTCACAGAAACAAAGAACTGAGTACCACATGTTTTCACTCATAAGTGGACCTTGAACAATTATCATAATGCTATAATAAGGGGATTGACAGTAGTGAGAAACTGCCAGGGAAGGGAGGCACACCTCATCAACAAGGGTACCTGCATAATGAACATTTGTATACCTAATCTTAAATTATATCCCGTGCCTTTAAAATAAAAGAAAAAAAATACAAAAAAAGAGAGCAAGGTTTGGTCGAAATAAACACATAGGTAAAAAGTTTTTTAAAAGGAAAGAAATATAATCCTTATGGCAGAAATGACCATATGGCTTCATCCAGATGTAAGGGTGGGGCAGGAAGCTGGGGAATATAGAGCTTCTGTGAGCCAAGTAGAAGAAAGTGGGATAAAAAAAGCATCTAGCTAGTCTCTGTTGATTGTCATTTTATGTTAGAGAAGCCACCAAATGAGGAGAACTAAGAATGAAGCCAAAAAGGGGTAACAGAGGGAGAGAGAGGAAACAATTTTTTCAAAAAGGAAAAAAATGAGAAGACAAACTATCAGAATCCTTGAATTCAGCAATGTTAATAAAAGTTATTTTTTTGTTTGTTTATTTAAACTAGTTTAATTAAGGATTCTGTCACCTAAAACAGAAAGCATCTGGATTAACACGTTCCTTTTGACTTGCCATGTTATGTCTAGACCCTAGCCCAGTGCCTTGCATGTGGTAGACAGTTAAATATTTCTGGAATCAAAGAGTATAAGAATAAATACTCAGTATTAAGATACGGAGTGAAAACAGTGTATAGTTACGGGTCTGATGTTAACAAGTTCATTTTTTACATTTTTCCTGAAAATTGTAGTCTTAGGTAACTAATAAGTATGTGACACTTATTCTATCATTATATTTTTCTGTTTATCTGTTCTGTCATTTAACTGTGCATGGCTCATGTCATTCTGAATAAAAAATGTCAGCATTTTTTAATCTGGATTGGTAGATTAATTACAGAATTTTCACACAGGATTAATCAGAACTGAGATTTAATGGTATTTCTATTATTCTAAGTCTTTTAAATCTTATTAAATATTGTAATTATCTATACATTCCTGAAATTAAGGACAGTAACACTCCTCCAGTGTATATTCTGAAGAGATGTTTGGTTCACCAGCCTCATCTGGGTGTCTTACTCTGCAGTTTAGAAAAGTACTGATCACAAACTGCTAGGCTCCACTTAATAAAAAAGTTCTTCTACCAAACTATGAGGCATGGAAGTAGAAGAGTTATTATTTTGAGTACACCCCTCCAAAACAATAATAAGCCAAAATGCCAAGTTTATATTCTAGCACAGACACTATTTGGAATACCGAGAAAGTTACCTGGACACTTTGTGTACCTGTTTTTTAATCTGCAACAAAAGGACAGTTATAACACATAACTCACTGGGTTTTTATGAAGATTGACATGATTAAGAATTTGAATATGTGTGATATACATGGCACATAGTTAATAAATCATATGTGTACTATTATTATTTATTAGTAATTACTCGCTATGGCAGTTGAGAGTCTTGTTTTAACTTTTTCATGTTCATTTACATTTTGGCTCAAAGAGTTTATCTCTGACTTTATCCTAATAGAAGCTTTTGGAAGAGAATCACCAAGGCTGTGAAAAATAAAAATATTTAAGACATTCCAGGAACCACGATTGGAGAAAAACCTGTTGCCAAGAAGTTGTAAATCCAAAAGAGTTTAGAAAGATGCATCTTATGTGAGTTCTATGGGAAATTTTGAGAAGGATAAAAAAAGAAAAAGCAATTTATCCTTCCTATGATGTCCTCTTGTTTTTATAGTCCCATGTAGTATTAACAACATGTGTGCTCTTATCTTTCTGTTGTTCCTGTCACATGCTAAACTGGCATCATACAGAGCATGAGGATTGTCATTCTACTGCCACATGCCTCCAGTGCCTAGCATATCAACAGACTTTATAACCTCTCAACAAATATTTGCTCAATTGCTATCAATTAGATCAATCTGATATAATCATACAGAGTTTAAGTGAGGAGAGAGAAAGCAAAAATAAATTATTTTTGAATCTTTGTCTAAGATGAAGAAAAATAGCAAGAATTCTAACTTAAAGTAATCATGACTATCTGTAACTCAATTTCATGGAAACTTGCATGTTCTAGAGCCCCAACTCAGGAGGCGAACTCAGGCAGAGATAAATGGTATTGATTATTTTTACTTGTGGGAAGAGTTAATGACTTTCATCTTTCTTGTTACATGATGTGATGTATTTGAGTTTTAGGATTAGTGTATATGGTATTCATGTTTTCAATCACTAAATAGTTCCTTGAAGAATTTAGATACATAGTACGCAGTAATTCATAATTTGAAATGTGGTCAGCCTATGCAGCTGACTGGAATTTCTGGTTCTAGGTTTTGTTGGTTTGTTGTTGTGTTTTGAATACTCATTATCACATTACAAATAACTAAGGCAAAGATATTAACACAAAAACTAAAACTATAACTACTTCTTTAAAAGAGATGTTTTTCCTAAGAAGGTTAACTATTCTTAGTGGTGGTGGAATATTGAGTGCGAGACAGTGGTACTTTAAGGTAGAAAACAAAATAGATTCATTTTGAAAGGGAATTCACTAATGGTGCAAATTTACCATGTGAAGAACTTTAATTGTGCTGCCCACAGTTATAAGAAAAGGTGATAGATGAAACAGCCCCTCTGAGTGTTTTATCTGATGCAAAAGTTAGCATTAACAAACATTTGGGGAAAGTTGCAAAATGGCCAGATGTGTTGTTACATGCAAAAACATATGTCTATGAGTTTTCATTAAAGTGAGGTGAAGAGAAAAATCAAAAGTGCAAACATGTCTATGGAATTACAGGTGGTGATGATAGGATGGAGGCAGCTGAACTAAGTACAGATGGAATAAATGTTGGTTTTAAACTTCTAGAAGCATCTTATATTTTTTATCACATGTGAAGTCAACAAATGCATTGTTTGGCTTGTTATCCCACATATGTTCTCTTGAAGTGAAGAAACTCATAGAGGAGAAATAACATGCTCAATAAAAAATACTGGTCTGTATTGAAAGAAAATGCCTTTCCAAGTATTCATCCATGAGATGGGTAAGAAAACATGAGGATTTAAGGAAGCCAAGGATAAACTGACTCATCTACTTTTTGTGGCAATGTAGCATATTTTGGGATTAAGACTCACTTGTTTTCCTGTTCTGTCATTTCCCAACATTAAGAGACTTGAATAAGAACTCTCTGAATGTTTATTGACATTCCACTGCAAAGAACATAAGGCATAGCCAATTTTTTTTTCTTCAAAAATGTTCACAAGTACTTTGAGCTAAGGTGGTATTAAAAAATATGGATGTTCTTAGTGTTTTCTTGACAAATCCATAGAGTAAGAAAGTTTACTTTTTATTTCTTCAAATTTCTGCTGACCAAGAAAAATAAAACTTTCATCCTTTAGAGAGCAATGAATCTCAAATATTTTAGGCCCTTTTATTCCTTTAACAATTATTGAGGACCGTCCTACAACTTTTGGTTTATATAGGAATACTTGCTGGTATTTGCCATCATAAAAATTAGAACTGAAAAATTAAATAAATAATATACACTTAGTAATATAACAATAACAAGCCTATTACATGCTAATAAGGGTAACTTCTTTATGACAAATAATGATATGCTCCAAAACCAAAAAAAAGTTTGTGACATTGTTTTATATTTTATTAAAATCGCCTTATAGAAGAGAACTGGTTTCTAATATTTTTGTCTATATCCAATCATTTTAATATCATGTGTCAAGTACCCTCTAGAAAACTCCACTGCAATATTTTTGTATTGTTATGAAAATATTTTGATCTTGGGGATCTCTTAAAAGGGCTTGAAATACCTCGCTCTAGGAACTTACTACTCAAAACTAGCATCTGAGTGATTTGGGGGCTGGTTGGAAATCCAAAATCTTAGGCTACACCCCAGATCTACTGGACCTGCATCTTGATAAACTCTCCAGATAATTATCATGTGTATTAATAAATAAAAGGACACTGTTGCTTTATTTCCATCTCTTACTGACTTCTACTCAGGGGAAAAGAGTGGATCAACTGATTGGTGAAAGAAAAAGACAAACATTGAGCCACATTTTAAGTTGGGTATAACTAATACAGTAAAGCTCATTGAGCATATGTGGCCTTCTTTGTGGGATGGGGTGGATGGTGAGGTTGGTTCTTTGTGCTTAAATGTTCACATAGCAAGCTTGCTAAATGTCTCACTCTTCTTATAGCAGGTCCCAAGGGCTGACCAAGGAAGTCAGAAGAATAGAGAATCGAATTCAAGTCATCCTCCAATTAAAATTGGTCAATTTATTTTGGTCCTCATCTGGTTCTGGGTCCTATTTTTCAATGGTTCAGTTGAGAGGGTTGTGATAATTTATTACTGCCATATATCTCCAAACAGCAAATGTGAGAATCTACTGTGCAATGCTTAGCCCAGTATGTGTTCCTGTTATATGTTGCTGCTACTGTTGGATACAGAGTGATAGTCTAGAACCTCATATTGGTTCAATTATTCTTTTTCTTTGAAAAAACTTTAAATATTTTTACAAGATAACAAGGTGTTAACATTTATGATCAAGAAAGTACATGAAGTTTTCGTAAGTTTGTTTATATAATTTACATCTAAGTTACACTTATAAGTATATAAACTTATGAATTTATACTTACAAATGTCTACATTCCTTAACATGTAATGGACATGGATACAATAAATTATAAAAAGAGAAACAGACAATCTCTAAAACATATCTCTTTAAATCAGAAACAGAAACTCAAAGTCATAAGGTCAAAGACTTTCTGAACTCTGTGATGATCAAGCAAGGGCATCTAAGAGTTTGGTCCCTGTAGGTTAATAATGGCAAAAACAGTATTGTACAATACATGGAAGCCTGGAGTAGGCCTCACCACTTAGAGCTTAAACTTAAATCTTCTTGTCACCAAACGATAGATCGTAATAGTGGGTTTAAGACATGACAGCTAAATGCTATCTGCAGCAATAATTTGTAGTGCATTGTGGCCCAGATTAATAATAGAACCAACTTAGAAGCCACACATTGAACCCAATAACCTAGTGAATTAGTGAATATATTCATGATATCCTCAGTGTCTCCTGTGGCAGAACATTGCAATAATGCAATACCAGATGTTACAACTAAAGATTGCTAAGCAGAGATGAATGAGCTCTAAGGAAGAAATCAAGGAAAACAAACAATCCTTATCTAGGCGCACAAGTGATATTACACACAAATCAAATGCTAAGGTACGCAGTGAACAAAATTAAGAGTCAAAATATGAGTAAACATTTTGAGGCTATTTGAAGAGAGAAATGAAGAAACAACTTCTATTATTAAAAAGTATAGGATATTATAAAACTGCATTGAGGTAAAACAAAAAAAGGAGAAGCATAAAAAGGAAAAAATCAAAACTCTTGAACATAAAAGGTATATATTTTTAAAATATAAAACTATTTTAGTGTATTTTATAAACCACATACAGTTGAAGAGAATTAGTGATTTGGAAGAAGGTACTAGAGAATTCATTTAGAGTTCTTCATAAAGAGATAAAAGGCAGGTAAGATGTATAAGTTAATTAAAAGGTATACAAAAGAATAAGGGAATGTAGAGGACGATAAAGAAGAAGTATATAAACTGAAAATATTTGATAATGTTTCAAAATTCATTAGATCAAAATTTGCTCTGGGCACCAAAATTAATTAATAAAAATTAGTTTTAATTTAAATTTATTGCACTGAGTCTTACTACCAAGATGGATTATTAGTGTATCTTAATGGCTGCCAAAATGAGGGCAAACCCAGAATTATAAATTAGCAAACTATTATCACAAGATGATAACAGAAAAGAATGGACTCATATCTTTAAAGGAGTGAAAGAAAATAATTGTAAGCCTAGAGTTTTATACCCAGCTACATTATTTTCCAAGAATATGGGCAAAATAAAGACTTAAAATAATTTTTCTAAGACTAAGAAATTTTGCTATTACACAAAAGCCCCTTATATGGGAAGTGTTAAAGGATAAAAATGAATAAGAAGGAAAGTCAGCAAAGAGGGAAGGTCATGAATGCAAAATTGATAAAATAGGGTGACACATATATTCAATTTTTACATAGAAGTGAAAGCAGCACATCTCATATGATTGTTCTTATTTTATTCAAAATAATGCAGTGGAATAAATTACTATGAGTTTTAATATATGGGCCATCTTGGAAGAGCTCTTAATGACCAGAGATGGAACAATTTGAGGAATAAAATAAATAAGGTAATATTAGATTATAATCTAAGGCAAAAAAGTAAACATCTATAAAGTAAACACTTACCAATACTTGATATGAATACATTATTGGGAAAAAAATTAAATGGAAGAAAACTACAAATTTCCCACACAGAGGAATTCTACATAGCATGACAATGTTCCTTTCCTTTAGGAGATGGAGCTTAACTCTGCATTCCTTGAGTATGGGAAAGGTAGAAATGTATATTTACAGTAAAAAAGAATCCTACTAACACCACATTTCCAGGGATCAAGGCTAACTATATCACTAGTAAGTAATGTCGATAGCATGTACACTTGATATAATGTGATGAGAATCACACTTTGTTACCTTCATTCCAAAAACTTGAGTCAAACCATGAGAAAAACACACTGAGAAAACGAGAGGCTAATGTTGGAAGTTTAGATAAAAAATGAAAAGAAAAGAGAGTTGTAAGGAGCCCAGAAGTCTTTTTTTCATGTGAAATATAAGTATAGAAAAATAAAAAGAGAGAAAATGAGCCTTGATTTAGGCCCTGTTGGAGGGACAGAAAGAACTTGTGAAGCTTTACATTTACCTTAGTACTGTAAGAAAGGGATTGACAGTAGCTGGAAACTGCCGGGGGAAAGGTGGGAGGGTACATACTATTAATAAGGGTACTTGATCTAAAACCAGGCAAAGTGAGAACCAAAGGGAGGCTCAAATTTTATCTGTACAATGTCCACTTGTATACCTAATCCTGAATTGTACCCCACATCTTTAAAATTAAACAAACAAACAATGAATAGCGAGAATAGAAGAAATAGAAAATTGTCAAATAATATGTGGTAGTATCCAAACAGGATTTCACTTTAATCTTGAAAAGTGCAGACTGCCCTGGCTAAGTTGAAGGGAAAGAGAAACAGATTTTGTAAGTGGTGATGGTTTTTTTGGTATAGAAAGTGAATTGAAGTTTGAGTACTGTACATGGGACAGAATTCAGACATTCTTGTCTATGGTTTATATATGAAGTTCATTTTATTTTTTGGAATAATGCATAATCCACAATGTTGTATACAAGGCAAGGCCTAAATATAGGTTGGCGATAGGAGCCCCAGATTCTAGATCCCAGTTTCCTCCAAAGAGGAGGCTTACAAAAGAGGCTTAAGCCAAATACAAGTGTGGCCGAAGGAAATTCCTAGAAAGTACTGCAAGCCAGAGTGGAGGACTATGTACTTTGCATCAAAGAGGTCACTCTGTTCCTGAGTTTTCTCATGTTCTAATGAATTCAATGAGGCACTTGTCTTAACTACAGGTGGGTCCCACTTACAGCAACTTGACTTATAATGAGTCACACACTCAACGCTCTGCCAACTACTCAGAGCCCTGGCAGAAGGCCACACACAGCTACATCATTGGCACTGTCTGCTTTCTGACACTTACCAATACTTAAGACCCTATGGCCTGGGTCCTTGACTTTAGATGACCTCTTGAGAGTCTTACAATTTCATCTGCATGGATTCTCTTTGGCATTTGATCTCATACATGCCTTGCCAATTATCAGTAATAATGTAGAATATATTATATAAAGCTTTGCTATTTACCCTTGTACACATGTTCTTTCACTTGTCTTAACACCAAGAAATAAATACTTATTGAGCACTTACTATGTGATAGTCATTATAGTAGTCACTTTATTTAATCCCTTAGGAGACCTGTGAGGAGGACATTATTAGTTGTATTTTGCTTATAGGTTCATTTAGGTTTGAAAAATGGTGTGTGATTTGGGTAAAGGCAAATTGCTAGTATGTAGCAGAGCTGGAACTAATATTCAAGTATCCTGACTCAAATCTGGTTTCCTTTTCAACCATGTGATATTACCCTTCTCAGAAAGACTCTTAGTTGTTCATTTGTAACTACAAGTATTTCTATCTATCATACCTTTAATTAGCTAAGTATTCTTTGTGTGCCTAATTGTAGCATTCAAGTATATTAACCCTTATACACTATAAAAACCTTAATATTATGATTTATGTAAGTTTGTGATTTAATGACAAATAGTTTTAATAGAGAAGCTGTGATCATTTTATGAAAGAAATCAAGCATCAAGCTATTTATTAGGAAATAATCCTTTTTACCAATTGTATCTTTAAGAAAATTAAAGACAACTTGAATCATTTCATTAGCAGCCCAAGTGATTAGCTTTAAATTCAAATACTGTCTTGGAATGATCTAGGAAGAGAATAGAGGGCAAAGTCTTTGAAGGAAAAACATCATCTTCATTTTTGAATCTTGGGTACAAATAGTGAGAAATTAACTTCAAATAGAGATTCAGAAGTCTAGGCATTATCTTGTATTTTGAAGCTGCCCTTATCAAGAACAACTCTTATTGTGGCTTCTGATGGATTATCATTCGGAGGTGTGAGTGGACTCTTTTGAAATCGCTTACTGTCTATCAAAAATCCTCAGAGATTCTTATTACCTTGGTGAATTTTTATGGTCTTAGATCTAGGACTCAGCTTTGCAGATAAGAAACTGGGCTTTTTATCTCCCCAGCTCACCCACTTTTGGGTGCTGACAACCTTCCCTTGATATATACTTTCACTGGCATATTAAATTCACTGATAAAGTCAGCAGCTCCTTTGGTCCTGGAAAACATTTTTGTTCCCTCTCATCTGTGTTGAGTACAATAATGGGGCCAGCAGAGAATAATCTTTTATCCTGATTAGTACTAAGATTTAATACTATATGTAAAAATATAGAAATATATGCAGTACTGAGTTATTTCCTTTAAAGAACAAATAAAGTGTTTCTTAAAATATAAGTTACAAAAGAAACTGTTTCTCATAAAGATTTACTGGTAAATTATATGAGTTATGTAACATGAAAAAAGTTGAGGGAAATCATGATAATTACTCAGAATAACACCTTAATTGTTAGGCAATAATAATGTTTATGCATTTCTTTCCAGACCTATTAGTCCTATTTCTCCGAAGCAACATTTGCATTTCCTAAGCATTTTAGCTGTTTCTTTTGATATTTAGTTTTCATAGTGCTAGATAGTATGCTAGCCATGCTATGTCTTGACTTACCGATATAAATCATCTTCCACAGACTTCTCACAATGGCTAAAGATCCTTCTCTTACATACCATTTCCACTCATTTTTTTCACCCTGTTTGCTCCCAATAGAATTAAACAGAATTGTAGAAAAAAAAATCAGTAGTTTGTGGAAATCTTATTTTCTCAATAAGTAGGAAGCAAGTTTGTTGACTGGAAGGAGTCAACAAGGAAGGAGATTTTGGAGGTTTGAGTAGAGAGGAGGCAACAAGAAAGGATGGTATAGCACAGCAGTAGAGTAAAGCAGTTAATCATTTATTCTAGTGTGTTCTTGAGAAGGTAAGGCAGAGGCAATAGATACATGTGGTCAATCGTGTATACTTAAAGAATAGCGAAAATCACTTAAAAATTTGTATCTAATCCTCAGAGAAATGCAAATCACAACCACATTGAGATGCCATCTAACACCACTAAGGATGACATCATTAATAAATCAAAAAACAGCACATGCTGGCGCAGGTGCTTTTCTCTGGGCGACAGAGAAAAGAGGACGCTTCGGCACTGTTGGTGGGAGTGCAAACTAGTTTAACCTCTATGCTAGAAATTGACCTTCCATACTATCCAGCAATCCCCCTTCTGGGAATATACCGAGAGCAACATAAATTGTTCTACAAAAAAGATACCTGTACATGCATGTTTATAGCTGCGCTATTCACAATAGCACAAACATAGAACAAACCCTACTGCCCATTGAAAGTGGACTGGAGAATGAAAATGTGGTACATATATCCAGTGGAATATTATGCAGTCATAATGAAGGACAAAATTATGGACTTTGTGGCAAATTGGATGAAGTTGGAGACAGTCGTACTTTGTGATCTACCACAGAAACAAAGAACCAAATACCACATGTTCTCACTCATAAGTGGAACCTGAACATTTATCACGATAGCACAAGGGCGGGAGTGGCAGTCGTGAGACACTGTCAGGTGAGGGGCCAGGGCACATAACAATACAAAGCATACCTGATCCTAAACCAGGGGAAGTGAGGACCAGCTGGAGGCCCAAGCTTCACATGTATGTAGATTATTTATGTACCTAATCCTGACTTGTACCCTACATTCTTATAATAAAATAAAGTATAAAAAAATTATCTATAAAACATGTGTATGACTATGCTATGAGTTTTTACTTAGCTTAAATATGATGACTAATTGTAAATTACAAAGATGTGGCATTTCTAGTTGAAGAATGCATGTGCTCCTTTGGTTATCCCCCCTAAACCAACTGAAGGCACCATCCATAAATATGCCAAAGTTTCATGATAACAGAAAAATTATATTTTTTTCCCAAAGGACTAAATTTGGGTCACATTCACCACCAACAACAAAAGATCAAAAGTCTTTTGATTACTTAGAGATTTTAAGCAGCATGTTTGTGAAGTAGCTTGTCGTGCTATTATGACTTTGGGGTTGAAGTGTTATGTGTTTGGTTTGAATCTTAACACTGTCAGTCAAATTCCTCATCTATTAAAATGTCCAAAATAATATTTTTCTCATCTATTAAAATGAGAAAATTATTAATTTTCATACCAATTATAATAACATTTCCCTTGCTGCAATGTTGGGTAGAATAGAAGTCATTTTAGCAGGGCTCGGTGGCTCAGCCAGTAATCCCGCGCCTTTGGGAGGCTGAGGTGAGTGGATTGTCTGAGCCCGCGGGTTCGAGACCTGCCTGGGCAGCGAGACCTCATCTCTACAATAAATAAAAAAATCAGCCGGGCGTGGTAGCGCGTGCCTGTAATTCTGGTTACTCGGAAGGCTAAGGAGGAAGGATCGCTGGAGCCCAGCAGGTTGAGGCTGCGGTGATTGGGAGCAGCCACTGCACTCCAGTCTGGGCGACAGAGTGAGACTCCAACTCAAAAAAAAAAAAAAAAGTCATTTTAATGTAGTGCTCAGTACGACGTAGTCCTTTAATAGTTAGGACTTTGCTGTAGGATTACACAATGGAAATGCTGTGGAGTATTCTTTGGAGGAGATGATACAGTATGCCATTTCTATTTAAATCGAAAGCATTTCAAGCAATCATTAAAAAGTTATCAAGTTTCATTTGTGTTCAAGGTGATATTAACACTGTTTCTTTTTTGAATCAGGGTCTTACTTTGTCACCCAGGGTGGTGTGCAGTGGCACAATCAAGGCTCATTGCAGTCTCAAACTCCTGGGCTCAGGTTATCCTTCTAACTCAGCCTCCCGAGTAGCTGGGTGTGTGCCACCATGCTTGAATAATTTTTTTTTGTTTTTATTTTTTTTGCAGAGACAAGATTTTGTTATGTTGCCCAGGCTGGTCTCAAACTGCTGGGCTCAGGTGATTCTTCTGCCTCAGCCTCCCCAAGTGCTGGGATTATAGTCTTCAGCCACTGTGCCTAGCTAACATTTTTATTGACAACTGGTTTACCACTTGTTTTAACAACTCTTCACAGTCCTCACTTCCACATTTACCATCTTCCCTTGCCCAAACTATGACCTCTTCAACTACTATCTCTCCTTTCCACACTGCCCACCCATTCAAAAAACAAAACAAAACAAGCACAATCCCTGAGTGACTTGTTTCTCTCCTCACCTGCTTGTATTGCTTGACCTCCTTAAGGTCCTGGAATCACCCTAAGCTGAGCAACGCTAGCACAGAATCTGGACAAAGTAGGTGGAAAGTAAATATTTAAGTGAATTAATGAATTGCATAAACAACCCATAAGTCCCTCATCATTCTCTTTCCAGTTAATGGCATTGGTATTCGTTCATCTGCTGCAGTGAGAAGCTCTGGTATTTTTCTCATTCCTGACATTTATTGGGTCAGAAAGTCCTGCAAGTTTGACTTAAAAATAACTCTTTAGTTCATCTCCTCCTTTCTGTCACCTCTGGCATGTTGTCTCATCTGGGGTGTGGCCATTATTTTTTAGCTGGTCTCCTGGGCTTTGTTTGATCCCACCCTAGTTTCTTCTGGCTTGTAGGATGAACACTTGAAAATATAAACAAAATCTTATCTTATGATCCCCTAAGGACTCACTGCACTAATGATCTTGAGAGTTCCCCATTTCTTACATGTAAGGCCAAAATCTTTAGTACTACATGTATGGCTGTCATCAACAAGGCTCCAGAGTGCCTCTTAGGCTTTATTGGTAGCCTTTCTTGTATTTATCTCACATTCCACCGAGCAGGATTCTGTTTCACTTTGTAAACACCCCTTACTCTTTCTTTGCCTCTGCACTTTTGTGCTTTTGGTTTAATCACCTTTTTTCTCTTATGTATCTGGATAAGGTGTATTTTATTTGTAAGTACAGGTGTAAAGCTTTTATGATGTATACCCTGACTCAAGGAGAAACCAATCTTTCCTCTTTTGTACACACACTGTTACTGTAAAGGATTGTAAATACTGCTGACATGCCTCTGGACCCCACAAAAAAGTGATCATCTCTGTGGATGAATTCTCACCCTACTTTTATTTGTACCTGCATTTGCTACTTGGGGCTTGTTGCTAAAACAACAGAAATTTGTCATCTTATAGTTCTGAAGGCCAGGAGTTCAAATCAATACCATTAGCACAAAATCAAATCATCAGCAGAACCATGTTCTCTCAGGAACTATGAGGGGTGGGGCAAGGGAATCTATTTCTTACCGTTTCTGGTTTCTGGTAATTCCAGACATTTCTTAGTTTGTGACTGCCTGACTCCATTCTCTCCCTTCATGGCCAAGTTGCCTTCGCCTCTCTGCCTCTCCTGTCAAGTCTCTCTTTGTCACCTTTTATAAAGATGCATATGATGACATTTAAGGCTCAACCAGATAATCTTATCTCAAGAACCTTAAGTCAATTACATCTAAAATAACTTTTTTAAAAATTTATTTTATTTTTAAAATGTGGAATACAATTCAGTGTTAGGTAAACAAATGTTCATTATGCAGGTACCCTTGCCGATGAGGTGTGCTCCCCACCACCCTGGGTCAGTTTCTCTCTACTGCCAATCCCTCTCCTGTTCTCCTCTGGCAGTTTCCCACTACGGCCAATCTTTTTCTTATAGTATTATGATAGTAGTTCAAGTTCTGTTTATGAGTGAGAACATGTGATACTCGTTTCTTTGTTTCTATGACGGATCATTCAGTATTACAGTCTCTAAGTCCATCCAAATTCATAATTTTGTCTTTCTTTATAGGTGTGTATTTCATTGTGTATACGTACCACATTTTAAAAATTCAGTCCTCTTTCAACGGGCAGCACTATTGGTTCTGTTTTTGCTATTATGAATAATGCTGCAATAAACATGCGTGTGTAGGTATCTTTTTCACAGAGTGATTTGAGTTCCTCCGGGTATATTCCCAGTAGGGGGATTGCAGAGTCATATGGAAGGTCGATTTTTAGATCTTTTAAGAATCATCACACTGTTTTCCACAGTGACTGTACTAGTTTACACTCCCACCAACAGTATAGAAGTGTTCCCTATTTGCCACATCCTCTCCAGCATCTGTTGTTTTTTGAGTTATTGATGATGACCAGCCTGACTGGAGATAGGTGGTATCTCAGTGTGGTTTTAATTTGCATTTCTTTGATGACCAGTGAAGATGAGCATTTTTTTCATGTATCTGTTGGCTGTTCATATGTCTTCCTTTGAGAAGTATCTATGCATATCTTTTGCCCACTTTGTAACGGGGCTGTTAGTTTTTTTTCCTTTTAGCATGTTTGAGTTCATTACAGATCCTAAATGTTAGACCTTTGTCAGATATATAGTTGGCAAATATTTTTTCCAAGTCTGTGAGCTGTCTTCCTGCTCTCTCGATGGTTTCTTTGGCTTTGCAGAAGCTTGTCTGTTTGATGAGGTCCCATTTGTCTATCTTATCTCTTATGGCATGGGCTCTTGGGGTCTTGATCAAGAATTGGATGCCAGTTCCAATTTCCATAAAGGTGTCTCCCACATTTTCTAAGGTTCTTATAGTTTGAGGTTTTACATTTAGGTCTTTGATCCATTTAGAGTTTATTTTTGTGTATGGTGATAGGTAGGGGTCTTGTTTTAATCTTCTGCATGTGGTCAGCTAGTTTTCTCAGCACCATTTACTGACTAGATTCTCCTTTCCCCAGTGGTTAGTGATGGAGGCTTTGCTGAAGATGAATTGGTTGAGAAATTGTGGTTTTACTTCTGGAATCTCTATCCTGTTCCATTGGTCTATATGTCTGTTCTTGAACCAATACCAGGATGTTTTGATTATTGTAGTTTTTTTATAAAGTTTAAAGTCTGGGAGTGTGATGCCTATTGCTTTGTTTTTCTTTGCTGTGGATTGTTTTGGCTATTCATGGTTGTTTATGGCTCCATGTGAATTCCTGTATTGTTGTTTCCATGTCTGAGAAGAAGGCTGCTAGTAATTTAATGGGTATTGCATTAAATCTGTAGATTGCCTTGGGTAGAATGGACATCTTAATAATGTCAATTCTTCCAAGCCATGAGCATGGAATATTTTTCCATTTGTTTTTGTCATCTTTGATATCTCTGAGCAGTGTTTTGCAGTTTTCATTGTAAAGGTTTTTCACTTCCCTGGTTAGGAAGATGTCAAGGTATTTGATTTTTTTCCTGGCTATTGTGAATGGGATTGTGCTTTTTATTTGGGGTTCTGTTTGTCTATTATTGGTGTATAAGAATGTAACTGTCTTTTGCACATTTATTTTATACCTTGAGACTTTGCCAAAGTCCTTTATCAGTGCAAGGAGGTTTTTGACAGATTCTCTTGGGTTTTTGAGGTATAGAATCATGTCATCTGCAAAGAGTGTTAACTTTACTTCCTCTTTTCCTATTTGCTTTCTCTTGCTGGGACTTCCAATACTACATTGAACCGGAGAGGTAAGAGTGGGCATCCTTGTCTTGTTCTGGTTTTCAGCAGAAAAGATTCCAATTTATTTCTGTTTAGCAGTATGTGGGCTGTGGGTTTCTTGTAGATTGCTCTTACTATTTTGAGGTATGTTCCATCTATGCCTAGGTGTTCAAGAGTTGTTATCAAGAAGGAGTGCTGAATTTTATTGAAAGCTTTTTTCATATCTAATGATATAATGATGTAGTTTTTGTCCTTATATCTGTTGATGTATTTAAATACATTTATAGTATGGCACATGTTGAACCAGTTCTGCATCCTGGGGATGAAACCTACTTGCTCATGGTGGATTATATTTGAGAAGTGCTGTTGGATCTCATTGACTAGAATCTTGTTGAGAATTTTAGCATCTAGGATATTGGCCTGTAGTTCTCTTTCTTTGTTGGATCTTTTCCAAGTTTGGGTATCAATGTGATGTTATCTTCATAAAATGATTTGGGGAGTGAAATTCCATCTGAAGAGAGATTCAAGTTCATGCACCTGGGGCTTTACTCCGGAAGTGACTGCAATCTTCCACTATTCTGACATTTGAGACCCAGGCATGCAGGAGCCTCTATCATTCTCGGGGCCCTCTTGAGAGGAGGCAGCAGAGAACAGCTGCTCCTCACCACCTGGCACTCAGCCCACGCCACCACCCTGCAGCAGCAGACTGGGCATGAGCAGGAGGAACTGTAGAGAAGACAGGTCATGTAAATCTGGAAATCTGGAACAAAGCCCCAGTGCCGGTGAAGAGATTCCAATGGGCGCCATTTTCTCTGTCCAAGGATGGGAGAAGACCTGCCTTGCTCCTCCCAGTTTTTTCCAGCCTCCATCTTGGGACCCAAAAGTTATCTGATTATCAGACTTGGAGAGACAGCCGCCCCTCCCCCAGGTTGGAACAGGCACAGACACATCAGTTCTGAGAGTAGGAGACCTGGCAGAAGCAACAGTGAGTCAGGTGAGTCCGGATCTGATCCATCCTCCTCCCACAGTAATCTGTGGGGTGGGACATCTAACCCATGCTGAGAACAAACCTATCTGCCTGAACTGAGAGTGGAGGGGAGGGACTGGAGACCGGGACCACTCCTTAAGGTGGAGGCCACCAAAAGGAACCTGGAATTATAGAAAAGGCCACAGAGTGAAGTTTTTTTGTTTGTTTGCTTTTAGCTTTTGTTTTTTCTTCTCTCTTTCTGTTTTTGTTTACATTTCTGTACTTGCTTTGTTTCTGTTACTTTAATTTTTTTTTAGATTTTTTTGTTTATGTATGGATATTTTTGAGGAATACTATACCATGGGGGGGAGTTGTTTGTATGATTGTATTTTTTTTCTGTCTTTGTTTCTCTGTTTATTCATTAGTTGGTATGCCTGTCTATTTTCACTCTTCTTGTTTTCCTCACCTTCCTTTTATCTTCCTCCTTCCTTTTTCCACTCTTTTTCTTTTTCTTATCTCATTTTTTAAAAAATTAAGTAACACATGTTTTAGGGATTAGAACTGAATTTCTTTGGTCATCACTATTCAGTCTACTACAGTTTAATCTCTGAACTTCAAAGTCTCATGTCCATCTAGCATACAAAATGCCATCAATTCATCTCTTCATTTCTAAAATTCTCAACCCAATATAGCATCAACTTAATTCCAAATTTTACTTAAATATCATCAAACTAAAAATCCCAAATGTCATCATCTAAATAAGGAATAAATGAGAATCTGGGTAGGATTCATGCTGGGGCAAAAATTTCTCATCACCTATGGACCCATGAAACTAGAAAACAAGTTATCTGTTCACAAAATACAATGGTTGGGCTGACATAATATAACATTTATTGAAATTTGCATCCCAAAAGGGAGAAGGTGGAAGGAAGAAAAAGACCATTGGTTCTAAGCAATTTTGAAATCCAGCAGGACAAATTTCATCAGGTTTCAAGATCTGATAATTATCCTCTGAGACTCAAGGCTCTGACCTCTGGGCTTCTGACTCTGCTTTTGGAGTTATATTTCTTTTCTCTTGAAGGGAGAAAATTGAATGGTTTTATCATCTTGTTTCTGCCTCTAGAATTTTGGAAGTCTGACAGCCTTCTTCCATTTGGTCTGTTTCTTCACTTTCAGAATAAGCTGAGAGTGTTTTTGTTGAAATAACATTCTAAAAAATGTGGCTCTCCTGTGTATATTATGGAGATTCCCTCTAAGAAGTGAAAGGATCCTCCAAAGATCTTTTTTGGTTAATCCTGCCTCTATCTTTGTCTTCTATTGAGATGGCTGAGGAGATCCATGAGTCATACATATGCCAAATCTCTTCGGCGCTAGCAAAACGTTGGCCAGACACACTTTTGATCTTCTTTCCAGAGCACACTTTTCTAACAGTGAATCTCATAACATTAGCATTTTTAACAATCTGAACAGCCTGAGAATTTCCCCCAATAATCAGGTGTTGATTGTTTTATGCTTAACAATTTTTACTTCAGCCAAGTGTGGTGGCTCACGCCTATAACCCCACCACTTTGGGAGGCAGAAGCTAGAGGATTGCCTGAGCTCAGGGGTTTGAGATCAACCTGGGCAACTTGGTGAGACTTCATCTCTATAATAAATCAAAAAATTATGTAAGTGTGGTGGTGCATGCCTGTGGTTCCAGCTACTTTGAAGGCCGAGATGGAAGGATCACCTGAGCCCAGCAGGTTGGGGCTGCAGTGTTTATTAGCGTGCAACTGCACTCCTGCCTAGGCAACAGAGCAGGACTCTGACTCAAAAAAAATTTTTTTTCTTTACTTGACCTCTTTTTATTCACATTTTACTATAAGCAGAAAGAAAGCATCATGTTGTACTTTCAACATTTTGCTCAACATTTCTTCAGTTACATATGCATATTCATTACTTACAAGTCTTGTTTACCACATAGCTAGGGCACAATGTGAAAAACAACCTACCGCTATATAACAAGAATGAATTTTCCTCCATTTTCCAATAAAATTTTACTCATTTTTTTCCCCTAAGCTTTATCAGACATTTTTCTAACATCTGTATTTATACCAGCAGTCCATTAAAGGCAGTCTATATATTTTCTATCATGTATTTCAAAATTTATCTATCCTCTACTCATTATCTAATTTCAAGGCCTCTTCTACATATTTACTTATTTGTTATATTGGCACTCCATACTTACCTCCTGGTACTAAAATCTGCATCAGTTCAATTTTTGCCTGAGAAAAAGAATGAATAGGATATCTATCTATCTATCTATCTTCATCATCATTTATCTTTAGTACAGATTTAAATATAGATGAAGATACAGACATATTAAGAAATTTAGTTCAAGAAACTGGATTATGCAATTGTGGGGCAGGTGAGGTAAATCCAAAATCCTTAGGGCAAATTTAGCAGAAAGGCAGACAGGAACTCTCAAGCACATCTGAAGCTGTAGTTTATAGACAGAATTTCTCCTCTTCAGGAATGCCTCCATTCTGCTCTTAAGCCCTTTACACTAGTTGAAAAGGGTTCACTCACATTATCTAGGAAAATCTCCTTTACTTAGAGGTACCTAGTTATAGACCATAGCTACATTTACAAATATCTTCACAACACCTAGATCACTGTTGATTGAATAACTGAAGTGAGGACTCCACATAAGTTTACCACCCCATCAAAGCTGAAATTCCTCACTCTATACTGTTAACCACTGTGAAGGTTAAAATAATGTGTTATTCTTTTTCAGTTTTCACTTTTTTCATAAATTACCTATAGGGATTTGGCTCATCCTCTGCAGTGTTCAGGTCTTTACAATACAACTGAGCAGGCCCAGACACTAAAGCACATTAAAGAGTTAATGTCCTTTGCTATCTTTTTTCACTAATTTGAGTATTCCATTTTAATGAAATGAACAGACCTCAGTTTGGAAAATTAGTTTTTTGATAGAGAAAATGAAAATAAAATTTAAGATTTTGAATTCCTGCTATTAAATTTATATAAATTATGTACCTCATCTGTTTTGTCTGATTCTTTCTCAGAATATAAATAGTTCTTGAGTGAATAATAAATTTGTACTGTTCTCAGCGCTTTTCAAAAGCCTTAGCTTTGTGCTCAGTTTCTTCAATAGTTTCTTCAATTGTTATTGGTCTCTAGTAAACACCACTTTTCTCTTTTGTGTTTATATTTTGCAACTATGCATGTACCTAAGAGTTCTTAGCCCATATTTGTAAACTGTCTTAAGCATGTGGATATTTTTTTCTCCATGAACATAATTTTTAATTACCTGCTTAGAATTTTACTTGTGATACAACACCAACTGTTTTAATCTTGCTTCCTTTGCAGATTTTTATGCATATTGCCATTCTTATGTTTTCTTCTCAACTTCTTGAAATGCTGTCACTAAATTTATAATTTGTGTTTGGTAGGGTTAGATGCCAGGCAGTGTGGATATACGAACTTGTTAAAATGTATTTCAAAATGGTGCAACTACTCAGGGAATTCTTGAGCTTGTTTGGTGTGAAAATTTGAGTCAGGTACCTTCTGTGGAATATTTTAATCTGAATTTCCGCTAAATTGACTGGAAAAATGCCAAACCATGTGTTATTCATGATTTGTTTTTCCACCCTACCTCCTCCACTGTTACCCACATTCATCTGACCGTAAAAGCCCTTCTAACTAGGGCAAACCCATCTATGTTTGGGTTCCTCAAATGTTTCAAGCTATTTTTCCAACTGTTGGGGTTTGGCAAACTCTTGTTAGTTTTTTGCCAAGGTGGCTATTTTTTTTCTTTTAAATATTCAAACTTTGGTGTATTTTCAGGGAAGTGCAGTCCATATGTTTCTTATTTATTTGTACATAACTCATAAAAATAGTTTCTAATAATTATTTTATGTTCACAATATCTGTATGCTATTCCACATCTGTGTCTTAGTCTATCTGGAAATGCTTCCCCTTTTGTATTTTAACTTAGATGACAAATTTTGAACCAAATTTGTAACTCAGAAAGCCCAGTAAATTGAAAAGTTGGCAAAATGTATTTTTCTTTTGTTTTATTACCTTTAATAGACATAAATGGTGGTCCTTTTGCCTAATTCAACAAAAAGTTTGGTCAGTTTAAAAAACTAACAAATAACATGTGCAAATAAATCGTCTGTTAGAAATCAATGGGGAACAAGTTCTTTATATTGTATCCATAATTATTGGACTCATTTATTTTGGAATTCTCTTTTTCTACTTTCTGAGAAAGACTTTTTCCAAAAACAATCACAATGAAGGTAGGACACACTGAGAGTCTTTTCATAAAGAGTAAACTTTCATTTTTTTACATTATCACTTGAACTTAAATCTTGAAGTCTGAAATCATGAGCACTTGTTCTAAGTTATGACTTTTTTCTTCTTTCATCTTATTTTATCTTGTCATCAATAACTGGATGGCTAGCTGAAGTATGTTTGCTTTGAGTCTACCCCCTACATCATCACACTGCTGTCATTGTCTTCACTGATCTCTCTCTCTCCTGGACTCCACCTCTTTCTGCCTCTAATCCAGCCACCAACTATCCTGCTACCTGAAAGTCTGAAGATTGTGTTAAGTGCTTCATCAGAGTCCTTGAGTCAATTTTTAATCCTAAATACTGATAACAGTTTGAATTTATGCAGCAATAAGAAAATAATTGTTATCCAAAGATCACTGTTGAATTTTAGTTTGCATATATTTTCAAATTTCTAAGGAACATAATCAAATATATTTAATGGTAACAATATACAAATATGACCCCAGAAGTTAAGCACAGAGATAAACTTTAGCTATCTTTTAAAATTCTGTGCAGTGGTAACGATTAGGCATGACAGGGAAAGAAGTTGAATCAATATCCAGGACACGGAAAAGAGTCTGTAGGGAGGGACACATGGAAAGGAGCAATGACCTTTGGTTGAAGAATACAGCCACCCTGAGGCAGCCCCACAAGAAAACAGTTTTGGAGGCAAATGTCTTAAATTGAATTGCTTCCCTTTTTTGACCAAATCTAACAGAAGCCAGAGGGCAATGCTGTCCACTATTATACAGAAGCTCCTCAACTTGTAATGGAGTTATATACTGAAAAACCCATAGTAAGTTGAAAATATCTTAAGTTGAAAAAGCATTTATTAACCTAACCTACTGAATATCATAGTTTAGGCTAGCCTAGCTTTAATATACATAGAACACTTGCATTAGCCTACAGTTGAACAAAATCATCTAGAACAAAACCTATTTTATAACAAAATGTCAAATATCTCATGTTTGTTTATCTTCGTAACTGATTGGTAGCTGTGGCTTACTGCCATCGCCCAGCATGACAAGAGAGCATCCTACCGCACATCACCAGTCTAGGAAAACATCAACATTCAAACCATGTTTTCTACTGAGTATGTATCCTTTGACACTATCGCAAAATGAAAAAAATTATAAGTCAAATTGTTGTTAAGTCCCTGTCTGTAGCCCATACAGGTCAACTTCCCAAGAAAGAAGCAGAGTGGAAAGGATGGAAAACTGATTTGGGAGGGTCAAATAGAAACGAGGTTATATCGGAGGGGCCGCTAAAGATTTCTTTATAGCGATGCTATAAAAAAGACGGAGCATTTACTTGACTGGTTAGTTCTAGGTACTTCCAAGAGCTTTACAATTTGTTTATTTCTGATAATTATTTTTGGTCTTGCTGGTTGACATCTCCCATTGCATGTGAACAGTGAACAATTACCTATAATATCACAGTAATCTCAGGTCTCTAACCAACAAAGGAGACCATAATATTCTATGGCTATAAGTCTGGAAAGAATACAGTCATCCTTTGGTATCTTGGGGGACCTGATTCCAGGATCCTATAAATAGCACAATCCACAGATGCCCAAGTCTCTGTGGAACTCACAGATATGAAAAGTTGGCTCTCAGTGTCCACAGGTTCTGTATCCATTAAATACTATAATGTATTTTTAATCAGCAGTGGGTTGAATTCATGAATGTGAAACCTGCAGTTTTGGAGGGGTGACTGTATTCAATATTTGCATTAGGTTGTGTCAAGTTTCTTTGAACAATGACTCTTAGATCCAATTTCTGCTGGCATCACTCAAATCATGATCTTGAATAACTCCTAAGAGAACGTTTTCTGACCAAAAGAGCATGAGAGAAGGAGTTAGAACACTTGCATATAAGTTTTGGTTTCAGTTCTCAGACAAGCCATTTGACCTCACTTTTTTAAATTTTTAGAATTTTTGTATAATGAAACTTTCTTAAGATTTATTAATGCTTTAAAGTATTACCCTCTCATCCACTCTTTTTTTCATTACTCAAGTTTCCTATAACTCTTTATTTTTAATTTTTGAGAATAAATATTGATAAAAACACTGAAAAGGACAAAGGCATTTTCCAGTGTTTCCCAATCCTGTTCATCAAAACCGGCCGTGAAATTCTAAAAACAATATAGCTGTAAATATCTGGGTCCCAACCACAGGCATTTTGACATGATGGTGAGGGATGGTTTCTGATTATATGTCTTTTTTAACATTTCATCAACCAAAAGTATATTTGTAAAAGTAAAATAATACTTTATAAAGGACTTTTTTCCACACCTGTGGTCAAGGTCAAGATCAAGGTCATCTACTCAGTAGATGTTAATTTCATTTTTGGAGCAACAAATAGTCTAATAACCTCTCATTGTGACAACTGCTAGCTATTCCAAACACTTGCTCTAGGTAAAGTCTGAAAGTATTTTCTTTAGCTAATTCAGCTTTGAAACAAATTTATCACCAGAATTTTTTTTTTCAAAAATTTGCATTGGTTTACAGTGTCTTGAGATTATAACCTGAAACACTAAGAAACCTGTGCCATTATAACTGTCTACTTTTATGTGTCTGTAATTTCTTGAAAATTCTATAAAGAAATAAAATATTTACTGAGGTTTATATAAGATGGAAAAGACAAATATAATTCACATTTAAATGTTTTTAGTTATGTAACACAGCTTCATTCTTGATTGACTGTGCCAAAATTTTAAATTACCAAACATATACTGATAAATACTACTGCTATCTAATTGCAAGTTATAGTGAGTGTATGAGTGAGCTTCTCTCGCTAAAAGAAAAATCTTATGACTATGGATTTTATAAGTCTGTGTTGTCTGAAAGGCTTAAAAAGAATGAATGTATGTCATGAATTTTCTCTGTGAGCCTTAATAGCAATAATTGCATTTTTGTCTTCCAAAATAAACTCTCTATATTCCCATTTTTGTCTTAGGTCTGTCAGGCATAGAACTTAGACTATTTTATTTTATATATTTTCTTATTTGGGATGTTAGTTCCATCTATTTCTTTAGGCAATCAAGTTTCCTGACAAAGCAAATAGATGTCTTGTGTGCTACTTCATATATTAACTCATTCATTCATTACAAGCCAGGAGGATTACTAGGCATATAATACAAAATTATGAAAGGGCTTTTAGAGATTCTTGTACTTAGTCATTCAGGGGTTAGTGGTATTTTCTTCCATTAGTCTTTTAGCTTTTTGCTATTGTCACTGCTTATTCATTGTTGCTTCCATTTTTTAATTTCTTAATAGTTCTTTAAGATTTCTATTTTAAGTTGCCTTCCTAAATAACCCTATAATATTTTCCTAAAAATAGAATTGAGACCAGAATTCTTGTACCAGTGATATATTGCTGAAGTGGTCTCAGGAAAAACTTTTAAGGGAATGAGGAAAAGGGTGGACCAGAGGAAGAAGCTAGACAAAAGTGCTGTTGAGGAGCTTCTCACAGAATACTCCGGAACATGAATCATACCAAGAGATTATCCTGCCCAAAATCAAGGGGCTGTTCAGTTAGTCATTGGCTATGAGGTAACACCATGAGGGATGTTAGTTGTGGTGAGGGGGTGTCAACCTTGAATGCATCTCCAGGTAAGTCAGCTCCCATCATCCAATGGTCTTCTTCCAGAGAAGGGCACTGGTATGAACTCTTAGCAACTGATTCCTATAGCATCTGAGGGGTGAGTACACTAACTTGGTGAAAAGAACGTGGTAGGGCACTAATAACTTTTGAATATTTGGAGAAGTAGGTAAGTTTCTAATAGAACTATGATATTTGAGAAGAATAGATAATTGGTGGGAGTCAAAATAGATATATAACTTAACAAAGCACTTAGAATTTGGGATTCCGGTTAAACATTATAGGAAAAACATCAACATTTCATGTTCAGTTTCCTTGTAAAAACTTTTTATCACAGGTCAGATAGTGCCAATACTATGTCTTGAGCATGAAATTATACAATTATAGCACTAAGATGACTCATCAGTACAGGGATATGGTTATATTTGATTACCCAACCTAAAGTTCTACCATTACTTCATCCTGCATAGTAATAGGGGTGTACAATTCTTGAAATGCCATTACAAGTTCCCAAATGCAGCACCCCCATCCCCCGACCTCCAGCCACTGTGTAATAGTAATAGTCAGAGAATAATGGAGACACATTGACAAGCCACGTATAGCTTCAATTTCTGAATGAACTCAAACCCTAAAAATGGCAAGAATTTTTGATATTTCTTCCCACTTTTCTGTAAGTCCACATAGGTATACTTTAGTAGCACTGGCAGTTTTTTAGGAAGGGATAGCATTCTTGTGACTCCATAGTCTTTATTAATCTATCTAGTCTCTCTAATGGTAAAGGCTTTCTTAAAGTCACCCTTCCATTATAATCCAATCACCAAAGTGAGACCTCATAAAGCATGAGGCTTAGAACTAAGGCTTCATTAACTTTGGCCAATGGGTTCAGGAGCCCACTTGGCATCATTTGTTGGGGAGGGAAGAAGAACTCCTCAATTGAGCAATAGTTACAAACTACAGTAAAAACTGACCAGAATGCTAACTTTGCTCCCAAGATAAACCATAGTGTAGAGTTATTTCTAAATTCTACTTATTGGTCCAATCAATATCTAAAAGCCATCATATCTGGAAATTAGAACAAGTTCCTGTTAGATCCTTATAAGCTTTCAGCATTCCCTGACCAATTAGATAAAACTTAATCAAGACCAAATTAAAAGGGAAAAACTTTGTTTTCAAATACTGCTAAGGATCCACCAGCTGTTGCCTCTGGAACAACACACTGAATAGAATAACCAAATTATTCAGCATGCATTATATTGGGCCAAGATATGCTATTAGACCAAAGTTCCACTAAAACCAGGCCACATCTTTCAGCATCCCCCAAGCCATTCCTGTGCCAAACAAGCCACAGGCAGAAGCCAGAAGCCTCACTGGTCCCTAAATAACAGCACTAGACTATGAATTGTCAACAAATGTACAAAGGAATAAGTACATTTAATCACCAAGTTCAACCCACAAGCTTTTACAATTGTAAATATCCAAAAAGACCTCTTTCACCTTTGCCTGGCATCAGACCTACAGACTAAATCGCTGCACTTAGCTTTGCAATGGTCTATGCACTGCTTTCCCCTCAAACCAGGCCAAGGTTAAGGTTTGGCAGGTCACCCAGAACCCTTGACCAATATCTTCTTGCCAAGCCTGTGGCTGAGGAAACTCTGCTTAGTCTTCCATTGAAGAGAGTCCTGATTCCAGAACCCTAATCTCTCTAATGATAATGTTTTTTAAATATAAGAACCTAGTTTTGGAATTCATTGTTTCCACAGACTGTGGCATCACAAGTCTGAAATCAGAGGGAAAATGCATCTGGTCCACAAGATGTTTATTCTGTTTTTTCTTTGACAGAGATGGAATCTGGAATCGTACCTGGTTGGAAGGCTTCCCAAGTTATCTGTGAAGGACTGTTGATAGCAGTTCTGCAAGAAGTAGCTCTCTAGCAAACAAAAGCTTCACTAACTCAAATCCCTATAAAACAACAGCATGGAAGGGTCAGTTATATGTCACATGCAGTAGGGAATTACAAAGATGAATCCACCCCGGACCTTGTTCATAATGGGCCCACAGCCTTGCAGAGAGATAGGAAAGGCATGCCAGTGAATGTGCTTCATGGAGTGTCACAGAGCAAGCTGGAGGTGAGCAGCCAGTGCAATGGGAAGTGAGAGGGGAAAAAAGATTGCTCTTAGTTAGCAAGATCAAGAAGGGCTTCAGAGAGATGTCAGAATGTTTTAAAAATTACTTTTGGATTAATTCTCTGAGTGTTTATTATGAACACAAGAATTATTCCCTTAGGGCAATTTTAGTTAAAGTTGCAGCAATTCCTAAAATAGAATAATAGAGAAGACAGTAAACCCAGGCCTTGGCCCTAGATATGTCCATCCCTGATAGTACCCAAACAGGTAGGCTGTCTGTCTAGAGTGGTTGATCATGTGATCAATTAGCTTTTTTCTCTGGTGGGCACAGTCTCTGGGAGTTGGCATCCCTATGTTTACTGTGCTGTACTGGACAGCTATTTCCTTGTTAGGTGGCTTGATTTAAACCATTACAAACAGTTTGTCTGCTGAATCCTGTAAGTAATATTTCCATAGAGGAGACCAACCTTAAGGAAATTCTCACTACAATTATTCCTCAAGCCTGTCCATAGTCAACTTAATAGTTGCACAATATTTTAGTTGTGGAGCAAGAATCCCATTAGACTAGTGTTTCTAATCAACATGCTCTGGGCCATTTGCTACAAAATCAGTTGAGATATTGTAAAAAAGGTAGATACTAGAGCCATAACTCAGAAATCTGGATCTCTATGACTGTACATGGGAATCTGGATTTTCATAGGTCCCCTATTAAATTCATAGATTGCCCTGTTTTTCACATTAAAAATTTGAGAACCTCTATTAAAATTATCAAATGGTGGTGTAATCTTGGGGAAGTCTGATATTTGTCATGTCACATAGGGGTCATTGGGCTCTATTTGTATTAAAAGACTGTAGTGGGAGGACACATAGCTTAATGCCACACCAAAGTAAGCTACAATTATTGAAAACAATCAACATCTATGCTAATGATATTGTCCCGACATGGGAATCCACGGCAAGTTCTTTCTTAAAGTCTAAACTCATTTGACAGTTCATACCAACTGACAGCTCGTGAACTTTACCTGCAAGTGGAGATGACCTTCATGAAAATATACCAGGGCCAAGTTTTGTTTGTGTTACCTTTTCTTTCTGTCGCTACAGCACCTGGTCCTGACCCTATCTCCTTAATTTAGCTCCTGCTGTGTTTAGGCATAATGATGTGTTTTAGGATTAAAATCTTGTTAGTGCTATCCTTTCCCTGGCTGGCAATATTTGCCAAGGACTCCCCTTTCTGTAATGCTACTTGTCTAACCTGACAAAGAAATGAGCTACTCAAATATTTTAACTGTGACTTAAAAATAGATATATTTGATTATAGGAATATGAGGTAAAAGTGAGGATTAATTATATGAGTAGGCTGTATGCAACTGAAGTTTGGGCTTCGTCCTGGTCCTCTTCCCCCAGGTAATAAACCAAGTATGCTTTGTGTTGTCATGGGTCTCCAGCTTCTATCCTTCTCCCTTTCCTTGCAGTACCCAGTGACTGTTGATCCCTCCCTTGTGCTAATGTAGCTAATGTAAAAGGCCCACTTATGAGTGAGAGCACGTGTTATTCATCTTTGTGTTTCTGTGATACTTCACTGAGTATGATGGTCTTCAACTTCATCCAATTGACTGCAAAGTCCATGATTTGAGAAGTGAAAGAACTTTACAATGAGAACTACAAAATGCTGCTCAAATAAATCAAAGATGACATAAACTATGACTTTTAAAATTTATTAAGTATTTTAAGGATAATGCCCTTAGTTTGTTTTCAAACCTTCTGGTGGTTTTCACACGCTAAGCTGTGACAGACTTTTTACATAAGTTGTTTTGAAACTCAAGTAATTTTTGGAACTTTGTACCGCGACTGAGGCTGGCAGCTCTACCATGTGCTACCCAGAAAAGAGGAGAGTATAGCTGAAAATACTGGAACATCAAATCTGGAATATGAATGGGATAGTGACAGGGCAAGCATTCATGACTGTCTGAGTGGTGCAGAATCAAAGTTTTGGAGTTCAATTAATTGGGTTTGAATCCTGACTCTCTCTTTTTTCCGTATGTGATGTTGAAAAGGTGGAGCTCTTTCACTTTTCAAAGAATCAATTTTCTTTTTTAAAAATGAAGATAATAGTATTTATCTTACAGGTGGTTTTAAAGTCTAAAGTGACAGGATAATTAAAATATGACTTGTTAGAGAAATAAAATAAAATAAAACAAAGTTATAATATCAGTACATATAGTTTCTTTACAGTTTTGAAGTATAACTTAATAAATAGCTGAACTTTGTACCCTAGTCAGGTATCCGTAATTTATAAGTACATGATTTATAAAACCATTCCTGTGAAATTATCCCATCACAAAATAGTAAGTAGTTTACTGTTTTGGTGAAGATACTACTTCCAAAAAATAAACAAAAACTATTTAGTCTATCCTTTCACTGTTTTTGATTCTCTAGTTATAAAAATGAAACATTGTTAGGGTAGCGAACTTGTAGATTTTATGGGAAAGAGGAAAATTTTATGATGCTGAATTTTTTGACAACATAAAATCCTATATGTGTGCCTTCCCTCAGGTAACATAAAAAATTTGGATTTCTAACACTTAAGCTATCTAAACTTTTAAAAAGATATGGAAGGACATAATGATAAAAGGCTCAATCCATCAACAAGAAATATCCATTTTAAACATGTAGCCACCCCAACATAGAAGCACCAGCTTTCATAAAAGCAGCCATTAAGTAAACTAAAAAAAAAAAAAATATTGACGCTAACACTATCATAGCTGGGGACTTACAAACCCCCACTAACAATCCTAGATATATCGTCAAAGGAAAATATCAACAAGGAGATCCAGAGCCTTAACTTGACACTTGACCAAATAGACTTAATAGATACCTACGGAATGTTCCACCCAACAACCTGGAATATGCATTCTACTCATCACCACATGGAACATACTCCAAGATCGACCACATCTTCAGCCATAAATCGAGCAAAAACAAATTTCTTAAGATTGATATACTGCCATGCACCTTCTCAGTGGAATAAAAATAAATATAAACATCAACAAAATTCCCCCAAAGTCCATAAAGACATGGACACTAAACAGCATGATGCCAAACAACTCCTGGGTCAACAAGGAAATCAAAGCAGAAATTAAAAGTTTCCTAGAAACAAATGAAAATAAAGGCACATCTTACCAAAACCTCTGGGATGCCATGAAAGTGGTATTGAGAGGGAAGTTCATTTATTTACAAACATACATCAAGAAAATGGAAAGATCAAAAGTTAATAACCTAACAAATCACCTAATGGAACTGGAAAAGCAAGACCACCAAAACCCTAACTTCAGTAGAAGAATCCATATCACCAAAATAAAAGTCAAAATATGGGACATAGAAGACAAAATACTATAGAAAGCAAATCAAAACAAAAAGCTGGTTTGACCAAGAAAAAGAGAGAAAAAAGCCCAAATAAACACAATCAGAAATGCAAAAGATTAAGTCACAACTGACTCTGAAGAAATACAAAAGATTATCAGAGATTACTATGCATACCTGTATGAAAACAAACTCGAACCTAAATGAAATGGAGAACTTTTTGATATCTTTCACCCTTCCTTTGAAACAAGATGAAATTCAGGCCCTAAATAGACCAATAACAACCAAGGAAATTGAACCCATCAAAAGAAAACTACCTACAGAAAAAAAAAGTCTGGACTAGATGTCTTTCCAGCAGAATTTCATGAAACATACAAAGAAGAACTGATACCAATGCTACTGAAAGTATTCCAGACAATCAAGAAAAATGGAACTCTCCCCAAATAATTTTATGAAGCTGACATTACACTGAAACTCAAACCAGGTAAAAATCCAACAAAGAAAGAGAACTACAGGCCAATATCTCTGATGAACATAGATGCAAAAATATTCAACAAAGTTCTTGCAAATCAGATCCAACAGCACAACTCAAAAATCATCTCCCATGACCAGGTAGACCTCATTCTCAGGATGCAGGGCTGGTTCAATATCTGCAAGATCATAAAAGTAATTCAGTACATCAGCAGATGTAAAGACAAGAACCACACGATCATATCTTTAGACACAGAAAACGCTTTTGATAAAATCCAGCATCCCTTCTTTATAAAAACTCTTGAAAACCTAGGCATAGAGGGAACATACTTCAAAATACTAAGAACCATCTATGATAAATCAACTATAACATATTGTTAAATGGACAGAAATTGTAAGCACTTCCCCTGAAAACCAGAATTTGCCAACGCTACCCAGTCTCACTCTTCCTGTTAAAGATAGTGTTGGAAGTCCTAGCTAGAGCAATCAGACAAGAGAAGAAAATCAAGGTTATCCAAGTAGGAAAAAAAAAGTTAAGTTGTCCCTCTTTGCTGACGATACTATCCTATACTTTAAAAACCCCAGATAATCTATCAATCTATCAAAAATCTCCTTGCACTGATAAAGGACTTTGGCAAAGTCTCAGGGTACAAAATAAACATGCAAAAGACAGTTGCATTCTTATACACCAGTAATAAACAGACGGAGAACCAAATAAAAAAGACAATCCCATTCACAATAGACAAACACACACACACACACACACACACACACACACACACACACACACACACAAAATGAAATACCTCAGCATCTTCCTTACCAGAGAAGTGAAAGACTTTTATAGTGAAAACTACAAAATACTGCTTAAGGAAATCAAAGAAGGCACAAATAAATGGAAAAAAAAATTCCATACTCATGGGTGAGAAGAATCAACATTGCTATTTATTTATTTATTTTAAAGATGTGGGGTACAATTCAGGATGAAGTATACAAGTGGTCATCATAGAGGCAAAGTTTGGGCCTCCCTTTGGTCCCCACTTTGACTGGTTTGAGATCAGGTACACTTATTGATGTTGTGTATCCCCTCTACCCACCCTGGCAGTATCCCACTACTGCCAATCCCTTTCTTATAGAATTACGTAAATGTTCAGGGTTAGCTTATGAGTGAGAATATGTGGTAATCTGTTGTTTCTATGATAGGTCACCGAGTATGACAGACTCTAAATCCATCCAAATTACTGCGAAGTCCATATGTTTGTCCTTCTTTATGGTGGCATATTATTCCATTGTGTGTATGTGCCACATTTTTTTATCCAGTCCAGTTTTGATGGGCAGCACAGTTGGTTCCATATTTTGCTATTGTGAATAGTGCTGCAATAAACATGCCTGTGCATGTAGAATGATTTAGGTTCTTTTGGATATATTCCCAGTAGGGGGATTGCTGGGTCATATGGAAGGCCAATGTCTAGTTCTTTTAGAAGTCTCCAAGCTATTTTCCAAAGAGGCTGCACTAGTTTGCATTCCCACCAGCAGTGTAGAAGTTTTATTTTTCTCCACATCCTCACCAGTATCTGTTGTTGCTTGTTTTATTAATGATGGCCATTCTTACTGAGGTTAGGGGGTAACTCAATGTGGTTTCTGTTTGATTTGTGTTTCTCTGAAGAATTGTGAGACTGAGCACTTTTTCATGTGTCCGTTGGCTGTCTGTATATCCTCTTTTGAGAAGTGTCTATGCATGTCTTTTGCTCACTTTTTAATAGGGGTGTTTGTTTTTTTCCTTTTGGCATGTTTGAGTTCCTTGTAGGTCCTGGGTGTCAGGTTCTTGTCAGATATACACTTGGCAAATATTTTTTCCCGTTCTGTGGACTGTCTCCTTGCTCTCTTGATGGTTTATTTTACTTTGCAGAAGCTTTTCAGTTTGATGAGGTCCCACTTGTCTATCTTATCTCTTATATCATGGGCACTTGGGGTTCTGATCAGGAATTGGTTGCCAGTTCCAATTTCTATCATTAGTTTATAGTTCCAATTTCCATAAGGGTGTCTCCTGAGTTTTCTAAGGTACTTACTGTTTGAGGTTTTATGTTTAGGTCTTTGGCATATTTAGAGTTAAGAAGAATCAACATTGTCAAGATGTCCATCCTACTCAAGACAATCTACAGGTTCAATGCAATTCCCATTAAATTACCAACATCATTCTTCTCGGACCAGGAAATGGCAATACAGAAATGTATATGAAAACATAAAAGACCATGAATAGCCAAAAAAATCTTTAGCAAAAGAAACAAAGCAGGTGGTATCACACTTCTAGGCTTTAAACTTTACTATCAGCCTGCAATAAACAAAACAGCCTGGCATTGGTACAAGAACAGGCATATAGGCCAGTGGAGCAGGATAGAGATTCCAGAATCAAAACCTCAATTTCTCAACCAACTTATCTTTGACAAAGCCTCCACTGACAACCACTGGGGAGAGAAGGGCTCATTCCTTAAATAGTGCTGGTAAAAATGGTTGACCACATGCAGAAGATGAAACAGGACCCCTACCTATCAACATAAACAAAAACCAACTCTAAATGGATCGAAACCTAGAGGTTAAACTTCAAATCATAAGAATCTTATAAAATGCATGAGACACTCTTATGGAAATTGTAATAGTCAATCAGTTCCTGATCAAAACCCCAGATACTCATGCCATCAGAGATAAGACAGACAAGTGGGATCTCATTAAACTGAAAAACTTTTGCAAAGCAAAAGAAATCATCAAGAGAGTGGGAGATGGGCCACAGAATGGGAAAAAAATATATTTGTTAACTGTTTATCTGACAAAGGCCTAACATACAGGATCTACAAAGAACACAAATGTGCCAAAAGGAAAAAACAAACAGCCCTATTAAAAAGTGGGCAAAAGATATGAATAGACAATTCACAAAATAAGACATACAAGCAGCCAACAGATACATGAAAAAATGATCAGCCTCACTAATCATCAAAGAAATGCAAATTGAAATCACACTGAGATATCACCTAACTCCAGTAAGGATGGCCATCATTAATAACTCAAAAAAAAAAAAAAAAAGGTGCTGGAGAGGATGCGAGACAAAGGGAGCATTTCTACACTGTTGATGGGAAGTATAAACTAGTACCAACCTCTGGGAAAACAGTGTGTTGATTCCCTAAAGATCTAAAAATTGAACTTCCATAAGACCCAGCAATCACCCTTCTGGAAATACACCTGGAGGAACTCAAATTATTCAACAAAAAAGATCCCTGCACACACTAGTTCATTGCAGCATTTTTCACAATAGCAAAAACATGGAATCAACTGTGCTGCCCATCGAAAGCAGACTGTATAAAAACATGATGTGGTACATATATATGATGGAATACCACGCAGTCATAAAGATGGAAAAATTATGGACTTCACAGCAACTTGGATGTATTTATAGTCTATTGTACTCAGTGATCTATCACAGAAACAAATCTGAGTACCACATGTTCTCATTCATAAGCAGATCCTGAACATTTATCATAATACTTTAAGAAAAGGATTGCAATAGTGGAATGCTGCCAGGGAAGGGAAGAAGGGGCACATAACATCAATAAGGGTACCTGATCTCAAACCAGGAAAAGTGAGATTCGAAAGGAGGGAGGCCCAAACTTTATCTGTACAATGACCACTTACCTACCTAATCCCAAATTGTACCCCACGTCTTTAAAATAAATAAAAATAAAATTGAAAAATAGAATTTCAATGCATGTAAAATCCTTTTACCACTTATACTGAAATATAAGCAGGAAAGGAAATTTTTGTTTTTATTCAAAATGCTACAATAAAGCAGAAATTGAAAGCATTCATCTTGTTTTTACTACTGAGAGGTTCAACGTTAACAGAAACAACAACAGTAGCATGTGTATTTTATTTTATTTTAATGATGAGGGGTACAATTCAGGAATAGGTATAGAAGTGGCCATTGTACAGGTAACGTTTGGGCCTCCCTTTGGTCCCCACTTTGCCTGGTACCCTTATGGATGTTGTGTCCCCACCCCCATTCCAGCAATATCCCGCTACCACCAATTCCTTTCTTCAAGTATTACGGTAAATATTCAGGGTCTGCTTATAAGTGAGAACATGTGGTACTCTGTCCTTTGTTTCTGTGAAAGATCACTGAGTAGATAGACACTAAATCCATCCAAATTGCTGTGAAATCCATATGTTTGCCCTTCTTTATGGCTGTGCAATATGCCATTGTGTATATGTATCACATTTTTTTTTTTTATCCAGTCCTGTTTTGATGGGCAATCCCCCTACTGGGAATATACCTGGAGGAACCCAGTGGCACATTTCTAGTTAACTGTACTTCAAACTTACGAATACCTCATTTTAAAAATTGATATTGAAGTGTAGTCCTAAAGTTAAAGAACCAAAATTATGAAGATGCAGATCACATTTTAATGTTTTACTGTAAGATGCCAATGAGGCAAACTCTAGGACTAATAACTGCTGTGTATAAAGCGCCTATGGTCTGCTAGGTACTTTATGCACAATATAATATTCAGTTGTAACAATAACCATAAGAAATGAATAGTATGCATTTAACCCAACTAATGTTGAGAAAGGCTTCACCATTTGTGCCTGGTCATACTTGTAGAAAATAACAGAATTGTCGTTAAAGCTCAATTCCCTCAGATGCTAGAACAAGGCTCTTTTTCCTCTGCCCTGCTGCCTCCTTGCTCAGGGAGATGAACTCAGGCTGGGGAATGTTTTCAGAATGTGGTTTCTGGGAAGGTTTCTGCTCCAAGTAGTCTTTCATCAGTGATTATGATGCTTGAAATTTCTCCAAAGGAAATTTATTTCTGTGAGGCTTAAGGGAATTTCGTTCATTTAGAATCTCATACCAAAATACAAATGCTCCTGAGGTGAAAATGGAGTTTATTAGGTGGCACCTTAACAATTACTGATCAATGACAGGCAAGAGTTTTTGTGAAGTAGGAGAAAGAAATGCACTGAATGGGTAAATTAGAACAAAAATAAAAACTTGCTGCTTTTGCTTCTTAGAAAGTTTGTCTTTTTGGAGGCTGTTTCTGTCCTTGTCGTGTAGTTTTTAAAACATGGAACTTAAAGAAGAAAATATTTTGCTGAAATGGAATGACTGGTAAAATTTGCATTTTAGAAGGGCAGTTGGCTATTGCCTTTGATGGAGTCTCTTAAAAGGAGTGGGAAGGCAGACTTAGAAATGTTCGATGGTAAACAGATGGCACTGGTTTGTGAAACCACAGGGCTCTGGGAATCTGCTGTATCTCTAACTCCAACTCATGGGCAAGCACATTAGTAGTCTGTGAGTTCTAGCAATGGCCACGATTACTTTTAAAGGAATTTTACTTTGTTACATTTTCAGGGTCTGGATATGTATGATTGTGTTTGTGTGTGCACCTCAGTGAATGTTTGGAATTTGAAGACAATGGTTTTATTAACAAATATTCTAGGTATGCCAACAAAATAGAAGTGGAAACATTAATTACTTATTTAAATGATTCTGGTTCAAGTCATAGTTTTACCTCACACAGTTATTTCAAAGAGGCAATTGTCTTAATCTCAAATTCTTTCATATGTAGACCTTCACTCTACATGAGACTCATTAAATTGCTTTTCAAGTGAATGATTAGCTTTCATGATGGATGATGACATGTACTCTCACCAGGAACAAAAACACATTGGAAAATAATGAGATTTTTGAGGGAAACATCTTTAATAACAGCGGCCATTTAATTTGAGTTGAAAGAATTCTCAATTGATAGAGCTCAGTGAAAATGCTCACAAGTATGGTCATTTGGGGAATAGTTTAATTTGGTTAATAAAGCATAACTCTTTAAATTTTAAAATACTACCAAACTTACAGAAAAGTTGCAAGGATAAAATAAAGGATTTTTATTACCCTTAACTGTTTTTCAGGAACACCTCTGAATACTTTAGTGTATAATTTCAACAAAGAAATTATCCTAAATAAGCACGATATAATCATCAAAACCCGAAAATTAACACTGATACTTGACTGCCACCTCATTCTCAGACGTCTTTCAAATTTCCCCAGTTGCTCCCCAAAATGTTCCTTACAGGAAAAAGAACCATGTCAGGATCACATATTGCATGCATTGCTATGTCTCTTTCATCTCTTTCAATCTGAATAATATCTCAGTCTTTCATTGACTTTCATGCCCATGATAGATTAAAAGATTATAGAACATATATTTTGTTTGGAGAATGCCTCCCCCATTCATCAAGTTTGAGTTGGTTTGATTTTTTTTCATGATTATACTGAGATGTTGCATAGTTAGCAGAAATTTCTCAGAAAGGATACTTTTCTCTTGTCATTGCATTCTATCAGAAGTGATGTGATTTCAATTTATGCTATTACTGTAATTATAACTTTGATCATTTGATTAAGATGATGTCCATCAAGGTTCTCCATTGTAAAGTTACTCTTTTTCTCTTTGTAATGATTACCTTTTTTGCACTTAAGATGTGAATAGTCTTCTATTCCTTTCAGTTATTTTCTCTGATTACATTTTAAAATTTGTTGTTACTGGATTATAGAATAGCTATTGATTTTATGTGTCTATCTTGTACTTAAGTATCTTCCTAAAAACTTATAAATTAGAATACATTTTTTAAAACATTGCCATTGATTTTCTAAGTAGTAAATTATTTGCTAACATAGTAAAATTTGTAAATTTTTATTTTATTCTCTTGTTTTATTTTTGTGCCCAGGAATTCTAGTGTAATGTTATATTTCTGACTGAAATGAAAGTGCATCCAAATTTTATCCATTAATTATTGTTTCCAATATAAGCTTTTAGTAGATGCATAATTATCAAATAGGTCTTGGTTTCTAAGAGGCTGTCTTGTTTTATAAATCAGAAATGATTATTTAAGTTATTAAATGATTTTGAAAGCTCTTGAGTGAGCATACATATTTATTTTTCAATATTTTAATATAGTCTCTTAAATTTATGTATTTTGTATGATCAAAAAATTCTTATATTCTATTATTCTTGGAACAAACTGTACATAATCATAATGTACTTTTAATGTAGAGCTGGATTAAGTCTGCTAATACTGTCATGGGATTTTTAAAATTTTATTCTTAGCGGAGAGAGCCCTGTACATGACTCTGTATGTATAAGTGTGTCCATGTGAGTGAGTGTGCACTCTATTCTTATTTGCTTTTTTGGTCTTCCATTATTATAGTTCTTGTTAATGAGAACAAATATACTGTGAAGCTAATGAAGTCTAACTTTAAAGAACTTCCCTTGTATTCATGTCTTCCAAATCCTTTTACCTAATTTTGTACTTATAAGTGTGTATTTTTTCCCTAAAAAAATATTCTCCATGATTATATAAACAATGGACTCCCAAATCTGGATCACTCTTTAAGCTGAGCATGTTAATATTTCTCAACTCAAGGAAATTCTTACCATTGAAATAGTCATATTAGTTTCACTTCTAGGAATATTGAGGATTGTTATGCTTCAGTGGTGCTTCTCAACTCTAACTTTCAGTACCTACCTACTCATTATGGTTGATGTTAGATCACAGTCCCAGGGGGCCTCCAGAATGTTAGGTTAGGCCTGCTGGGGGTGTGGGGTGTGATGCGCAATCTGGTGCTGCAAGAAAGATGCAAAGAATTGCACAGACGTTAGATCAAAAAATATAGTTTATTTAGAAGTAAATTAGAAAGAGAGAGGGAGGAGAGAGGAAAAGGAGATATACCTCTCCAAGGTAGAGGAGGGAGGCCAAAGCTTAAGAAAACATGGCCTGGGAAATCCCCTTGATTCTCCTCCCACTGTGGGAGCTTTTCTATTCTCTCAATAAATCCTGCTTTCTCAAAAAAACCAAAAAAACAACAACAGAGAAAAGAAAGAAAATATGGCCTGGCAGTAGTTCAAGGAGCACATGTCACACCATAGCTTAGCATGGCAATGGCCACGGGATGCTTGTGGTTGAGTTGTTTAATCCTTCTTTTTGATGGAGGAAGGTCATTTAGGTGATTGGATGGTGGTCTGCTCCATGTCATCATGAAGGGCCAAGTAAGCATAGGTAATGATGTCAGGTGATGGACAGCAGGCAGATGGGTGGGTTAGTCACATGATTGCTGCCATGGTGGGGGAGCCTGTCTGTGTCATGTAGGTCAGGAAGGGCTGATTAGGTTAACTTGGGTCTTATGGGAGGAGGGAGGTGTGGACCTAGAGGGGTCTGGGCCAAAAAGAATGTCCAGGGCTGCAGTCTTTGATGTTGATTGTAGCCACATGAGTCTTAGATCTTGATATCACCAGACATTAGCATCTCATGACCTTGGGTGGTGACTAGATGGGAGGAGACAAGGAAAGGGGTTTTTCCTGTAAGAGACCTGTCAAACATTTCCAATACACAAGCTCTTTAGCAAAAAGATGATCTTATTATCATTTCTATGACTTTGGCCAGCTAAGTGGTGATCTTTGATCTTCCACCTTCGAACATGAAACTGAAGGTTTCTTAGAGATTTTTATACTAAACCATGAATAGTTGGGCTATCCTTGTCTTGCATCTGATGGAGATTTGCTCAGGAGGTCGGGTAGGCTGCCAGCTTGGCCTACAGTAAAATGTCTGAATGCTTCCTAAAACCTGCCTATTGGAAATTTATCTATCTTTGTCTAACTTGTGCTAGATTCAAAGCATGTCAGTCTAAGCAAAAATGGCTATGCTGAGGCAAAATGTGAACTAAGTTTATTCTAAGTTTCTCAAGGTCTTTCCTTTCAGTTGACATGCAGTAGGGCAGGGGTCCCCAACCCCCAGGTCATGAATGCTACCATCTGTGGCCTGTTAGGAATCAGGCACACAGCAGAAGGTGAATGACGGGCAAGCAAGCAAATTTCATCTGTATTTATAGCTGCTCCCCATCTCTCACATCACCACTTCAGTTCTCACTGATGTGAGGTTAGCAGTGGCAATAGACTCTCATGGGGCATGAACACTATTGTGAACTGCATATGCAAGGGCTCTAGATTGCACTGCTCCTTATGAGAATCTAATGCCTGATGATCTGAGGTGGAGCTGAGGCAGTGATGCTAACTCTGGGGAGCAGCTGCAAATACAGATTAGCATTAACAGTGAGGTTTGACTACATAGAGACTATAATAAATCAATTGCTTGCAGACTCATACCAAAACCTTATGAATGAGTGGCAAGTGAGTTGATGTGCTTCAATTGTACAGCTGCATCTGGCAGTAGGCTTTAAGATGTCCATCTTACCTAAGGCCATCTACAGATTTAACGCAATACCCATCAAATTACCAGCAACATTCTTCTCATATCTAGAAAAAACAATACAGGAGTTCATATGGAAACACAAACGACCAAGAATAGCCAGAACAATCCTCAGCAAAAAACCAAAAAACAAATCAGGAGGTATCACACTACTAGACTTTAAACTTTTATATAAAGCTACAATAATCAAAACAGCCTTGTATTGGTACAAGAACTGGCATATAGACCAATGGAATAGAGTTGAGATTCCAGAAGCAAAACCTCAATTTCTCAACCAACTCATCTTCAACAAAGTCTCCACCACCAACGACTGGGGAGAGGAGAGTCAAGTCAGTAAATGGTGCTGGGAAAACTGGCTGACCACATGCAGAAGATTCAGACAGGACTCCTATCTATTCCCATACACAAAAATTAACTCTAAATGGATCAGAGCCTTAAATGTAAAACCTCAAACCATAAGAACTTTAGAAAATGCAGGACACACCCTTATGGAAGTTGGGACTGGCATCCAATTCCTGAGCAAAACCCGAAATGCACAGGTCATGAGAGATAAGATAGACAAGTGGGACCTCATTAAACTGACAAGCTTTTGCAAAGTCAAAGAAACCATAAAGAGAGCAGGGAGATAACCCAGAGACTGGGAAAAAATATTTACCAACTCCATGTCTGACAAAGGACTAACATCAAGGATCTACAAGGAACTCAAACATGCTGAAAAGAAAAAAAACAAACAATCACATTACAAAGTGGGCAAAAGATGTGAATAGATACTCCTCAAAAGAAGATATACGAGTAGTCGACAGATACATGAAAAAATGTTCAGCCTCACTAGTCATCAAGGAGATGCAAATTAAAACTACACTGAGATACCACCTAACTCCAGTCAGAATGGCCATCATCAGTAATTCAGAAAAGAACAAATGCTAGAGAGGATGTGGCGAAAAGGGAACACTTCTACACTGTTGGTAGGAGTGTAAACTAGTACATCCTCTGTGGAAATCAGTGTGGCAATTCCTAAAAGTTCTAAAAATCAACCTTCCAAATGTCCCCACAATCCCCCTACTGAGAATTTATCCTGAAGAACTCAAATCACTCTATAAAAAAGATACCTGCACACGTATGTTTATCACAGCATTGTTCACAATAGCAAGATCATGGTACCAACCGTGCTGTCCATCAAAAGAGGAGTGGATTTAAAAAAATGTGGTATATATACACAATGGAATATTACGCAGCCATAAAAAAGAACAAAATTATGAATTTTGCAGCAACCTGAATGGAATTAGAGTTTATAATCTGAGTGATCTATCACAGAAACAAAGATCTGAGTATCGCATGTTCTCACTCATAAGTGGACCTTGAACAACTACCGTAATACTATAAGAAAAGTATTGACAGTGGTGGGAAACTACAGTGGGGAACAGGGAGGGGCAGGGAGGTGGGATTAATGGTTGTCAATATCTGTCTGGGGAAGGGGGGGCACACCTCATCAAGGGTACCTGCACAATGAATATTTATGTACCTAACCCTTAACTGTACCACACAATTTTAAAATAAAAAATATATACAATTTTTTTTAAAAAGAATCATCGGACCCTTATTTTAATCTGTGCATGATCCACCCATTATTTTATATACCACTTTCATTCGTGCCTATTTTTTTAGTGGTGAGGTGTGTAATTATTTCTTTATATATTTTAATGTAATAATAGTAGATATAAAGTGCACATTAAATGTTATTCACTTAAATCATCCTAAAACCACAACCCTCCTCCCCCAGTGTGTAGAAAAACTGTCTTCAACAAAATTGGTCCCTGATGCTAAAAGGTTGAGGACCGCTGTGGTAGAGAATTAACAAGCTTATGTGGAAAGAGATGAATGTGCTATGGATACAGTCATTACTGCTATAAGATTATTGCATCTTATTTTGATAGATACTTCTTGCTGAATTGTTGTTGAATTACATCACAACAAATCAAATTATGATTATACTGCAATGAAGTCAGCATTTTTATTGATCCTAGGAAAGGAGTGATGGTTTCCACTAGTTTCCATCATTGCCGTAAGCTCCATAATCGTAGGGACTACATTTTTGTTGTCACTAACTGGAACGTGAAGCTAAGGAATTAATAATTGTTTGAATGATCCTTGAATAAGGTTTGCCCAGAGCAAATAACATTACTTGTTCAGCATACATCACAAAATTAATGCACAGCAAAGTTAGGGATTAGTTTTTCTGGGAAAACCTGAATTAAAATGTTTAGATAATTGAACATTTAAATTCAGTTTTTAAATTATTGTCCTAGTCTTACAATGATCAAGTCATCACATCTTTGCAACTTTGATTCAGAAGTAGGAATTAGTCAGGCAAAGAAGTTTTGACATAATGTACAAAAAAGTTAATGGTGTTAACTCAAAAATATAAAAATAAAAATATTTAATGAGTAGCTTCTGGATGATACCTATTTGAGCTTTAATAAATTTGACTCTTGTCAAATTTCGATATCTAAAGCAAGAATGCAAATGACATTCTTCAATTTGAGTACTGCATTTTAAATACTAGAATACCTTTTTTAATTGAAAAAGAAAACAAGCAAATAAAAGCTAGAGGAGTTCTAATTGCTATTGAAAAAAATGCCATCTGAAAATTTTATATAACTTTTAGCTATGCTAGAATAATTTGATTCCTATTCCATAAAACAATGACTCATTCCTTTGATATAAGTCTTCTGCAATATAAGCCTTCAGTCTTCTGCAATATAACCAGATGATGGTAAGCCTTTTCTTTAATGGCCCTTTCAGTATTCTGCCCCTGGTTTTCAGAGAGAATTTAGCATTAAATGAAGACTTTTTAAAAAACCATGTTTATGATAGTTTTGTGTGATATCTCACTCTTCTTTAGGTAAGAATTGTGTGACTGTCTGAATCACTTATAAATGAATTTCCTGAAGAGAAATATTAATAACCTAAATCTTATTTCTGCTGTTTTTTCAGGAAATCTTGTTCTTGGAATCCATTGTATTACCACAATTGTACAGACATATCTCTTCTGAATTTCTAAAGAACATCTGTACCAATTATTTACTAACCATCAATTTTATGGTTGTGTGTTTCTTGAACTAGAGATGATGTCTTTTAACCCTTTGGTTATTTGCCATACTCTAGCAGAGTATGGCTTAAAGCAATACTTAAGAAACATCAATACACACGAAATATTAATCCCTCTATTCATTACCACCACCACCTACTTTCTGAGAGCAGACTATTGCTTTGGTATATTATGCTGTCAAGCATTATGGTGCATTTTGTTTGTATGTTTCTGACTCATTAGGAAGAATCACTGGGAGAGATTCTTTGGGGTAATTATCACACAGACTTCCCATCTTTGTTAAGTGTTATCTCATTGCTCACTTAGCAGAAAGATTTGAGGAGCAAATACCCATAAACTCATGATCATTTACAGATTATGAGGAAATTCAATGAAATTGCATATTCAACCTGATTTTAAGTTAATAGTGTTTCATTCTTTATTTGGAAGTGGAAGTCCTGAAGCATGGCACATTGGAAAGAATATAAATGTTACACTGACATAAGAGTCAGAAATTTGAATTTAAATCATACATCTACTATTTACTGGTTTCCTTTGCTTCTGGGATAGTTACCTTGATTTTCTTATTTGTAGGAGTCTGCAACATGGGATAACATGGGACACAATTTTTTTTTTAATTTTAAAGATGTGGGGTACAATTCAGAGTTAGGTATACAAATGTTCATTATGCAGGCACCTTTGTTAATGAGGAGTGCCCCCCCTTCCCCAGAGAGATTTTCACTATTGCCAATCCTGCTTCTCTGTCCCCCTCCCAGCAATTTCCCACTGCTACCAATCATTCTCTTATAGTATTATGATAATTGTTTAAGGTCCACTTATGAATAAGAACATGTGATATTCAGTTCTTTGTTTCTATGAAAGATCAATCAGTATTATAGACTCTAAGCCCATCCAGGTTGTTGTGAAGTTCATGATTTTGTTCTTCTCTATGGCTGTACAACATTCCATCTTGTGTATATACCACATTTTTTTTTATCCAGTTCTCTTTTGATGGGCAGCACAGTTGGTTCCATGCTTTTGCTATTATGAACAATGCTGAGATAAACATATGTGTGTAGATATCTTTTTTATAGAGTGATTTGAGTTCTTCTGGGTATATTCCCAGTAGGGGGATTGTGGGGTCGTATGGAAGGTCAATTTTTAGATCTTTTAGGAATCACCACACTATTTTCCACAGAGGCTATACTAGTTTACACTCCCACCAGTAGTGTAGAAGTGTTACCTTTTCACCACATCCTCTCCAGCATGTGTTGTTTTTTTGTTATTGATGAAAGCCATCCTGACTGGAGTTAGGTGGTACCTCAGTGTAGTTTTAATTTCTTTCATGACTAGTGAGGCTGAACATATTTTCATGTATCTGTTGGCTACTCGTATGTCTTCTTTTGAGAACTGTCTATTCATATTTTTTGCCCACTTTGTAGTGAGGCTGTTTGTGTTTTCTTTTCAGCACGTTTGAGTTCCTTGTAGATCCTAGATGCCTTTGTCAGACATACAGTTGGCAAATATTTTTTCCCAGTCTGTGGGCTGTCACCCTGCTCTCTTGATGGTTTCTTAGGCTTTGCAGAGTTTGTCAGTTTGATGAGGTTACACTTGTCTATCTTATCTCTTATGGCATAGGTGCTTGGGGTTTTGATCAGGAATTGGTTGCCAGTTCCAATTTCCATAAGGGTATCTCCTGTATTTTCTAAGGTTCTTATAGTTTGAGGTTTTACATTTAGGTCTTTGATCCTTTTAGAGTTGATCTTTGTGTGTGATGATAGGTAGGGATCTTGTTTGAATCTTCTGCATGTGGTCAGCCAGTTTTCCCAGCACCATTTACTGAATAGGTTCTCCTCTCCCCAGTCAGTGGTGGAGGCTTTGTCAAAGATGAGTTGGTTGAGAAATTGAGGTTTTGCTTCTGTAATCTATCCTGTTCCATTGGTCTATATACCTGTTCTTGTACTAATACCAGGCTGTTTTGATTATTGTAGTTTTATAATAAAGTTTTAAAATCTAGGAGTGTGATACCTCCTGCTTTTTTTTTTTTTTCTTTTGGTGAGGACTATTTTGGCGATTTGTGTTCGTTTATGTTTCTATATGAATTCCTGTATTGTTATTTCCAGGTCTGTGAAGAATGCTGATGGCAATTTAATGGGTATTGAGTTAAATCTGTAGAATGCCTTGGGTAGGATGGACATCTTAACAATGTTGACTCTTTCAATTCATGAGCATGGAATATTTTTCCATTTATTTGTGTCATCTTTGATTTCTTTGAACAGTGTTTTGTAGTTTTCATTGTAAGGGTCTTTCACATCTCTGGTTAGGAATATGCCAACGTATGTGAAATTTTTTTCTGGCTATCGTGAATGGGATTGTGCTTTTTATTTGGGTCTCTGTCTATTGTTGATGTATGGGATAAAATCTTTAAGTGGCAAACTGAGATATTCTATTTAAAAATATTTTCCTTACACACACAGAAATAAATTTATATTGTCTCATAAGTGATGTTAATTCATGCTACTCCAGTTTGCAAGCCATGCCATTTGATCGTAGTTAGCATTATGTGATTTGTTGACAGCTACACATCAGTTTCCCTTGGGGAAAGCTTTTATTTTAGTCTATAAAATTTTGAAATGTTCTTTAAAAGTTTTTTTATGACTATGACTAGTGTGTATCTTCTTTTTATTACCTTTCAAATAATAGATTCTAGAGAAGAATTTCAAAATGTACCATCAATCCAAAGGCAAAAGTACAGGTAGAGAGAACAGCCAAGTCTGTTTAATACGAGCTATTTTGCAAACTGGCAGGCAGTGAATCCAAAATAGAATATGAAGCCGCACCTCATAACCATGGTGGTAGTATGCCACATTATCTAATTCTTTTTAAGAAAGAACAGTGAATGATTGTGGCTAAGCATTCAAATGGGGAATGTGAACTCTATTAAACACTGTAGCATCTGTCATTGTGTTTAAATTTAAAAAGGCAAAAACTGAAGTTTGATATGGGAGATTTTAAGGACAGCATGTGGCAAATATCCTCCCAGGTCAGAACTTTGCAATACTGTTTTCATTGTGGGTAGTGTGAGAAAATAAGAAGAGAGAACATTAAATATGAGGTTCACTCACTGCTTGGATAATGTTTCCTGTTTATGTTACTACATTTTAACCGTAAAATAATTCAACATTTGTACTTCACATCTTATTTGTTTCCTTCACTTTGTAAAAACAAAACACTGTTATTATTGACAGTTTTACATATATATAGATATATATTTTCCACAGGACATTTTGTAAATGCAATTGAGAATCAAGACAGATAATAAAAACTTTACATAAAAGTTCTCAATATTACAGTGACCTGAATTCCTAAAGAAATTAGTAAAATAAAATCTGGCTGTAAAATTTTGGCAAATTTTCCCAACCTTTCTATGTCTTAATATTTTATTTTTTTATTATTAATATTTTTAAATGTTAGATTCAAGGAGTACACACATGTGTTCTTTATATTGTGTGGTGGTGGAGATTGGGTCTCAGGTGGCCTATTCCTCAGATCGTGAACATTGTGACCCATAGATAGTTTCTGAACCCTAATCTCCCTCCCCTCTTTATCCTTACTGGTGTCTCCGGTGCCTATTACTTCCATCTTTGTGATCGGTTAGCTTCCACACATGGGTGAGAGCTGTGGTATTTGGTTGTCTTTTTCTCAGTCAGTTTAGTTAGGATGATCTCTGGCTTCACCCATGTTGCTGCAAAGGACCTGATTTCACTCTTTTTTTATGGCAGTGTATGTATATCACATTTTCCTAAACCACTGATCAGTTGATGGGCATTTGGGTTGATTCCACTTCTTTGCAGTTGTGAATTGTGCTGTGATGAACATAAGGGTGCAGGTGTCTATTTTATGTAATGACCTCTGTTCCCTAGAGTGGATACCTAGTAGTGGAATTACTGGATTGAATTGTAGTTCTACTTTAGTTCCTTGAATCATCTCCATACAGCTTTTCACAGATGTACTAATTTACACACCCACCAACAGTGTGTAAGTCTGCATTCGTGGCAGCATCTATTGTTTGTTAATTTTGTAAATAATGGCCATTCTGACTGGTGTAAGATAGTTTCTCACTGTGGTTTTAACTTTCATTTCCCTGATGATGAGTGATGTTGAGCAATCCTTCCACCTCAGCCTTCCAAGTAGCTGGAACTATAGGTGCGCACTACCACGTCCAGCTTGTTTTTTGATTTATTGTAGAGATGAGATCTCACCAAGTTGCCCAGGCTGATCTCAAACCCCCAGGCTCAGGCAATCCTCTTGCCTCAGCCTCCCAAAATGTTGGGATTACAGACTGAGCCACTCTGTCCGGCCAATTGCCACCAATTTGATAACAAAAATTAAAGACTTATTTTGGGGGGAAAGGGGTCTGAACCAGATGACCGGAGTCACAGGTGGTGAAGGAATTCACCCAAGTTAAATTAGGGTAGAAAAACAGATTTATTGAGTATACTGCGAGAGAGCAGCAGGCAGAACAGCAATAAAGGAGCTGTCTACAACAAGCAAGTGGCATGAGGTATCATCTAGGGGAGTTTGATCTTCTTTTGGTTGGGATGAATTGTTGTATCCATCATGCATTATAGTTCCTACCATGCAAATGACACAGTTCTGATTGGTTGATGTTCTGATGTTCAACTTTGATTGTAACATTCATGGATCAGTTGGAGGCTAACATAAGGTGACTCTTGTATAATATGGCTTCCACACTTCTTTTTCAAAAGGAAAACCACAAACACAATTAAAAATAAGTTTCCAGAATAAAAGAAAATATTCATGATATTTAAAATTGAGACAAGGTTAAAAAAACCCAAAGAAAAGTCATGAAAATCAATGATATAAAATAGCAATAGAAAATAGGTAGTTTCTATGAATAGGAAAATTAAAGAAGAAACATAAATATCTTACCATCTTATAATAAAATACTTCAAATATTTAATACCAGAGAAGTGCAAGTGAAAATAATAATGGGATACAAATTTATATACCTAAGATTGGAATACAAATTACAAATCCTGCTAATGTCAAATGTTGGTATGTCATGAAATCTCTTTATTTCTCTTGATGGGCTAATAGTATCCATAAAGACAGATAACACCAAAATTTTGTTGGTTAGAAACACCAAAGGTTACTTATTGTTTTTACCATATGCATATCATAGTGTTAACTGCAACACTCTGCTCACGCTCAGAAACCCAGGCTCATGGATCACAATCAATTAAACGTTTTTTATCACAATGCAAGTGGGAAAAAGAGAACTTTCTGAGCAGAAAATGGGGGTTGGGCATGGAAGACTAGGGCTTTGTATGGGCAAATAAATAACATATATAACATCTGTCCATAATTCACTGACCAGAAGTATCCATATGTCTCCAATAATAAGGAATTAAAGGAACTTTCATGCATTTCTGATGAAAGTGAAGACTGCTATACCCACTTTGCAAAGTAATCTAGCAATGCCCATCCAAGTTAAGTATATGCATACACTATGCCTCCATTCCCTTCTTAATGACTTTTAAACATTTCTGTCTCTTACCCTGAGGACAAACCTTTTAAAATTACTGTTAGCCTTGTTGCCGCAAAGCTCTCAGTTTTATGTCCCAGAGTAACCCTCATTGCATTAGATTCTCTTAAGAGTTAGAAAGATATTCTTGCACTGGAACTATCAACACCACTGAAGCAAGACATTCAGCCCTTCCTAGAGTCTTGGTAAAGAATGAAACTTGTTTCTTTTACAGTTAACATTTTTAAAGATGCCAGATTTTAAATTATAAGCAACAAAAATTAAAAGCTAAGCATATCTTTCATAAAGATGTTTCAAAATAATACATGAAGAGTAGTAATATCAAGCTACCTATTCTTAGTTTAAGAATTGACTTTTCCTGCTCACCTGGAACCACAGTTCCCATGGGAACAGAGAATTCATTCTTGGCTAGCCTCTCTGTGTCCTTGTTGCTGTTTTTGGTACTTAATGGTTTCTCCTCTTTCTCGTCATCTGCATGATTCCCATTCACTCTCATTCATTTGAATCTTGTCCTAGTGTGCCTCATGAGGTATGGTTTGCTTCAATTGCTATGGTGAAGAACGAAGCATAAGGAGAAAATTATTCCTAGTGTGAATCTTCTCCATTCATGTTTTTGAGCAATATTTGCTTAAAGTCTTAAGGATATATTCCAAGCCAGAAAATCTGTCTATGGCTGCTGGCCCACTGATGCTCAGTGAGCCATTGAAATGCGCTTTTGTGAAGTCTATTTCCTCTTGCTAGGAATTAATCCCTGTGGAATGTCAGATTGTCCCCAAGACTGATAATTAAACATGAAAAATTAGGCTTTGGGGAAGCTGTGAAAATAAGAACAAGCAAGCTTTTGACTCTTAATATTCTGTACCTAGAAGTAGAATAGTTTATTTCTTCTAATATATAAAATGTCCTGATTATAAACTTTTCTATTTGACTGTTTTCAATTTGACTGTAAGTTCGCCAGAGCTAGAGATACTTCGTGCTTATTTTACACTGTGTCCCTAGCACCCAGAAGAGTTGTTAACATATAACATATGCTTATATACTTAATAAATATATGCTTATTGAATGAATAAATAAATGATAGTTCTAGTTTTATAGAAAATATGAAAATGCATTGGAGTTCTGTGTATTCAAAACATAAAAAAAACACAGGAATGGAGAAACTTGTAATTTGGGAGGCTAGAAGCAGCATCAAATGATGAATTAAGGAGTTATTACCTGTAAGAAACTGTTAATCAGTTCTATAGATTGAATTTTGTCCCCACTTCCCACCCCAAAATTCATATGCTGAGGTCTTAACATCCAATGTTTTAGAATATAACCTTATTTGGAAATAGAGTAATTGCAGATACAGCTAGTAAAGATGAGGTTATACTAAATTAGGGTGAGCCCCTAATCCAAAATGACTTACATCCTTATAAAAAGGGGAATTTGGACACAGGCACTCAGGGGCAATGTCATGTGAAGACTAGAGATAAACTGCCATAAGTCAGGGAACACTAGATTGCCAGCCAATTTCCAAAAACTAGAAGAAAGGCCTGATACATTCTCCCTCAGGATCAGTCAAATAAATCAACTTTGCCAACATCTTGATTTTAGGCTGCTAGCCTCCGGAACTGTAAGGCAAAAAATTTCTCTTGGTAAAACCACTCAATCTGTGCTACTAGTTATGGCAGTCCTAGCAAACAGATATAGTAAATAACAGTGATTGTGTTTTAAAATGTTGATAAAAGGGCTTGTAGCAAAGTCAATAACTCAGATGACATTTCCCCTTCAAACTCAGATTCCATTAATCATTAATTTAGGGACACATCTCTTTTGATATGTGTAGTTAAAAAAATCTGAGCAGTGACTGGACTGTTTATTACTGAAATGCCAAGGGTGTGTGTGTGTGTGTGTGTGTGTGTGTGTGTGTGTGTGTGTGTGTGTGCAGGGAAAGAGTATGAAAGAGAATGTGCTCCTAACTGAGAAAGCTGGGAGAGTACATGAAATGTTTCGATTTGGGAAGGTACCCATTTGTCAGAGATTCCACATTATTATGTCATGGCATACACGCTCTGTTTTCCAGTGCTTATCTACTTCCCTAATTATAAATTAAGAATATTAGTAAATTTGATGGAGACCTAGGGACATTCATACCTAACTTAAGAATAGGGAGCCACTGAGCTGTCATATCTTAACTAAGAAGACAAAGGGTATGCCAACTGTTGGGAATACATGTTCTCTTTTCTTTATGCCTTTCCACAGGGAGGTAAACATTAAATAGGTAGAGGAATGTACTCCTGAGAATTCTTCAGGAGACTTAGTTCAGCAGAAACACCTTCCCAATACCCAGGTGAAGGATAAAAGATGAAGCATTGTGACAAGTCTGTAGAGAATTTCTAGAACAGAATTTATCTTTTATGTTATAGATCGATGGGTCTTTGATGACATATCCATAAATTATGCATAAAGACAATAATGCATAATTGTAAAATATATTTTTTCCATAACTCCTTGAAGGAATCCAACTGATAGTCAGCTTTTCTTTTCTTCCTCAAAGACTAGAAAAGAAACTGAATCAAAGTTGGGCACATCAGATTAAATAGGGTGGAAGCTGTTTTTGTGCCTTTTTTCCCTCAGTATTGTTGCTTTCCCACATCTTACTCTGACTCTTTTTAAACTTCCTGTTGGCCATGCAGAGCAAGGGAACATTTTAGAGACATGTTAACCTGCTATGGAGACTGTGACCCTAGCATTTTGGGCTTGTGTGGGAAGGAAGGCCTCAGCCACAGGCAATTCCTGTTGGCATTTGCTCTGAGGCAGTCTCTAAAACCATCCTTCTACTCCTCAAAGTATAAAACACACATATTTTTTAAAGTGAGTACTCATTTAGTGAATGTTTCTAAATAACCCACCACCGAATAAGTTGGGACAGAGAGTTTCTGCTTCAGAATGTAATAAGAAGATACATATATTTGTAGATACTTATTTTCATATTTTTTTTGCTGAAAGAGATGTTAGACCACTACCCTGATTTTTATTGCTATGTGCTGGCAGAACAATTCTTAAGTTATTAGCAACATCTATGAAAATAGCAAAGATTGAACAAATATGGTCCATGTAGAAGCAAGAGTAAACAACAACGTCAAAGGGGAAACCATACAGAGATGCAGAATTATTCATTTTAGCCAGTATTGGAGACTCTGCCCACTCAAATATGTGGATTTATTTTCACTCTTTTTATAAAAATCTATGGACTTTATTTTGTTTTATGAACTTACACAACTTGGATTTCTTCTTTGCTATTTTTCCCTCAAGTAAGTGCAGAGATACAAAATCAGTTATTCTAAAGAGTGACCAAAAATGAATAACCATACATTTAAGTAGGCGGAACTTTATTTTTATCATTCTGTTTGTTTAAACAAATGAAAAAACACAAGTAACCAAACCAAATTTTTTCCTTTGCTGTTATTAGTCATCCAAATATTTGCCTTCTCATTGACTTAGAGTTTTAGTCTAAATAACTTTCAATATACTAAAATAAGTAAATTATTAGCTACTGGTAGAATTTTTAAATGAAAAATAATTTATTATGCAGTGATGTTTATTAATTAGTAGTTATTAAAGTATATGCTATCAAATATTTTCTAATAACATTACATTTATTAAAGTATTTAAATAAATAACAATGTTGCCCAAATTAAATAAATCTTTACCATTTTAAAGAATAACAGCTTTATATTTGTCAACACCAGGTCAGACAAAGGCTTAACATCTTTGATCTACAAGGAACTCAAATGTGCTGAAAAGAAAAAAACAAACAACCCCATTATAAAATGGGCAAAAGACATGAACAGACACTTCACAAAGGAAGGCATCCGAGCAGCCAACAGACATATGAAGAAATGTTCGGCCTCACTAATCATCAGGGAGATGCAAATCAAAACCACACTGAGATACCACCTAACTCCAGCCAGAATGGCAATTATTAACAACTCAAAAAATAACAGCTGCTGGAGAGTGTGTGGCGAAAAGGGAACACTTCTACTCTGTTGGTGGGAGTGTAAACTAGTGCAACCTCTGTGGAAAGCAGTGTGGTGATTCCTAAAAGCTTTAAATATCAACCTCCCATATGACCCCGCAATCTCCCTACTGGGAATATATCCGGAAGAACTCAAATCACTCTATAAAAAAGATACCTGTACACATATGTTTATCGCAGCATTGTTCACAATAGCAAGAACCTGGAAGCAACCATGCTGTCCATCAAAAGAGGACTAGATTAAAAAATGTGGTACATATACACGATGGAATACTATGCAGTCATAAAAAAGAACAAAATCATGAATTTCGCAGCCACCTGGATGGAACTAGAGTCTATAATACTGAGTGACCTCTCACAAAAACAAAGGTCCTAGTATCACATGTTCTCATTCATGTAATGGACATTGAACATCCAACCTAATACTAAAAGAAAATGACTGACAGTAGTGGGAAACTATGGGGGAGGAGGGAGATGGGATTAACAGTAGCAAATGTCTGTCTGGGGATGAGGAAGCCCCTCTTATCAATAGGGTGCCTGAATGAGTTTGTATACCTAACTCTTAACTGTACCCCACAACATCATAATAAAAAATATTGATTATAAAAAAGAATAACAGCTTTATAACTTCTTTAAAATACAGTACAAAATAAAACACAGAAGACGCTTTCAATTACTGCAAAGCATATGCTTTTACATATATATAAACATGTAATCATTTTCTGTTTTATTTTTCAAGGGCTATTGTTGTAAAATCAGAGTTGTGTTCTTCCAGAGAGTGTTTGACTTTAAACATAATGGAAATCTTTAAATTATATAAAATTTAAGTTACCTGAAAGGCCATAAATTTTCAATCTATTAACGTAATTGAATTTTACTCAAATTAATTAGTGAAAATTATGAAAAAATACTCAAGATTCCAATTGTTTTTTGAAAATACAGGTGCTAACTTTAAATAATTAAGGTCATTTACCTTCATTAAAATTAAAAAAAAATTTTAATTATTATATAGGTACCAGTAAAGGTTGGGATGAAACTGATATCCTTATGTGGAAAAAATGTACTCAGAGACACCCTGGTCATTTTTCCTAAAATTTATCCCAAGAAACTTAGCATGAGGGGAAGTAATAACAATGCAAAAAAGCAATACCCAGAAATGTTCATGTTTTGTTTGCATATAATAATTTAACATTTGGCAAATAGAGGAGTGATTAATTAATTCAAAGTCTATCTAGTTAATGTAATAATGCAGCCATTCAAAGAACAATTATGAATACTTTGTGAAAAAATGGATATAGTGTTAAGTTGAAAAAAATTGCTTTTGTTGTAAGAATGTTAAAATATATTGGAAGGACATATACAGTTGACAGTAGTCATTGTAGTGTTTAGGTTAGTGAGATTACAGGTAAAATTTCTCTATTTTCTTTAATTTTATGATATCACCTTCATAACACAAAGTAAACTTTATCAAGGCTGTTATAAAATGTTTAAAATTCTAAACCCTAGTGAAAGTCGTTTATTATTTTCTTTGTAACAGGCAATTAAACTCAAAAATACTTAAAAAGTAAAAACAAAAAAGAAAATGAGAACCTTTTTTCAAATGTTTCCTATATCCACTCTCTTTATCCAGTGTTGTGTATTATTCACAGTAGTTCAGGCTAAGCTGTGGTAACAAACATGCCCAGTCTTTCAGAGGCATAACACATTAAAAGCTTACTTCTCATTTGCACGGTGCCTGTTAAACCTCTGCTGGCTCTTCTTCTAGTAGCTACATATGGCTTGTAAATTCACTGCCATCATAAGAAGAGAAAGATAGAGGAGGCTTGTCTAACTGTTTAACTGGCTTGTCCCAGAAGTTATGCGCAGCGCCTCCATTCACAGAACATCCACCTAGTCCATTGATCAAAATGAGACACCTGCCCTCAATTTAACTTCAAGGGACTCTAGGGAATGTTGCAGGAGGTCATGCCCTGTTAGATAATCTCTTTTAGATTCAGAAAACAATAAAGGAGGGTCTTGGCTCAAAGGATTAAGATCTCCACAAGCAATGATTCCAATTTGTTTTCTATGGTGCACACGCACCCACACATGCACACACAAATAATCAGGCAAAAATAAATGCTCCTTATAGAATTCAAAGCTAGAATTCATGCAGAAATCTCTCCTTGGAGGGAGAACTTGAGGTTTTATTTCCCTCACTCTAATGTGTTCAGACTTATCAAGTGATAGAAGCTTCAATTCTGTCTCAGTTGGTCTGACCCTTGTTAGAATGGGGATCTACCTTCTTGTGCGTTCTCTGTTCTTTATTGTCTCTTTCAGTTTCGGCTTAAGGTTTTCAATTAGGTTTTCAGATTACTATTTTTCTCAACAGAAATATCCTTATCTCACATCATCTACCTTTTTTTTTCTATTCTCCAGGCATTGCTCTAGGTGCTAGAAATGCCAGTGTGATTAAGACAGGAGAGAGCATTGCTCTCTTGAAGACTACTTTCTAGTGGTAAAGTGTTCCTTCTTTTAAAAACAGGGGAGTGAACACTCAGGCCTTCTGGCAAGAACTGGTGAGGTATCATCCTCCACATCTTCGGATTAAAAAGACCACTCTCATCATGTCCTTTATCTCTGAAAGGCCAGCCATTTTGTACTTCTATTTTTCATTTCCTTGTCGAGTATACATTATTTTTCTGATTTCATTTCACACTCCCTAATCAGATCCCTCCCACTCAGCATTATTTTAATCCTTTCTATGGTTTTGATGACAGTCAAATTCAGTGTATCTCTAACTTTTTGATGAAAGTTTTCTTCTTCTTGCTTTGGCTTGTAGCTGATTATACAATTTCTCTTTTTAGAGTGTTAAGTGGCAGTTGTATCTCTCCCAGAAACCTGATATTACGGGCTGGAGATGAAACAGGCCTGTTTTTTGCTTCTCATTGAAGTTCTGAGACAATTCATATTTCCTTCTTCCTAAAGTCTCCATCCCTTCCCCTTTGACTATACCACTTTCTATCCTTTCTTGTGCAAGTGTCTGCTGATCCCACTACAAACTCTTTTACTTCCTAATGGTATTAGCTCCAGATGAATGTCACTCCTCTAAAGTATTTATCGCATAATTTTGGTGAATAGAAACATATGTGTAAACCTCTAAATTTTTTTTATTTCCTTTCCTATTATATTGCCCTCCACCTACCTCAGTCACTTACCCACATAGTCATGATTTTGTTGTTAATGGCAACTGCAAATCTTCCATAGTATTAATTTCAAGTGTATTTCCTTCTGACCATCACCTCCTAATAGTCTAACTCATTTCATTCTAATACTCTGACTCCAACAATCTTTTGACACCCACATACACTGACTTAGAAGCTGTGCATCCCATTGCCTTTTCATTGTTACAAATCCCCTAATATTAGTGTGACCATATGTTTTGGGTTAAACATGGTATCGCACCATAATAATTAACAGTGCTGTAGTTTGGACAATACATTATGTGACTACTCCACCTAATGTTCTCACTTTCCTTCATATTCAGCCCAAACTCTATAAACAATTATTATAAACATCATTTTACATATACTGCTGACCTTTAGACAACACAGAGGATAGGAGGACGGACATCTTGTGTAGTTGAAAATTCATTTATAACTAACTTTTAGCTCCCTCAAAACTTAACTACTAATAACCTACTGTTGACTAGAAGACTTACTGATGGCATAAACAGCCCACACATAATTTTAATGTTATGTGTATTAGATACTGTATCCTTATAATTAAGCTAGAGAAAAGAAAATGTTAAGAAAATCATAAGGAAGGGAAATATATTTACTATTCATTGAGTAGAAGTGGATTATCATAAAGGTCTTCATTATCATTTTCTTCTAGGTTGAGTCAGCTGAGAAGGAGAAGGAAGAGGAAAGGTTGGTCTTGTTGTCTCAGGGACAGAAGAGACAGAAAAAAAAAAAAACTGTGTAAGTGGACCCTTGCACTTCCAACCCATGTAAAGGGTCAACTGAACTTTCAACTATCTTGTCCCTCTTCTGTATAATCAATACTTCATTAAAACACCAACACTTATGACAGCACAACTCACAGTTTCAAAAATCTAAAATCAACTTTTCCTAGTGCTAGCTGCAGCCTTGTAGACAAATTGTAAGGATGCATTGATGTTCAGTTTTCTATCCGTTCAAAGGCTAAAACTACACTTTATTTTTTTTCATTATTTGAGTAGTAAATACAAATGCTTGTAAAATACTTATCATAAAACACAGGAAAATTAGATTAAAAAAACTGTGTTTTCATTAGTGGTTCATCAGCATTCTTAGAATTATATTGGCTATTGATTAAATGGGTGATGAATTCAGCCTGTATTTCAAGCTTAATTATGTCCCCACATCCTTTCTGTAGGGTCATTTGAATATCACTATAACAGATAAGTCTAAAACTGTTAGGAAATTGAAACAGCAAACTTAATTTTTAAAATTTTACTTTTATGATGGCCTACGTTAAAATGCATAATTTTAATTGACTTGATATCTGATGAAAGCACTCAGAATAAAAAATACATTTCTTACAGGACTATTTGAAACACCTGAATTTCAAGTATAATTAATACAGCAACAATAATAATTCCAGGCAATTTAGAACTCTCATAATGCTGGTTGTTCACTTTATCTGAATTTTCAGTAAAGAAGAGACCAAGATTAAAATAACAAAATCTTCAACTCAGAGAAGTAATTGTTTGACAATCTTAGGATTTTTAGAAACCTAGATTCAAAAAAAATGGCAAAAATAAAACGCCTGGTTTTTTTAGTAGCTCTACATAAGAAAACAACAGTACCACAACATTAAGCCTAAAAAAATGTCTAATTAATAGTTTCATTTGGCTCCCGGGGAAAATGGCAGCCGAGCCAGTTGGACTATGAGAGTCCCCATGTGAGTGAGTGTATGGAAAATTTTGTGTACATGCTGGTGAGCAAGTGGATGTGTGAATGGCTTACTAAGTGAGGCCTAGGGAGCTAGCAGTCAGGGCTCTCCTGGTGCAGCAGCTGGGCTTGGGTCTTAACGATTCCTGGGACACAGAAGCCAAGCGCCATTTTCTGCTTCTTTTCTTTTCTTTTCTTTTCTTTTTAAATCAGCAAACCCTCCCTGGGAAGAAAATGGTGGGAGAGACTGTCTAAATGGGGCTCGTGAGCAGATGGCTAGGCCTCTGGTGCAACAGCTAGTGCCGCAGCTTCTTTCCTTTGTCCCTGTCTCTTGCCAGGTTGCAGAAACCCAGCTCCATTGTTGTTTTTTAAAACAGACAGAAGCTTACATTTGAAAAAGCGGTGGGAACAAATTATTGCCCCAGGCTCTCCCTCACCATTGAAGCAGGGGATAAAACTGCAGGGTCCTGGCTTTGCCTCACCACTTCAGCATCTGGCAAGGCTCTGGCAGGGATTGCAGAGGGAGTATAGAGGCAAGTTCCCACGGAATAGGACAAGAGAAGTACCTACCACCATCTTGAAGGCAGGGCAGGAAAGTGCTCTGATTTTCTTACCACGGAGCAACAAACCCAATCTCTGTGACTGGCGTATCAACTACTCAAGGATTAATCATGGCCCAGAGGGAATATCCTGAAAGCACAAACTTCAGAGGGACCCGATGAGTGCTGAGTTCCAGAAGCCCAACCCCCTACCCTGATCCAGCCATGACACAAAGGGTGTGGCCAGAAAGGGATGAGGAAGAACTCCAAAGAGATCAGTGGTGAGTTGGGGCTGACCCAAATCCCCTCCTTCCCAGCAATCCTCTGAACATCAGACCCACACAGCTGGGCCATGACTGAGAGGGACGAAACCAGGTGGAGCCTAGATGTCAGTCAAAATAGGAGAACTCCATTCCAGGATAGGCCTGGCTGGGGCACCGCCAGTGAGAGTACATACATGAGGAAGAGACAATCTCATACCTCCCCATGGGAGGAGATCTCTCTGACCATACTAGAGTGGGAGGGGAGGACTGTGACCCCACCCACCTTCACTGCCCCTCCTCCTTCCTGCTCTATTCCTTGAGGACAGAGTGAAAGAGGTGGCTCTGCAGTAAAGACTTGATTAGAGGAACAATTACATAGCCTGCATCAAGAAGGCAGGTTTTTTTAAAAAAAAATTCAATTATTTTTTAATTTTTTAAAATTTTCTTGACTGTTTGTTAGTTAATCTATTTTAAAAATATTTTTCCTTTGTGCATAAATGTGTATGAGAGGGTTTGATCTGCACTCTCCCTCCAATTTTTTTTCTTTTCTTTTTCTGTTTCTTTCTTCTTTTATTTGTCACTTTCTCTTTATGTGTGTATGTGGATAATTGAGTGTTCATCTTTCGATTATTTTGTTGGTGGTGGTTTTCATTCTTTTGTTCTTCTGGGGTTTTTTTATATTCATTTTTCATAGTTTAAGTCAGTATATATGTGAGAGTCTGACCTGAATCTCCCTCCTTTTTTTCTCCAGTCTATCTGTTTTTCTTCTCTATTAACTTTGTGCTAGGCGTGTGTGCATGTTTAGTTTTCTTGGGTTTTTTTTGTTATTGTTTGTTTTGCTTTGCTTTGTTGTTATTCCAGTTTGTTTGGGGTTATATGTGTATGTGTTCAATTGCTTTTGAATTGGTTTCTGCTTTGCATCATCATATAGAATGGTAGTGGGGAGTGGGTCTCAGGGAACACATACCACAATAAGTGAACATTTTAATTTGCAAATAATCTCTGATTCCTAGCACGCTATGCCCTACTTTATTTGAATTTCAAAAACTAAGAGACAACAAAACTTCTCATTCACCATCCTATTTCAAAATAGAACAAATCCAGACCCCAGATCAGGGAAGAATAGAGGACTGAGCAAACATCAGAAGGGAAAGCCTCTCCCACTGACCCTGAATAAGAGAACTAAAAAGAAAAACAAGAAATCTCTCACAAATGAGGAAAAAAACCAAAGGAAGGCCTCAAGCAATTTCAAGTGAACCAAAGACAAAACTCCTGAAAAATGAGACATTGTACCCAAACAATAGAAGTCACCAATGACTGTCCCCAGAATATGACAGGGATTAGGGAATGGATGGAAAGAGTGAATAAGATTCAAGAAAGACAAGATGCAACACTGAAAGGGCTTGTAACAGAGATTTTGGCAATAAGAAATCTCATCCAGGAAGTAAATAACAAGATGACAAGCATGAAAAGCAGAATTAATCTGACTGAAGAAAGAATCTCAAAACTTGAAGACCAGAACATGAAATAACCTGAGCTGTAAAAAAACATAGAAAGAAGACTCAGAAAGAAAGAACAAAGCCTACAAGAGATATGCAATTATATCAAGAGGCTGAACCTATACCTGATTGGTATACCAGAAGAAGAAAGGGAAATGAAGCAAGCATTCCAGGAGGTAATCTAAGAAAACTTTCCCAATCTCACTAGAGATGTGACCAGTCAAGCACAAGAGATACGGAGAATTTTCACAAGACATCAAATGAGAAGACCAACCCCTAGATAGTAATTCACCTACACAAAGTAGGTACAAAAGAAAAATTCCTATAGGCAGCAATAGAGAAAGATCAGATTACCTACTGGGGAAAACCAGTCAGAACAGCAGCAGATCTATCAGCAGAAATACTATAAACAAGAAGGGATTGGGGCCCTATATTCAAAGTCCTCAAAGGAAAACAATTTCAACCAGAATTTCCTGTCATGCCAAGCTCAACTTCATCAGTGATGGAGAATTAAAATCCTTACCAGACATCCAATTCCTAAGAATCCAGACAAGCTCTACAGGAGACACTTTAAAAAAAGTATTAAGTACAGAAGAAAGAAAGAAAAAGAATGACAACACACTTCCCAAGCAGTGCACAGAATCAACAGAGAATGCAGTGAACAAGAAACTTGAAAACACACATATACATTAACACAAAAGCCAAAGGAAAGCAAGCAAACAAACAAAAAAAAAACCTGTAAAAGAACCTCATGACAGGGAGAAACAATCACATTTCAATAATCAGCCTGAATGTGAATGGACTAAATGCACTCCTGACAAGACACAGAATGGCAAACTGGATAAGAACTATGACCCGATTATTTGCTGAATCCAGGAGACTCATCTTACTACAAAAGATGTACATGGACTCAAAGTTAAAGAATAGAAAATGAGTTTCTAGCCAAATGGATCACAAAAGAAGGCAAGAGTTGCAATCTTAATATCAGACAAAACAACCTTTAAGCTATCAAAAATTTTAAAAGATGCAAAAGGACACTACATAATGATAAAAGGTTCAATCCATCAACAAGGAATATCCATCCTAAACATATATGAACCCAACACAGGAGCACCAGCATTTATAAAGCAACTACTAAATGAACTAATAAAAGATATTGAATATAACAGTATTATAGCAGGGGACTAGAACACCCCCTGACAGCCCTAGATAGATCATTGTGGCAAAAAATTAACAAGGAGATCCAGAACCTAAACCTGACACTCGACCAAATGGACTTAATAGATACCTACAGATTATTCCACCCAACAACCACAGAATATACATTCTACTCATTACCACATGGAATGTACTCCAAGATTGATCACATCCTTGGCCATAAATCAAACATAAATAAATTTCATGAGGTTGAAATCTTGCCATGTACATTCTCAGACTGCAGTAGAATAAAAATAAACATCAACAACAACATTTCCCCAAAGCTCACAAGGATATGAAAACTAAATAGCATGATGCTGAACAACTACTGGGTCAACAGTGAAATCAAAGCAGAAATTAGAAGATTCCTGGAAACAAATGAAGAAACATCTTACCAAAACCTCTGGGATGCCATGATATCAGTTCTAAGAGGGGAATTTACATCTCCACGAGCACACATCAAGAAAACAGAAAGATCACAAGTAGAGAGTCTAAGAAATCACCTAAGGGAGCTGGAAAGAGAAGACCACCAAAAATCCAACTTTAACAGAAGAATCTAAATCACCAAAATAAGAGCCCAAATATGGGACATAGAAGACAAAAATATCATAGAAAACATCAACAAAACAAAAATTTGGTTTTTTTAAAAGAATTAACAAGATTGACAGACCCCTAGCCAGAATGTCCAAGAAAAGAAGAGAAAAACCCCAAATAAACACAATCAGAAATACAAAAGATTAAATCACAACTGACCCTGAAGAAATACAAAAGATTATCAGAAATTACTATGTATACCTGTATGGAAACAAACTTTATAACCTAAATGAAATGGATGACTTTCTGACATCACACAACCTCCCGACATTGAAACAAGAAGACACTGAGACACTAAATAGACCAATAACAATCCAGGAAATTGACTCTGTAATAAAAAAACTACCTACAAAAAAAAAGCCCTGGACCAGGTGACTTTCCAGCAGAATTCTACAAAACGGACAAGGAGGAGCTGATATCAACCCTATTGAAAGTATTCCACACAATTGAGAAAGAAGAAATTATCCCCAAATTATTTTATGAAGCTAACATCACACTGATACCCAAAGTGAGTAAAGATCCAACAGAAAAAGAGAACTACAGGCCAACATCCCTTATGAACATAGATGTAAATATTCTCTACAAGATTCTAACAAATCAGATCCAAAAACATATCTCAAAAATTATCCATCATGACCAAGTAGGCTTCATCCCCAGGATGCAGGACTGGTTCAACATTCACAAGTCCATAAATGTCATTAAATACATCAACAGATGTAAAAACAAGAACTACATGGTTATCTCATTCGATGCTGAAAAAGCTTTTGATAAAATCCAGCATTCCTTCTTGATGAAAACCCTCAAACACCTACGTATAGAAGGAACATTCCTCAAAATAGTAAGTGCCATCTACGGTAAACATATTGCTAAATGGACAGAAACTGGAAACATTTCCCCTGATAACTGGAATAAGATAAGGCTGCCCACTCTCACCCCTCTTGTTCAACATTGTGCTAGAAGTCCTAGCTCAGGCAATTAAACAAGAGAAGGAAATCAGGGGTATTCAAATAGAAAAAGAGGAAGTCAAGCTATCTCTCTTTGCTGATGATATGATCCTATACCTTGAAAATCCAAGAGAATCTGTCAAAAACCTGTTTGTACTGATAAAGGTCTTTGGCAAAGTCTCAGGGTACAAAACAAACTTACAAAAGACAGTTGCATTCCTATACACCAAAAACAAGCAGGCAGAGACCCAAATTAAAAGCACAATTCCATTCACAATGGCCACAAATAAAATGAAATACCTTGGCATCTTCCTAACTAGTAAAGTGAAAGACCTTTATAATGAAAACTACAAAACACTGCTCAAAGAAACCTAAGAAGACACAAACAAATGGAAAAATATTCCATGCTCATGGATAGGAAGAATCAACATTGTTAAGATGTCCATCCTACCAAAGGTAATCGACTGATTCAACACAATACCTATTAAGTTACCAACATCATTCTTCTCAGACATAGAAATGACAATACAGAAATTCATATGGAAACATAAACGACCACAAATAGCCAAAACAATCCTTAGCAAAAAAAAAAAAGCAGGAGTATGACACTTCCAGACTTGAAACTTTGCTATAAGGTTACAGTAATCAAAACAGCCTGGTATTGGTACAAGAACAGGCACATAGACCAATGGCACAGAACAGAGATTCTGGATGCAAATCCTCTATTCCTCAACCAACTCATCTTTGACAAAGCCTCCAACAACAACCTCTGGGGAGAGAACCTATTCAATAAATGGTGCTGGAAAAACTGACTAACCACATGCAGAAGATTGAAACAGGACCCTTACCCATCACCATACACAAAAATTAACTCTGAAAATTAACTCTAAATGGATCAAAGACCTAAGCTCAAAACCTCAAACTATAAGAAACTTAGAAAATACAGGAGACACCCATATAGAAATTGGAACTGGTATCCATTCCTATTCAGAACCCTAAAGGCCAATACCTTAAGAAATAAGATAGACAAGTGGGACCTCATCAAACTAATGACCTTCTGCAAAGCAAAAGAAACCAACAAGAGAGAAGGAAGACAGTCCACAGAATGGGAAAAAAATATTTGTCAACTGTTTATCTGACAAAGGCCTAACATCTAGGATCTACAAGGAACTCAATTGCACCGAAAGGAAAAAACAAATAGCCCCATCAAAAAGTGGGCGAAAGACATGAATAGACACTCCTCAAAAGAAGATATACGGGCAGCCAACAGACACATGAAAAAGTACTCAACCTCACTCATCTTCAGAGAAATGCAAATCAAAACCACATTGAGATACCACCTAACTCCTGAAAGAATGACCATAATTAATAAAACAAACAACAACATATGCTGGCGCTGATACAGAGAAAAAGGAACTCTTCACACTGCTAGTGGGAATACAATCTTCTGAAAGAACTAGAAATTGACCTTCCATATGACCCAGCAATTGCCCTGTTGGGAATATACCCGGAGGAACTCAAATCACTGTACAAAAAAGATAACTGCACACGTATGTTTGTTGCAACTCTATTCACAATAGCAAAAACATGGACCCAACCATATTGCCCATTGAAGTTGAACTGGATAAAAAAATGTAGTACATATACCCAATGGAATATTATGCAGCCATAAAGACAAACATATGGACTTTGCAGCAACTTGGATGGATTTGGAGTCGATCATACTCAGTGATCTATCACAGAAACAATGAACAGAGTACCATATGTTCTCACTCATAAGTGGAACTTGAACATTATAATGCTATAAGGAATGGGTTGGTAGTGGAAACTGTCAAGGGATGTGGGTGGGATTGGCAGATGAGGGAAACTGCTAGGGGAGGGAGGGACATAACTCATTAACATGCGTATCTGTACAAGTTTGTATACCTAACTGAAATGTACCTCACATCTTTATAATAATAAAAGAATAGTTTTATTTCACACCTGCTAATTGGGAAAAATGTGACCTTCCTTGAAATAAAACTTTAATGATTGTGCAAGTATGTTAGTAGTCATTAAGCTTCCCTTGCAGAGAAAAATGAAAAATAAAGAATGTTAAACATAAATTTATATAAATAGAGTAAAAAATAATACTTTTCCTCAAACTGTAGGATACAATCTTGTGATCCACTCGTGTGATGAATTCCAAATATAAAACTATGCAGTCTTTCATCTGTAAAAAAAGTGTAACCTTCAAAATGTCCTTTGTTAAGGTTTGGGAAATAAATACATACACACACACACACACACACACACACACACAAGAGAGAGAGAGAGAGAGAGAGAGAGAGAGAGAGAGAGAGAGAGAGAGATTGGTGATAGACCACTTTAAAAAGAAAACATTCTTGCTGATGAAAAGTGTTTTAAAAAGTAAGTCATTGACCTTATCTCTGAAAACATCTATTCTATTGCACCTAATTTACTCCTCAGGATAGTTTGGAATTAGAAACAGCCTCTCACTCCCACCATCTAAATACCAGTACAATGTAAATCTACTCTTCCATCAAGACTGATTGTTGCAAGAGATAATATGAACCAGAAATGCTTAAATTGGGAGAATACACACAAATCTGGTCTTCTTTGTGACGTGCTTAAGAATAACCTACGAAAGTTGCTCTTTACAGCAAGGATCAGTATTAGCCAATATTTCTTCTTGATTTCTCCAGGATACCCAAAGTGTGGAAATATTGTGAGGATAGGTCATCACTCCTATAGTTTTTGCATTGCTGATTGTTAATATTTTGTGAAATGCCTGCTTTTAATTACCCACATCCTTGTAGATAAAATTACTTAACTGCTCAAAGAACACATGTGGAGTCAAATCAGCAATTTTCATTAATAACTTCTCCTTTGGGAAAAATTATATCTAGTGAACTCTCTCAGCTGCCCCCATGTGCAAACAGAAGTAATTGCTATCATTCCTTGTAAGCAGTTGAAAGCCTATCACAGCAAAAATATGCACAACATTATAACTCTGCTCATATAAATTGGAGTTAAAACCAGACTATGACATGAAGATAGCCTGCTCAAAATTCTCTTTCCCAAATGACGTGGAATTTTTGATTCTCTAGTCTATGTGCAGCATCAGGCGGAAAGACACTGGAAGGCATAATCTCACAAGAAACATGTTCAGGGTAATAATAAGGCAGGTAACCATGGTTTACAAGCATTAAGATGGTGCAGGAGGAAATCACATAGGGAGGGAGACGAAAAAAACTTAAAAGGAAAAATTCTGAGACTGAGGTTATCTTGCTACCTGTCTTTCCCCTTATTCTGGTGTGATAGTGAGCATCAAGGTCTGCAAGTGATGATAACTCAAAAGAGCTGGCTGAGTAGTGAGAGCAGGAACACAGTCATATTATTGTAGCTGCCTCCTGTTACTACCATGCTTGAAGTTTCAGATTCTTTGCTAATTACAAATTCATCTGAGTCAGAAATAAGTTCCCCTCATTTGAAACTAAACCTAACCCTGGGAAAGTTTAACAACATTATTAACCACATACACTTTGAGTTTAATCAGATTGCTTTCTTCCTGATATCTGCTTGGAATTCACAGAAATAAGAAAGAGGAAGTTTTAACAAAGGAAAGAGCCAAACGTTGAGAACAACTTTGGTGTCTCTTCAAAGCTTTGGGCCTTGTAAATCAGAGGCCAAAAAGCAGAATGTTGGGTTTTAGACCCTGAAGGGGTCAGAGGTGCCAGTGGAGGTGGTGGGGGCAGTGGGGTGGAGAGGGCATTAAGAGTTTCACTTAGGGCTAATGGGCCCTAAGTCCTTAGGTCTTCCCTAACCTATACCTTGGCGCTTATGTTATATATTAAAATAATGTGCCAAATAACTCAGATTATTGATGAAATAGTTATTTTTTTAGAATATAATTCAATAAAAATTTATGGCATTTTACATTTGCCCATGCCTTTTTTAAATTCTGACATCATTTATCCTGTTTCCTCAACTTCTTAAAATTCACCTTCTCTCTCTCTCTCTCTCTCTCTCTCTCTCTCTCTCACACACACACACACACACACACACACACACACACACACACACACGTACACACACTCCCACTTGATCCAATTAAATATATAGGAAAGAGATTACTGTCATTCTTTGTTTCTAAACTCAGATACATGTATCTCTAGAGACTATATCAGTCTACCAGGAGTGAAAAAATGTATCTGCACTGTGTTTACCATATTGCATTTGTTCTCATTATTTTTGCCTGAGTTTCCTTTTATTATTGGTTAGCAACACAAAAATAATTTTTATATTAAAAGAGATACGGATATATTTTAGATAGGTTGCAAAATTCTAGACATTTCCAAGAAATTTTCTACTTCTTGTGAATCACTACTATTTACGTCTCTCAACTTCAGTGTGTAAAACTTTCTTTTCTATTTTAAATGTATTTTAAAACTTTGTGTGGGGAAGTCTTTAAAGCTCTATGAATAGTATTGCTTTAGAACTAGTTCTGCCACTTAATAGTTATGTGAACCAAACATATTTCTTCACTTCTCTAAATCTATTTCTTCATTTGGAAATTAAAGAGATGGAAATAATACTTTCCCAGTCCCTCTGCAGGGACAGAATTGTAATATTATATGACTACTTTACATCATGAGTTTTGACTGAAAGTGTTGGCACCCTCAGAGCCACATGTCACGACCCATGCTTGACAGGAACTTTGCTAACAGATGTGGGGAGGGACAGCCTGTGGAATTCCTTGAGGTAATGTTATGTTATACCAAAAATATCTACTAGGGTTTTATAGAAATGCCAAACATTTTAGTAGAGTCTTTGGAATTTTTGTAGAAATGTTTCACATAGGAGCTGTCATTCTTCATGTGCAAATTTTGTTGTGATTTCATCATGGAACATTTTATCCTTCCAAATATATTTGTAAAAAAACAACCTTGAGAGATGAATTTTTCCAAAACATAAAGAACATTCATTATCAATTGTGGAAATTTTCTTTATTTCAATGGAAAAATAATATTCTAAAGTTTAAATATATATTTGAGAATATATGGAATATTTTCCATTATAAGGCAGGTAATTTATTTGACTATTTCACCATTCACAATGCTTTAAGATATTCCTAAATGAAAAGAAAGAGAAGGTAATCTTGGCATTATGTTCTACTATCATCATATTACTTTCTTTTTTGTAAATACATTGCTAATTCAATCTTGAAAAGTGATTCTGAGAGTTTATTTTGTAGAAAGACACAAATACTTCCTTAAGGTGACATGAATATTTGGTGGCAGAACAGAAATAGTAGTGATCAATATAATGTTTAGTTTGGACACTCCATGACCCTTAAACTAATAAACTGGAGTATAATTATGTCATGGTCAAAGATTCTCATCTACCATAGGTGGGCCAATTTTACATGTAAAACTCTACTCCAGGACCAAATATAATCTTATGAATGGTGTGTGAAAGCAAAACTAACAATTTGGTGTCCTTTCAAAATTTGTTAGAAAAGTGTACTCATCACATTCTATTCAGGAAAAATAATTTTTCACCCTGAGATTAAAATAAACAAGTAAGAAAAGCAAACAATATAAATGCTGTACTTTCCAGCTCTAGGTCCTCACAAATAAATGAAACATTGGTGAAATTGTTAATTTAAGGCATCAACTTGACTAGGTCAAGGGGTGCCCAAGTATTTGGTTAAACATTGTTTTGGGGAGAGTCTGAGATCATTTCTTGATGAGATTAAGATTTCAGTTGGTAGACTGAGTAGAGGAGATGGCCATCCCCAATGTGGGATCTCATTAAATCCATTGATGATCTGAATAAAATAAAAGGCTGAGTAAGAAAGAATTATTTTTAGATTTTCTTTTTGCTGAGACATCAGTTTTCTCCTGACTTTGGAACTGGACTTGGACTCAGACTTGCACTGATGCTTTCACCTTAATTTTTTCTGGTTCTCAGATTTTCAGACTCAGATTGAATCTATAACATTAACTCCCTTGATTCTCCAGCATGCCAACTGCATATCTTGGACTTTGTGAACTCTATAATATGTAAAACAATTCTTTATAGTGATTACCATCTATTTATCTATCATGTATCCATCATCTCTCTACATTTCTATCATCTCCTGACAGCTGTATTCTATTATTCTTCCATATCTCTTTCTATCTTCTATCTATTGTCTGTCTGTCTGTCTATCTATCTATTTATTTATCTATCTATCCTCTATCTGTGTATCCTAATGGTTTGGTTTCTCTAGAGAACTCAGTATATTATACTTGGAACTTAAGTTTCTGACTCCCTAACAGCAATAAAGTTTATTTCTACATCTGCACTGGTGATGCCAGAAGATACATTCCTTGTGTATATGGTAATCATATAAGAATACTGCTTATTTTTACCACAAAAATATTAATTTATACACTTAGTGACCTTGCTTATCTTGTATTGCCATTTCCCTTACCTCTCTCTTCCTTTAAATGCCTTTTGTGGGTTTTGTTCATTTTTAATGAGGAGCCAATCTTTCTGGAATTCAAACTATCTTGCAAATCTTTTTACAATAATACATATTTGTTTCTTAAAAACATTTGTGTCTGAGTCTTCCTTGTCTAGATATATTGTTGAATTTGAAGAAGAAGGAGGTAAGGGAAAATGTGGAAATCAGAGCAGAAAATAAAAAGACACCATATAAATTCAGCTATAGCAGTCATAAGACAAACTTTTCAAACATATTACTAATAAATAAAAAACTAGATGAAAACATCAAGGATATCGCCAGAGAATTGTAATCTGTTTTAAAAAGTATCAAATGAAAACCATATAATTGAAAAAATAAAATAATGAATGCTAGAAAAGAGTGCAACACAAATGTAAGTTAAAATGATGTTATAACAGATGTATAATTGGTGTCATCAAAACGGAAGAGAATGAGAATAAGGGACAAATTATATTTTAAAAAATAATGATATAGAATTTTTCAAAACTAATAACAGATTTTGAGCCACAGACTCAAAAACTTTTGCAAACTTCAAACAAAAACCAAACCAAAACAAAGAAAAACTGTATGCATTCACATTATAGTAAAATTATCAAAAACCAAGACAAAGAGAAAATCTTAAAAGCAGCTGAAGGGAAAAGAATGCATTACTTTCAAAGGACAAAAGATAGGGTTAATATTTAACTGTTAAATAGACACAATGAAATACAGAAAACATTGAAATGTCATTATTTAAGAGCTGAGGAACTACAACTGCCAAACTAGAACACTATTCTAGTTTACCTAGAAACTGCTTTATGAAAATTGGCACTCCTATGTGTTGGGAGCCAGCCATGGAGGCCCACTGAGCATTAGGGATCAGGAAGGGCCGTTGACCCCGAGACCACTAGGATGCGTTCGGGAGCTATTGACCCCATTTCCTCCCCTTTCTACTCAGCACTAACCAGATTAAGCTCCTGTGAGCTCAAAACATAGAAACTCTGAGATCGGGACGAACACAAGCTAACTTTAGAAGCTCATTGCTCCCATTCTTCCACAAACTGCAGTTTTGGCTTTCACACAACTTATAATTCAAACTCGTGTCACATCTAAGAGCCTTAGTATTGGTCACAGGTTTCTGGGTCATGATCTTAGGATTTATTGAAGGTGTAAATTGTAGAATATAGTTTTAGAAGACAGCCATTTTGTTGAAAGAATGCGGCTGGGTTATTTGCAGGTAACCCACTGTGAACTTTGGACTGGGCCACATTCCAAACATTCTGGGATGGGCCACTTTCATTTGTAAAGTAAATACTTAAGCTTCTATAGAATTGTTTAGCTTGGCATAAATCAATCAGTTTAAGATGAAAAAGGTTTATAGAATATATCAGTCACAGATTAGGTTATCCTTTGTTATGGGATTTTAAGATTATCATATGAAAAGGGTTTAAAGGCAATCATTGATTAAGTTTTCATGGATTAAGGTTTCTGGTGGGTGGGGGACACCCCTCCCACATCTGACTTTGTGTATAAAAGACCCTTTGTAATTCCCAATAACACACATCGCTTCTGCACTAGACCGGAGTCCAGTTTCTTTCTTTCTCTCTTTCTCTCTCTCTTCTTCCCCCCAATCGCCGACACCGTCTCCACCTTTGGGGTACCCTGAACCCAGCTGGAGTTGGTCTCTGGCACTTATGTTGGCTGCATATATGTTTAGGATGGATATTTTTTGTTGATGGATCGAACCTTTTATTATTATGTAGTGACCTTCTGTATCTTTTTAATTTTTGATAGCTTAAAGGGTATTTTGTCTGAGATTAAGATCACAACTCCTCCTTTCTTTTGTGTTCTGTTCGCCTGAAATTTTGCTTCCCATTCTCTTACTTTGAGTCTGTGAGTGTCCTTTCCAGTGAGATGGGTCTCTTAGAGGTAATATATAGTTGCCTGGTGATATTTTATCCATTTTGTCATTCTGTGTCTTTTTGGTGGTGCATTTAGTCCCTTCACATTCAGGCTAATTATTGAAATGTGAGAGTTGATCCCTATCATGATGTTCTTATAGAGTTGTTGTTGTTTCTGTTTATTTGTTGTCTTTCTTTTGGTTTCTGGGTTGGTTCATGTGTGTTTTTAATCTTTTTACTGTACTCTTGTGAAGAACATTGTTGTTCTTTTTTTCCTTTTCTTCTGTGTTTAATACTTTCTTAAGTGTTTCTTGTAGATGTGGTCTGGAGGCAGTATAAGTTCTTAGGGATTGGATATCTGGAAAAGATTTTAATTCTCCTTCGCTGATGATGCTTAGCTTGGCTGGGTAGGTTATTCTTGGTTGAAATTGTTTATCTTTTAGAACTTTGAAGATAGGACTCCAAGCTTTCCTAGCCTGAATGGTTTCTGCAGATAAATCTGCTGCTATTCTAATTGGTCTTCCATGGTAGGTAGTCTGACCTTTTTCTCTTACTGCCTTTAGAGTTTTTTCTTTTATACCTACTTTCTTTATGCAAATTATTATGTGTCTGGGAGTTGGTCTTCTCATTTTTTGTCTTGCAGGGGTTCTCTGAATCTCTTGTGTTTGAATTTTTGCATCACTGATGAGATGAGGAAAGTTTTCTTGAATAATTTCATGGAATGTTTGTTCCAGGGTGGTCTCTGTCTCTCTTTCTGCCTCAGGAAGTCCTATTATTCTTAGGTTTGATCTCGTGAAGTAAATACTCATCTCTTGAAGGCTTTGTTTTGTCTTTTTAAGGTTCTTTTCTGTGTTTTTTGCAGTTTGGGTTGGTTCTGTATTTTGGTCCTCAAGCTCTGAGATTCTTTCTTCTGCTTGGCTAATTCTGCTTTCTATGCTTATCAGTTTGTTATTTATTTCATTCACCATATTCTTTACTATTGTTATTTCAGTTATCAACTCCTTCCTATTTTTCTCTTGTCTTCCTCAATTCTTTTTAATCTCTCACTAAAGTGTTGATATCTGGGTTGGTAGTTTGAAAGCAGTCATTCTAGGGCTCTTCATTGTTTGCATTCTGAAGTCTGTTTTCTCAGTGTCTGACCTCCGAGGGGTCTGTGAGAGACCCATATTCTTCTTGTGGTTTTTCTTCATTTATGTAGATTTTTTTTTCTTACCCTTTCCCCTCCCTTCTTTAATTCTGTCTTTCAGGGATGGTGGGGTTGCTTTTACTTCTTTTTGTTCAATCTCCTGTTCTTCCTTGTGAGGATCCTCTGTCTTTGCTCACTTCTGAGCCTGGATTGTGGGTTGGGGGCTGTACTTTTTGCACTTTTGAGATTTAATTGAGAGGGAAGCTGTGATTCAGAATCTATCTGCAGATCCCTGTATCCACTGACCGGTGTATGGGCACCCTGGAACCCACTTCCCACTGTCTTACAATCTGATCATGCAGTGGAAGTTTAGGTTTACTCCCTGGAACAAAAGGAGGTAATAAAAGGAAAATAATAGAAGAAGGCAGAGTAAAGAGGAAGCTGGAGAAGGAGAAGAGTGAGAGGGAAATCAGACATACATACAAATGAATGAATGAAAAGAGACACAAAGCCAGAAAGGAGTAAAGAACAAACAAACAAACAAAATTCCCTGAAACACACCAGTAATCACAAAAAGACAGTCCAATAAAATCATGTCCTTTGATGTATTCTTCCTCTACACAAAAGGTGGTCTAAATAAAAAAAAAAAAAACAAACAAAAGTGAACAAAACAGTTAAAACAATGAAAAAAATTAAAATAAGAAACCAGACTATCTCTATCTCTGAGGTCTTTCCTTAATGTCTAAAGTCCTTCAGTTCTGATCTCTAGCCCCTCCCTCTGCTCTCATTGCAGGCAGATAGCTTTACTTTGCTTGGGTCAGTTCCCTTGGCTTGTTGACTGACAGGTCTGCCACACAGGACTGAGTTATCTCTGTTTGATTCAGTATAGGGAAGGGGCTTCTGTCTCCTGGTTTGGTAGGTTACCTTAGGCCACAAGGTAGGAACTGTGAGGAACTGGGCGGAGAAAGGCAAATCTCTGCCTAGAAAATGGCTGCTGTGGGCAGCTCCACACCAGGCATGGACTCCTCTTGACTTTCCCTGATCCTCTCTCTCCACTTGTTGGGCCTGGTTGATCCATTATGAAGGGTGATGATGGTATGTATCTGGCATCAGGTACTGGGAACCAGTGAGATAGCTGGGTGCTGCAGTTTGGCTTGCCACGGGTGGCTTCAGGTGGGAGAGGGAGCCGGGAATTCCCTGGGGCTGGAGCTGAGAGCTGCAGTGGTGGCAGCTGCTGAGCACCTGATAGCAACTACAGCAGTAATCCCTTGTGGAGGTCATATTGTAGTGATGGCAGTTTGTTGTGTGGGACCAGCTATAGCAGCCACCCCCTGTGGAGGTGGCAGCAGCGGGGGCATGTGGAACTGCTTCAGGAGCCACCTTCTGTGGAGATCTTCACAGTTTGACTTGTCCTGTCACCATGTTGCCAAGCATCCTATATTTTCTTCAAGAGTATTTAGGTGAAATATGATAGCTGCAGATTCAGTCTCTGCATGTCACAGGGTGACAAAGGCTGCAATGAAGACATGTGAAGGTCCTGGAGAGCAGGATAGCACATCAGGAACAATCCACTCTGTGCATAGTCACAGAAGGCAACCAAATGCAATATTTTCAATCCAAGCCTGCTTCAGAGAATTCTGAACCTTGCGCAGTGGCTCAGGCTTATTATTTTAGCACTTTGGGAGGCTACGGCAAGAGGATAATTTGGCCCAGGAGTTGAGATAAGAACACCTTGTCTTTACAAAAGAATAAAAAAAATTATCTGGGCATGACTCATACCTGTAATCCCAGTTTACTCTGGAGGCTGAGTGACCATGCCACTGCACGTGAGTCCGTGAGTCTGGGCAAAAGAATGAGACCTCACCACACACACACACACACACACACACACACACACACACACACACACAGACAAAGACAAAAAGACAAAAACTAAAAGAAATCTGCATGTACAAGGACCCACCCAGTTCAAGTGGTGTTGTTGCAGGGTCATCTGTACTTACCACCATGCTGCAATTGCCTACAATATTTTAGTACAGTAACATGGTGTACAGTTTTGTAGCCTAGGAACAATAAGCTATACCATACAATCTAAGTATATAGTAGGCTATTTTATCATCAAGGTTTGTATAAGAATGCTATAATGTCACACAACCACAAAATCACCTATGTATGCTTTTCTCAGACCACATTCCCATCCCTAAGCAAGTTGTGACTGTATACATATACACTGCACTCAACAACTGCATAAATGCATTCTTTTTAAGCATACATTAAACATTTACCAAAATAGGTCACCACACCATGTGTCACAAAACAAGACCCAGAAAATTTCAAGGAGTTTAAAAATAAAATTATAAAGTATGTTCTGACAAAAATATAAGTGAGCTGGGAATAAAAACAACAAAAATAGAAAGATGAGAAATAAAATCCCTTAACTTTGAAGATTAAGCAATATATTCGTATTGTTTAATATATCCATATGCTGAAGAAGATATCACTTGGAAATTAGAAAGTATTTTGAACTAACATATGATTAAAATATTATATACAATATTGTTATAGCTGTGCCTAGAGAAAAGTTGATAGACATAAATTCAGAAGAAAAGAAGAAAGTCAGAAAAATCACCAACCTAAATGTCCATGCGAAGAAGTTGAAAAAAGATAAAGGGGAAGAAGGAAATAATTCAAAGTAAAAGCAGAAGTCAATAAAACAGAAAATGAGTATATGTTCAAAAATAAACACAGTCAAAATTTGAATGTTTGAAAACACTACTAAATTTGATAACCTTCTAATAAACTTATTCTTGATTTAAAAAACAGATGATGTACCAAATAAATACAATGGAGTTATCAATAGATATCTGAGAGATATAGAAAATAAAGATAATTATACTAAATGACCCTGTATATTGAGAACTACAACTTAGTGAAACTAACACAAGATGGAAGACTAAATATGATGCAGTCGTTATCTATAGCCACACCTTTTGGTCTATATTTAAAGATTTGAGTCAAAAATTTAGAATTTCTAATAAAAAAACTTCAAGATCAGAAAGATTCACTTTTAAATTGTTCCAAAAGTTTTGGGAAGCAATATCATTATTATCATAAAAACTCTTTAGAGAATAGATGCAGAGGAAATGTTTCCCAACATTTTTAAATAGGTAAGCATAAGTTGATGCCCAAACCATGAGCAATTCAGGACCAAAATTAACAAGCAGATTTATTTCAATAACATAGTCACAACAGTATAAAACAAAATATCAACAAAATTAATACAATAATTCAATTTTGCCATTGTCTTACTAGACTCTGGTGTGGCCATGTGCTCTGAGCTATGGCCAGGCCACATTTTCTTTTTTAAAAAATTTTTTGAGTAGGAGTCTCACTCTGTCTCTCAGGCTGGAGTGCAGTGGCATGCTCATGGCCACTGTAGCCTTGACCTGTTGGGCTTAGGTGACTCTTCTGCCTCAGCCTGCCAAGTAGCTGGAACTACAGGTGAGCGCTACCATGCCCAGCTTATTTTTAAATTTATTGTGGAGATGAGGTCTCACCAAGTTGTTCAGGCTGGTCTTGAACCCATGGGATCAGGGAATCCTCTTGCTTTGTCTTCCCGAAGTGCTGGAATTACAGACTGAGCCACCACACCTGGCCTTTGAATCTCCTCTATTTCGCTCTTTCTCTTTCTAATTTACTTTATAAATAAATGATATTTTCTAATCTAAAAAAATACAATAATTCATAAGTAATCTTTGTTCTAGTAATGCAAGAATGATGTAACATTTACGCATTAACTGATGTAATTTGCTGCATCAATAAAAAGGAAAAAATTATGTGCGCATTTGGTTAGGTATAGACAAATATTGATGAGGTCAATATCTATCTTTTTTAAAGAAAATCTTGGCAAACTGGTAATACAGAAGAATTTCATAATACTAATATATACACACACACACACACACACACACACACACACACACATATATATATTATTCTTGAGTCTGTTGTTGGCTGGTTTAGGATGGATTTGCAACTAACAAATAGAAAATGTATTATATTAATAGCATCCTTTAAAATAGCATGAAAAGTGTCAAATACCTAGAAATAAATCAAATAAAAGATATGCAAAATCTTAACAAAAATTACAAAAAAAAATTACTGAAAGAATAGACGAAGTGCAAATTGGCTGGGTGTGATGGCTCACGCCTGTAATGCCAGTATTTTGAAAGACCTAGGTGGAAGAATCTCTTGATTTCAGGAGTCCTAGACCAGCCTGAGCAATATAGCAAGTTCCTGTCTATTTTATATAAAAAATGCAAAAATAAAATTATCTGGCCATGGTGGTATGTCCTTATAGTCTTAGCTATTTGAAAGGCTGAGGTGGGAGGATTGTTTGAGCTCAGAAGTTCCAGGTTGGGGTAATCTGTGATTGTGTCACTGCACTCCAGTCTGGGTAACAGAGTGAGACACTGTCTCAATAAAAAGAAAAAAGAAAAAAAGAAATTCTCACTGCTGTATGCATGTACAGGCCCAGGAATGACCCTGAATGTGCCATGAGCATTGATTTAGCTGGTACAAAGGGATACAAATAAACTTTTAAAAAAGTAAAAGTACAAATAAATGCAATAGTGTACCATGTTTATGAATTGAAAGTCTTATCACTTAAAGACATCAGTGACATCCAACCCAATAGTTGATGCAACACACTATCAATTAAAATCCTTGCAGGGTGTGTGTGTGTGTGTGTGTGTGTGTGTGTGTGTGTGTGTGTGTGTAGATTAAAAAAGAATTATAAAATGTATGTGGAAATTCAGAGTCAAGAATAACAAAGATGACCTTGAAGAGGGAATTTGGAGTACTTACACTACCAAATATCAAGTTGTGTTATAAAACTAAAGTAAAACTCTGTAGTTTTGACACAATCAGGCAAATTGTAGTGTGCGATAGCAAGAAGAATACAGAATGATGCATGCATATAAACAACCACAAAAATCTATAACAAAAGTACCAAAGTAATGTGGTGAAGAAAGGTTTATGTTTTCAGTAAATAATGCTGGATATATTGGTATCTATGTGGAAATAACTATATAACCTTGAAATTTTCATTAGATGATGTTGGGTCAATTGAATATTCAAATAGAAGAAAAATTGAGTTACGCTCACATCATATTTAAAATCAATCAAAGATGGTTTGAAGATTCCAGATTAATTGAAGATTTAAATGTGAAAGGTAAAATAATAAAGCTTTCTTAAGACCTCCCCAAATGGGAGACTATTTTCATGGTTACAATATGGACAAATTGCTTCATAAATTTGATTGTGACAAGTCAGACATGACAATATAGACTCTATGATGTAACTTGCAGTAGGTATCCTTACTTAACCTCACTGATAGATTCTTGGAAACTGAGACTTTAAGAAGAACAGCATATAACAAAACCAATTTTATCATAGACTGATTGATGCAAATGAGTTAAGTTCCTACAGCATACTTCTGATCACTAAAACATCATGAAACTCAAAACACTTCTAATATAAAGCATTGAAATAAATAAAAGCTATATGTACATTTAAGAAAGATGAATAAAAACAAGTAAGATAACTACCCAATTTTGGCGACTCACTGGCTGCCAGCAGTCATAGTGGTGTTGGATTATATTGAGTACATGCTTGTAAAATGAGAATTGTAAGGAGTACCTCCTACTACCAGGCAGTTCAAAAACAAACACTAACACATATGGCAGGTTTGCTGAGCACTTTCAGACTGCATTGTTTATTGTTGTGCATTTGTATAATTATAGTATACTTTACAGATTTTTATTTTACAGCCACTTGTAACTATTCACTCATTCATTTTGCAACCCGCTCATTCCAATTTAGGGTCTCAGGAGTTTGTAGCCTATCCCAGAAGCTCACGGCCAAGGTGGGAACCACCCTTGAACAGGACGCCATTTCATTACAGAGTGCACTTACACCCACACCCACACTCACACTGGGACAATTTAGACAAACCGATTCACCTAACTTGCACATCTTTGTGATGTTGGAGGAACCCGGAGTACGGGAGAGAATACACACAGGCAAACTCCACACAGACAACGGCTCCAGGAACTGATATTTTGTTTATCAACATTATAAGGAAACAATGTTGAATGAAACAACTTTATTCGAGGACTTGCTGAGTACAGTGTCTCTTCCCCCAAGCAAAACTAATCGATGCTGTAAGTCACAGTAGTGACTACCTTGGAGGGCTGCTATGTGAATTTGTATAAGGCATCTTCTGGAGTGCTGGTTATGCTTATAATATCATTTACAATAGCATAAAAAAATAGATACCTATGAATAAATCAAAGGAAAGACATGAAAAAAAAACTCTCCACAAAAAATTGTAATGCAAAAATTATTGAAAGAAATGAAAAAAATTACAAATTAATGAATGATGTGCCATTTTTATGAATTGGAAGACTCATTATTGTAAACGTGGTGTCTGTAGCCTAAACATAATACATTTATGTAAGGCAATCACTTACAAGGGATGTTATCTTATATTTCAGTGTAAACTTATGAATGTTATACTTCAATGAAAACTTAGCAAAAAAGAAAATAAGGCATAAAATGAACTATAATTACAAGAAAATAAAGAAAATAAATATGCTATAGTTGCAGTGTCTTCTTGTTCTTTCATGGTTTAGAAGATGAGAATGCATGACTATCTAGTTATGGTGCTAATATATTCCATTGCTCATGTCAAATTTCTCGCCTTCTCAAATTGCATGAGTGCAGACACATTTTGGATCTTTATATCTATGACATTCTGGGAAATGGCTTTACCATGCTTCAGTAATATTTTACAAGTGAACTTGGTTTGGAAAGACTCACTGGCCTGAAATGTATTTATCTGATACTGTTAGTATAGAGGGACGTTAGAATGAAAGTACCTTGTTATGCTACTGCTTCACTTATAACTAAAATCTGTGACTGAACATAGTATATAGCAGGTCTATACGAAAATAGTTTATGAATGTAAAATTACTTAAAACAAAAGATATTTTACTTTTACAATAATTTAATAGTTTATAAATAATATTTATAATATGCTGTAAAATATTTCATGGAGTTATTGAACAGGAGACCTGCAAGTCTTTACAGTTAAATTAATCTAGCTTCCACTTGACACAAAATTCCCTTGACATCTGGTTTTCTAAATGCTATTTGAACACCTCTAGCGATGGAAAGTTCATTCTTTTATGGAGAAATTCATTAAATTTTATGGAGTTGCACTGCATTATTAGAAGACTCATGTTAATCTAAAATCTGCTTTCTTATGTTTTATATTTATTTTTGATACTTCCTATAGTGTCACATGAAATAAAATTTTCGTTACAGGCAAAGTCACATATGTTAATTCAATGAACATTTCTTACTTGTATTTTGATTTTTCATAAATAAATTGCTCATCAATTTCTATTCTAGACCTTCTTTATGCCTCTTCATCCAGAATTATGATATTTTCATCAACTCAGTTACTAAAGCCAGAAATTCTTGAATCCTCTCTTCCATCAGCACATTCTATAGGTTCTATCAAACTTGTCTGCTTGACTTCACTTTTGATCCTTATACGCCACTGTTCACACAGAACTGCTGATCTTTCTACATTACAAAATCATGATATTTTGTAGGTAGCCTTCCAAAGTAACCCAGAGTGATCGCCATCTCCTAATATTCATGTCATAGTGTAATTCTCTTTCCCTGAAAGTTGCATGAACATATTGTTGTCTAATGAACAGAATGTGGCAAAAGTAATGAGATGTCACTTCTGAGTTCATGTTGAAAAAGATTGTTACTTCAATTTTGTTTGCTCTGCATCTTTCTGGCTTTTCTCCATCTCACCCTCTGATGTGGCAAACCGCCATGCTGTGAGTTGCCTTATGGAAAGGTGCATGTGGCAAGGTACTGAGGATGGCATCCAGACAACAACTAGTGAGGACCGGAAGCCCTCAGTTCAACATTTAGAAGGAACTGCATCCAGCTAATAACCACATAAGTGAGCTCAGAAATGAATCTCAAGTCAAACATTGAGCTGCCTGTATTGCACATTGATTGCAGCCTCCTGAAAGCCCCTGAGCCAGAGGTTTTTCGGTAAGCTGCAATTGAATTCTAGAACTACAAAAAATTTGAGATGATAAATGTTGCCTTAAACCTCTGTATTTTACACAGAAATAGATAAGTAATGCATGCTTCTTTGCTGAAAACCCTTCAATCAATTTCAATTCAAAAATCCCTCTGGCTAAAGATGCAATCAACACCCCATTCCCTACTGATTTATTCTCCCCTTGTGCTTCTCTGTCGCCTGCAGCGCTCTAGCCAGACTGGGCTTTTTCATCTCTTGGAGCAAGTGAAGCTCTTGTCCACTTAAGACTTTTGTTCTGCTAATCTCTCTACTGGTATGCTTGAAAACTGCTAAATTAATACATTATTATACACATCTGTGGGGTACATGTGATCTTTTGATATATGCGTACAATGTGCGATGATCAAATTAAGGTATTTAGAATATTCATCATCTTGAATATTCATCAGCTCTTTGTATTGGGAACATTTCAAATGGTCTAGCTATTCTGAAATATACAAGTTGTTATTAACTACAGTCACCCTACTGTCCTCCCAAACACTAGAACTTATTCCATCTATCCAACTGTATTTTTGTACCCATTAATCAGCATCTCATTTCTCCTCCCCTCTACTTTTCTCAGCCTTTGGTAACTATCATTCTGCCCTCTATCTCCATGAGATCATTATTTTTTAGCTTCCAAAGATGAGTAAGTACACGTGATATTTGTTTCTCTGTGTCTGGCTTATTTCATTTAACATGATGACCTTCAGTTCTATACATGTTGCCAGTGACAGAATTTCATTCTTTTTTGTGTCTGAATAGTATTCTATTATGTATATATACCATATTTTCTTTACCCATCCATCTGTTGGTGGACACTTAAGTTGATTTCTTCTCTTTTCATGGCTAGCCTTTTCTCATCCCTTGATCTTCTTGTATTCTCTATGTAATAAAGTTCTTGTCCTACCCCTCATTAAATACTTTAGCCTTTGTAATGTTCAGAGTCCTTTTCTCACTTGATCCAATTTTAATTATTAGCTTTTTTTTTTCTTGATCAGCCTTTCTTACTGAGGTCTGTCAAGCCAAGATTCAAGCCAAAGTCTTGAGTGCCTGAAGCTCTGCATTTCCACCATGCCATGCTGCTGACAACACTGGACTGTGCTGTGTGTAATATTCTATAAGTTAATTCATTTGTTATAAAGTGTCTTTGTAGTTTTAGAGGATATAATCTGAATGGAAAAACAATCTAATAGTCTTCAAAATAAAGAGTTACAATGAAGATCAAGCCAAAATTGATGCAATGTGCTAGCTCTTTAATTTTTATTACAGGATCTCAGTTCTATTCATATATTGTTTTTGGTATAGTTTTACTTTCTCCAAGATTGCATTAAGAAGAAACAATTTAGGACATTTATTTACTTGTATATAAAATGTGCATTACAGTTAAAATTTTAAAATTATGTAAAAGATTAAATTTGATTCTTAGTTAATAAAATAACACAGCATTGTTTTTCTTCATTAGCCATTATGTCCAGCCTGAAGAACTCTTGCAACCTTTTAAAATGCATTTGTATGAACTTAAAAAAAAATCTTCATAGTCATATATTAGGAAGAGAATCATCAGGAATGAATAAATATTGAGAAAAATATCAGGGAGTGGTCATATTTTAGGATTGTATTACCACTTTTTTAAAACAGTTGTGAAAACTCAGACTTAGTAAATGTCATATCAAAAACATTAAAAATCCTGGAAGGTTTTAATATTGAAATTCATAAAAATCATTAAAAGGAAACTTGGTCTCCATTCCAATGAAACAAAATAGCATTAAAGACAAGATTCTGTCACTTATATATATTTTTTATATTTGGTATTCAAAAGCCCAGTGCCACTTTCAATGTCATTTATTAACATGACTCAAACTATATAAAGTGAATTCACCCTCAGTTGGTCAATTTTATTTGCCCAATTTATTGAATAGTTCCTCCAACTACAAGGAAGGACAGTCAGTCCTTTCTTTTCTGTGAAAATACCCAAGCTTTCCCTTTCTTCCTCCTTCTGCTGCTTGCCTTGGGGTCATTTCATGCTTAAAAGCTTTGGATTGATTTCTATGCCCATTGGTGCTCCCATTTGCCATCTGTTGACTGAAGTATTTATATATTTAGAAACACAGGAAAGATAGCACATGAGAAATTGGAGAAGTCTGAATAGACATTATACAGCAACTATTGAGCACTTTGTATGAACAATTACTGATTCATAATATGGGGATAGTTGCAATAAGATGTGAGATTTCAAGACCACTAAATAGCTGAAAAAGCACTGAAGCAAATGAAAAATTAGGGTTTTTATAACATTGGATCTAAAATACATAAAAAATATTAGTATATATTGGGATTTTTGAAAGTAGAAAATTTGAAAAATCTTAATATCTTCAAAACTGTTCACTTGTCAAAGAGATTATTATTGGTGGAGAAACACGTATGCTCTAAAGTTGAGTAAAAACAAATGAAACAAAAAAAATTGGAATTCTCTTTAGCTTCTTAATTAGTTTATTGCTACCTTGAGAGCAAGGGAAGTGGCCTCAATGAGGTCCAAAAATTCACATATATTAAGGGAACACAATGTGATTAACTTGGTGGAAAATGATGTGATTTAATTATGTAAGTGCTTTGTAAATTGGAAATTGTGAAAATTAAATCTTTTGAAAATAGATTTAAAAATAAACACCTCCGAATAACGTGTAAGAGTCTTTCTAGGGTCTCAAAAATTCCAAGAGAATAACTTGTAAAATCTTTTGTTCTTTAAGTTACTCTCTGAGTTTTTAATACATGCCCCCCCTCATACACACACACTCACATTTGAACAACCAATGAAAAGCATTACTCATTTGTTTATCTGTCTGGGTTTCTTGGCATCCTCTCTTCCTTCTCCTCCCTTCACTGCTTCATATGTTTTGCCTTATTTTTCTGCACTTCCTCTCTGGTTATCCTGTGACTCTGTGCACCTCCTTATGGTGGAGCCTGGCCAATGTCAGCCATTGTTCTCATGATGTTTACTACCTCAATTAAATCAGGCTGCAACTGAACTATGCTTCCAGGATTTCTCTTCCCACAGCAATAACTGCTCCCACAAAGAATACATTTGCCTAATATGTCAACATCTGGAAAATCTGTGGAGGTTGTAGCTTATGATCCACAATTTGAGCCCTGACATCAGCAAGTATATGAGGCAATAAAGAGGAAGGAACTTAGGACATCAAAAACAGTATCATGGGGAGTGTTTGACCCACCCAATCCCTATGGCACCTAAAGGAATTCAGCAAAAGATTTTTCTTTTCTTAAGGTTTGACCTCAGAAGAGGAGGATTAGAATAGAATTATAAAAATTTAGAGCCCAGGGGAACCTTAGAGATAATAGAGTTTATGTGCTCATTATCTTAGTTTCATGATGATAACTCAGATCATGAAGACAAGAACAAACAAACCTGACAACTTTTAATTATCTGGATTTAAAAAAATATAGACACAGTTTAAAACTTGAATAAGTTTAGTTTTTTTTCTCTAACTACTGTAATTACAAACTTTAAAAAGTGGAGTGTGTATGTGTGTTTGTATGTGAATATTTTTGTTTGCATTGATTTTGAAAGTCTTTTTCTATCTACATATGCAGCAGAATTAAGATTGTTTAATATTTTTTGTTGGTCTGATTCTGTTATAATAGACATACCATCATGTAATTTACTTAATAAAATTGATGTATATCTATATAGGACCATATATCATGTTGGGACTGGTGGTTGACATAAATTTATGTGGTTTAGGTATTTAATGATATGTTTATGGATTTCAGTTTGCAATTTTATCAAATCTCCTGAAGTTAATACATATTCCCCACCCCAGCTCTCAAATATTGTCTTGTATCCTTGGGAAATCAGAGTCCTTAGGCAACATGAAAATATTACCTACTAAATAAAATTGTCCTGAATGTGATATACTGAAAAAAAATCAGAACTAAGAAAGGTAATTGGGGTCATGTTTGCCACTAACTAAATACATGCTCTTTGATAAGTCATTTTTTTTGTTTTTTAATCTGGATGTCATTTGAAAACTGATGGACTTTTACTAATCATTTTTATGTTAGTTTCAGTTCCAAGATACTCAGAGAGTATTTGAAAGCAAGGATATTCAAATTTCATTTTTTCATGGACAGGCTTTCTTTGTCAACTTTCACTTGACAGAATATTGAATTAAAATAGGATCCTACAGATTCTGTTATCCATAGTTTTAATTTGTAAATTTTAAGCCCCAGATAAAAATATCAAAAACTCTCTCAAGGAACATCTAATTTTTATTTATTTTTGAGATTTTCTAATACAATACAAATATGATAGATTTTCTAATATATAGAACTTAGACAATCATCTCATTATTGTTAATGCAAATTCCTAAATTTTTCTCATGTCTTTTAAGACTTCCTAGGTTTAGTTCTGCTTCCACAATCCTCTCCTTCACTCTTCTCTCTGATGATTACCTTCCTTTGTGGGCTGCTATTAGTGCTGGGGACACACCAGTTTCATTTTATCTCAGAGCCTTTTAAAAACTGCCTACTTCTAAACTGTTTTATTTTTTAAATAAAAAGTGTCAAAATCCAAATTGTTCTTAATATTTATGAGAAAAGGAAGTTCTGAAAATTAAAAAAATGATTATTTCCTGTAAACTTGATTCCTATTGATTCCTATTTTCCAGAGGTGGTCACTAACATGTCTTCTAGAAATTTCTCCTAATATCATCTTCCACTTTCCTATATAACATGCTTATTTTGCTATTCTTGAATTTTCATTTAAGGTGACATTATTGACTTCCTCATCTGGAAAACAGCACTCATTAAACCACTCTCTTTTGTAAACACACAAACATCCTACCAACACCCCCATCCCACCACAATTATGTCATAATTTGAAAAGTCCAAAATTGATTATTAGAATATATGTTTATGCAAATATTATTTTCAAGTGAGTTATGGTTATATTTTCTTTCTTTTTTAGCTTTTTGAAAATTTTTCTTGATGATTTTGTCTAGTTTTCATGTGACTGCCACTAACTTGTTCCCAAATTCTAGTATGAGAAGTATGTTTTCAACAAGTATATTAAAAAATATCAAAGATGTGGTACATATACAAGTTGGAATATTATGCAGCCCAAAAGAAGGACAAAATCATGGACTTCTCAGCAAATTTGGATGGTGCTGGAGACAATCATTCTTAGTGACCTATCACAGAAGCAGAGAACTGAATACCATATGTTCTCACTCATAGATGGGACCTGCACATAAATCATAATAGCACAAGAGAGGAATTGGCAGTTGCAGGACATTGCCAGTTGGAGGGGGAGCACATAACAACACAAAGTGTATCTGGTCCTAAATCAGAAGTGAGGACCACTTGGAGGTCCAAGCTTCACCTGCATGAACATTACTTATGTACCTAATCTTGACTTGTACTCCACATCTTTATAATAAAATACAATTTAAAAAATCAAAGAAACTTAACAAAAATACACCTTTTTTTATGCTTGAAGTTTGGTCTCCTAGAGCCTGCTGCCTTCCTGTTCCAGTTAGGATGGTCTACCCATAACTTGGGCCTGCTGGACAATTGTCATCCTTGGGGTTGTCCTCACTGAAGTCCTAGAGCTTTGCTACTACTTTATTTGTTGCTGTATTCTCCACTTCATAGATTCCATGTCTTTCTCTTTCTAAATGTCCTTCCTTGACTGGTAAAAAGGCATGCTCTTGGATTCCTGAACAAAGTTGTTTGAGATGCTCCTTTTATTAAATTGTCTTTATTGTTTCTCCATTCTTGATAAATAGTTGAACGGATTAAATAATTCTAGGTTAGAAGTCATTGTCTGTTAAAACTTTATCTCCCACTTTTGCATTCAAGTATTTATTTTGGCTGTAACATTTTTTATTTCCAGAACTTTTGCTGTTGTTGATTCTACAGGATTTTATTATTTTATAGCCTCTTTGCTTATCTTGAGTGTCTTTCTGTAGAACTCAACTACAATTTTTTTCTTGACAGTTCATTTTGAGCTTCATGCATTGTTTCTGTTTCTTTATTTTTATTTTTTAATTTTAATTTTTTTGAGTTGGGGTCTCACTCAGGTTGGAGTATAGGAGCACAATCCAAGCTCATAACAGCCTCAACTTCCTGGGCTCAACTTCCTGATAGTTGGGACTGCAGACACGCACCACCGCACCTGACTAATTTTTGCATTTTTTGTAGAGGCAAGATCTCACTACGTTGACCAGGCTGGTCGTGAACTCTGGGCTCAAGTGATCAACCAGTCTTGGCCTCTCAAAATGCTGGGTTTATAAGTGTGAGCCACTGCACCCAGCCTTTCTTCAATTTATTAACTCATATTTATTGATGGAGGTGAAGTATCACAAAATCATTGGAAACTATTCTACAGTGGGTTTTCCTTGAGGATGATCTTAATGGCCCTCTCACTAGGAGATTACAAAGAGTCTTTTAAGCTAGTTGCTTTCTCCAGAGAACATCTTCTCATTGTTCTCTACATGTGAGGACCTGAGGTGCCAATTTGAGGATCTATGTGTAAAGACATCTAGTGTAGTCTTTCCTTTCAATGTGTCAGCTTTCACTTTCTCCGTATGTCACCCTACTCTCAACTACAATCGGTGTCCCTGAGTCCTAAATTTCTCTTTTCCTCTGTAATGTAACTCTCTAATCTTTGTGCGGTTTCAGTTTTCAGATCCACTCTACTAGTGGATCACTTTTGGAGAAAAAATTTTGAAGTCATACTGGCATCCCATGTCGTTTTTCAACCAGCCCTTATGTTTTCAGTCAACAAATGATCCCACTCTAAAAGATATAAACGTCTCCAAGTTTTGAGAATTTCTTGGGTCCTATAGTGCAAATGACCCTGCTTGAGGCTTCCTTATTGCAAACTTTGGTTTTCTACCATTTCAGGTTGACTTTGTTAAATATCACTTACCCACCAGTTCTCCGGTTTTCAAAATACTGTTGCTCTTATTTTCTCTTCTTCTGTTTTTGCCCTTTTTAAAAGTTTAACTTATTTAAAATATCTTTACTATCATTTAAGTGGAGTTTTTTGGAGACGCAGAAGTAAACAAATTTTCAATCCATCATCACTTCCTACTGTCATTCTTTAATGTAATGCAAAGAGTTTCTTCACTGTAACTTCAAAATATTATTATAAAAAAACTAATTGAAAATAGGCCTATTTTATTTAATAAAATCTAATAAACATCTATCATACATATCTACAAATATATGTATAGGAGATGCATGCAGTTGCTCAAAGATCAGATCTTAAAGTAATGAAGTATTTCTTATTTGTGCTTACAAGCTAATACAGACCTGTACCAATGCTAGATGCTAAAAACAGATAATGTTGCAAAAAAGCAACTGTGCATTCTGTAGTTTACTGGATATAAATTACTTTAGTTCATGAAGGAGACATATATTGGCAGGTTCCATGTACTAGGTTAGTTGCTGGGAATACATTGTTGAATTAAATATAGTTCCTGACCTCAAAAATAGTTCATACTTTCTGCGATGTAGCATAATTTATAAACTTTGTTGACATCTGGAAAACAGGAAGCCATTAATCTAACTGCTACCTCAAAGAATCTCTCTTCAATATTTAAACAACAAAAAATACTTCAATTGTAGAAACATCCTGTATCAAATTGTTGAATGGCTGTAAAAAGCATATTATCTAGATTAAATTCACTGACATGAACTAAAGACCTCTACTATGTGTTGAGCTTTGACTCAAGCACTTTTACCTACTTTATTTAATCACTAAAGCAATTACTTGAGGTAAGCAGAATTAATTCTCTGAAGCAGAAAAAGAAAGGTAAGAATGGTTGCATTATTAGTAAGAATGGCTACATTATGCTGTGGTAACAAAGAGTAAACTTCATACAAACTACCTATAAAATTTCAGTGACTTAATGAAAAAAAGTTTATTTATTATATACTTCCACTAAATGATCAATGAGATTACCTTTCTCATACAGGGCCCCTGACTCCACTATCCAAATCATTACTCATTATGGTTGAAAAAGCAATAATCTACTTGTCCTTTTCCTAGCTACTTTAGCTCATAACCTTTTGACAACTAGCTACATAACTCATCCTAAATTTAAGGGGGCAAGGAAGCGTTCCCCTTTTCTCTGCTTAGAAGTAGTTGTAAACACGACATTAATGAATAATTGTCATGCTTAGGGGGCTTTGTGGGTGCCTTATAATCAGAACTTAGGGTAGACTGCCATTCATAAGACAAGTGTCTCCTATACTTACTGGCCTCATAATTCAATCCAATACTTCTCAAACACTGTACTCAGACACTTGATCATGAATGTCTGTTATTGTCAGACAGAAACCAGGAAGCTCACTGAGGAAGGGACTCTGGGAAACAGTTCTAGGCCTCTTCTCTGAAATGCCCAAGAGCCATAGAAATAGATGGGGTGCTGGGCTCAGTGGCTCAGCCTGTAATCCCGCGCCTTTGGGAGGCTGAGGTGAGTGGATTGCCTGAACCCGCGGGTTCGAGACCCGCCTGGGCAGCGAGACCTCATCTCTACAATAAATCAAAAAATCAGCTGGGCGTGGTAGTGCATGCCTGTAATTCCGGCTACTTGGAAGGCTGAGGCGGAAGGATCGCCGGAGCCCAGCAGGTCGAGGCTGCGGTGGCCGGGAGCGGCCACTGCACTCCAGTCTGGGTGACAGTGAGACTTCAACTCAAAAAAAAAAAAAAAAAGAAAGAAATAGATGGGGTATTGAAGTCTTGTTCATAGACAATATAGTAGTTAAAGTTAAATAATATGTCTCAAGTTCCAACAGCAAATACACTGCCAAACATCCCTTATGGGATGTTTTGTAACTGCAAGTTCAATATTATTTTCATTACGCTGGTCTCTTTTAGACTTCATGCAATTATAATATGCACCCTACCTTGAGAGAACTTGACCTATTATTTATATCTTTTTATAAGTGACAATATTTTTTGCTTAAATAAATATACTTTTAAAAATTCGTACATAAAAAAGTTAAGGACAGTGCAAACTTAAGTACCTTGATCCCCAATAGAAAAAGTAGCCCGAGAATTAAAGAGGATAGAGTCTAGGGATACCAGAGCAGAACAGAGAGACCCATCCCAGATCTCAAATGAATGAGAACATCAGAAATTTAAAGTAGAGAGTGAAAAGCAGACACATGTGGGGTTCCTGCAATTATTCCAATGAAACAAAGCTCTGCCAAGAATGAGGTGGTAATGAATTGAAGTTTGAAATGGAAGGAATGAGGTCTAATAAATAAGGTCCTAAACTTATCACTGTGCACTTACATTGGCAGCACTGTATAAACAACTCAGTAAGGTTTCATCACCTTGGTATGTCAGTGTCTCACAACTGTGTTCATGTCGACGTGTGGTGGTGTCTTGCTGAGTGGTGTTCATTACTGTTGTTACATGTTTTTGTGTGCTGTTGTGAGAATGTTGGAGCTTGAATTAGAGCAATGGATAAACGTTAAATTTCTTGTTAAACTTGGTAAGAGTGGAAGTAAAATTAGGGACATGTTATTTCAAGTTTATGGGGATAATGCCATGAAGAAAGTGGCAGTGTATAAATGAATTAAACATGTTTCTGAGGGTAGAGAAAGTGTCACTGATGAAGAGAGGTCAGAATGGACAGTAGTGAGCAGAACTGATGAAAATATTGCAAAAGTTGGTTGAATTTTCCTTCAAAATCATTGACTGACTGTGAGAAGCACAGCAGACTAAATAAACATCGATAGAGAAACAGGAAAATCTTAACTGAAAATCTTGGCATGAGAAAGGTATGTACAAGAATGGTCCTGAAGGAGCTCTTGCATCACAGCAATGCACTAGTTCACACAGCACTGTCTGTGAGGGAGTTTTTAGTCAGTAAACAAATAACTATATTGGAACACCCTCCCTAGTCACCTGATCTGGCTCCCAATGACTTTTTTCTTTTTTGGAAGATAAAGAAAATATTGAAAGGAAGACATTTTGATAATATTCAGGACACCAAAGGTAATACAACAATCAGCTATAATGACCATTCCAGAAAAAGAGTTCTAAAATTGATTTTTGGGGTAGACTAGGCACTGGAGTCAGTGCATAGTTTCCAAAAGGGGGTAGTTTGCAGGTGACCATAGTGATATTCAGCAAGGAGTTACGTAGGACTTTTTTCTAGGATGAATTTGCAAACTTAGTTGTCAGACATTGTATGAGATAGTTATGGGTCTGGGAGAACAGGTTGAATCTGAGGAAGGAGCACTAGTGTTGAGAAGTGGATAGACCCTGAGGAGAGGGAATAAAAGCTGGATTAAGGACAGAGCCATCCGGGCTCAGTGCTCAGCCTGTAATCCCGCGCCTTTGGGAGGCTGAGGTGAGTGAATTACCTGAACCCGTGGGTTCGAGACCCGCCTGGGCAGCGAGACCTCATCTCTACAATAAATCAAAAAACTCACCTGGGCGTGGTAGCGCGCGCTGTAATTCTGGCTACTTGGAAGACTGAGGTGGAAGGATCGCCGGAGCCCCGCAGGTCGAGGCTGCGGTGGCCGGGAGCAGCCACTGCACTCCAGTCTGGGCGACAGAGTGAGACTCCGACTCAAAAAAAAAAAAAAAGGACAGAGCTGGCTAGGGAGACATGGACTTGGAAGATAAAATGATCATGGGTAATGGTTTTAGGGAAAGGAGACAAAGGAGAAGTGTGAGTGATTATCATATGAATCTTAGATTTGGGGAAAGTGAGGCCAAGAGTGGATGCTGAAGTGAGGCAGATGTGATGAGGGATGAGGAGCTGAAGTAGTCAGAACCAAGGGTGTTACTATAGGTTGGAGAGAAAGGCTCAAGCATCATCAGAGTAGTCACAGGTTGGGAAGCCAGGCTGCAGCAGGTGTCTCTGTTCTTCTGAAACAGGACCTTGAGTGGACCATCTTTTGTTAGACTTGGGCCAGAGAAATTGCCATGAATATCATGTTTTCTTAGTGTTCCATGGTTTTCTTCCAAATCAATTTCAGGGAAAGCAATAAGCAATGTATAGGGAATATATTTTAATACATATAAATTTAACATGTGCTCTCTGATACTAAGGAAATTATTCTTTAACATTTCTGTGGTGGCAATAAATAAATGGGGAAACGTATTGAGGAAATTCCAAAGTGTCCATATTTTTTTTTCACTTTTGCCTTTTGATTTTGCTCTTTAATTTAAACTGGTGAAAATAATTAAGAGTTAAATCAGTGGAGTGTGGGTATGAAAGTTATTTTAATTTATTTTATGCACAGTAGAAATATAGTCATATTTTTTTCGATGACTAACATGGTAGAGAGGACTTTCTTTTAAATCAATATTTTTTATTATGGTTTTGTGGGGTACAGTTAAGGGTTAGGTGTACAATTATGTTTCATTCAGGCACCCTGCTGATAAGAGGTGTTTCCCCATCCCCAGACAGATATTTGCTACTGTTAATCCCATCCCTCTCCCCCCCATCGTTTCCCAGTACTGTCAGTCATTTTCTTATAGTATTACATTGGATGTTCAAGGTCCACTATATGAGTGAGAACATGTGATACTCAGATCTTTGTTTCTGTGAGAGGTCACTCAGTATTATAGACTCTAGTTCCATCCAGGTTGCTGCGAAATTCATGATTTTGTTCTTTTTTATGGCTGCGTAGTATTTCATCGTGTATATTTACCACATTTTTTTAATCCAGTCCTCTTTTGATGGGCAGTATGGTTGTTTCCAGGTTCTTGCTATTGTGAACAATGCTGTGATAAACATACATGTGCAGGTATCTTTTTTATAGAGTGATTGGAGTTCTTCAGGGTATATTCCCAGTAGGGGGATTGTGGGGTCGTATGGAAGGTCGATTTTTAGAGCTTTTAGGAATCTCCACACTGCTTTCCACAGAGGTTGCACTAGTTTACACTCCCACCAACAGTGTAGAAGTGTTCCCTTTTCACCACACCCTCTCCAGCAGCTGTTATTTTTTGAGTTGTTAATAATTGCCATTCTGACTGGAATTAGGTGGTATCTCAGTGTGGTTTTGATTTGCATCTCCCTGATGATTAGTGAGGTTGAGCATTTCTTCATGTGTTTGTTGGCTGCTCGGATGTCTTCTTTTGTGAAGTGTCTGTTCATATCTTTTGCCCATTTTATAATGGGGTTATTTTTTAGAGAGGACTTTTTAATTTTAAACTACAGAATCCTGCTATTAATATCTTTGTGGTTTTGTGTGTGTGTTGCCGGGGATAAGAGGGTCTTTTTTTTTTTTTTTTCCCTTTCTTTGTTTTCTTTTTTCTTTTCAGGAAGAAAGATAGAAATTTGTACTACAATCTATACTCCTTACAAGGTTGCTGAGCTTTATGAAGACTGCAAATATCTAGGCTTTTGGGGCCCAGTGGCTTAATGAATCTTGCTTTACCCTGAAAGTCATCTCTTTTGTTAGAAAGCTTGTCCTTTCAACAAAGGAAAATCACTGGCTGGTAATCTAATCTTCGAAAAAGAGCTTGGATTTTCTGGCAACAAAACAACAGAAAAGCAATATTGGAAAAAAATAATACTTGAAACTAAAAGCTGGAAAGGAAGGGGAAAAGAACTCCTTGAAAATAATTACGACTCAGGCAGTTTCATCTGCTAAAATGTTTGGTACTAGGTAAAAGGGTTTGGGTACGGTGGCATCCTTTCACCAGTTCCAATTAGGGACCAGCCCAGAGGTCACCAGTGGAAGGAAGTAACTCAAAAAAGATTTTTCTCTTTAAGGATATTCTTGGTTCTTACTGATGGAAGAATGAGTTATTATTCCAGGATTGCTATATTTGTAGAAATAAGAACAATAGCACAACAACGATTTTTTATTGCTCTGGAATAAGACATGCCACGTTTTTCTGTTGGCAAATCATGGTGTTAAGAATCTGATTGATTGTTGTTGTTTTTGCTATTGTCACTGAGTGTCATATTGGCAACCTTTAAAACCAGATGTGTCAGGAAGTGATGTAGAAAGGAATTACCCCAAACAAATGTGCACAGCTGCCTTTTAAAATTTTCCACTTTTTTAACAGAAAACTTATACTCTTTAGTCTGATATTCTTAATTTTAAAAAATTATATATTTTTGTAATTTTCTCTGAAGTATGTTAGTCCGCTAAGGCTACTATAACAAAACATGATAGACAGGATGGTGTAAACAACAGGAACTCATATCCTCACAGTTCTGGATGTCGGAAATCCAAGATGACGATTCAGGCAATTGAGTTTGGTGCCGGCTGTCTTCCTGGCTTGCAGGTGGGGGCCATCTTGCTTTATGCCCGTGTGTTCTTTATGTGTTGGTGGAGAGAGAGAAGTCTTTCACTTTTTCTATAAGGCCATCAGTCCTTTTGGGCACCACTCTTATGACATCATTCAAACTTAATTAATTACCTCCTGAAGACCCTATCTCCAAGTGCAATCACATAAAGAGTTAGAACTTCAGCTTAATGAACTTGGGGGTGGGGGAGGGGCACAATTTAGTCCAAAACAAGTAGTTTGCACTCAAAGTGTTAGTGTCATAATAAATACAAAGTTAAGATGTGGGAAATGGTGAAATTCTTTTGATTCTAGGTATTCTTGTTAAAGTAGTCACACACACACACACACACACACACACACACACACACACACACAGAGACAGAGACAGAGACAGAGAGACAGAAACAGAAGAGAGTTTGCCAATGATGAACTATAAAAGATGATCTCTTTCTTGATAATGCATTATAAAAATCTGAAAGTCACTCTAAAGACAGCATTTGAATTTGAATTGTATATGCATCGTTAAGTTTAAGAGATACTACAGCTTACATTTGAGTTTCACTTACTATTTTTAAATATATTTTTAATATGTTACCAGGTTAAATATTTTGTATGATCCTTCCAATGCGCCTGTGATTTGAAACTTGTCATTAGGCTTTGGCTGAGGAAGCTGGGTTAGAGCAGTGTGGAGAGAGCAGTAAGTACACTATGAAATTAGAAGATCCGGAGAGAAGTTCCAGTTCTTCCCTTGCAGGAGGTTAAATTAGTGGTTTGGGATATGGGACTCCTCTCCAAAATGAGAGTGTTGTATTGAATAAAACTCTAAGGTTTCTCCTGGCTTAAAAAAATATGTTTCTATGAAACACAAAGAAAATGAAGAAATTTGCAGTTAGTCAAACAGTTAATTAATAAAAATTATGGCTTAAAAATTCCTGTTTTCCTGATGTGTATCTAATGGAAATGCACAGAAATACTAAAGCACAGGTGTCAGAGTTCCTCATGCTAATTCTCTTGACTTCATTGGAGTCTTACATTTTACTTCATTGGTAAAAACGCAGAAAGAACATCTCTCTTTAAGGCTTAATAGGAGAAAATATCTGCTTTCTGTCTTATAGACAGAATTGTAATTTTCCTTTGTAAAGAAAAAAGAAAAGATGACTGCAGATGTCTTAGAGGGTGGTTCTAAATTCAGTGAGCTATAAACAAGAATTGTGATGGGAATAAAACCCAATGTCCTTATAGGGAAACCCAGACATGCAAAGATTTGTACATGCGCCTTTTATTACAGTATTTTTTTAAAAGAAGATTGTGGTGGTGCTGAGAGTTTGTCTGTAAAATGAGACATGAATGATGTCTAGTAGAACTGAAGCTCAGAACCATCTGAGAGCTTTTGTGTTTACACTTGCACAGTGATGGTGGTAAGATCTTTCTAAACAAGACAGAGCAATTTAGAAGGATTAAGAGATCTGAACTCAGCAGAGAGCATGCCACAGTTTTCTTCCTTCCTAAACCTTCATGAAATTAAACTCCTTGTGCTGATAAACCTACTACAAAATCCCTACAAAGGGATTTTGAAAGTTCCTTTTAAGAAGTTTGCTCCCAATGAAATCTTGTTGCTTGTCACTTGAGTTTTTAATGTTGATTCTTTTGTTCCATGAGGCTAATCCACTTGAGTTATTTTCCATGTAGTAGCAAACAGTTTCAATGAGGTAGCTCCCTGAAGCTGGGTAAAAGGGCATATAGATTTTCAGTCTCATTCTTTGTTTACGTATGTTCAGAATATAATGGGAAATGTCTTTCAGTTCATAAGTCATCCCTGTTTTGTCTCCATTCCAAGATAAATTTAGTGTGGAAGAAATTGCAATACAATGCTCAGTCACTTTTGATTTATGTTAGAATAAAAGAAAAACTCCAGTGCTGGAGCCTTTCTCTAATGCTATCCTGGGACTGCATGTCTCAGGGTTGCCTTTCAGGTGAAACCACATGATAATTAGTCCTTTGACTACTACATTGAATTAACACTCACATTCACCCTGTGTTGGGGAGAAACTTCAGCATGTGTGGAAAGGGCAGGGATGTTTTGATTTTTAAATTAGAAGTAACCCGAAGGACAGTTATAAGTGCATGATTAAGCTATATGTCCAGATGGTTATGTCCCTGAGCATGTCAATTAAGTGAGAGTATCACTCACAGCATTACTATTCACAAGGATGTAGGGCTGAGTATAGCTGGTTCATGCCGACAATAAATTATATGTATGCACATATATTATACACATGTACTCTATATTATATTAACCATGTAATTGAACTCAGATAATACATGTGTCAAATTATTATGTTAATTATATATACCAGTAGCAATAATTTATATTATCATGATATTCACCATATACTTTTTTATATAGATTTTCAGTGAACTATTTTTTGAACAGTTTTATCAACTCAGTTCTCATGTTGGTATTGGTGAAAACACTAAAGAAGAGTAAGACACAGTCCTTGATTTATCCAAAACTTTTAAAATAAGAGTGCATGAATCGTCTTACCAGTCTAGGGGATTGTAAATAGCTATATAACTTGAGTAATTTATCAAAAAGTATACATTTACAGTTTACTTTTTCAGTACAATTACTTTTTAGAATACTTATCTAAGATTTTATAAATTTCTGTACAAAATTTTACTGCCTAGTATCTTTTCTTCTTCTTCCTCCTCCTCCTCCTCCTCTTCCTCCTCCTCCTCTTCCTCCTTCTCTCTCTCTCTCTCTCTCTCTCTCTCTCTCTCTCTCTGTCTGTCTCCTTGGTAAAGTCTTGATGATCCTTGGCATCATAGGGAGTGTGTAAGGTAGGTGGGCTTCAGTTACTTTGGACTCATCACGTAAGCTACTCCCTAAATGGTTCAGCGACCCTTCGGGATGTTCTTTGTTATGGCTCTTCTAGCATAAATGCTTAGCTCTTGGGATGCAGCAAGTAAAATTGTCCTCTTCTATCACACCATTGTTTTGTATTTCCTGTCTTTTGTAGAAGACAGATTATTCCAGTTTCAGTGAAAACCTTAGCCACATTCCATATGGATATAGAGACTATTTGGAGATGTATAACTTGTTTGGCATTGTGGAAAAACAAACACATAATCTTACTAAAAATACAAGTTGTACAAAGTATAGTCAGTATTTTGTACTAATTCTAAGACAGAGAGAAAGTGTCCTGGGATTATGCTGAGGGTGGATAGTCAATTGCCTCATTGATTCTACTTTTGATTGACTCTGTGAGAACCTAAAGATATTATCATGTGACACAGGCTTGAATTGTGTGAAGTGAGCCGATGGCATTCCCATATTACTTCTTACTGGGAGGGTAGTGACCCCAAAAATATTATTATTGATAGTGTGAGATTGTTCACACAATTTTCTTCTATAAAGACAAATGTTTTCATCAAACAATATATTTCCATTATCTCCCTTATAATCACCATTTCAATCTTTTCTACCTAGGAACCCATTCAATTAAAAAGTGGATTGGGTTAGAGTGTTGGGTAGGAAGGATAAGAAATAGAGAAAAAATGTATTTGTTTTTATCCAGAAAGCACAGTTAGATACTTTCAAAAAAGAAATATCCCATTAACAGATCAGGAACTATCTATCAATAAATCTTGGAGTTGTGTTTGTTGGTTCTTTATCACGAATACTGCACTCATTCTCCTTCTTTGCCATGGAGGCAAAATTTTTGTTGGTGGCACAGTTCTGCTATTTTCCTCTTGCTAGTCTTCATCTTCTAGAAATCATCCTACAATTTGTCAAGGTTTCTAGACTATGAGGAGTACAAAGTTGTGCCACCAAGGAGAATTTTAGTTTAGCATGCTCCATATCACCATGCGTTCCCAGTTACCCCAGGGATTTGATCAAATGACTCTCAAAAGCTATAGACTCAACTTTAAGTGAAATCAAAGAAATCATATTTGTAGAGTAATGCATTTGAGGAACCTTCAGAATTCTCACATACATTTTTTAGTCAACGTATTCATATTTTTACCAAGTTACTATTGGATTGTTAGTATGGATTTGAATAGATTCTTAAATATTAATGAATAAATAACTATTATAAGTCTCATCGGGCACTTTTTTTCTTTTTAGTTTGTAGTGGTTTGCTTCTAAAGAGATAAGTGTTTTGGTCAGTTTGGACTGCTGTGACAAAATACTATAGACTAGGGGCTTAACAATAAATATTTATGTCTCACAGTTCTGGAGTCTGAGAGATCTAAAACCAAGGTGCTGGTAGATTCGTTGTCTGGCGAGGGCCCTCTTTCTGGTTTGCAGACTGTCAACTTCATGTTGTATCTTAATGTCTGGGAGAAAATCTCTTATAAGGACACAAATCCCATCATGGAGACTTTACCCTCATGATCTCATCCAAACCTAATGATGTCCCAAAGACCTCACCTCCAAATACTATCACATTGGGGATTAGAAATTCAACATACAAGTTTTTGAGGAACACAAACATTCAGCCTATTGCAATATTATTTTTATTTGTAGATTACATAGGTACATAAACTTTTAAAAAGTAGATATAAATACTTGCTGACTGGGTGAATGTAAATGATTTTCTGAGATTATGATTATATACAGGTAATCTAAACAAGCCTCATCTTTTTAATATATATCTATTGCTTGGCATATTCACTTGAGACAAACTCTATTGACTTCATAGTATAAATGATGACTAATTCAAAAATATTACTCATTTTGCATCTCTTCCTCTAAATATTGAGAGTTGTAATATTATTTTTAGTTCCTAAGTAGTTGGTTTTGTAGCTATCATAAGCCTCTGTTTCTTCTTTTCATTAGCTTTATGTATCTTATTTTACAATAAGGATATTATCTCTTCTATTCTTTTCTGCATCTTGTCTCTCTTTTTCCTCATACTACCTTCCATTATGCAAATCATTAGTTTCACATTTTCAAGGTTTTAATATTTAAAATCTGTCTAGCAACCAAAACAAATTAGCCACCCAAATGCCAGTAGTCAAAGGCTCAGGTTTTTAAATTGATGGATAGATTTTATAAGGAACAGCATTTTTTTAAAAAGTGATTGGAGAGCCATGAGTCTTAGTTGATACACAAAGTGAAACTCTATACTTTTGCCATCTGAATAAAGGACTTGAGTAGTATTGCTTAGAGGGCCTGATGGATGTAAAGCTGGAGGATACTGAGTGTGGTGTCTGATGTTTTTCTGAGAAAGTTAAGGAGGCTGTAATGAACTAGTGGGGACATTTCACTGTCTTCTGGAAGCAGGGCTAAGGATGAGTAAGTGTTTCCCACTCATTAAATATAGTCCAAGTAGGAAAGCAAGCTAGCCCGAAGTTGCTGCCAAAGAAAATCTCTTCCAATAGAAAATTCTGTGTAAAGCAGATTCCTATAAAATTAGAGCTAAGATCCAACCATAGTTACTTATGTCAGAGAAGTTATAATTGGATGTGCCTAACAAGGAGAATTCACAAAAATGTTTATAAGATAAAGAGTAAGCTTTAAATATCTATTAAAACTGGAAAGCATAAAGATAATTGACAATTGTACTAATCAAGTAAAAGATGTACTGACCCTCTTACCACCTGAACATTCTGTTGCTCCACCTCTCCAGAGATTTCCATACAATAGTTTATTTTTATTTATTTATTTATTTTTTTGAGTTGGAGTCTCACTCTGTCACCCAGACTGGAGTGCAGTGGCTGCTTCCGGCCACCGCAGCCTCGACCTGCTGGGCTCTGGCGATCCTTCCGCCTCAGCCTTCCAAGTAGCCAGAATTACAGGCATGCACTACCATGCCCGGCTGATTTTTTGATTTATTGTAAAGATGAGGTCTCGCTGCCCAGGCGGGTCTCGAACCCGTGGGCTCAGGAAATCCACTCACCTCAGCCTCCCAAAGGCGCGGGATTACAGGCTGAGCCACCGAGCCCGTCTCATACAATAGTTTAAAAGCAGAGAAAGAAGTGAGAAAGAAGGAACAAAATTTTTCCTGGATGCAAGTGCATATCTAAAGGTAGTTCTGACTGTGGGGTGGTGTTGCTGGTGCTCTATGGGGAAGTCTTACTTTAAAAATAAAATTTAAATGATGATGGATATTGCAAGCATTATCATACCTGGACTAGGACTATATTTTGTGACTTGCGAACTTGAAGGGACCATCTGACATTTATGACTTGACAGTGTCCAAAGAAGCAAAAGTGTTGGCAATTTTCGTCTAGTTGCAGAAGAACATAATTTTCTCTAATTAAAAAAAAAATGTGGGGGAAAAAAAAGCATTTTGACCACATCACATGAGTTTCCATTATAAACATACTGGTTATAAATGTTGTTTAGGTTTAGACCAAGTATTTGCTAGTGTTATATAATTTTTTTAATGGGGTTACTGTCACAAATCCTGAGTCACTTAAAAAAAGAATGTTTTAAAGTCAAAATCAGATACATTTTCTTGGTACATGTCAGAAGAAGAAACAGCTTATATGGGAGATCAGAAAATTACAATCTAATAGAAATTTTTCTAAACTTAGGTGAATGATGAAGGAAAAAAAGAGATCTGTCTCACAGGTTAAAAAAAACAGAGAGGCCGGGTGTGGTGGCCCAAGCCTGTAATCCCAGTACTTTGGGAGACTGAGGCAAGAGGGTTGCCTGAGCCAGACGGTTGGAGACCAGCCTGGGCAACATGGTAAGAACACGTCTCTACAATAAAATAAAATAAATAAAAAATTAGCTGGGTGTGGTAGTGCACACCTGTAGTTCTGGGCTACTTGAAAGGCTGAGGTGGAAGTATTGCCTGATCACAGCAGGTTGATGCTGAGGTGGCCGTGAGCATGCCACTGCACTCCAGCCTGGGCGATGGAGTGAGACTCCAACTCAAAAAAAAAAAAAAAAGACAGAGAAGTAAATGCATCAGCAAATTCTATGACTCCATCTTCTTAATACTTTTATCATTAAAATATTTAGAATCTTAAAGTATATGTTATGAATAAGAAGATTGGCAATTTAAAAAAAGAAAGAGAAGCTATTACAAGAATTGAAATTATTGACATAAAATAAGAATGATCCATATCAAATATAAAATAAAATAATATTTATAAATATAAAATTTGAGAATCATATTACATGTATTTATTACCTATACCCCTTGCCAATTAATACTATTTCACCTGCAAGTAAAACCAAGAAATAATGACAGTGGATTAAAGCAAAATAGCAATTATTATCTGCTCAATAAGAAGTCTAGAGGTGGAAGGATCTAGGATTGTTTTGGAAATTCAACCGTGAGCCAGGCTTGGTGGCTCAGCCTGTAATCCCACACCTTTGGGAGGCTGAGGTGAATGGATTGCCTGAGCCTGTGGGTTCGAGACCCGCCTTGCTGGAGTCCAGCTCCAGCTGGGTTCAGGGTACCCCAAAGGTGGAGAAGGCATCGACAATTGGGGGGAAGAAGAAAGAGAGAGAGAGAGAGAGAGAGAGAGACTGAACTCCAGCCTAGTGCAGAAGCCATGTGAGTGTTATTTGGAATTACAATGGGTCTTTTACACACAAAGTCAGATGTGGGAGGGGTGTCCCCCACCCACCAGAAACCTTAATCCATGAAAACTTAATCAATGATTGCCTTTAAACCCTTTTCATATGATAATCTTAAAATCCCATAACAAAGGATAACCTAATCTGTGACTGACATATTCTATAAACCTTTTTCATCCTAAACTGATTGATTTATGCTAAGTTAAACAATTCTATAGAAGCTTAAGTATTTACTTTACAAATGAAAGTGGCCCATCCTAGAATGTTTGGAATGTGGCCAAGTCCAAAGTTCACAGGGGGCTACCTGCAAGTACCTACCCACATTCTTTCAACAAAATGGCTGTCTTCTAAAACTATATTCTACAATTTACACCTTCAATAAATCCTAAGATCATGACCCAGAAACCTGTGACCAATACTAAGGCTCTTAGATGTGACATGAGTTTGAATTATAAGTTGTGTGAAAGCCACAACTGCAGTTTGTGGAAGAATGGGAGCAATGAGCTTCTAAAGTTAGCTTGTGTTCATCCTGGTCTCAGAGTTTTTATGTTTTGAGCTCACAGGAGCTTAATCTGGTTAGTGCTGAGTAGAAAGGGGGAGGAAATGGGGTCAATAGCTCCCGAACGCATCCTAGTGGTTTCGGGGTCAACGGCCCTTCCTGATCCCTAACACTCAGTGGGCCTCCACAGTTGGCTCCCAACATCTCTCCCTTTTTTATTTTTTAGCGTGAAACCATGAAACTCCATATTGCTCTTCTTTAGCACTCTGAAGATGATTGGGAGTAAAAAGAGCAACAAAAGAATCACTGCTCCGCAAATTCCCACATTGATGAGTATAGACATTAATGATTTTTGATTAGCAAATGATGCCTGAATTTCTTGATGTAATTTAGTAAGGTCTATACTCAGGTCTGAATGGTTCCAAATTCCAAGTTACTTTGTCCCAAGTATGAACAGATTTAAACTCAGAGTGACATTGGAGAGCCAATTTCTTTTTTAAGGTCACAAGTTCTTGCCCTACTGCTAAAACTCCTTCCTCCAAAGCACTAACCTTACTTTCCAACTTCTGGTCTATGATTTCCTGAATAGCTATGGCAATAGAAACGTTTTTTAGACAGCCGATCTGCAAACGTAGTTGTATGAACTTCCCTAGATAATGCTACAGCTCAAAAGTAGCTATTAAAGCTGTAACTCCTAAAATTAAAAGTAGCCAAAAATCTTTTCTGTCTTTCTAAAAGAGTATTAGACTCATACAATATCTGTAAACCATATGCATCATACCAACGAGATGACAGTTATACAAGAATCATCAAATAAGATGGCTGCTCAAGAATAACAAAACCTTCGTAAAAGGCATTAGTTAAACAATTAGTTAAAAATACACCCAGTACAAGACACCTTATAAACATTGCTATGATACTCAATTTTAACAACTTAGTACTCATGTCATACTAAAAACACGTAAGAGAACCGCAAGCATCCCTAATGTGGTACTGCTGAGTTTGTCCAACAGACCTAGACAGGCTGACTGGTTGAAGGGCTGCAAGGGCTCTCCACAAATGAGTTTGAATGACTAATCTGGTACCCATTCATTGGAGTGCCTTCTAGTTGCAGCAAGCGTAGAGCCATTAAAACCCCAGTCACTAATATATAGTCTTTCACCAGGTATAGTATAGTCCACTTTAGAGTTATAAGCACAGTCTCTCCATTTCAGGAAGCCAGTATCTCGCTGGATGAGTGACCAGTCCTTTTCCATATCATTGAAGGGGCAAGCAGGTACTCTGAGAGGTGGTGTCCATTAAACACAATTGAACAGTTAGGGTCACAGCTGTGATTGAGCAAAGACATACTAGGATACAGGCCGACATCCACTTCCTGCATCTCTGCAGTACAGATGGTAAAAGAGTTGCAGATCACCTTGTTCTGGGCTTGGCATCAGATACAGTCACACTTAAAGCAGTATTGGTCCCTCAGCTGCTTCTGGCGCTCCTCACTGGTCATCAGCATATCCAGGTAGCAGATGGTGAGCTCTTCTCCCACCTCGATGTTTCGGACTGCATGCAGTAAGTTTATCTTATGTTTTTGGTCCTGCATTCTTTTCTCCTCCCAGTTGTTAAAGACTTTAAAGGCTGTGTCCAAAAGTTATAGTTGAGGGGTTTGTGGGCCCTTCCTGATCCCTAACACTCAGTGGGCCTCCGTGGCCGGCTCTCAACACCACCTGGGCAGCGAGACCTCATCTCTACAATAAAATAAAAAAATTAGCCAGGCGTGGTAGCGCGTGCCTGTAATTCCAGCTACTCGGAAGGCTAAGGAGGCAGGATCGCCGGAGCACAGCATGTCGAGGCTGCGGTGGCCGGGAGCGGCCACAGCACTCCAGTCTGGGCGACAGAGTGAGACTCCAGCTCAAAAAAAAAAAAAAAAAAAATTCAACCATGACATTAAGGAACATAGCTCTTTATAACCTACCCTTTCACCATTCTCAGGAGTCTTATTTTTCTAGTTAATATGGAATATTTATTGTAATGTTATTATTTATAAGGGTGGGAGCCAATTAGGTAACATAAAGAAAAGAACGATTACATTTCCCAGAAGTCAGTATCATAAACTACGCATGGGATTTTCACCTTAAACAGGCAAATGAATCCACTTTCTTGGACCACATATTGTTCTAAATCAACTGAAGTCCACCTAAATACAATGCTCTATCAGTACTTGTGTTTGAGATGTGTGTGAGAAGCTTAAATCTCCTTTATTTTCACCCTTCTTTACCAGGGACCAGTTGCAAGATCTTCTTCAGCACCAGTAAGGGCATGTTATTTATTCCCTTGGGGTCCAACAGTTTGGATAAATGCTAACCTAAAGGTGTCAGATTCTATTCTCAACATCAGATGCCTTGAAGGAGGTCCAATTTCATTGCGTTCCAAGAATGAGTGCCAAGAACAGAAGCCAAGTACTGTTGGATTGACATGAAGGAAATTCTATTCTTAGGGCGATTTAGCAGCAGTCAAGGTCCATGGAGCCTAGAATGGAATAAAGTGCCAACGATATGGTGGCAAAAGTTATAGAATGCATTTGCCAAGAAGAAAAAGAGACTGTCTTTGATTTTTGTAAGAAATAATTCCCCTCCTTTTTGCTTCTGTTTGTTTAAAAATAGTCTTTGCCTTCAATTTTAGAACTAAAAGACAAAACCACTTAATAACCACCAGATTAAACAAGTGTGATCTTTGCATTTAAGGACAATGCTTTGTACTGCTAATGTATTTATATCTATCGTATCCCAAAGGATGTCATATTTTGACCTATTTACCAGGTACATGTGTGAACCTCTTGAGTGGTATTTCCAAAGACAATTTTATTTTAAATATCTGAAACTTATTTCAGGATAGAAAATAGTCAAGGAAGAACTAAGTAAGATTAAAGACCAAAGATCATGGTTTTATTTACTTATTTATTTTTGCCTGTCTCTGCCATGAACTGGCTACGTAAATTTTGGCAAGCTTATTGACTCTCTAGACCTCTTCTGCTGCAATGTGATGACTTTGGGCCAAATGACTCTAAATTCTCTCTGATAGCAATGGATGGGCTCAGGCTTCCTCATGGTTCATATTCCAGCAGGTGACAAGAAGTGCCGCACAATGAACTCTCTTCTTTCACCTAGCATGAATCTAGCTTTTGGGGAAGAAAGGAAGTTGCTAGATTTTACTCCATTCTTTCTCTCTTTACATGTTGTCACTTGTAGGCTAATTCTATGCGTTTATAAATTTGGTTTCAAGGTTCTGGGAATTTCCCAGCAAAACTACAGCTTTCCTGTTAGGTTTGTGAGTCTAAAACCCAGTTTCTTTTGTCTCTTTCATTTCTTTTCTCTTTCTTCACCAGAACAGTTTAGGCGCCAGAGGCTACCATATCCCATTTGCTTCCTCTTTTATATACATTAGACTCTGTGTAAAAAATACATGGTGTAGAGTGCCAAAAAATGTATACACATTTTAAGAGATGTTATATATGTATTACTTTTCAAAGTTGAATTGAATTATGGCAGCAATGTATAGCATTACATTTGTTCAAAAGATGGTATTAGTCAAATGAATGATAGTGTCACTATGCGACAGGCAGGACAGTCGAAGACAATGGTGGAAACATGGTTGTTGTTCAAGGAGCTCAAGACCATTTTGAAGTCATATTTGAAATCTGAGAATGCTGTGGAAGTACAATGACAGTGGAGGCATGAGTATGCAAAAAACCTCCAGCACGCCTAACAACTGCATGCATTGGTGATACGTTTGAGAAGGTGGTACTGTGTGAGATGTGCACAAGGGAAGATTGGGTAGGCCTCACACAGCAACAAGTCCTGAAATAGTTTTCCATAATCAGAAGTGTCTGGACGCTGATGGTAACCACTTTGAGCACCTCTTGTAATTGCAGAAGTCAAATATGACCTGTCTTTTGTTATTGGTATGTATTGAATATTACAATTTTAATATAGTTTTTCCTTTCTTAAAATGTGTGTGCATTTTTTGGCCCCCTCTGTGGATAAATATAGATTCCTCAATGACACATGTTTTGCATCATGCCCCAATAAATCCTTTCATAAAAGAACCAATAAACTGGAATTCTCCTGGAAAAGTTAATCCAGATTGTTCTTTAATAACCAAGTTCAGTGACTTCTTTTTATTTCTGAGGACTGGGAAGGCCCAACAACTGAATGCATGCATCAGGAGAAATCTCAAAAGGCATATAATTAAAATGATCTAGGCCAAGAGTTGAAGCTGGAGGTGAGGGTGGCTCAGGCCACATGGAAACTGCTGCTATATTGCCTTGTCATCTGCAGCTTGGCATCATTTAATTGGTTCTTTTCTTCATTTCTCTCTCAGTTTATAGGCACACTTCAGTAGTAGCTCAAGACACATAAAGTTTATAGTCTACATTCATTTATGATTGATCTTTGTAGAACAAATAAAACAAGTGCAACGTACCCCACGTGTCCTGCCTATTTTGTTGGAGGCTCATGCTGTGGCAAGATAAATTATTGATAGGTCAGTATCAATAAAAGAAGCAGGCAATTCACTTCTACTGGCTGCCTGTTTTGTGCAAGGCACTATAGAGAAGGCAGAGAGATATAAAATGTGTCCTAAAGAGCTAATAATGCGTCAAAAAATAATCAGCTCATCATAGAAAAATAAAGTGCACGTGATAGGCAGAATAGTCCCCTCCCACCAAGATGTTCACATCATAATCACTGAGACTTGTGAATTTGTTCTATTACATAGCAGGGAGAAATTAAGTTCGCAGATGGAATTAAGGCTGATTTTATAACATGGAGATTATCCTGAATTAGCCTGCTGGGCCCAGTATAATCACAGGCATCCTTAGAAGAGAAAGAAGAAGGCAAAAGAGAAAAAGTTACGCCAAGTGAGAAAAATTTGACCTGCTGTTGCTGGCATTAAAGATGGAGGAAGGCGCCATGAGCCAAGGAATGCGGCAGCCTCTAGATGCTGGAAAAGACAAGGAAACAGATTCTCCCCTTGGGCCTCCAGGAAAAAGGCAGTCTTGCCAACAACTTGATTTTAGCCCAGTGAGACCTGTGCCAGACTTCTGACCTACAAATCTGGAAGATAATGAATGTGTGTTGTTTCAAGTCATTACATTTGTGGTCATTTGTTACGTCAGCAATGGAAAACTAAGATAGCGCCATATGATTAGTGTCCAATTAGAGGTTAGAAACAGTCAAAAGAGGGAGAAACAATGTGTGTGTGTGTTTTTTTAATTGAAAGCATTATTAAAATATAGTGTTCATTCTTTCCTGTAAAAAAAAGTAAAATTTAAAAGAGGCAAAAATAGTACTTACCTTATAAAGTTGTAACAAGGTTTAAATGAGTTTATGCATATAATGCACTTGGAATAATGTCTGACACACAGAAAGTAGCCCACAAATATTAGGTTTGATTATCACTTCAGAGTTTAGAATGATATAGTTTGGTTTATGGCATCATATAGCCTAATTTGGTTTAATATATTTTACAGTAGTTCAATTTAGTATACTGATAAGATAGTAGAATTCTGAACCTGTATATTTGAGAGCAAACTCTGATGTAGTCACTTTCTGGTTATGGGGAGTTATTAGTTTTAGGCTTTCAAATACTCTGGGCATCATTTTCCCTTCTTCTGAATATAAAATAAGTAAATAAGTCATACACGCACACGCACACACATACACACACAAGAATATATATGTAAGTCAGCATTCAATGAGGAAAGCAGAAACATTCTGCATAAATATTAATTACACAGATCATTAAAGAGCTGAAAGGCTATATAAGAAATGCTGACCTTTATGGCTGCATAGTATTCCATTGTGTATATGTGCCACATTTTTTAAATCGGTCCAGCTTTGATGGGCAACAGGGAAACTGTCAGGGGAGGGAAAGTGGGATTGATAGTTGAGGGAAACTGCTAGGGGAGGGAGGGACATACCTCATCAACAAGGGTACCCGCATAATCAACGTTTACATACCTAGCCCTGAATTGTACCCCACATCTTTATAATAAAAAAATACAAATTTTATTATAAAAGAAAAGAAATGAAGAGACATCCCAGACATTAGCAGCAAGCAGGAAGCCATCAACACTCCCAGGGTTAGAATCCGAGAAGGAAGGTGGCATTCCCAAAACCAGATTCTGGATCATTCCTTGCAATCAGTCCATGGAAGATACTGCTGTGTGGCATAGACTGTGTATTCAGCAAGAGCTGAGTTTGATAAGAGCTTCACACTGCCTAACAGAAAGAGAAGAATTGTCTTGGCTTCAACTTCCATCTACCCTCTAGTCTTACAATAGTTCTTCCCGTTGGTTGAACAGCCAGAAAGGAGGTGAAGTAAGGGTCTGGGGAATGCAGCCCTCCTGTCAAACAGAGTGAAGCAAGGGGAAGGGGAGGAATAGATCAGACTGGGAGAAAACGATCAAAGATGGGCTTCGCATTGGTATAAATATAGTCCCTGTATATTGTCTTGTTGTGAAAATTAAACAATTTAAATTGTGTGAAACACTTAGAATGCACTTTATGCCTGGAACACAGCATGTGTTCAATTGATGTTTGCTATTGTTGTTATTGCCTTAACCTTAATTACATAATTAAAGTAATGAAAGTGATGCTTAAAACTTCTCACATAATCTGAGGTTGTAAACTACTTCAAATGCTTTCAAGTCTATTATTGTTCTCTCTAGGGGGACATTTTCAATGTGCTGAGCTTTGCTGGGCAACACAACATTGTTGATGTGTGCCCCAGAGACAATATGATGAACGGGACACAAAGCTAACATGACGTGACAAATGCAAACAAATCTTCCCCTCACTCAGCTCTATCGTATTGCTTTGAACACATGTTGGTGAACTCTTCAAATAACTTTTAAATTATCTTTTCAGAAAATTTAATAATAGTGCGCTGGCTGTCTCCGAGTTTATTTAAGAAACTTATCTACTATATTGTCAGCATGGAAAATTTAACGTCTTGCCAAGTAAAATATACATGTAAGTCATTGGTAAGGAGTTTCATTTCTATCTTGTTGCACATGTAGGTTTAGTATTTGCATTTAAAAAGACCCCTACATAGTGTCCTTTAATTTCATTCCACATGTTATCCTTTTTAAAACACCTACATCGTGTCTGAGATCCTAGTTTACTTTAGGTCATGGAAAATTCTTGTATGTGTATACTGACTCTCCTCATGGCTATCTTTCCATGTTTTTGCAGAACTCCAGGTCCATATTTAGTTACTTATTGGGCACTGAGTTTTCCAGCAGTAAATCATGCCTAAAAGGCAACACATCATTGTTAAGCTCAAATCTTGTGCTCTTGCTTCTGTAATTTATATTTTGGTGAATGAAATCATTTTTTCCTCCCCAAATCAGAGATAGAGAGTCATAATTATGTCCCCCACTCACTGCTTTTCTCTTATTTTCCTCTCCCGACTCCATCTAAACAGTGCCTACCTTGCGACTCTACCTTGTTCTAACGTCTCTCATCTATTTCACCATCGCATTTCTACAACCACTGTCTCAGTTCAGTCTTATGCCATCCCTTGCCTGGTTAAGTCTCAAAGTATCTATCTCATCTCTTGGTTCCAATATGGCCCTTTTCCCATTTAGTCTGTCTCTACTGTACAACTGGAATATTTTCACAAACATAAGACTGATTGCAACTTTTCTACATTTAAAAGTACTTGTTTGTTCCCTATGGTTTCAAGTTAAATTTCAAACCACTAGGCTAGCATGCCAGCTAATGAAACCTATCATTGATTAAATCTCCAACATTAAGTCCTGTATGTACCCTTTATGGTAATAATATGAAATTATTTTAGTACTCCAAGATGCATGCCTTTCTCAAGAATGTCTTTCCTGTAAGTGCTGTCTTATTTAGATATCTTTTTCCCTGGAAAATTCCTATTGCAGCAATTATCTATTATCCTCCAGTGCTCTCTTTGGTGTTTGCTTGTGTGTCTTACTTACTTGACTATAAGCTATTTGGGGACAGATAACAGGACTTACTAGATTTTGTATTGCATATGCCTCTAACTGTGGTATTTAACATGGTAGCCACGAATTACATGTCTATTGAGAACTTGAAATGTGGCCGGTCCAAGTTAAAAGGTGTCAATAAATGCAAAATACACACCAGATTTTGAAGGCTCAGTATGAAAAAAATTTAATAGCTCATTAATCATTTTATATTGATTTTATGTTATAAAATATTTTGGGTATATTGGATTAAATACATGTTATTGTTAAAATTAACGTCATCTCTTCTTGTTCCTGTTAGAATGTAGCTTCTAGAAAATTTAAATTAAATATGTTTCTCACATTTGTGACTTGCTTTCTATGCAGCCCTTGCATAGATTATAACAGAACCAAGAACCTTTCACTAGTAAAAGCATGCATTTGAAAGAACACTCTGGAAAAAGTCTATATATTTGAACAAGATTAGGAGTACAAACAAAAGTAGAAAAGAAAAATAGGTAATATAATCAGTTATGTAGTTGAGATTGAGTTGATCAGGAAGGAGGAACTGGAGGTCCACATAAACCATTCTAACTTATTCATGCTCTAGATAAATCTATTTTTAAATTCTGAATCATGAGTGGAGGAGAAAAACTTTTGAAACAGGTGCACATGAGCTCACACCAGTGCCTCCCATTGTCAAACAGAGTGAAGCAGTTAGCCATGGGGGGATGAATGTGTAAAATGGTCTGGAGTCCTTTATAGGCTCTTAAAAAGATAGCAGTAAAGTAATATTCAAAGAGGAAAGCAAAATATGAACCAATAAATGTATGCTATGAAGCATTTAAGAAAGTTGAAAAACTGTTTATATAAGTGAAAAACTAAGTGGAAGATAATACTGAAGAAATCAGGACAAACAGAAATACAAAATAGGGGAAATGACAGGAGGAAATGGAGAAAATTGAAAGAAGGAAATTATCATAGAAATATATTTTTTTAAAGTAATTTCAATACCAAGGAACATGGATTAAATTAAATTAAAAGGGTCCACCACATGTCCTACACAATAAATAAAAATAGACCCAGACAAAGCAACATAATTGTACAATTTTAGAGCAGTTCAGGCAAAGATAAACCTTTCAAAGTTTCTAGAGAGAAAGTTTTACCCAAAGAGTGAAATATCAGAAGGTTATCAAATTTCTTAATAGAACATTGGAAACTGAAGATACTGGAGAAATACAGTACTTTCAGAGTCTTTGCAACAATAATCTATAACAAAACTTTTAAACCAATATCTAGTGTGAGTTTAGGAATAAGAGAGTTTAATATATGCAAGAACTAAAATAAAAATTAAAACAAAAAGATCCTTCGTGCTCATATACCTTTTTCAGGAGGTTGTGTTCTCCTGAAGTCAGGAAGAAAAGCAAGAGGCAGGAAATCATGAGATCTAGCATGAGCAAAGTAAAGAACATTCTCAGGAAGATGGAAAAGTGGTCCCTCGACTATAGCAAGCTTAGAGTCCAAGTCTAAAGCTTGAGAATCATGAGCACTGATGGTATAAGTTTGAGAACAAGGGCAGGAGAAAACCGATATTCCAGTGCACACAGTAAGGCAGTGAGAGTAAATCTCCCTCCCTCCATCCTTTTGTTTTAGTTCAGATCTTCAACAGATTGGATGATCCCCATCCACATCAGGAAGGGTGATCTGCTTTTACTTAGTCTATACATTCAAATCCTAATCTTATCCGGAAACATCCTCACAGACATACTCAGAAATAATGCTTAACCACATATTTGGGTACCCCATGACCTAGTCAAGTTGACACATACTTTTAACAAAAATAATTCATTAAATGAGTTTAATACCATGTCTTTGGAAGGGACAAAAATGGAGAAAGTGTAATGCATCTACTTTTTGTCATAACCAGTCTTGTATAACTCTTAGAGTATTAAAAAGTGATTTAAAGTACATGAGTAAATATGATGAATTTGCAAAATATGTGTGCATGCAAGTGTAGAAAAAATTCACAGTTAGACATATAGACAGTTACATAAATACAAAATCTATAAGACAACGTCCAATTCACGGCATGTACCAGTACATGGAAGATCAAAAGTCCAACATGATAATAGAAAGCCCCATTTTCAGCCATGATTCTGCTCCCAAACTTTAGCTGATGGGGTCCAAAACACTTTTTCAATTTTATTTATACTTTATCAATAACTGAATATGGTTTATATAAATTTTACTAAGTTTATAATTTGTACAAATTTTAATACATGGCCTGTGTTAAATATGTCTACAAAATAACAAGGTAGACATAAAAATAAACCTACTGCGAGACATCTTTTATTAAATAATAATAGAAAACATTACTGAATGATTCATAGGTGTGAGACATTGCCATAAACCACTTAAGGACATTTATATATTTCCTCATTCAATACTCCTACGAAGTAGGATAGTTTATATGTGTAATAGGTAATATATGAAGAACCCAAAACTAAAGAAATAAAATCATTTTTCCAACATGTGCTTTTAATCCCTGAACTATAAGAACTCTTCTAAATAAGTGGAAATTTGTTTCATTGTAATCATTTTAAGAGGTGTTACATTTAATTCCTTGATATTGCTGCCATTGTTAAGTCATATTTTAAAAGAATATGAATCCTCATTTCAGAGTTATTTTTCACGTTACTCTTGACTATTCTCAACAAGCAGAGCTTTTGTTCTTTGAGAATGGATTTGATTTTCCTTTAATATACAAAATTCAATTAGATTCAAGCCTGATCAACTAAGCTATTAATTAACTTAAGAAATATTCTATTTGGGGGGGTCAAAAACTGCACTTATGAATAAAAATGTTTTGTGACTAAGGCAATTACCAAAGAAGAGTTCCAAAAGATACTTTCCTAAAAATATCTATGGCTTTGCATAGCAGTGTTCTGCATGATAATATACATTTGAATGCATCTCTCAATCATCTACCTGCTCATCCACCTCTCTCTACTTGTTAAAAAAATGACTAAAGGGAAAATAAGACAATATCCATTTAGGAGTATGTATGCCATCACATTTGTCTAGTTCTTGCATTAAGGCGTTTTACTTCTGGAGGACACATCTTTTCTGCTCAGCCTCCTAGAGAGTAATACATGATCATACTTGTTTTATCTTGTATTCTCTAGCACTCAGCATTTATGTAGTACCATGTCACTGATCGATAAATGCTTGCTACTATGAAGGGATTTGCTTTGATAGGCATAAAAATATTCTACGCTTTTGAACTAAAAATATCCTCAAGTATTTGGAAATGGAGTGTTTTTGCCCTGTCAGTAGTAAACATACCTAAAAAAAAAAAAAAAAGAATGAAGTTGCATTTTGAGGGGTATTTCCCAGAATCTAGGCCTTCTACTTGCTTATAGTGTCTAAAGTTCTTCTTAAAGAGAAATGACAACTACATTGACACATTTTAAAGGAGAAGATTATTTTTGAAATTTCTTAGTCATTTTTGCTCTTCGGGTTGTTCTACTATCCTGTAGGGTGCCTATACATCAGTGGTCCCCAACCTTTTTGGCATCAGGGGACAAGTTTTATGGAGTACAATTTTTCCACAGACTGGGGTGGGGATGATTTTGGGGGTGATTCAATCACATAACAATTATTGTGCGTTTTATTTCTATTATTATATAATGGAATAATTATACAACTCATCATAAAAAAGAGGCATGGACTGAAGTGGTAAATAAAATAATGAGAAGGTCACACAGGGACTAAAATAAATGTTGGATTCTGACTTAAAGATCACCACCAGATGCAGCTGTACAATTGACTCACTTGCCACTCACTGATAGGATTTTGATATGAGTCTGCAACTGATTTACTATGGTCTCTGTGCAGTCAAACTACTAATGTTAGTCTGTATTTGCAAATACTTCCCAGCGCTAACATCACTGCCTCAGCTCCACATCAGATTATTAGGAAGTTGATTCTCATAAGGAGTGCACAACCTCGATCTCTCACATGCACAGTTCAAAAAAGGATGCGTGTTCCTATGAGAATCTAATGCCACTGCTGATCTGACAGAAGATGGGGCTCAGGTGAAATGTGGGAGATGGGGAGTGCCTGTAAATACAGATGAATCTTCGACTGCTTAGCTGCCACCCACCTCCTGCTGTTTGGCCTGGTTTCTAGGAGTCTAGGAGATCCCTGCTATAGATGGTATCTTTTGTTTTATGTATGTTAATTGATTTTATTAAACTTGTTCCATGAGAAAATTGCTGTAAAGAACAAAACTGAATGCATCTGTTAAATCCTAAAATTACCATTATTTAAATACAATAACATTTTATTTGTTGGTTAAACGATTTCTAACTAAAGCTTTTAGCACATTAATTGAGCAAAGAAGAAATGTGTCACCAAGAAGTCAGAATTACTTCCAGCCATTGTCTGTCTTCTGATTTTGCCATTTCATCATGTAGCTTGGTGATAGGGTACCAGGTCTATTGATGTGACACCATGATCAGGAGGTGGTAGCACGTGAACTTTGCTCACTGTGACAGGCATTCTATGTCAATCAACCAAACACATAACTGCACTCTGATGAAATACTAATGCTTAACCAGCTATTTCAATAGTGATCCAGAACCCATAATCATTTCCCAGGTGGCCCTTCCTATCCCATTTTCTCTTCTGTCAGAAGTGATATAAATAAGGTTCTTTAAGTTTCTGGAAATGAGCAAGGAGCTTATGAAAATATCCTTCCAGTTTTCAACCCTCAGCACAGATTTCTAAATTATGGCTGAAAGTTGGGGAATACACCTAGATATCGACTTCATGTTTTTATTACTCCATTCGAAAACTATATGCTATTTTAGAGATATTTTGTGATCTTTACTCATATAATCAGACACTGAGTAGCTGGGAAGGCACTCTAACTATAGAACTCACAATAGAAAGAGACAAGGTTTTACTGGAAAAGCTAATGATTTAGTAAAGGTAATTGTCTCTGTAGTCTGAATTCTAGTTTATGTTTCATTGATTAAATCTTGCACAATTCCTCCTCTATATCAACAAGAAAGTGAACAACTTGCCAGAGGACGTCATCTGGCTAAAAGACTGAACTCTTTCATCCTCAAATATAAGAGGTAAAAAAGTACAAGAAAGAGATAAGAATATCTTAGGTGCAAGGTGAATTATCTTATGCAAGAGCTAAATTGAAACATTCTACTCATCATTCATTTTTAGGTCCTGGGAGACAGAAATATCTGACTTGTCTGACTGAACTTGCCTTTGCACTATGTGGTTTAAAGCCATTATAGAAAGTTGGTACAAATAAATCTTATAACTTGAGAATGGTTGAGAAATACAAGGCCTTGGACAAAATACTCAAGCAGTGACGTTTTCTATCTTGGACTTCTCCTCAATTGCTTCCACTAATACTCTTGTCTTGTTCTTGACTCTGTCACTAAGGGATCATAATCTGTAATTGACATGCTGAAATTGGAATGACAATAAAGTCTTGATGCATTATTTCTTCTGGACATTTTTTGAAGATCAAGAATAGAATTTTTCGGGATGTTAAGCTAAAAGATGAACCAAGAGGACATATCAACAAAGCAGAGGATATTCTTGGTAAGGAATATTTTTTAATATCTTGCATGTCAAGATCACAAAGACATTCATTACATATTTGTTTTCAGAAAAAATAACATTTTATCTGCTTCCCCAGGTTTAATTCCATAAAAGATTTTAGCATGCTAGACACAGCCTGCATGTTATAGCCATTCTCTTGAGAACAAAGAATACACAGAAGAAGTAAAGTGCATGATCTCTTTACTTTTGGGAAGTTATTTGTGAAAGTTATTTGCTTATATTTTTCTCTTCAGGAGAGTTTAGAAATCAATGGATAATTACTGTGTCATTTAATGAATAGTGACTGGATTTAGTAATGAGGGAGATGAAGGACTGAATTCCAGCCCAACTTCTAACTGGCTTTGTAATTGCTTTCAGTTTGAAGTCCTTCTGTAATAAGAAGGCGCTAGAACTCCTAACTACTTTTGAGTGTGTGCCAGCAGAGTCTTCAGATTTTGAACTGGTCAATTCCTGGAGCACATTCCTTAAGATAAATCAATCTCTTGCTCTTTCCCTCTTTCTGTTTCTCTTTACACACACACACACACACACACACACACACACACACACACACACACACCCTTATCCTGTTGGTCCTTTTTTTGTTTGTTTGTTTCGGAGAACCTTAACTGATATGAATTTTGAAAATAAAACCATTGACATTTGATGGATCTCAATTAAACTCTCATTTTGTCATGTAAGAGAAGGATGGTGGCTACCTTTATTCCATTGTTCATTTTCATGGTCTCATTATATGTTAGAGAGGCAGGACAATTGGATACACATGAGAACTCAGGAAAGTCCTAGTAATCAATAATGAAGTATAAGAATGATTTATTGGATACCTACCAAATATGTGATTTCTTACATATTGACCCAGAAATTATGTTGATTCATGTATTGATTCAATTATTCATTCATTCATTGATATGCTCAACAATGAATGGATGAGTCATTATGTGTCAGAAAGTGCATTACTTGCAGAGGTTACATGAATAAATCTCTAGTGGAAAGATACATAAGCATTGTGACAACTGTCACAATTAACATTTGATGTGCTCTAAGTGCTATGAACTGTGCTAATCCTCATATATGAATTATGCTTTTAATGCCTCAGTATGACTTTATGAGATAGATACTGCTATATCAATTTTACAAATGAGCAAATACAACACAGACATCAAGGAACTTGTTTAAGGTCAAATAACTGGTTAGTATTTACAGCTAAGATTTTGAAGTATCTTAGCCACTTTGATCTCAACTGGGGGATATGGGGCATATGAACGGTTCAAAGCCTATGAAGGTGAATCATGTTTCACAGAAGAGATCATCTTTGAGCTGGGATAGTGGGAGAAAATCAAGAAGGACGAACTCACAGGACCCAGTCCAGAAATGACCTTATTTGTTACACTATCGTGTGAGAATAGAAGACATCTAAATCTGTAAAAGGCAAATTATGTCATCTGATTTGGATTTTAGAAAAGCAACTCTGACAGCTATAGGTAAGAAGGACTGGATAATAATTCAACCAGAGACAAGGAAACAAGTGAGAGAACTCACAACTGTCTGGGCAAAGCTAATGAGAGACTGAGCTAAGGCAGAGGACTAGGAGGAAGGATTAAGATACATCAAAAGGAAGGTTGAGTGACGTGGAGGATAAATTGGTTTGGAGGCTTGTAGGAGTGAGTGGAATTTTGGAGGACATTCACCCTCTACCATTACCATATTTCTATTTGGGGTGACTAGAGGAGTGATGATGCTATTCTTTGTGATAGTGACTAGGGGCAGTTTATAGTCTGCTATTGGGCAGGGGCCTGGAATGAAGGGCTCTATCCTGAATGCGTTAAGTTTAAGGAGCCCATGGACACTAAGGAGGAGAGTACATTAGTCTGTTGAATGTATAGATCCAGAGCTCAGAAGGAAAGCCGGACTAGGTTATTAATATGAGAGTCATCAGAATTTAGGTGGTGGTTGTAGCCTTTAGAAGGCATATGAGGCCAGTGGCCATGCGTGCTGGCCCCTGACTGTAATCCCAGCACTTTTGGAGGTAGAGGCAAGAGGATTGCCTAAGCCAGGGACTTGAGACCAACTTGGGCAACTTGGTGAGACCTTCTCTCTTCAATAAATAAAAAAAATTAGTCAGCGTGGTGGCACACACCTGTAGATCTAGCTATTTGGAAGGCTGAGGTTGAAGGTTCACCTGAGCCCAGAAGGTTGATGCTGCAGTAGCCATGATCCTGCCACTGTACTCCAGCCTAGGTGACAAAGTGATATTCTGACAAAAAAAAAGGCATATGAAGCCAGAAAGAGTGTGGGCAGAGTAGAAAAGAGATGCTTAATGTCGGAACTTTGGAGAACCCCAGAGTTTTAAGACTAGCAAAGGGAGAGGAGGCAACAAGAGACAAAAAAGTGGGAGAGAAAAAGGCCTTTCATTTTTTTTTTAAATTAAGAATGGCAGAGCTATGCAAACTGAAGTACAATATCCATGGGTTCAACATCTATAAATTTAACCAACTGCAGATCAAAAATATTTGGAAAGAAATTCACAAAATTTTAATTTACCTAGTGCTGAGAATTCTAGTGAATTTACATGAATAAAGTGAAGTTGTAGGCATTGTATTAAGCATTATAATTAATCTAGAGATGACTTTAAGTATATAGACAGATGTGTGCAGGCTATATGCAAATACTACACCATTTTATATCAAGGACTTGAGCATCTGTGGATTATGGTATCAATGAAGGTACTGGATCAATCTCCCATAGAGATAGAAGGATGAATATAATAGTCTGACAGAACAGAAAGATGGCTCAGAGGAAGATGTTAACCATTTCTGGAAAATGAAATTAAATAAAAGTCAGAGAGAACGTGAATGGCATAACATGTGCACCATAAAAGTGATACTAAATATTTTCTTCTGTATTCACATGCTATTTGAATATTTAAAAGGATAATAAATAGTTTTGACCACTTTATATTTTGCTCTTTCTCATGATTTTTGGCCATGTGAATAATAATGTATATGTCTGCATTTTAATTACTTACAGTGACTTATCCATAAAACATCTTATGCTGCTTGGCCAGTTGTCACCCAAGTTCAATTGCTGTACATATGGCTGTGCATTTTTGTTATAGTGGAAAGATTTTTGAGCTGACTTCTTTCCATTAAAAGCTTACATTTAGCAATTTCAATTGACAAAAGAATTTTCTTTCCTTTTAGAGTCTCCCAACTGCTCAGTACTTTGGAATGGTTACATGCATGAAACAAATGACTCCTCTGACACTGAACATTGAATGACTCTACTTTCTCACACATTCTTGGACCATGTAGTGTTTTTCTTGTGCAGGGCCTGTGACCTACAGATGGCTGTGGCAGATTCATAAATTGAAAAAAATACACAAAGATGTTCATTATTACGTTACTCTACATTTTTCCTTTTCTTCTCATGGGATTGTTTGCCAATGCCTAAATTTGGTGGTTGGCATTTACCACAAAAGATTGGTGGTGTAGGAGCTCGGTATACAGAATAGTATTTCAACATAATTGATTTCCAAATTGTTGTTCACTTATAGGCACAAGAATCATAAATTTTAGCACAAGGTTGATACATATTTGCCTCAAAAGGGAAAAAGTCTCCTTTGACAGTATAAAGATTTTTGAGGTAGAAGTTGCTTATAAAAGTTCTAGATTTGAGAATGAAGACATAGCATAAAATATTTTAAACAAATAAATGAGGAATTTTATCTTAGAAGAAATGATAACACTAGTAATCAAATATCTTTCATTAGTAATAGTATCTTAATATTCTTGGGTTAGATTATCGTAACATATACTTGGAAATTAATAATTTTTATTAGTTGTGTAACAGAAGCAAATTAATTTTTGTTTTAAGGAAAGGTGACATTGTTTAAAAAAACCAGTCTTGAAAATATCAACTTTCCTTAAAACAAAATTGTATTTGCTTCTATTTTGCCACAAATAAGCATTTTTAGTTAATTTCCAAGTAGATGTTATCAAAGGAGGAAGGACAGGAGGAAGGATAAGGGCACACAACAACACACTGGGCACCAGGTCCACTATCTGGGGAGAGAGAGCCCATTAGAAGTTCAAATCTTAGCTGCACACGACTTACTTATGTAGTAAATTCTCACACATATGCTACAATTTTAAAATTTAAAAAAAAATTTAAAGCTAGCTTTGACATTCCCTAATTTTCTTTCATCTTCTATTTTGAGAAATAATAAAATATTAGAGCATTAATGTCAAGCTTGTCTTACCCAATATATTCTTCCTGTTGAATCGTCACCTATTAAAATCTTGCTAAGAATTTTCTAATGGTGTTCCTTTGATTTTTAGATGCATTTTCATGACTCATGGGTGTAATGAGAAAGAATCATAATAAAACTCCATGATCCAGAGTTGCACTTAGAGGAGACAAGGTATTGGTTAAGATCAAGGTCTTCCAAGTTAAGTAGACAAGACTTCCAGTACTAAGTTTTACCATATGATCTTGGGTAAGTTTTATTTTTTTCTTTAAACTCTTCAAAGCTTTGTTTTCTTCATCTGCAAAACGCTGATGCCTAGTATCAGCATTAAAGTCTAACACCTTGGAAACGTACAGTAAGTGGCAGTTTTGCAGTAAGTGGCAGTTTTGGTCAAAACAAACATGTCACATTAATAGAACTGTATTTATCAAGCTATTGGGAGAGTTATTTAGTAGTCTCTAAAGCAGAACTGTAGTAGACAGGAATGCACATGGCCTATTGTGAGAGATGGTGGGATGAGGGGCACAGAGTGGACATAGAATTTGTCCAAGGTAGCCCAAGACTGTTTGATAATGGGTAGAAGTTTGGCAGCAGAGTCCTGGCTGGAGGTAAACTAGCTATTAAGTAAGAAGCTGTTGTCTTGTTCTAATGACCACGTGAGTTAAATATGACAGGGTAAGAAAAGATGTTGATAACCGGGAGGATGATGAACAGGATATAGAATGCAAATAAATAGCTTGGAACTAGCATGGTGGTGAAAGCAACTACCTAATACATGACACGGAGGATACATGTGGGGTGTTCACAGCTGTGCACTTGGCCAGTGGAAGTTGTAAACCATACAATTGTGTGCTATTAGCATTGTGATGCTGAGGAACAGGGTGGAATAATGTAACATCCTGGCCAAATTCCTGAAATCACAACTGGTATAAAAGCATAAGCCTTCATGCTTAGAAGGACTTAGCGCTTGGTTTAATGCTTTGTTTGGAATTCTTAATACTTTTTGAACATGAAGTCTGCATGCTTATTTTGCACTGGGCCCCAGACGTTTTGTAGGCAGTTCTGTGTATTGTGCATATTTTAGACACGTGGTTTTCAACCAGAGTCACCTCTCTCCCCACGCCCAGGACACTTGACAATGTCTGAAATTGTCTTTGTCATAACTGGTGGCACGCTCTTGGAATTTATTAAATAAAGTCCAGAGATGCTGTAAACATCCTATAATTTGCAGATGAGCCCATCGCAATAAATAATTACCTAGTCTAAATACAATTAGTGCTGAGGTTGAGAAACCCTGACTTAGCCTGAAGGCAGTTTTACTCAAAATAGATTTATCTGTGGATCCCTGGACAGTATTATTGTTATCAAATTTGGGAAGGTAAAGGTTCACTTGTAAACTTCAGAGGAATGAAGCTCAACTCAGTACTGCTGCACACTTTGCATGACATTCCTACTAATGGGAGGGTGTATTTTTATAAATGAGTCAGGGTATCATAAAATTGAATCCAATGGATGCCAGAGAAGACTCATCTGACTTGATAGCTATAATTAGCTTGCCAGCAGTACCTTTGTCACTCTTATGAGCCTTATTTTCAAAATCTGGCAATGAAGAGATGGATTCCGGCAACGTGGTCAGAAAACCTTTTCTAAGTGTCAAATCATGCCTTTTGTTGTAGTTCACTTCTGGGTCATTTTCTGTGCGCTCAGGAGAACAACAACAACAACAACAACAAAAAACTCATTGTCTTACATTCAGTGGCTAAAACAATGCCCTGTTTAAAAAAGAGTTTTCTTGAAAATTTTTGGAATAAATGTTATACCATGCGAACAGGGCTCTGTTTCGTTCATCTGTTCTTGTGGACTATAGAGATTGAGCCAAATAACCTTGCACACTAGAGATTATTTTACATGGACCAAAACTGTGGGTTTTTACTCTATGTACGCAGGATTGCTTCAACCACAGGAAAGCTATTTTATGGCCACTGATATATCACCTAAATCTAAGAGTCATGACAGAAATGTGGACAAGTATGAACAGGGATGTAAAAGGATGATGAGAAGTGTATAGACTTATTCACATAACTGGAAAAATAACAGACATGTGCTAATTGCTGTGGGACAATTGCAGTTCATTTATGCAAGAGAGTCACAGAGTTGTTTTACATTTAAATTTTAGAGTATGGAGTTTTCTTTTACATTTCTCCCCCAGATGTTTCTTCCCACTTGGCATGAGAGTTCTTTATTGCTCTTCTGGAAAGACTTAAAAATTAACTGCAATTAAATTACATTATTTCCAAAGGAAATTTAAATGTAAGCAAGGATTCAAAGTCTCATTTCTCTGCTTTCAAATAGTTTGCATGTTAGTTGTATAGATTTTGTCGTCCATTTTGAATTTTAAAAAGCAATTTTTCCTGAAATTATTACAGTAACCAAATTTTAAACACATCCTAAACTCAAGATGGCAGAGAAAATTATAAACACTGAAGTCTCTCAGTCCTCTCAACATCAAACTAGAGAGTTTCTTTTAAAAAAGAAAGAAAGAAAGAAAAAGAATTTAAGAGGCAAAGGTCTTACTATGCTGTCCAGATGATCTGGAACTCCTAGCCTCAAGCTATCCTCCTTCCTCAGCCTCCCAAGTAGCTGGGATTACAGGTTCAAATCATTGTGGCCAGCGATGTGCCCATGAGAGAGAATCTACATATCATAAGCACGTATCATCCCTGATAAAACTGTAGACAGTCTACTTATACATAGAACAAACTAAAAGGAACTAAATCAATCCTGTTAAACAGAGTAATTTAAACTTTACTCTTTCTACGCAAACAAGTGAAAGTTTGTTTCCTGAGAATGTTTTACATATTTACACTGTTTTTGTATTTGTTTTCCTGAAAGTATATAAACAATGACTTATGCTATGTTCTATTATGCTTTTCTGAATTAATTATAACTCATCATTCTGGTCTAAGGAGATTATTCTCTTCCTAAGAAATGTTTACTCCATGAATTTAAAAAAAATTAGATATAAAATTGGAAGGATGATTTAGATAAATTATTACACAGAACAAAATGGATAAGAAAAAAGAAATATATAATTTTAAGACATGAATTATGGATTGAATTGTGTCCCTCCAAGTTTGTATATTGAAGTCCTAAACCCCGCCCAGTACCTTGGAATGCAATTGTATTTGAAGATATTGTCTTTAAAGTGTTAATTGAGTTTAAATGATAATTAAGGTAGACTCTAATCTTCTATGTCTGGTGTATTTACAAGAAAGGGAGATTAGGACATAGACATGCAGAGGGAAAACCATGTGTAGGGACACAGGGAAAAGACAGATCCTTCTCTCCCAGCTTTCAAAGAAACTAAGCCTGCTGACACCTTGATCTTGGACTTCTAGCCTCCAAAACTGTGAGAAAATAAGTTTCTGTTGTTCAAAGTACCCAACTTGTGGTGTTTGTATGGCAGTCTAATACTAATACATCATATAACTATTGTTTGATTGGAACATAGCTTTGTGTTTATTTATTTATTTTGAGCATCTATGACAATACCTTACAAACAGCAAATTTTCCATAAATGTTTCTGTTGTATGTTACTATATGGAATGGAAGAAGAGAATGTGTTTACCCTTTGTATAATTGTGTAGACCACCAGATGTTCATTAAAAGTTCATATGTCAATTTCATTGCATTGCTGACAGAGTTAGCAAATAAAAAGTACAGGATACTCAATTAAATCTGAAATTTAGATAAGCCACAAATAATGTTTTAGTATAAATATGTCCTGGGTAATATATTCTATAGTAAATGTAGTATACAGTATTTGGGACATACTTACACTAAAACATTGTTACCTATCTGAAATTCAAATATTACTGTGTCCTGTCATTTATCTGGTATCTATAATCTAGTTCCATTTAGTATTTTGAAGGAAACTATATTGCAAAGAAGCCATGATCTCAAATAAAAACATATTTGAGTGTCAGAGCCATTAAATAACACTTGAATCCCCAAAATTGCAAAAGTAGGAAGTGAGTTTGGAAATCTGAGAAGCCCATTAGAAGAGCAATACTTCCTAATACTTCAGATGTGGCCATGGAGAAGAACATTTAAGGAAGAACCTTCCAAAGGACAGAGTTAGAGGCTCCACTTGACAGTGGACAGGGACATTCTTCCTAGAAGCAGAATCAAGGTCTGCTCTAATACTCCCTAGGACATTTGCATTTACTGGGAGTTTCCCATGATTTCTTTGTACGTTGCTGCTGCCTCCTATTTTTCCTTGTCATGAATTATAAGGTTTGTTGCATCTATCTCTGCTCTATTGCTTCATATTGACTATGAGCAAATAAATAGAACTGAGGTGGTAACTTGTAATTTATTGTTTTTTAGATCACAAAGAGCCTTATCTGGTTTAAAGAACAGAGATCCTAGACTTTGAGCTCGATGCCATATCCATATGATACTTAATGTGGTTTCCTTAGCAAGAAGTATAAGAGTTTTATATTTGAAATTGGCTCCATACATAGGTATTTGGAGGCTAGGAGAGCTTGAACATTGCAGAAATCTCCTCTTACGTCCATTTTGCTTTCTTTCTTTCTTTTTTTTTTTCTCCCCTCTGCATAGGTAAGAGTCAGCACATTTTTTCTGTCAAGTTTCTAAAAGTAAATATTTGACACATTGCAGGCCAAGAGGTAAAACAGAGGACATTATGTAGGTACTTCCATAGCAACCATTGAAAATTGTAACGCATGTTCTTGGCTTGCAGGCCACAGAGAAATTGGGCAGCAGGCTGGGTTTCACACACACTTGTAGTTTCTGACCATTGGCATCGAGCTGTTGATAGGAAGCAGCTTCTACGTAGGAAATGATATTTCTCAGCCTTTGCATTTTCCTGGGATCCTGTGATGAGTTTTTACCAACAGAATGAGTGCACAGTAAGTGGGTCACCTTTGGTATGGAAGTGTGTCATTTTGAAATTTTTCTTCCCTGTTCTGTCACCTGATTTCAATGCATAACACAACCTGGAAAGTCAACAATTAAAAATGCAAAATAGCCGGGCTCGGTGGCTCAGCCTGTAATCCCGCGCCTTTGGGAGGCTGAGGTGAGTGGATTGCCTGAGCCCGCGGGTTTGAGACCCGCCTGGGCAGCGAGACCTCATCTCTACAATAAATCAAAAAATCAGCCGGGCATGGTAGTGCATGCCTGTAATTCCGGCTACTTGGAAGGCTGAGGCGGAAGGATCGCCGGAGCCCAGCAGGTCGAGGCTGCGGTGGCCGGAAGCGGCCACTGCACTCCAGTCTGGGCGACAGAGTGAGACTCCAACTCAAAAACAAACAAACAAACAAAAAATGCAAAATAGAAATCAGCTGGTTCCCTGATGAGAGGCTAGAGCAGATGTCTATAAGGCACACACGCACTGATATGTTATGTGGAAAAGTAATGCATTTCTATTCCATTAAGCCAATGGATTTTTGTGTTTTATTTATTACTGCAGCTAGTGTTATCCTAATTAAAACACTGTTAATTTCATTGATATATTTCAAGACTGTGAAAGCATGTTTTAATGCAGTGTCCCTCCAGAAGCCTAGAATTCTTGCCCATTAAACAATTTTCTATATGTTAATTCTGACGGATCAAATGTTCATCCTTTTTTCACTAATATATTGGGTCCAAGTTTAGCCCAATAGCTCCACATTACATTTTAATTGCCTTCTACTAATTTAATCAGAGAGTTTTCCAAATCTATACACAAAATTAAACAGTTATATCTTTTAAAATATTTTAAAACTGATACTAAAAAATGGTTACTATTAAAGGAGAAGTTTACACACTGCACTTGAAATTTGATCTAGTTCTTTGTTTTACTTTTCCCCTTATCACTCAGTGAGATTTTTTCCACTTTATAATATCACTTATGATCCGAATAAATATTATAAAGTTATATGACCAAAAGGGTTATTTTCTTTTAACTTTATAATTCAAACACCTGTATAGTCATTAATTAGGGGAATTGGAGGACTCTTACTGAAGTGTCTGTTAGTTCTAACCTCTTTTTCTCTACAAATGAGAAATAAAAATTGAGGGTTTTTTTTGTAAAATTAAAACAATTAAATATTGTTTAAAATGATTAGAAATCTTTGACTCTTAGAAGAGGTGCAGACCAGACACAGAAGAAAGGAGAATGAGGAGGTTAGGAAAGTTGACATGCTCCCAAAGTAAGTTAGTATATTTGCTGCTTCACCAAACAAAACATATCAAAGATAATTAAAGATGGCTTAAGGCTCATTCAGTGCATAAGATCCACAATTAAAATGTTTGTTTTTTTCAGCATTTCATCTAAGCCAAAAGCAGTTTCCTGGTACCTTTGTGCAGCTAAAAATCACTTTCCCTTTGCAAAATTAGACAGTTTGATACATATGAAATTTTAAAATGCAATTTAAATTTGTGGACTCTAAACATGCATAACATATTTATACAAATATTTGTTGATGTAATAGGTGAGGCTCAGAGTTCCATAAATCATATATTCCAAACAAATAATAAATAATGTACTCATAAAATGGTAAGAAAATTCAAACAAAATTCCAGTTTGTCTTCACCAGCTCTTCTACCTGTCTGAGGCTTTCTGAGGCTTACTGGAACCCACTCGCTGAGGGACACTCCTAGGTTATATGTCTACTTCATGCTAATTCAGATAGCATTAAAAAAAAACTATTTAGAGATAGGGCAGCTGTCGCCCAGGCTGAAGAGCAGTGGTGCAAACATACTCACTGTGCCCTTGAATTCCTGAGCTCCAGCAATCTTCCTGTCTCAGGCCTCCCAAAGCTTTGAGATCACAGGTGTGAACAACCACATCCAGTCTGCTTTCTAACTTCTCAAATTTTGTTACCATCTTATCATCTCCCATTCTTTTTACTTTTGAGGGTATATGATTTTCTTGGGGAAAAAATTTGTTGACATATTTGTCAGATCTTAAAAGAATGTGGAACTAGATAGCTATCAAATCTATGTCATGTTGGTGCTTATTTGCAAGCTTAAAAGTAGAATAAACAGTTTGATAATGTTGAAACTGGAATTTGAATATGTGGTAGTTTCCTCAAGGGGAAACTTTTACTTTTTATCAATACAAAAACAGTCCTCTTAGGAACAAACAGGCTCTGATCGTGCATCATTAATGCCTAAATTACTCCTGTCATTAAAATAACACAAGGAATGGTCAATAGGATACACTCATGTTTATTATAAATAGCTAGAGTCTTACATCGGGAATTTAATCTCATTCTCCTGTAATTCAAATCTCTTACCAATTTACTCTAGGCTAGAAAAGTACTTTTGTTTTTCCCCTAAGAGGAAAAGTACAAAGATGCAATTAGAAGTTTTGTTCTTGGATATGTTAGATTTGGTGGAATTAGCAAACTTTTTTCTCTAAAGGGCTGAATAAATATATTTATTTGACTTTGTGAACCCTATGGTTCCTGTCACAATTATTCAACTCTCTCTGTCACACAAAAGAAGTCATAGAAAATAGACCAAGAGGAGTGCATTGCTGTAACCTAATAAGTCTCCATGAAGACCAAGGATGAATTTTAAATGAGATTTTTACATGACAATGAACAACAAATTGTTATTATCTTGGTCATCACTGCAATCTATCAAACAAATATCATTTCCTGAAAAAAAAAAGGGTTTTTTTAGCTAATTGGAAATTTCTTTTTACTAAGAGATTCCTCCATAGCTACTAAAACACAGGTACTTGTTTAAATCATCAACAATAAGAGACATGGTTAGTTATGGTCAAAATGAGAGATAATGTTTTGTACTGACATTTCCTTTGATTGTGTTTTTATTTCCTCCTCATGTTTGAGTAGTTCTATGGAATAGTGTTCTACAATGGTTTTCAAACTTTAGCAAGTGTATGAATCACCAGAGGGCTTGTTAAACTACCATTGCTGGCCCCTACTGCAAGAGATTTTGATTTGGTAGGTTGAGTATAATGCCTAAGAATTTGCATTTTGAAGTTTCTAAATGCTGCTGTTTCAGTAGAATCACCTGGGGAAATCTTTACCTTATACCGATTTAAGCAGATTTTCTAGGAAAGGGGTCTGAGCATATGAATAACTAAAATTTCCTCTATGTGAGGTTTCAGTATTAAACAGAGTTTGAAATCAGTGGTAAGAAAACAGTAAATTGATTTATTGTAGACTTATTGCCTGAGCTGAACTCGAACTCCTGAGCTCAGGCAATCCTCTTGCCTCTGCCTCCCAAAGTGTTGGGGTTACAGGCGTGAGCCACCTCACCTGGCTACTCCACACTTTTAAAATAAAAATAATAATAATAAAATAAAAACTTAAAAGAGAAAAAGAGAGCAAGAGAGAGAGAGAGAACCTTAAAAAAATCCCTGTAGATATAAGACATAGTCTTCAGTTTCTGACCTTCATTAAAAATGTAAACTGTCAGGTATTCATTCTCCACAATGATATAAAAATGATGCAAAACACTTTAAAACACTATTTCATTTAGTGCTTACAATCATATGAATGAGAGATTGTACTAATATAAAGATGAGGAAACTGATGTAACTAATTTGCAGTGGCAGGAAGAGGCTCCTGCAAGTCATCTGGCTCTAAATTAACTCTACCCCCACCCCTTTAAAAAAAAAATTGTTTCCCCAGACTAATGAGAAATAAAAATTGTATATATTTATGGTATAGAGCATGATGTTTTGATACACATACATTGTGAAATGATTATCACAATCTAAAAAATATATTTATTACCTAACATAGTTATCTTTTTTTGGATGAAAACATTTAACTACTCTTTTAGCTATTTAGCTACTCTTTTAGCAAATTTCAAGTATACAGTACAGTATTGTCAACAGTCACCATGCTGTACACATCCAGAACTTATTTATCCTGTCCAACACACTTTGACCAACATCTCGTTTTCCTCAGACCCCCAGATCCTGATGATTACAATTCTATTCTCCACTTCTGTGAGTTCCTCTTTTTTAGATTTCATATATATGTGAGATCATGGAGCATTTGTCTTCTGTATTTGATTTATTTCACTTAGCATAATGTCCTCCACTTCATCCACTAGGTCTGTGCCCTAGTTAATAGGGAATGGGACTGTCTGAGCCTGTGGCCTACCTGTGGCACACTCATAACAATCACTTTTTTTAAGACTTGTTATTGTATATTTTATCTATTCAGCCAGGCATTTGTGTCCCCATATCCTGTTTCAATCGCTAAAGTTTGTCTTGAGTCTGTTACTTCCATAATCATTACCTTGCCAGGATCATTCTTGGGGTTAGTTTGGTTCAATTCCCAAAGCTATAAAGGGTTTAGATTAGGGGTTGGGGTAGTATTGATGGATGGTGAAGATGCTGGAGGCATCACAATGAATCTTATCCAAAATTTACCTGTCCAGATATGACTGCTCCTAACCTGTATTTCTGAAGTATCACAGAATCTCTGTTTATGAGTTGAGGTTGGGTTATTGTTCATAGCAATGGGTTGCATTGTAAATGTTGACAACTGGGAGGAGTAGCCCCTCTTATAAGTTGAATTTTATTTTTGAGGCTTTTTTTCTTTCTCTCTCTCTCTCTCTCTCTCTCTCTCTTTTTTTTTTTTTTTTTATGAGAGCTGTCCCTTCTTTAAATTGAGTGGTTCAAAAGACACCAGACCAATCCAGGCAAGGGTTATTTGGGGCAAATAAAGTTATGCCATTTTTAGCATAAGGGCCAGCCCCACCATATTTTGTTTTGATACATTTTAGACCATCTTCAGCAGTGGTATCAGGACAAAGGTGTTTGTCAACTACAGATAATTTTCTTTGTCATGAAGACTTCTGTATGACAGGACAGAATAGGCATCAAATTTAATAGTTATTGGGGAGTTAGTTTTAGAGATATTAATAATAAACCATTTTTTACTTCTGTTTATTATTATGGCTAGAATTAGTAATACCTTTAAGGTAAACAAAGATTTCATGGTTGCTCAGGATTGAAAAGACCCTTGCAAATATCTTTAATAATAAAAGCAATAAGCATACATATGACAAGAAAAACAATTACATGAGAAAAGGTGCAGAGGAATATATTAGGTTTTCTTGAATTTTAGTTTCAGTGGTTCAGTTTGAGAGACTTCCCATGTAATGGGAGTGTTCTCTGGTACCATAGCTTTCCTTGGTGATTTCTTGACATGGGTATGATGTGTGCACCCTTTTCCAGTAGTTGATAAGACCATCTTAGTTGTCAGAAGCACGTGATAGGGTCCTTCCCAGCTTGGTTTGGAGCTCAATCTCCTAGAACTTGATTAGCATCCTATCTCTGAGTTGGAACTGGTGAACTGTAAACTCAGGAGAAGTTTGAGCAATGAGTCCTTTCAATCTAAGAGAGGATAAGGTAGAGTAAATAGCTAAAACATATTCTTTTAAAAATAGCTTTTTCTAAAGAAGGGAGGGCTAGGACAGGAGCAGTAATTAAGGCCTGCTTTAAGTTTTGTTTTTTAAATTTTGCAATTTTTCCTCAGTCCACTTAAGAAGGCTTGAGGCCTCTTTTGATAGTTTAAAATATGTCTCTAGTTTTAGTTGCATAAGATTTAACCCATAATTTACAATATCTTATTAAGTCCTCAATCTTTTTAATTTTCCTTAGGATTAAAATTTCCTGACCCATTCCCCTTTGGGTTGTTTCTTTCTCTAGCTTGCCCTCTCTGGTTTTTGGATCCTGACCCTGGGGTCCTCCCATTCCTTTGTTTCTGAACCACCCTTTTGACAGTGCTTATTATAATTTTGAGTTTTCTGCCTCTGCTTTTATTCTCCTCATCTAACACACACTTTCTGTACTTTCCTCAACAGCTCTTTAATGGGCCTTTCATTCTATCTCTCTAGCTTTTGTAACTTTTCAGCAATGTCAGGTCAACTTCTAGTAAAAAAGTTTACTTTCAACAATTCTTGTCCTATTAGGTTTTCTGATCTAATCCAGGATATTTTCTCATCCAGTCCCTCAGTTGCTGTAAAACAAACAAACAAACAAACAATAACAACAACAACAAAAAAACCCCAAAACTGTGGGAGTTTTCTCCCTCCTTTTTTTTTTTTTTTTTTTTTTTGCTGAATTTCAAAAGCCTTAGAAACAATTTGAGACCTTGGGGCAGATTTCCAAACACCCTTAATCGTTAGTTCCCTCAAGTCTTGCATTCTTACCCTATCTCCTGGGTTATTATTGTCCCACCTAGGGTCAGTATTTGCATACTTCTGTTCAGCAGGCTGTACACCTGGGGCTGGGGGATGATTTTGTTCCCAGATGAACATAACCACTTGCCTAATCATTCCTCTTTCTTCCCCAGTAAACAAAATATTCATAATTGACATAGTTTTACCCAAGTATACATGTTAGTTTTAGGCAATTGATTAACGTGATCAGCCAATTCTAGTGGGTCCTCTAGGAGTGATTTCATTTCTTTTAAAAAATATCTTACTTCTGTACTGATGAGTGGAACATTCACAAAACAAGTTCTCCTTGTTCCCTTAAGGGGATAGTTTTGACTTTTTGCCTTAATTCTCAGTAGGAAAGGAAAACCTTTTACTGTTTTTCTGGCATTGTTCCAATTTCTTTTTCTAGTTAGGATAAATATGTTGGGATCTTGGGTGTTTTGACTCCCGGATTCCTGATAGATCTTTGTTCCTGCCCATTCTCCCTCCTTACAATCCTGGTCTTCTTGAGTATTATAAAGCAGGGGAATACAAGAGAGTGGATCCCAAGGCTTTCCCTTTTCTCTAGTGATTCAGGTTCTTTTTCTTTTCTTTTCACATTCCCCGTTTTAAGGGTGAACATGGGAAGAACCTGTGGTAGCCAGCAAAGCGCATAGCCTTTTTCCTCAGATGAAATAGAGGACTTATTATTATTTACATAAATTATTAAAGTTTTGCGAAGCCAATCTTTATTAGAACAAAACCCTGACCAAAAGACGGAGGGCTGATGTATAGGTTTTTTTTTTGTTTGTTTGTTTGTTTTTGGTCCACATAAAACAATAAAATCCAAAAATTCTCTTCTTTTCCTTCTTCTTAGTTCTGGAATCATTTTCCCAACCTTTCAACATTCATCCCAGTGGACTATCTAGGGGAATTATAAGGGAGTCATTCTGACCTCCCTTCCTAGACCTAGACTGTTTATTACCCATTCTTGGTTACCGAGTTATTCTCTGAAATTCTGGAGTTTTCCAAAAGGGTGCTCAATCTTCTGTAACAGAGATTTCTTGCAGACCTTAAGACCTTAAGACCCCCTCCCTGAAAGGCTCAACCCCCCCTTACTGGAGATTTCTTGCAGATTTCAGGATTTCTCCCGACTTTACCATTGCCCTAAGCCATATGAGGTCACCATGGATCCGTGGATTGGGACTCTACTCTCACTTCATCACTAGGTAGCGTCTCATTTACTCACATTCACACATCTCCAACTTGCCACCTTAGAGTGATGGTTTTGTCCCCCGTGGGACCACTCAGGCAATTCTAGAAAGAGGTGATCAGGCTCCCCTTCTGCCTCTTACAGGCAGGCTTTACCAAATCGAACCCAGGTTCTTACCAGTCTGAAGGGTGTTGCTTCCTTGGCTGGTTCCTGAGTCTCACTGGGATTCTTTGTGCTCCCAGGGTCCTTACCCTGGCATGCTGGGAGGGCTAGTCCCCTACAGATCAATCGATCTGCTGGCATAAGGCAAGGTCACTTCTTCCAGCATTCAGGGGGGTCGCACCCTGATGACAAGGGAGGTGAAAACACCGTCTCCACCTCCCAATTTCCTGGCCAATGCACCAGAGATGTGGCAGTATCCTTCATAGAGAGAGGAGATGCCAGGGTTTCTTTGCCAGGAAGCAGCATTTATTTGTGCTGGTACTGGCCCAGCAGATTCACATCCAAAGGCTGAGCCCTGAATGCAGTGGGGCATTGCCTTATATTACATTTTAACTCCTTTGTCTCCCTTATATGGCAACCTGCATTTTTGATTGCTTATTTTATGGCACAGGGATGTAACTGGGTTACTCGTGCACACTTAGACGTTGATAATGCCGTGTCACTTTCTAACACATTCTTATTCTATTCTGGGGAGGCCATTATGTCTTTGTTTTAGAAGGGTCCCTGACTACCCCTGCTTCACCAGATTCTGTTGTGTTTCTGTTGTGAGTGTGAAGTTTGCTTTGGTTGGCAGCTAAGTTGCTTGCAGTCTAGTCTGATCCCTTTGATATGTGTTTTTAAAGTTTGTTAGAGCAGATCTAGAATAGACTTTTCCAGGGAGATTTCAAGCCTGAATTTACAAAGTCAGGAATTTACTTTTCTTTATGGGATCATTTTTTCTTCTTATTAATGAATATCAGATATGCTTACAAATACCAAGAACTGTACTAAAAATGTGCAATAAAATATGAAAAAGGTATAATCTACATTATTTTCTTATAAAACTGTTAAGTGGAGTTAGGCATATAAATGGAACATTTGACCAACAGCAGCTTATGAAAAGTTAGATACTGTACAAAGTTTTGACCAACAATAAAATAAGTAAATCTGACAGTATATTTAAGCTACAGTGGATTCAGTATAAAAGAACTTGGAAAAGTCTGTTGGGGTTTCACAAAGGTATACATGCTTTGGCATTTAAGCACTTATTATCTGCTGCTAATCTAACATTGAGCTAAGCTGTGGAGATATAATGGTACATTGAGCTAAGCTGTGGAGATATAATGGTACATTCCTGGCTACAACGGGCTTAACATCTTTTGAGGTACAAACACAAATAAATAGTACCACCAGAAAGACAGGCCTTTTTTGCTATGGGAACTGTAAATATATAAGTCAGTCATTAGGCATCAAGGAGACTTTCCAAGAGGAAGTTGACTAAATTGAGAACAAATGATTTTTTTCTGACAAAGGAGTAAAAGAATTGTGAGAAGGATTAGAGGTGATTGATTCATAAAAGAGAAAAAGGCATGTGCAAAAAACTAAAAGCTACAAGAATAGTGAGCATTTAAGGAATAAAAACTGTAGTAGTTTGTTACTGTAGAACATGCTAGTTTGAAGAATAAATAGGTAGGCAGTGATCAGTTGGTGGAGAGCTTGCCATGTAATATGAAACAGTTTGTATCACATCCTGAGAACAATGAAGTGCCACAAATAGTTTTTGGCAGAGGAGTTTCATGGACATGAAGCTCAGAAGAGAAGTCTGGAATGGTGGCCCATGCTGAGGCCTGAAGAATTAGCTGAATATTTGCTGCATGTGTTAGTTCACTAGTGCTGCAATAACAAAGTAACTCAAACTGGGTGGTTTAAAAAGCAAGTAAACAAACAACAACAACAAAAACAACCAAAAGACTTCTGGAGGCTAGAAGTGTGAGATCAAGAGATCACCAGAATTGGTTTCTTCTGAGGTCTCTGAGGGAGAATTTGCTCCATTTTTCCCTCCTTGACTTGTAGATGACATCTCCCTGTGTCTTCACACCATCTTTCCACTGCACATGTCTGAGTTCAAATGTTCTTTTCTTATAAGAATGCAAGTCACCTAATGATCTCATTTTAACCTGACTACTTTTATGGACCCTAACCCAGAATAAAGTAGCATTCTGAGGTACAGGGGATTAAAACTTCAATGTATAAATTTTGGGTGGACACAATTCAACCCATAGCACCATGCATATAAAAGTTGGGAAGGGAGAGTCACTAAGTTGTCTAAATGTACTTATTAGTTGGAGATAATTAACTCATGTTAGATTCAACACCTATGAAGGAAAATAAAATAGATAAAAAGGGCTAGAATAACTGACTGTGGCTTTAACTTCATAAAAATTGGCCTTGGCAAAGTTATGAAGCAGAAAAATTTTGTATTAGGGTATCTTTCCCTGTAATGTGAGAAAACGATTTTTAAAAAATTTTCTACCCATTTTGGTTTATAAATTCTTCAGTTAAAAATGGGTTATAGAGCAGGCTTGGTGGCTCACACCTGTAATTCCAGCACAGTAGGAGGTAGAGCAAAGACGGTTGCCTGAATCCAGAGATTCGAAACCAACCTGGACAATTTGGTGAGACTTCCATCTCTACAATAAAACAAACAATTATCTGGGCATGGTGGCACACTCCTGTAGTTCCAGCTACTTGGAAGGCTAAGGTGGAAGGATCACCTGAGCCCAGCTGATGGAGGCTGCGGTGGCTGTGAGCATGCCACTGAACTCCAGCCTAGGTGACAGACTCCAACTCAAAAAACAGGTTATAGTCTAACCCCTCCCCTTCCACCACTACCGGGGCTTGATTACTAGGATATAGAATCACTGATGTTTGCATTGTCTTGTTACCAAATAAGGATAATAGTCATTTTAATCTAATTCTTTCAACCATTAAGTCAGGGTTTGATTAAGCAAATATCCATAAATAACTTGATCATTATAAAACAAAATCCACCACCCTATGTTTGGCATTCCGTTGGTTACATCAGATGCTGTTTTAAAAGTCGTTTCTCAACAACAGCAAAATACACAGCTTTGATATTCCCATTGAGAATAAACCTAATTCTTTTGACCTAAAACTGAAGCTAATGGGAAAGTTGTATAAAAATCACACCCATGTTAAAATAGATACATTACTCTTACCTCTGAAGACATTAATACTGGAAGCATTATTAAAAATGAAGTAATGGCTTAATATTTTTCAGCTCAAGAATTAAGTGCTAATTTATTTCTTCCCTGAATTTGTTGAAAACCATTTTTGTTGCTTAAAGTACTCCTCAGAAAATCAGGATTCTGGACTTTGGCTCAAGATTCCATCAGCTTATATATTTTCTATGTCTTTGGCTTCATTGTGATTTTTCACAGCTGACCAGCTTTCTGTGGGAAACAGGGCAGTCAACATATCTGGAGCCTTAACTAACTAAACTTAAACCACACAAGAAGATATTGACTTTCACTTTTTTTTTTTTGAGTTGGAGTCTCACTGTCACCCAGACTGGAGTACAGTGGCCGCTCCCGGCCACCGCAACCTCAACCTGCTGGGCTCTGGCAATCCTTCAGCCTCAGCCTTCTAAGTAGCTGGAACTACAGGCGCACGCTACCACACTCGGCTAATTTTTTTGATTTATTGTAGAGATGAGGTCTCGCCTGGCCAGGCGGGTCTCGAACCCGCGGGCTCAGGCAATCCACTCACCTAAGCCTCCCAAAGGCACGGGATGACTGTCATTATTTTTTACAGTTCCTAAATATTCTAGCTTAGGACAGCCACTAACTCTTGAACAATCAACTGTGTCAGCCTGGGATCTTGGAGAAGGGGTCTACCCATCTTTGGTCAGATGATGATTACAAGACAAATTCATTATAGCTGGGATAATGGGGAACTAATCAAGCACATCAAAACGCACATAAACTGTTTGTATGGGTGCAATGGGTTGGGGGAAGAAGAAGAAGTAATTTCCAGAAAAAAGAGAGTGCTGAGTAGATATCCTTTCAAATAGGTGTCGTACAATTTTGCTTCTTTAAATCTTGCTTAAATTATACATTTATTCTTAATTCATGACTTCTGTAAAACCTTCCTGAATGTCTCTGTGCCCAACACTGCTCTAGGGTTTAGAAATAAGACAGTAAACAAAAAAAAGTCCATGACATCACAATGCTTACTTTCTGGTGTGGATTTGGATATGAGTCATAAACAAATAAATATATTAATAAATACCTTGTCTGTGGTGGTAAGAGTCACATAGAAAAGTTAAAGCTTTTTAAAAGAAGAGAACTGAAGTGAGAATATTAATTGAGTAATCAGTAAGGCCACCTTTGATTAGGTGACATTTGAATAAAGACCAGAAGGAAGTTAGGATGTCTGATGGAAGGACATTCTGGTAGATGGAATGGTTTTCTAAAATAACCTACAACAAACAAACAAAAAAATTACTCTGCTCTAACTATGGTAGCTTTGTAAATTAGCATGCTTTAGAAACTTACTTTCTTTTTCTTTTTCTTTTTTTTTTTTTTTTTTGAGTTGGAGTCTCACTCTGTTACCCAGGCTAGAGTGCAGTGGCACACTCACGGCTACCCCAGCATTGACCTGCTGGACTCTGGCAATCCATATGCCTCAGCCTTCCAAGTAGCAAGAACCACAGGTGAACGCTACCATGCCTGGCTATTTTTTTTTTGAGTTGAAGTCTCACTCAGTCGCCCAGACTGGAGTGCAGTGGCCGCTCCCAGCCACCGCTGCCTCACCTGCTGGGCTCCGGCGACCCATCCGTCTCAGCCTTCCAAGTAGCTGAAACTACAGGCGTGTGCTACCATGCCCGGCTAATTTTTTCATTTATTGTAGAGATGAGGTCTCGCCAAGTTGCCCAGGCGGGTCTCGAACCCTCAGGCTCAGGCAATCCACTCACCTCAGCCTCCCAAGGCGTGGGATTACAGGCTGAGCCACTGAGCCCGGCCGTTTTTTTTTTTTGTTTTTTTTTTGTTTTTTAAATTGTAGACATGAGGTCTTGTCAAGTTGCCCAGGCTGGTCTTGAATAGAACTTACTTAAAAAAAAAAAAAAAAAAAAAAAAAAAATATATATATATATATATATATATGGCTACATATAAAGCAGAATGAAGGTTTTGCTAATACTAGATTTGGTTAGTCAGGCCTATGATAACCCTCAAATTAAAACATATGCTTAACCGGGTTCAGTGGCTCAGCCTGTAATCCCGCACCTTTGGGAGGCTGAGGTGAGTGGAATGCCTGAACCCGCGGGTTTGAGACCCGCCTGGGCAACTTGGTGAGACCTCATCTCTACAATAAATCAAAAAATCAGCTGGGCGTTGTAGCACATGCTTGTAATTCCGGCTACTCGGAAGGCCGAGGCGGAAGGATCGCCGGAGCCCAGCAGGTTGAGGCTGCGGTGGCCGGGAGCAGTCACTGCACTCCAGTCTGGTTGACAGAGTGAGACTCCAACTCAAAATAAATAAATAAATAAAACATATGTTTATTGTCTTATTATACAGGTATGATACTTAAAAGAACATAAATAATCTAATGCACATTAACATTTGAAACTGAAATCTATACAATAATGATAAATGATGCAATATTATTTATACAACAGGGTTATATTTCCAGTTTCTGAGACACAAAAAAGAAAAACCAAAAATATTACATATCTATCCCCTCAATTTCTCTTGGTTTATGTCAGGCCTCCCCTGATCGCTCATATATGAAGAGCCAATTTACCTTAGAAATGAGTCTAATTTATTGATGATACAGCCATCATTGCCATGTCAATGACCATCATCAATATGGCCAATTACAACTATTAATATGCTCCAGTGCTTTCAGAAACATCTTTACACTTTATCTTGTTTATTCCCATTTACAGTGATGAGGAACACTACCATGATCTTAATTTTTAACAATGCAAAATGAGAAGAAATTGGAGATTGCAGTGACAGATAGTTGTAGTCATTGTATTTGTTTTGTGACTGTTGACTGAATGACTTACTGGGCAACGTAGAAAGGATATTGCATTCCCCTAAACTTCCTTCCAAGACTGTCATGGACACAGAGGCTCAGAGGCATGCTAAATAAATATGATTTTTACAAGGCTGGCAATAAAGAGCCCCAATCATGAATGACAGTCTGATTAAGATATCTTGGGAAATAAAAACAATTGGCAGTTGCTGGCAGTAAAGTCTTTGTTACTGTTTTCTAATTTATTGCAAAGAAAGCGATGTCAATGTATCTGACAGATTTCTCTAGTTACTACTCAGGCAGCTACATAGACTGGTGAAGATTGTCAAACACAACTCTGGCCTTTCATTCCAATGAATTCCTCTTACCTTTATCTCCCATGTTGGAATTTCACCAAGACACCATTTTGAAATTAAATTATCTATCATACATTTTTGTTATTTCTAGGGAACATTGATTTCAAATTCAAAACACAATTAAAATATTTATTAAGGTTAAATTAACATGTGGGTATCACATAATATATATTTATTTGTTTTTTGAGGAAAAATAACACTTACTTTACCACATGCAGTGCTAGTTTATAAATGTATTCTTTCAACAAATATAATTTGAAAAAAGATTCTAAATAACTTTTAATATAAAATGATATCCTCAAAATGCATTTTGATTATTTATCAGTTATTCAGAATTGTTTAGGGCTATGTGATTAAAATGTGTAAAGAAAATCATGCAACTTGAAGCTTATACTATGTTCTCGTAGATGACAAAAATTTTTGAATTTCCCCTTTGTTTTTAAATCAGATTTAATCATATATTATAAAACAAAACAATTTGATTACCTTTTAAACAATCTAATATTCCATTTATGATTCTTATGTCATGCTAAATTCCCTCTTAGTTGTAACTTTCTGATTTTCTTAGAAATGTTTTAATACTGAAATAGCAAATATATTCCTTAAGAAGTCAGCTGGCATACAACTACCAATTCATTAAGGGTTACAGAAGGAAGTAGAATAAACCATGGCTTTTTTAGGTTGTAAGAGAAAGGGCTGTCAATGGGGAGAGTAACTAGATCTGGCTCTTTCACTAATCAAAACTGCAGGGAAAGGACCAAGTCATTTGACATCAAAATTCCTACTGCCACAAGAATCACCCCAAACCCAGTATTCAATTTTTTTTTCATCTGTAAGTTAAGGTAGGACTAAGGAGACATCAGTGTTGATTTATTTTCCATTCTCTTCTTGTTTATTGCATATTTGAGTGTTATATTTTTCTGCCTCCTTTTAATTGGATGGAGAAGTGATGCTTGTCTCTTGCAGCAAGAGTCATTTCATTGTTCATGTGAGACTCTATCAGTCTCTTAGAGGAGGATTATGTTACAATAGATGTGACACAAGAATGAAGCATCTCTGATTTCTGGGTTACCAAATGGAGATAATTTGTCCTGAATAGTCGTGGTGATCTCCAGTAAACTTTTTTTTTTAAATTTTTCTTTTAAAGATGTGGGGTACAATTCAGGGTTAGGTATACAAATGTCCATTATGCAGGTACCCTTGTTGATTAGGTGTGTCCACTCCCCCAGCTATGAATAAGGAGTAAACTATTAAGTTCTTGGGTCATGTCGATTATGTAATGTTTTGCCACTATAGCATAGTTTAGCTTATCCTGATTAATTCAGATATTCATACTATGTATATAGAATACTTCTAAAACATAAGGCACTGATTTAGCTGTTGGGAAGTGTTCAGACCCTATCAGAGACTGGACGTTTGATAAAAGGCTTTACTACGCATGGCACAGCAAGCACCATGATGCTGGTTCTTTTTGTACTCCACATCCCATGGAGGTGATTTGGAGAGACCCAAGTAGATTCAGCTTACCTGGTGGTTTTGCATCATACCCAAAGAAACTTAAGCTTAAGAAACCAAATCCTCTCTTGGGCTGCTAGCAATCTTCCTGAGCTTTGCTCTGGAGGAAGAGATTATCTTTATTTTACAGAAAAGCAAACAAACCTGCCTTCTGCTCCATAGGGATATAATAAATCTTCCAAAGATGTTTGCATGCTAACATTCTTGAAAAATTGTGTAGAACAAAGTTAGTACCTCTGCCCACAAGACACACAGAAATATAAGAAACCCATGAGGATCATTTTCTGACTCACTATTTCTGCTTCCTTGCTTAGTCTTTCCAAATTCGTCTTAAATTATACTTCTTCATGAACTCTTTCTGGACTTCACCAGTCAAGTTAATTTTCCTCCTTTTAACCCTGCTGTATTTTTTGTTTCTTTTTTAGTACATGAGTGGGTTTGTGCTTTTCATTGTCTCTGTATTTCCTTATCACTCTACACTCTGAGGATTAAGTTTCTTGACAGCAAGAACTATGTTTCTTTCATCATCACATCGCTGACAGGAGATGACATATCTTTTATCTAACTCTCTTCCTTTTTCGTAGAAACTGTTTTGCAAACATGGAATTCCTCCTTATGAATCAGATAAGCGACAATCCTAAGTGAGATGTGGTCATCAGATCAGAATACAACAAAACATCTAAAACACATCTTAGAGTATAATGTACCTCAGTGAAGTGACACATCCCTGAATTATTCAATAATAGATACTTTTGATATAGTGCATCTCTGAAGAAAGTCTAGATTATTCTGTAATTACATTATTATCTTTAGTATTGTGAAATATTTTTCTATTACTACCACCAACACCGACTCAATCCTTCTTTACTGCTACGACCACTAGTCTACTGACACAGAGAATTCCCAACTTATATATTTTCTTCTTTATGATGGCACAAACCTTCAGTAGAAACCAAACTTCGCATTTTGAATTTTGATCTTTTCCCTGGCTGGTGAAATGTGTTACAGTACATTCTCATGATGCTGGGAAGTGGCAGAAAGCTGCAGCTCTCAGTCAGCCCCACCATCACAAGGATAAACAACCCACCCTTCATACTTGACATCTTCCTTAAGAACACTGTGCCTACTAAACCACAGGTGTCGATGCCCCAGTACCTTCTACCAGCTATTCTGGGCCTTCATCCGAAAAAAGAGAAACTGATGGCTCTGTCACTCTAGTATCTTCATCATTCAGCAATTAATTTTAGTTCAATGCTTCAAACATTCTTCTGGCCCAGTGTGCTTTCAGATGTGCACATTCATGATGAGGACTCACACAATCTGTTTTTCACTTTCAGTACAGTATGCAATAAATTACAGGAAACATTTAACACTTTATTTATAAAATAGGTTAGATGGGTAGGTTTTGTCCAATGGTAGGCGCATGCAAGTGTTCTGAGCACATTTAAGGTAGATTGGGCTAACAAAAGATATTCTACAGGTTGGGCATATTAAGCGCATTTTTAACTTACAATATATTCAGTATACAATGAGTTTATCAGGCATATCCCGGACAAGCATCTGTATTCTATAGGGTGTTAGAACCCATGCTAAGTATTTTATAATATAGTTTCTTTTATTATTTTTCAGAATCCCATGCGCTAGGGATTTTTATCGTTACAAATTTCAAATGAAAAAACAGAGGCTACTGGGATAACCTGCCTAAATTCACATAGTAAATGAGTGGTAACGTTGAGATCCAACTCTTTTTAAATGTAATGTTAAAGTCTGAGTTTTTAGTCATTATCATAATGGCCTGAGTATATGCTTGTAAAGGTTCACCAGTAAATGTATCATCAACCCAAGGAGGAAGCATTCTCTTATATTAATTATATTTTAAAACAAGTATTCAATTCAGTTCGACAGATTGAAGTGCCTTATTCTATTCTCAGCTACTGAGATAGGTACTCTCATGATAAGTGACTATAGAGTATCCTCACTCTTTTGCTGCTTTTAGTAGTGTATATAGAGTACTATTTATAAATAAACTGTTAAAACAAAAGATTAAACAATCAGTCACTTATTCCTGAAACAAGTCCCAATCTTGTGATGATAAAATACTAGATAGTACAGGTAGATTTTCCCAAATGCCAATCAATGTAGTGATTATTTTGAGGGTTTTAACTGTTGAAGTCAGACTTTAGGATTCAAAATCAACATCAAAATGATATCTTGATTGTTACTTATTGCTCATGAGACAAGTTGGTGGAGAAGGTAATTAGACAATGGTTTGTGGTGAGTGGCATAGGGCATCTCAACTCTAGTGTTCTGATTTATATAGTCATAATTATGAAATGCTAAACCAAGTCTTCTAGATTAATTGCCATTCACTGAACCGTTTTACATGTAGATCACTTTTTTTTTAATGGAAGAAATTGTGTTCCTTTTCATGTCAAGACATGCTATTTAAGTCTGGGTGAGTTTTAAAGTATGAGACAGTTTTTTCATTGGATTTGGCTTTGGTTGTTTTTTTCCTTCATCCTTTCTCTCCTGCCAAGTTTTGAATTTTGCATGTTCAGGTTATTGGGGATTTTGTTTTTCTGAGTGCAAAAAAAGTTCAAGTTTCTTAAAATAGTAAAAATTATTGCTCCCTTCCCCCTCCCACTTAAAAAATGTGTATGGTTCAACACTGTTTGATTTAGGTTAAAACCAAAAATAAGTTCTTCCAAGTTGTGACTAAACAAGGCAATTTTTTTCCCAAAAGTTCTTTTATAAAAAAGGCTTAATTGAGTGCAAAGGGGTGGAGGAAGAATGACCTTTGCTTTTGAATGTTGACAAAATATTCTCTTCTGGAAAATAACAACAAACCCCAACTACTAATGCTTTCTAGGTCAATGAATTTTAATGAAAACCTGACTTTGTTTTCAATCTATTAACCTTAGAAATCGCATTAGATTTTTAATTTTCCAATCTTCAAAATACAGAGTTGCTTGATTTGCACATGTTTGTGGACAAGTAAATCACCAGAAGATGTTGGTCAATGAATAAAATATTTCATTTAAATAGGAAGAATAAATTTTAAAAATCTATTATAGAACATGATGATTATAGCTCATAACAATGTATTGTATTCTTGAAAATCAGTGAGAATAGATTTTAAGTATTCTCACCACAAAAAAGAATAAGTATGTGAGGCAATGGAAATGTTAATTAGCTTGGTTTAGTCATTTCATGTAGTACCCATATTTCAAAACATCATGTTGTACACAATATATAGATATTATTTTTCTTTGTCAATTTAAACATAAATGAGAAAAAATAAGAAAGTAAATTACTAGCACTCTCAGGATGAGAATATGTTGAGATTGCTTTCTCATAAACACTTTTTTTTTTTTTGAGTTGGAGTCTCATTCTGTCACCCAGACTGGAGTCCAGTGGCCGCTCCAAAGCCAACGCAGCCTCGACCTGCTGGGCTCCAGCAGGCTTCCTTCCGCCTCAGCCTTCAGAGTAGCCAGAATTACAGGCATGCGCTACCATGCCCGGCTGATTTTTTTATTTATTGTAGAGATGAGCTCTCGCTGCCCAGGCAGGTCTCGAACCCGCGGGCTCAGGCAATCCACTCACCTCAGCCTCCCAAAGGCGCGGGATTACAGGCTGAGCTACCTAGCCGGCTAAACACTTATTCTAATAAGATTAAGCTCATAACACCTTTTGAGGAAGATCAAGCATTTTATTTCCTCTCAGTTGTCTTTTCTGTTGTTGCTTCTCCCCAAAGGTTTCAGCATCTTCCTGCTCTCTCACTGCTGCCTGAAGCCCTTTTAGAAAGTTTTCACCGAGGTCTTCTCTCCTTAGCAATGTAACCTTGGGATATAAAAAGTCTCCTTATCTCAAGTTTTCTTTCTATGAATCCCTTCACATGTTTCCCTTCACTGACTCTTCTTCCAAAGAATCATGTAAATATATTTGTCTGATATTCCACTCAGTATTCGCTCAGCACTTATCAATATATATTCATTGTCTACTTTTACACCTACATTAGATACTATTATAGGCTTTAAGGATGTGGAGATATGCTAAACAGTATGCCCCTGACTCAGAGGAGTTTATACTCTTTATAAATAAGTAATCAAGTAAAAATGAAAGAGGATCACTGATTTTGATGCTTGCTGAGGAGGTAACCATGATAACAGAGAGTAATTAGATTTGGTGTATGGGGTGAGTGGTGGGTGATAGAGGCAGTCTATTAGATAGGAAGGTTAGGGAAGACCTCTATGAGATAGTTTTTCCCTTAGAAAACTGTCTAAGTAGAAAACTAGTTGAATGATTAAACCAGTTGAATGAAAAGTCAGGGGTGAACAAGGATCAACCTATTCCAGGAAATATGTCCAGAGAATGGCCTTGAAGTAGTAAAATGACATTGATATGAGATAGGATGAAAGGTAGGGTAGGTAGAAACTTATTTTAAAAAATGCCTTTGATGCAGGAGTGTCCAACCTTTTGGCTTCCCTGGGCTACATGGAGTAAGGAGAAATTATCTTGGGAAGCACATAAATTATATAATATAGTAAGTCTATATACATACTATGACTGACTTCTTTTATTTTTTTGTTTATCATAAAGTTTAGAAAAATGAGGACAATATAAAACTAGTGGGAAATTTGACCTTGTTTTTGTAAAACTAATCTACTGGTGTCTGGTTTGATGGAAGTGTTCACAATTCTTAGTGAGTTCTCAAGGCGCTCATCAAAAATGTTCATTCAAATTTTGCTCTTCGTGTGCTGCATAATTGAAAACAGCTGCTCACAAACGTATGTGCTGCCAAAAAGCAATGTCATGAATAAGGCATAATTGTGAACTTCAAAAATGGAAAAATGCAGGGGGTCATGAAGAAAATAAATGCTAAAAACACATGATGTTAAAATATTTTGTGGGACCGCATTACTAACTGTCTGGGCCACATGAAGCCCACAGACTGTAGGTTGGATATGCCTGCTTTAAGTCATCATGAGATGTTTAGATTTTGTTCTAAGAGCAGTGAGATATTATTGTAAAATCTGTGGTTTGCACATCCTAAAATAATGTTTTGCACTGACAGTATAAAGTCAGGTGTCTTTTTGTTGATAATGCATTGCCTTGATCAATTAGTAGTTCTACAATGAATGAAATTTCCGGCAACATGCAAAGCTATGTCTCACATTGAAGTTAAAGGGAGACTGTTGAAAACATTTCCTTAGATCTCATTAAGAAGAAAAATATTTGTTCTGTCTAAATGTGAGGTGATCTTTTGATACTGTTTCTTAAAAGCTGTATTTTGAGAGTAAATTAACAAATTCAGAAGATGCACTGACTTTTCATCAGTTATATCTGTGGCATCTACATGACCCGAAAAACTTTATATTAACTTCTAGAAATTTTAATTAATTCATCTGGAAAATTTGATTAGCAAATTCTACTTTTAGTATAATGTTGTGTAGATTAATGTCAATCATATCACAGAAATAGTTAAGAATAGGAAAGTTCCTATCCTAAGGTAGTGTATACATAAATATAACTACAGCAAAGTCTTACTGGAAGTGTTAAGCTATTTTTGTATGTTTGATACTTATTGTTACTTTTGAAATCTTTCTTCAAGCTGCAACCAGCTGTATTATATATCTAATAGTGTAAAATTGTTCTGTTTAGTTGCTCCTCCTACAGTACTTTTCCCAGATTTTTATCTCTTTATTTTCATGTGGTGTAGATGAATAAGATACATGAGAGGTAAAGGAGAGAGCACTGGAACCAGGACTGGCTTCATAGGTGTGTAACTTGGCTCTTTCCTCAGAAAGACCCTACTCTGCTGTCAGTATCTTGAAATTCCTACCAATATTTTTTGAACTTGTGTTTCATAAGGGAGATTTGATTAGACAACAGATCATGTGCTCCACATTTCTTCTTCTTCTTCTTCTTCTTCTTCTCTCTCCTCCTCCTCCTCCTCCTCCTCCTCCTCCTCCTCCTCCTCCTCTTCTTCTTCTTCTTCTTCTTCTTCTTTTTTAGTGGTGCGTGTCTGTAGTTCCAGCTACTTGGGAGGCTGAAGCACATTTTATTTTCTACTGACCTCTAGCAATCATGTAGCCAGCCCTGCTTGCCAAACCCATCGTATATCCATGGTTATTGATCTCTTAGAGCTATAATTTTATCCTTTTATTTGTGATCATCAGACCATACAACAAGTTTAAATACCAGTTGTGTATCAACAGTTTTGAAAGTTTTGAGGAATGAGATAAGCTACCAAGGTGGGTTCCAGGACAATAAGTTGCAAATAAAATATTTTCTATTTTTGTAAATTGTAATAAAACTGTCTTAAAGTTATAAATCATTTATAAATTGTGTTACCAAATACTTATACCTTTAAAACTAGATTTGCAAACTAAGAGTCAGTAGATCAAACTTATCCCACAATTATAATTTGACCAGCACACAGATTTACAAAATCTGAATGTGAGTGCTTTTAAACTTGTGCCTGAAGTTTCAGAGAGCTACATAACTAACCATTTTATTGTCTACTGTTTTTCGTCTTTGAGAACATTTGAATTTGCAGTACTGAGCTCTAAAAAGTAATGTCTAAAACAGTGCTTCCCAAACTAGCATGCATCTAAATCACCTGGATAACTTATTAAAACACAGATTCCAAACTTTACCCCCTGAATTTCTAATACAGGAGATCTGGGGGTAAAACCTAGTAATTTCTAGCAAATTCCCAGGTGATGCTGATATTGCTGTTGCAGAAATCACACTTTGAAAACCACTTATCTAAAACAGTAACTGCCATTCTTCATGGATGCTATTAACTGTAAATAACGTAACCTACTCAGTTATGAATGAGATAATGTAAGTAAAATGCATATACTTTGAGTCAAGCTAACTGAATAGAAAGCTTAGTTGTGATAGCATACATTAACTGAAGCAATTAGTGAGTTGGCTGCTTTTCTTTCCAAAAGAAAAAAATAGTCTGCTATTCACTAGTTTTATCATGAAACTATGTAAGAGTTAACCATTTTTTAGTCACATGCCTCGCTTTTTCCCAAAATAGTAAAGCAGCCTAAAAATAATCTAATTTAAAATATTATAACGTTATCTCACCCTAAGTAAATATCAAAAGCCATGAGGTAATGGAAAAAGATTGTTGAGGCTGTTGATGATGGATTCATATCTGACGGGCTCTTATCCTGCAGTCAAAAAGTAGTAAGTGTCCTAAGTCTACCATGCCAAGATTTTCCTAGATATTAAGGAACCCAAGAATATCCATCAGACATATGTAACATTAAGCTGGAAGTTTCATGGCTCCAAATATTCTAAGGGCAGACAGAGTTCAACCGGGGTCATTTATCTCTTCATTCTCCTCTTTGAGACTTAGAGTTTTAAGTCAATCAAACATAATATCTCAGTAGTCATCACTGGTTTCCCAAACCCACACCTTTCAGAGGATATGTGATACTGCAATCTGGTGACTAAACTGGTTTGTCTGAATCTAATGTGTTCTAAAATCCCTCTTTATGTCTGCTTTCCATTTGTTTAATAACTTTTCTTAGATAATGGAATAGGAGATGACTTTAAAAGAAATTAACATCTTTATTTTACCTTTTCTTTATTTCTTTTTCTGTGTGAGAAGAAAATGGGAATTATTAACATGCTTTTATTTAAAACACCAGTAGAATTTTCTCTAAAGCTTGTCTTTAATGGGTTCATTAATTTCACGTATTCCTTTAACCAGGCTTAACTATAATTCATTTGGTTTTCATATTCAGATCATCCATTTTCCATAATAATGGGAGATTGTGAAAATGTGAATAAATTAAATCTACAGTCCTGTAATTATGTGCATAGCTTTCTTACCCTCTAGACAGCAAATCACTTGAGCCAGGATCTGTCTCATTTATCTTTGTCTCACACAACATTGAACATAAAATTGGTATGTGTTAGAGTAGATATTCAGTAAAGGTAGGTCAAGTTGAAATGACCTCCTCTACCATAAATACACACAACTTTTTGCTTTAATTCCTTCTTTATTAAAGAAAGGGAATTGTTTTTATCTCACAATTTTCTCAAAGGGACTGAGTAAAACAACGTATATAAAGCATGTAATTTCAAGCCAGATAATAAATGAGCATCCAATCTGCATTGGCTTTTAATTATAATAGGCTTTTCTTTCTACTTTTATGATTATTATTTGTATTCATGGGTTCCAAACTGCTCTATGGTAAATGCTTTAAAGAAGTTCATTTCACTGAGCAAATTGAACTAGGCTGCCTTCTATCTTCCTTTCTTCTGCCCGGTGATTTGCTAATTCTTTCATATTTATATACCTTGGATTGATATAAAAACTAGACATCAGTAAAGCACTCTGATCTGTGGCATATCCTTAAAGCTTGAGGATATAAAGTTACAATAGATCAAAAGGGTAGTTGAAAAATAAACTTGAAATATTTCCTATTTTAAAAGTAACTAATGCTAATCCTCATTGCATATTTTGCAAATACATGATAATTCATTAAATTTCCTTTTCTCCAAAGGGTTAGCCTCAAAATAATGCTAGAACAAGAATCACAAGACCTGGGATATTCTCTACTTTCTTCCTATTTATTTAATGAATTATTCAGCTTTTTCTGATATCCATCACCTCAAGTATAAACTAAGTAATCTCCATCTTGGAAATAATGTTGACCATAGACACTTGTGACCTTTTTTTCCAAGGTTGCCCTAAAAGCTGCCCAGGTTGTATACTGCACAATTCAGTGGTGTGATTCACTTAGATGTACAGTAGGGCTCACTGTTTCTTCTCTCTCTTTTCATCTGTGAAGTAGTGAAGAAGCAATCAGGTGTAGGATCCTCTGTGAGTCATGCTTCTTCTCCCCGACATGAAGAACTATGGCCTATAACAGGAATTATATGTGCATATTACCAAAACAACTGAGAGAATGGGGGCCATTAACTATGCTTAATGGATTTACTTTCTGCTTTTACCACTTAATCCTTAAATGGAAAGGCTTTTGGAGATTCCCTAGAATCAAGGATTTACATGCAGCTATAGAGATGTTTTAGGGCAAGATTTTAAAACTAAAAACATTATTCAAAATATCATTCATCTAAGCACGGCTTTATTTTTTTTTATTTAGGAAAGAGGTACAATCACCTAGTTTTACAGGAAGCTCTATCTATCAGAAAGTCCTACACATTAGCAGTTAATGGCACAGCACATATAGGAAAGTGTAGGCTGTGTTACAAATCCCAAGGAGCACAGCTGTTAGCAATAAGGGGCTGTCTATGGAATCCAGGACAGAGGCCAGACTTGCCTCTGCAGCACATCTTTTTTTAAGCACACAATTCCACATTTCACTTCTCTACTTGATTTCATGGAATTCAGAAATTGCTACAGAAAGAAAAAATTATAATCAACTCTTGCTATTCACTGGAATAGTGCCAATGGAAAATTAATGGACTTTTCTGTAATTGTTGAATAGTCTCAATTGATGAATTATTGGTACTCTGGGATTTCATCCGAAAAGAACCAGATGGTCACAGAATCTTAAAACTGGTACAAGCTTCAGACGTCAACTCATCTGCATCTGACCCAAGTTAAGCATGCGTGCCCCCTTCTTCTTCTCTTGGCTCTGTGCCTTGCCCCTTTAGTAGGGCCTATGCTGTGTCTGCTGATGCAGAAGTGGCACTGGCTGTGCCCCCCACGCCTACAGTCTGACCCAACTGTACCCACATTGGCTGTGCTTTTTCCATCCACTTCCATGGAATCACCATGGAGTGTGACCGATGGCTTCCTTAGGGGAAGCCGAATAGATTGGGATAGAGAATCTGAAATTGTGGGAATATTAACACCCATTGGGGCACACTTCCTCTGGTAAGGGGGCAAGAAGCTGGTGGGAACCTGCAGATGACCTCCCCTCCCTTTCTCCACTTGAGAGGCTATTCTGAAATCTAGAAGTACAGTATGATCTCTAGGAGACAGTTGTCGTGTCTAAGCCACAGATGATATTTTTCTTTTCTTTTTTTTTTTTGAGTTGGAGTCTCACTCTGTCACCCAGACTGGAGTGCAGTGGCCGCTCCCGGCCATCGCAGCCTCGACCTGCTGGGCTCCAGCGATCCTTCCGCCTCAGCCTTCCAAGTAGCTGGAACTACAGGCGTGCGCTACCATGCCTGGCTAATTTTTGATTTATTGTAGAGATGAGGTCTCACTAAGTTTCCCAGATGGGTCTCGAACCCGAGGTCTCAGGCAATCCACTCACCTCACCCTCCCAAAGGCGTGGGATTACAGGCTGAGCCTCCTCTTTTAAAGCTGTGTCCAGTTCAATAACCAACTACTTTTTGGTTGCTTACTTTCTTTTCTTGTCTTGCTTTCCTTCTTCCCACATTCTTATTGCCCTGAGGTTGTATCCTTTCTCTCTCTCCCCCCAAAACGTTAGTGTGTCAACTTTGCATCAGGCTCTGGTGTTTTTTGGAACTTGGCCAAGACTTGTTTACAAAAGAGGAAACTGAGACTTGGGCAATTAAATTACTTTTCCATGGTTGAAGATTACAGAGTACATTTTTTTAAAAAGTTCATTTCCTTTGTTTTCCTTATCAGCTATCTATGATAAAGCTACCTTTTTATCAACATCCAATTTAAGCATCCCCCCATGTAGCCTTCTCACCCTCTGCAATTCATGCTGATTGTTCTCTCTGTTGAATAAATCAAATTGTTTTTGATTTTGCCTTTATTTGCATATTTTCATCTTACAATTTCAGATGCAGTACACCTTATCTCCATGTGAATTCGGTTCTCTGAGAACAAGGAGCTCATTTGATTTTTTTATTCCCCAGAGTTCTGAATATAGTGAAGGCCTTCCATGAAGGTTTTATAAAGAGCTCTGCTTTGGCTAAAGGGGAACTCTTCTCTCCAATCACAGCAAGACTCGGGAAGGAAACCTCCACCTAAACCTGTTAGAAATACCAAATGACAAATATTTCATTGCTTTTTAAAAAAAATTATTTTATTTTATTGTTGTGGAGTAGGGAGGATTGAATACATAAGTTGCATGCAGGTGAAATGTGGCTTCTAGTTGGCCCTCTCTCTGCCTAGTAGGACCAGGTACCCATTGTGCTTCCATGTACCCCTGTCCCTCCCCACTCCCTTTCTTCCCTGGCAGAGTTCAGTGCCTGCTCATCCCACCCTTGTGCTCATGTTAACAATGATCAGGGCCCACTTATTTTTTTTTAATCAACATTTTTTATTATGATAGTATGGGGTACAGTTAAGGGTTAGGTATACAAATATGTTTCATTCAGGCACCCTGTTGATAAGAGGTGTTTCCCCGTCCCCAGACAGATGTTTGCTACCATTAATCCCATCTCCCTCCCCCCCACCATAGCTTCCCACTACTGTCAGTCATTTTCTTATAGTATTACATTGGATGTTCAAGGTCCATGCTCATGGATTGCAAGAATCAACTTTGTGAAGATGTCCATCCTACCTAAGGCAATCTACAAATTCAATGCAATACCCATCAAATTACCAGCAACATTCTTCTCACACCTATAAAAAACAACACAGGACTTCATATGGAAACACAAATGTCCAAGAATAGCCAGAACAATCCTCAGCAAAAAAAAACCAAACAAACCAGGTGGTATCACATCACCAGACTTCAAACTTTACTATAAAGCTACAATCATCAAAACAGCTTGGTATTGGTATAGGAACAGGTATATAGATCAATGGAATAGAATTGAGATTCCAGAAGTAAAACCTCAATTTCTCGACCAATTCATCTTCGACAAAGCCTCCACCACCTACCGCTGGGGAAAGGAGAACCTATTCAGTAAATGGTGCTGGGAAAACTGGCTGACCACATGCAGAACATTGAAACAGGACCCCTATCTATCCCCATGCACAAAGATTAACTCCAAATGGATCAGAGACCTAAATGTAAAACCTCAAACCATAAGAACCTTAGAAAATGAAGGACATACCCTCATGGAAATCGGAACTGGCATCCAATTTCTGAACAAAACCCGAAACCCACAGGTCATAAGAGAGAAGATAGACAAGTGGGACCTTATTAAACTGACAAGCTTCTGAAGGGCCCACTTATGAGTGAAACCATGTGGTATTCAGTTTTTCTGTGATAGTTCACTGAGTATGAGAGTTTCCAGCAGCATCATGTTACTGTGGAGGCTGTGATGTTGCACCCCATGACTGAGTAATATTCCATCATGTATTTGTACCACACTTTCTTTATCCAGTTCACAATAGCAAAAACATGGAACAAATATTTCTTACACTCCAGTTCTCCAACAGGTTTTAGGACTCTTTTGCTCTAACATCCTTCTACTTCTACTTTACTAATTTCAATTTGGCACTCATTCTTTCACATGAGGAGTATATTCTCTCCAAAAGTCAAATCCTGTAAGAAAAAATGCTGCTTGCTTCTTTATAAAAATCCTGTGACTGGCCAGGCTCGGTGGCTCAGGCCTGTAATCCCAGCACTTTGGAAGATCGAGGCAAGTGGATTACCTGAGCCCGCAGGTTCAAGACTAGCCCAGGCAACTTGGTGATGCCTCATCTCTACAATAAATCAAAAATCAGCTCGGTGTGGTAGCACGCACCTGTATTTCCAGCTACTTGGAAGGCTGTGGCAGAAGGATTGCTGGGTCTCAGCAGGTCTATGCTGGGGTGGCCGTGAGAGTGCCACCGCACTACTGCCTGGGTGATGGAGTGAGACTCCAACTGAAAGAAAGAAAGAAAGAAAGAAAGAAAGAAAGAAAGAAAGAAAGAAAGAAAGAAAGAAAGAAAGAAAGAAAGAAAGAAAGAAAGAAAGAAAGAAAGAAAGAAACTATGCTTAGGAGGAAAAAAAAAAACACTTCTGGGGAAAAATGACCTGTTACAGTCACAATAATGTCATAAAGCATGGTTGTACCACTTCTGTTGATTCTGTGACTTATCCCAAACCCTATTCATGAATTTCATTTTGGGTAAGATTTAGAATTTTGTTGTTTGTGACAAAAGGAGCTAAAAGAACCTCAATAACATGAATGCTCTGTGAAATAACCTGGAAAGAGAGGCTATTGTGTAGGGAGGGCCATTTGCAGTAAATTTATGGAAGCTTGGGATTCAGGCAGGTATTTCTGCTTCGTGTATAATCCCTTCTGAGAATCCTATTCTATTTCTCTCTAGATTAGGTTTTTGTTACCTCTCAGCCTGATTTCAGAAACATTGTTTGACCTCAATTCTCTGTCTTTACTATTTCCAAGGGCAGTTGTTCTGACTTGATCAACTTGGTCAATATTTTTATTGGTTTGATCAACTTGGTCAATATTTCTATTGGTAGTACTCCCCTCTCTAAATGCATTTTTCATCACTCTTCACAGCTTCTTTAAACAGCTTATCCAGACAAAAGTCTAGCATTTACAATCCACTGAATAGTGCAAATGATACTCCGGGCTAATTTTTCTTATCTAGTTAAAAGGCTCATTGAATTTCATTTTTATTTTAAACTTTTGGAGCTAATTTTGAGTAAATCTAAAACCTAGGTTAGGTAAGCATCAGAAAGTAGAAGAACATGTAAAATTTATCAAAAACAATTCATGTGTACCTTTAAGGGTCTACAAGACTCATAGAAAGGGCTCTATGCAAATTGGCCAATATAACTAATATGATTTTTTGCATTTTTAAATGGAAGGGAGTTGAGCTCTATACTTTGTATTTTTAACTTTCTTCTATTTCATTCCTTTCTTGAAGATAATAGTAATGTACATTTGAAAAACTAGCTATATTAGTCAAGAAGATTATTACATATTGCTAGAATTTTAAGTTTCTTTATTTAAATAAATACATGGACTTTAATGACAAAATCAACAACTCTCTTTTTTCTTTCAATTATTTATTCAGAATTATCAGTTTGTTATATGTCACTATCTATATCTGTTTTAATTATTTTGATAGACTCATGTTCTGTACTTGATAATATTTTTTCTTTATATGATACTAGGATTCATGTTATTTCAACACACAACAATTTATACTTTATTATCTAATGTTTCTTCTTCCTTTTTTTACAGAAATTTATTGACTAAGTTTATTGCTGTTTATCATTATTATTTCAAACATACAATTTTAATGATTATAGTGGGGAATACTCATTTTGAAAAATAACTTCAGTGCTTCAATATTTTCTATGTTCACTTTTGAGGTGAAAGAGTATTAACATAGAAGCCACTTCAATGCAACTCTAATCCCTGCTTTTAGGGGTGAAGTGATTTTCTTCTGCCAACATTTCCATTTTCTTCTACTATTTCTACCCCATTTCCTTCTTTAGAAACCATGAAAATTTCAATGTGTTAATCCTGTGTAAGTCCCTGTGTAAGTCCTGTGTAAAGCTGCCAAGCCTTCAACTCTCTTCTTTTTCATGTATCTTTTTGTTTTTATTAGACTGCAGTTATCAGTTCTTTCAATCAACTGACCTAAGAGACAAAAGGCTGATAATTTCAGACCTCTATAGAAAAACAGAAACCTAAGATGTAAAATCAATCATGTTTTTATGTATAGAAACACCTGTTGTCCTAATACCTGTAATTATAATGCTATCTTTTGAGTTACTGGAATTAGACTTCCCTAATAGAACAAAGAAAAGAATGAATATTATAAAAGAAACATTTTATATAGTTAGATATCATGAGGCTGGGTGGATATTAAATAGTTTCCAGAGGAAAATCTTTGGTGCTTACTCCACTAATTTGAATCAACAAAGAGAGAAAATGTAGCATCCGATATTAAGACATCAGTTAGTAATTCATATGCATTTTCACATCTGAAGCAACTTGTACCATTTAACAATAAAACTCATGGATCTGTATTTAGCCCTTCATAATTACATTATTACTTGGTTCTGAATAAGCCTGAGTAGTTAACTGACCAAGGCTGACTGAGAAACAAAGATATCACTGAATTTTGTTTTATCCTGGTTTGATGCTTTAGTCACCTGTGGTTAAATAATTTAGAACCAACAGACTAGTCATAATAAAAAGAGCATCACTGGTTGTGTAAAATTACCCCAACAGATAATTTTATAAAATTATAATAGATATATAAATGTATCTCTTAGAAAAATAAATTCCTTTTTATCGTTATATATGTTTGACATTGAAATGTGCTTTATAAAGGTTAAGGTTTACCTATGCTCTCATATCTCATAATCTCTTTAGCAATTTTCAATACAATAGTACAATGTTCATTCTTCTAAAAATCATCCTTAAATTTGGCTGACTGAATGATTCTTTACCATTTTTTAAAATGTACATGACAATGCTGAAGAGTTCTATTGTCCTTCTTAAAAATGTCTGAATCAATTTTCTGTGAGAAAATTGTATTGTCTGTAGTCATTTTTGAATTAAATATCTGGCTTCTCAAAGTGGATGGTGGAGGTGGAATGAAGGAGAGTTGTGAGGAGGGGAATCAAAATAAATTTAATCCATCCATTAAGAAGTCATGTTTAATGGCAAATGATCACTTGAAGATGTTTGATCAGTACCATTTATACATTCATTTGTTTAATTATTAATTCAGCACTCATACTACACATCAGTCATATACATTGCTTTCTTATTGTCAGTGCCTATTTGGGATTAAAAGGTAAAAACAAACAAACAAACATGTATTAGAAGCTCACAAAGGAAGTACCTCCTACATAGATGGAATTGCTTGCATGACAATTAATAAAAATGTTTGACTTCTTTCTGAAATTGTTAGCAATTAAATTTTGAAAGTATGATATTTATGTGGAGCTTGAGATCTTTCAAAATCCAAGCTGAAAAGGATGCATTATTGAATATGGAGTGAAATTTTAAAATCTAGATTGAGCTCAATTAGAAAACAGAAGGCATTTTCATTAGCTTTGCTAACCAATCTACTCAATGAATAGAATCATATGAGGACCCTTAGATTTTTAATTTCCTTTTCGTTGTAGAAAATTTTCTTATTCATGACTTGCCTTATATAAAAATGTCTTAAATATAAATAAAAGTCATTTATATCTAAAAATATTACCAGTGCCTTGATGTTCTCTGTCATTTAATCAGTCTTCAATATTTTTCCATTGCTCTCATCATTTTATTTCTTTTTTTCACTAATTGAGTTGTTTGAGTCAAGTTCCAAAAATTGTTCCATACTTTATGCTGGTGATAGTCACTTAAGTCTTTTTAATCTATAGGCTTCCTCTTCCATACTTCTATCCTTGCAAATTATTTGCTGAATAAATAGGTTCATTTGATCGGTAGAGTTTTCCTATATATTCTGAATTTTTCTAATTACATCTTGTGAAGTCATTAGTATGTATCTTATTTCTGTAAGTTTCTAGGAAGATGTAGATGTTTGATCAGATTTGGTTTTCAATTTTGTGACAAGAAACCTTCATAGGTGGTGATGTTACTTATATCAGCAGACATTTATAACTTGGTTGTTCTTTTGTGTCATTGGAAGTCATCGATAATCACTGTCTAGTTACATTATTTCCCCAAAGTTTAACAAAATGGTGATATTCTAATTCAATCATTCATTTTCTTTTTGTTAGTTGAACTATTTTTATAAAGAAGCTTTTCAAAATTGTTAATTTACTCTAGGTACAACTCACAAAGGAAAGGCAAGTTAAATATTCATTTTCCTCTTTATTAATCAGTTATTACAGGAATTGGTCCCTAAACATCTTTCAAATGTCATAAACAATGATTTTTTTTCTAAATATTATTAGAAAATCATAGACTTCAGCGTACTTGATATATTTGACTCTATCACAATTTTTATTGTATTGATGCTCAATTTGGCAGTAACACTTCAATTATTTCATTTGACAAAATCCTAGAGGTCTCTGATAGTTTCTTTGCTTTGTGTAAGGCAAGATGTTCTGGACTCTCTTTGTACATTTCCTGTCTGAGACCTCAGTCAGTATCTTTCCAAGAAATCTTGATTTCTTTGATAATGGAAAAATGGCTAGAGGCTACAAACTGAATGTAGGTATATGAACACTTTTAAAATTCAGGACATTTACTGTGAACATACTAGTGAATATTAGTATTTCTGGTTTATTTCATGGCTTTGTGTGCTTTACTATTGACTTGTGGATATGAGAGTCAATAGATAAGGCAAAGGGATGTTTACTGAAGATGACACATCACTTTCAAGACAGAATACTTAAGAACCAGTGTAAGATTTTCCTTGGGCTATTCCATTCCTGGGAATAGAACTTTGTTCAAAATCACAACAGGATAATAAAACCTTTCATCAATCTGAGTGACCATGGATAGCACAGTCACTCCTATTGACCCGCATTCATCATATTGTGTGCCTGAAAGTTCATTCTTTGTTGTTTAATCTCCTGAGATTTTTGAATAATGTACTACCATAGCATAATCCTAATATGACAATTTTTATTTTTTTGCACAAAAATGAATGCTGTGTCAGCCTTTTTGACTTAGCTTAAATTGGCTAACAAAGTCAAGTTTCTGTTCTTCACTAGTGGTAATTTATTCTCTCTTACAACTTTCAGGACATTTATAATTCTTCTGACATGTGGTTTTCTAAATTGTAATATAATAATTATAAGTGTTGACTGCCTGGTAAATATGCTTCTTGATTGTTTTCAACAAGTCTTGATTTGAATTGCTTTGTCTTGGTGCCAGTCTGCGAGACATATTAGGTTCACAGATTTTGTTAAAGTAAGTATGTGTATATTCTGTCATGTGTATATTCTGCAAAGTATATAGTGTTGATAATTTGACTGAATATTTCTATTTTATACTATAGAGATACAGTTAATATTATCTTATGAAATATTTTCGTTGTAGGTCACTACAGCAATAAATTTACTTTGTTCTAGAAAACACTTTGCAAATATTTATTTTGCATAAAAATTTCAGGCCCTAAGATTTCTATATTTTTGCCATGTGACTACATGTAGCAAAACACTCTGCTGTGTGACAGAATCAACATATAAGATAATGCCTGAATAAGGCTGATACTTAATAAATATCTATGAAATATAATAATAAATGTGGTTGTTATAGTTGATCTTTTTTGTCAGGAAAGAAATAGACTCATAATATTTAAGATATTATATATATATATATATTTAAAATTCTGTTAGAGTCTGAATAAGCAGAAAAAATTATACTTGGTCTACGCTCATTTTTCTGTCAAAGCATAAAAGGTATTATTGGTGTTCCACTTGATTCCCTTTCACAGACTGGTACACACATCCTCCAACTGTTAGCTACACCTTCCACCTACTTATCCTCATTCATGAGAAGTCCCTGGCAAGAAAGTTATACTCAAACACTATCACTATAGGGACTACCCATAGCAAACGACTATCCCTGAGGGTACAAAGGCAAATCCCTTTGCTTCAATGTGGGACAACTCAGTAGTGTGATTTTCACCGCAGAGCATACTCTTAATCAAGTCAATGTTAAATTTCACTAGAGACTACATTCTAGCTCAGCCTCTTCTCTTCCCTACATGGTTTGTCTCATTCCCTTAACAATTTATTTTCCTTTTCATGAGGTATAATCCATCAATGCAACATATGCATCCAAATTACTGTTTTAGATTCTGTTTCTAGAACATCTGACTTAAAACAGCAGGTTCAAGGAGTGACCCTAAGAAGCAGACTCTGAGGATAAAATTTTGGAGATGAATTTCTCACTGGCTACATGACAGTGGAGACCATATTACTAAAAGAAGATGGGGAATCTGGAATCTGGTAATAGCAGAATTGTTCGGATTTTTCATTCATGGTGAACTGAGATAAGATGCAGGTGGAAGAGATGCACTGGCTTTTGCACTGAATTTTTTAAGTACAGGAGAATAGTGATTGAAAGACTGATATTGAGTGACTATTGCTCATAATTTTAAAAGCTAAAATGATAGACTTAAACTTATTTCTCATAGCTCTGAAGGTTGAGGAGTCCAAGGTTAAGACACTTGTAGATTCAATGTCTAGTAAGAGTCCTCTTCCTTAAAGACAGCTACCATCTCACTCTAACCTTACAAAGGCCTGAGGGGCCTCTCCTGGGCTTATTTTTTTTTAAATGATGAGGGCTCCACCTTCATAATCTAATCACCTCCCAAAGTTCCCACTTTCTAATACCATCACTTTGGGGGCAAGGATTTCTAACCTGAAGGTTTTTTCGGGGAGCAATAAATATTTAGACCATAGCTTTTGCCCACCTTAGGAGCTGCATCAACATCCTAAATCCCTACTTCGTCTTCCTTATCACCACAACAATATCAATACTATAAATTTCATTAAGTAATAGTTCAAGCCAGGCTCGATGACTCAGCCTGTAATCCTGAGCCTTGGGAGGCTGAGGCGAGTGGATTGCCTGAGCCCGTGGGTTCAAGACCTGCCTGGGCAACTTGGCGAGACCTCATCTCTACAATAAATAAAAAAATTAGCCGGGTGTGGTAGTGCGCGCCTGTAGTTCCAGCTCCTTGGAAGGCTGAGGCGGAAGGATCGCCGGAGCTCAGCAGGTCGAGGCTGCGGTGGCTGGGAGTGGCCACTGCACTCCAGTCTGGGTGACAGAGTGAGACTCCAACTCAAAAAAAAAAAAAAAGCAATAGTTCAAATTACAACTTTTTGTATCAGATGTGGTATCTTTACTAAAGCAGATAGTCATAGCTGCTCAAGTGGTTACTGTCCCAGTGAATGTGTTATTTTTTTAATCATTAGAAAGCAGGATACGAAGCATTTCACATGTAATAATTAAAGGCATTTATACAATGTCTTGTCCCTGGGCAATCCTCAACTCATTGTCATTGCATAGACTCCAAATATCCCTGGTTGATCTGGATTTTCTGCATTAGTCTACAATGTTGATGACATCATGTTGATTGAACGGATGAGCAAGTAATGCTGATTATGGAAGCTTTGATAAGAAACATGCACTCTAAAGGATGGGAAATATACTCCAAAAAATTCAGGAGTCTACTATACTGGTGTCATTTTTAAGGCTGCCATGTCTGGGGCAATCTGGGATATTTCTTCTGAAGTCAAGGACAAGTTATTCAACCTTGCATCTACTTCCCCTAAAACAGAGCACAAAGTTGGAGACCTTTTAAGTTCACATTTAGGAACATTATTTTAACTCATTTACTGAGTGAAGTAGAGGGTCATTAGTTGTTAGTGGGATCCAGAGAATGATATTGCTTGGCAGTCACTATAAACAGTCTCACCCATAAGGTCTTATGATCCCATAGGCCACATGGTACCAGAGGTGTTTGTGGTTAAAAACAAAGCAAAATTGTCAGTTGGTGATTTTCAAAGATGAAATAACATAGAGAACAAGAGGTGGGAATGTTTAAATCTACCCCTATCTGTGTGCTAGAGGGGGAAAAAAAGGAATTCTTATATGTATATAATATTTGAAGTTCTAATGAAAGATGAGTGAACTAGGACTTTTTGAAAGTGTGATATTAGAAAATGAATGGACAATTTAGAGAAAGAAAAAGTAATGATAACACTAAGTATAATATAAAACTATTCTTATTCTAAAATGCCTCAAAAACAGAAAGAATAATTTTGCAATAGTCTCCAGCTGATTTTCATTTCTGTTACCCAGAGAAATCTAGAACAGGTGATGTGAATATCTCTTAGTTCAAGGAAGATGACAAATGTTATGAACTCCTTTGAGAAGAATAGAGGAGCTTGGGACCAAAAGGTATACTCAAAATAGTTTGCTTCCTCTTCCCACTAGGGAGCATTCAGTAAGTAAGACTATATATATACATTGTTATAGTTTTCCCATGCCATTGATAGCTTTCCTAGTTCTCTTGACATGGATTTTGAAGGTAGAGAGACTGGAGTACTCTTGGTGGGCTCCGGACTTAAAAGAACATGTTTGTCTGATACTCTACAAAATGTGTAATTCTATACTCCATGATCCGCGTGCCTGTACATTCTCACGGTGACCACTAAAGGGGTCAATTCTTTATTTAATACTTTGAAAGTGAATATTGGTTGGAAGATTTTGTGTATATAATCTTACTTTGGGTTGCCTGAGACATATCTCAGTGCTCCCACTAAAGACAAAAACATGAATAAATATGTCACAAAAACTGAAGATTATTGAGTAACAAATGTGAAATTGCAAGTTGTACTGGTAATTAAATTGCATTGTGTGATGTTCACAGGTATGCTTCTTGCTAACATTCAGTACATTGAGCTCTTTTTAGCTATTTATTCTCTTTATTTAAGAGGAGAAAAGCAAATGATTGTGGTAAATAGACCATTAAAGCTAAAAATGGATAAGTGTCTTTAATTGTTACCTATTTAACTTGGTAATTAGATCACATAGTTAATTTAAAAGTTTAAAAAAGAAACATCAACTGAAATTGTGTACTTCAATAAAATAGCCCCTTTATTTTATTTTTTTGTTCCTTATTTTAAGGAATAGTGTTTGTATTTAATTCATTCTACCACTGAGGTAAAAAACAAACAGGTAAAACAAAATTAAAAACCCCAGAAACTTAGAAGATTACATAACAACTATAATTAATCAGAATACTTTCCAGGATGTATAGTGCTTAGTTCTTCATAGCTAATTATACATTATTCAATACATCCATTTTAAACTACATATATTATATCACATATATATATTACATCATATGTCATATTATGAATTTCCCAGAATAATCAAATGTTTTGTAGTCTATGGTAGGAGTCATCAAACTATACTCCTAGGAGGGCTACCAACCTTCGTTTTGTAAATAAAATTGTATTGGTAGACAGCCATATTCATTTGCTTATTTTCACAAATCAACACCATGGGTGGCTAGTTGCAACTGAGACCTTATGGCACAAAAACTTAAATATTTGCCATCTTTCCCCTTATAGAATAAATTTACCAACCCCTAGTTTAGTAAATATAGTAACATACAATATATTTTATTACCTATATTATATACATTACTACTTTGTATCTTACATTAATAAGGTGGTAGCTGTTCTAGAAATCTTTCTCTCTCTGCTAATAGGTATTCAAGCATGCCATGTTTTCACTTAAGATATCTGTAGCAGGCAGGAGAAAAAGGGTACTTTATACTGATTTACTATTACTTGGGTCAGCACCTCTTGATAGATTCTGGAGAAGAGAAATCTAATAAAAGAAAAAATTACTCAGTTTCTGATGTTGAGTTGAGACCTACTTTGCTAGTTCCTCAAAGGTGTCCAGAGGAAATTCAAGGAAGCTCTCTATGGTGATACAAGGTCCTCAAGCTGTGTGTGACCTCAAATTTACTCTCAGAGTAAACTTCAAATGCAATTAACACAATTTGTTTCCATTTCTTAAAATAAAAACTTACGTTATATAATTATGTGGATATAGATATTATATATTTAATAATTATGTACTTATAAGTATATAAAATAAATTATATATGACTATAAATTGTCATTTTATATAATAAGATAATCATTTGCATTTTAAAAATAATAAGTTAGCCATTTCTCCTAGGACTTTTATACTACAGCAACATGTTAGAAATATGACATGAGGAAACTATGAATGTGTTGTGTGTGTGTGTGTGTGTGTGTGTGTGTGTGTGTGTGTGTGTGTGTGCTGGCATCAACCACAACCTTTGCATAGGGATAAAATAAAGACATTTTCAATTGGGTCATATGAGTCATGGGGGTTAGAGAAACTGATCTGGCCAGAGACGGTTTTTTAGGATGGAAGAACATCGTGGTGTGGAGTCCTTTTAAAAGATGGTGCAAAAGTTTTACATTTAATTCCAGGAAAAGTCACAACTGAGAAGGTCAACCAATTCACTGGGTGGGTCATTACATCCAGGAATTCAGTCAGTATGCATGAGGTCAGAATTCTGGGAGGTCTGTCCATGCAGGAAAAGGAAGCCAACATGTAGGTTTGAATAGGCAGGATATGGGCACTGGGTGGCACATGGAAAGGAAAAGCAAAATTATATATTCAAGCATTGGTTTCCCATCACATGATTGAGGCCTCAGAGCAGAAATCCAGGATACAGGGGTAGCAGGGTACTGGGTAGGAAGACTAACTTTTAGGTTTCAGATAGAGTATAAAAATCTTTGCCCTGAATCATTGAGAAGTTAAAGAATGATGGTAAACTGAGGAATGACCAAAGGCCAAGATATCTCAAGCTTGGAGGAATAAGATATTTGAGGGAAATTATGACTGTTTTCAGATCCTAGAGGTAGAAATCACTTGAAATTCCTCACCTCTCTGAAGGGTGAGTGGAGATTTCTCTGCCAGAATAGGAGATTTACCTGCCAGAGTAGGCTGGTCTAAGCTTTGGTGTTGACCAGAAGTCACAAGAAAAGGAAGGGGTCTTAAATTCAGTGAGGCTTCACTTGGAGCCATCAAACTCATGTAATTTATACAACTTAATCTACTCAATTTTGGGGAAAAAGAGAATAATGGGAATAGTTCTTTTGACAAATTTCAAAACATGTTTATTGAACTAAGTAGTAGCCAAAAAGATTCTATCATGGGTTCTTCCCCCCCCCATAGGTCAGAGTTAGAAATCATGAAACCCCCATAATGACTTTAACTTGTTTGTCTGGTTCATATCTCCTGTGTTCTAGCTAATTCCTTCTTACTGCTTCTATTTTATACCAGATCCTGATTTCAGAGTTTCTGACATTAGTATGGTAACTCTGTTTTTCTAGGAATTCAGTTTGATATGTGTTCTCGAGCTGTGGTGTATTCTGTCTCCAATTAACCTGCCTTAGTGCAGGTTTCAGCAGGAAAGACTCAAATCCCTTCCACATGTAAAATAATGATGATGCTGTTTTTTGTTACTTTGTTCTGTTTTTCCAAAATCTGTCCAGCCAGATTATTGCCTGATAGTATACTAACCCTACCTTGCATAAGGAATTCTCTCACAGTTAGTGTGCCAAGAATATTTGTTTATTAGATTAGGATAACAACCAAAAGTTTTGTTTTGTTTTTTTTTTCGCAACAATTAGATTAACTGGTATTATAATGGGAGGTCACAATAAGAGTGTCATGAACTCTAGCTTTCAATTATGAAGTTTAGATGAGTGTGTGTGTGTGTGTGTGTGTGTGTGTGTGTGTGTGTATACACTTACATGCATATACGTGTGTGAGTGTGTATGCTTTCATTTATGCTTCTGAGAATTTATGATTTATTTACTATTGGCTCTCTGTGTATTATTAAAATTTTTAAACAGGTATAGAGAGGACGAAAATTTAATTACAAATGCTTAAAATGTGAAATTAGCAAGGATAATGTTAGTATTGACTTATAAAACCCCACATCAAATTGAAAGAAAACAGTATTCTTTCAATTTGTTTTATGTCTCATAGCCTTCATCAGGATAAGGATACTTCAGCCGGACTCGGTGGCTCAGCCTGTAATCCCGCGCCTTTGGGAAGCTGAGGTGAGTGGATTGCCTGAGTCCATGGGTTCGAGAGCCGCCTGGGCAGCGGGATTTCATCTCTACAATAAATCAAAAAAATCAGCCGGGCGTGGTAACGCATGCCTGTAATTCTGGCTGCTCGGAAGGCTGAGGCGGAAGGATTGCCGGAACCCAGCAGGCGAGGCTGCGGTAGCCGGGAGCGGCCACTGCACTCCAGTCTGGGCGACAGAGTGAGACTCCAACTCAAAAAAAAAAAAAAAAAAAAAAAATTGAGAGAAGGGAGATAAAAATATAATGATATGTTGACTGTCCACTTTCACCTTCTACATCTAAAGTTTTCATAAACATAAAGATGGCCAAAAAATTCCAGATTCTGTTAAGTTTTTGGTAGCTACATGACACTAATTCATTAAATAAGGGATTAATGTCTAATTTATAAGATTTAGGGTCGGTGGTTCCTAGGATGATTTCATATAGTATATTAATAAACATTCATATAAAGAGAGAACTTAGGTAGGAAATATAAATTTAAAAAATATAACTGGCACATAAAAATGATGATATAGGTAGTTGTTCAAAGGGTTTTTTTCCCCTCAATTTTTCTCTTTGCCATACTTGTATAAGTTAATAAATGTTGAGCAAATTTACAATAAAATATTAAATGTATGATAAAACCTGCAATATAAAGATTTGGCAACATGTGTAAAAGTAATAATACAATTAATGTTTCGGAAACCCTGAAATAGAATATCAATGAGACTATATCTTTTCAGGGATTGAAATGTTTCCAGTTACTATTAGGGTACATTCCTCATGGTTAGGGTATTTGTGAAGTCAAATTGAAAATCAGAAAATTGATTGGTAAGCATAGACTCCCAGCATGGCATTTGATAACTCTATCAGCAAAGTCATGTAAAAATCTAGACTCTAATTGAGAACAATGTAGTCTTGTTCTATGGTGTTTGAAATACTATAAATATGTTTTACAATATGCAGGAGTTCCCTGTATTGCCAAGAGATTGTCCTTAGAGGCTCATTCCTTTTAGAAAAGTCCATAGAGGCTTCTAAAAAGTTAAGATGAACTCCCTTGAAAAAATAACATTTATGTCAACTTCTCAGGAGGACAAGAGCCCTGGGAATGTCGGCAGTGCCCTTGTGGAAGCCGATAGCTTAAAAATGTTTCCCCAACAGGAAATCGCAGATTGTGATCAATGGAGAGGCGTTTTTGTTGAGTATAAAATAAGGTCATATTTTACTTCTGCTCTAATTTCTTAACCCTCTGTTTCCTAGTCTGTAAAATAACTTAAGAGTTGCTGAGAAGATTAAGCAAAATAATGTCACATGGCAAGCACTCAGTAATAATATTATGGTTATTTGTCCTCAGAAACTGGTCATGGTTTTTGTGTGTGTGTGTGTGAGAATAGTGATTGCGAAACTGAAGAAACCATGTTACTTGGAGGAACATGTGGGGAATGTGGGCAGCCTTAAGTATAGACCTGAAATCACTCAGAGGGAAAACATTCTTTCCACTTTGGTGCTCTGGCAGCAACAGCCACTGTGGTAAAAACATAAGTCCTGGAAGCAACAAGATTGGCCTGGCAGTGGGGAGTGGACAGCACTGAGCAGAAGAACACCTTGAGCTTCCAGGGAGTATCTGAGGAGAGAAATAAGTGACTTTAAGTCCCAAAACAGGGTCTTGAGAGCAGTGTGACATGGTGGCAAAATGATAAGACTCTGAGCTTCAGTATGCTTGATATTAGCTATGAGGCCTTGGGCAAATTACTTCTCAAAATCTGTGCTTTTCTCTGTAACAAGGATGGTGGCATTCATGCCTACCTTAGAGCATTGCTGGAAGGATTAAGCAAAAATCCAGGTAAAGGTCCCAAGTCAGTAAAAACACCCAGTAAATATTGGCTCAGAAGTCAAGATAAAACAAATTTTAAAAACAAAAACAAAACAAAGCAACATTATCTCCAAGGCTGCAAGACTGTAGTGCAAAAAAACAAAAGAATAGGTTTTTATAACTCAATGCATTTACCTTGAGTCTTGACATCATGCACACAGCATTTCCATGATCACATATGAAATGCATGGTTTTTCGTATTGAGGTGATAAGTCTTTTTAGATTTTGGCATTTACTACAAAAGTCAAAAAAGCAGGAAATTTCTTGGCCACATTTAAGATGATTAATTTTTCATTTTTCCCGGCATCCTTTGTCAGAACGTGAGTGAGTTCCATCTCTGAGCATAGTTTTGAAATAAAGATGAGCTATCTTTCTTTTCAACATTTAAAATAAAGGGTCTATGTCAAGGGAGTTAGTGACAAGTTAATTTCTTTGAAAATACTTGCCCTGGCCTACATGATAAAATGCTCCACAGAAATGGGAAAGCACAAAAATGAGGTAAGTACCATTTGCTCTAAAAAGTCAAAGTCTTGAAGTTGTGTGTCCCTAAGGAGAGGTTACTGGAAAATTTCTGAGAAGAACGGGGAAAGACTTCAATAGGAGCAGTATACCAAGACATCTGTATATGGGTTTGATTTCAAAGATCTCACTGTTCAAAGGAAGGTAGGTTACATCTGAGTGTCTTCCTATATCAAGGTCTTCATGGAACAAAGAATGACATTGAAATGTTGTCAGGCCAGGCGTATGTACAATAATTTTAATCTTTTCTGCTTCTATTTCTAGATTCTTGAGTATTTGGTTGTGGTAGGTCCAATGCAAAAATTAAGCCTCAGACTGTAAGTGACAAATTTGGCCAAGAATACAAAGGAATTCAGAAATAATAATAATAATAATAATTGAATCAATATAAAGAAGGCTAATGTCCAAACGTATCAACATAATTGGCTTTTACTATCATTGCTTTTGTCCATGTAATGCATGAAATATTTATGAAAATTGAAGAATCTTACATGGGTCCTTTTTGCTTACATTTACCAGTTCTACTGCTTCTCTGAACTCACAGTGCAAACAAATTCCTTAAAACATTGAGAGAATAATGGAGTGTTTCTGGTTCTAACTGTTCTGTCATTCATTCATGACTCATTCAATGAAAGGCAATATCAAGGTCTAATACACAAAAATAAATGTATCAGTCTGCTAAAAAAAAAGATGTTTGCAATCTAGAGAAAAAGAAAGAGAGAGAGAGAGAGCAGGAAGAGAGCATGCAAGACATATCTATCTGAATTCTGAAAAAAGGAAAGAGTAGTACTAACTGGAAAGGTGTGTACAAGTGAATTCCTGAAGGTCTTGGAAATCAATTCAGTGGCATGGATGAGAGCAGGGTCTAACTTCAGACGGCATCTGTTCAAATTGGACTCTACTACTTTCAGATCATGCAACCTTGGCCAAGTTACTTAGTATCCCGTACCCTAATATATTCACCTCTCAAAAAGTTGTAATAGCATTACCTACCTTCTTGCTTGGAGAAATGAATACACGACTAAATACAAAGCTCTTAAAATACTATGTCACATTTATCAACGCTACAAGAGTGTTCCATTAATTTACATAAAAAGTATGTATGCAAATTAGGCATTTGTGTTTATGTTTTCCTTGTTTGTTGCCTTTGAACTTGCTTTCTGACACTACAACTCTAAAATTACAGAACTATCGTCTCCTTTCCATCTTGTATACATTTATAAAGAGGCATATTAGTCTTGGCTGCCAGCCACAGCATCTGACTCTAATTGTTAAAGCAAGAGAGATATAACTTTGAGGAGATGGATTTGAAGTCTTCATGAATTAGATCTGTAAGAACTAGTGACTTCTGAATCAAATTATGAAAGTTAATATGTTTGGGGTAAAAATAGCTAAAGATGTTTAAATATGGACATTTCTGAGATAATCCTTTTAACTGGGTCCTTCACCTAAAGTAACAGAGTGGAATGCTGAGTCTAATTTAATTTTGATAGTCTGAATTTCTGTGCTGTTTTAAATAGAGTTTAATCATAGCTTGTTAAGGACATCTGTGGTATAATGGAAAGTTGATTGGATTCGTAATTAGAATAATACTCTCCAAACTGTTGTCTGCAAGAAACAGGTCCTGCAAGATGTTTGCAAGTGTTCTGTGAAAAGAGATTTATTTGGTCAGTGGGAAAATTGAATTAGCAGATCTGAGTTCAGAACCCCACTCTGCCATTCATAGGGTATATATGTTTGAAGAAGTCACATTTTTCTGAACTCCATTTGTAAAACACCAAAAATTGTGTCTCACAAATTTTAGTTTTTGATGCAATAAAAAGATAATGTACATGAAAGATCTGAGAAATGGATCTCTTGTGTATGCTGATGGACACAGCTTTAGAGTTCATAATGAAAGGGACCTGAAATTGGGCATTCTTTTCATGTGGTTCACATTCAAATTTAAAGAGAATGTAATTCTCATAGGAAATGGAAAAATTCTCTGCTTCTTAAGATGCATTCTATCTGCTATTTGAGTCTTAGATATGAATAAAAAATTTATATTTCTAATAAAGTTTCAAAATATATTATTTGTTGCAAGGGCATATTTTCTCTATGATGCTTTTTCTATAAAATATGTCTTTAATATATCTTACCAATGAGCAAAGCAAACAAAAATAGTGGAGAAAATAAACACATCAGAATGGGATTTGAATAGTTCTCAGAAAAAAATCTAACTATCTGATGTTAAACCATCAATTAAGAATGGTTAAAACTGTAAAAATTGTGTATGTGTTTAAAGCTATGACAGTAGTAATTAAAAAACTATGTGGTTAAAAGTCTATGAAAAAATAGTGGTTGAAAAACTAGTATTCCTCAAAAAGAAGAACACAGGCAGTAACATATATTGGAAAGAATATGGAACAAGCAGAGGTACAACCAGTTTGAAAGACCACAGGGGCATATACACCATAGCCGGACATAGGCATACTCCATGATATACAATTCCAGAAACGTTTTCCAAAAGACATACACTAGAATCTTAATGGCAATGTCATTTGTAATAGCTCCCAGATAAGAAACTATCCAAATAACCATCAACAGGAGAGTGGACAAATAAATGGTGGTCTATCACACAATGGAATACTATGGAGTAAGAGGATAAACAATCAACTTACAACTTTAAGCAATAATGCAAGTGCATCTCACAAACATAATTTGAGTAAAAGACTCTAGACTTTTTCACAACTACTTTTCTTCATTGCCTAGTTTTGTATCTTATGTTTCACTAGATTATATAGACTTGTAACATAAAAACAGGATGAATATGTGAGTAGCACTGAGAATTGGTAAAATATGTTTGCCCAGAAAATTACAATAAATACCTTAGGGAAATGAATAAAAGGCTAATCATAGTTTCAAAGATTTATTTTATAGTTTTGCAGTCTTTCAATACATACTATATACTTTTGTTTATGTAAAAGACGCAAAATCTGTCTATGCTAGAAGTTAAGATAGTTGTTACCTTAGAAAGGCAGTGACTGCAATAGAAGGCAATGGGCCTGTCCTAAACCTAGGCAGGTTCTGTTTCTTGATCTGCTTCTGGTTATATGGATGTAGTCAGTTGTAAAAACGCATTAAGCTATAAACATAAGTTATGTGTACTTTTCTGTGGTATATTTTACTTAGTTAAAAAAAAAATCTAGCCCATAAACAGACTGCTTCCAGCTTCAAAACTGGAAATTATCTCTAGTGTTCTCTGAGACATCCAGTGACTGATTTGTTTTTTAATAGTTGCTTATTTTATTTTTATACACGTTAGAATTGCCCTACTGTGGTATAATGCTCTATATTTGTTATTTGCGAATTGACTGCTTCTATTTTTGAGTTGTTTTAAGTACTCATTAAGCACTGACTAGTAAGAATCTGAAAACTAGGCCATGTTAACGGGCCATTTTTAAGCAGTGAAGTAGCTGTCTTCGCTCTGTGACTTAGTCAAAGCTATTCTATCTCCAGTCACTACAAAAGACAAATAAAGAACAAATATAGCAATTATCACCCTATCAAATGCAGTTAAATCAAATCCAGGGAGCTTAAATATACAAATAACTGTGGATCCTTGTACTTGGTGCTGACAAGAGACTTCAGCAAGTAGAGGAATAATTCTAAACATTTATATTATAGGAATTTTGCAGTGAAATCCCAAGAAGAATTTAGCAATTCATATAATTATTATGTGAAATTAAAATTACCTGCAAACAGACATCAACTATGTAGGTTAATAAAACTATGGCACTTATGAATGCACTTATTAAAATGTACAGGTTTCTGGTTTTCTTCCTTTTCTCCCTCCTCATCTTCTAAATCGTTGGGACTTTTTCACAATTACTTCTCTTCATTGCCTGTTTTCATTTCTCATGTTTCACTAGATAATATAGACTTGCAACATAAAACAGGAAGAATATGTAAGTAGCATTGAGAATTGGTAAAATGTATTTGCCCCGAAAATTACAAGAAATAATTTAGAGAAATGAATAAAAGGCTAATCATAGTTTCAAAGATTTCTTTTTTAGTTTTACAGTCTTTCAGGAAAATGAGAATGATTACTTTTTTCCCCCAGTACTAATATATGCTAGCTGCTAAATTAAATTTCAATAAATTAAAATATTGATAATGTGAAATGCCTAAATAAACTTTAAAATATTATCAAGTAAAAATTAATAGGCTGCCACAAAAATGAAAAATAAATTTATGACAGCATTCTTCCAGTAAGCAATATTAAACTCTGATAGATTAAACTATTCAATAATTTAATAACATCATCTTTTTAGGTTTCAGATTATGAACATTGTTTTTTAATAGCCAAGTGCCTTAAATTTGTCTTTAGCTTATGATGAGTTCATGGCAAGTTCTTACACTTAGGACTTTTGAAATAAAAGTTTTGATAAACGAAAATACGGTAAATGCACCTCTTTAATATATGGTAAAAATAAATAATTTGGCTCGCAGTATGATTTTAGATGGATGATCATCTCCTAAACTATCAGTAGATAAATAATCTACATTCAATTATACTCTGAAAAGTAGGTTATTACTATTATTAAATTATACTTTGAGTTGTAAGTCATGTTTCAATAGTTTGAGTAATTATCTTTTAAAAAGAATTATCAAACTATGTACAAGAATGTATGTACAACTATATTCTTCATAGCTTCATTTTAGCAACAAAACTGAAAAGTTTAAGAACTGTTTCCAGGGCCCAGCACTTTGGAGGCTGAGGCAAGAGAATTGCCTGAGCCCGCGGGTTCAAGACCAGCCTGGGCAACGTGGTGAGACCTCATCTCTACAATAAATCAAAAATTAGCCGGGCGTGGTAGCGCACACCTGTAGTTCCTGCTACTTGGAAGGCTGAGGCTGAAGAATCACAGGAACCCAGTAGGTCGATGTTGGGGTGACCGTGAGTGTACCAGTGCACTCCAGCCTGGGTGACAGGCTTTTCTCTTTTCTCAAAAAAGAAAAAAAAAACCGTTTCCAAAAACCACTAGCATAAGAATCAGACTCACAGTGTTGAAAGTGAGATTTGTCCCAATTCTCTAAATGACCTCTATACCTTTCTTTCTTTCTCCCTCTTACCTATGCACACATACACATTAAACCTGTCCATAGAAAAAGACTGAGATTAATCTATGTCAAGTTTTCAATAAGAATTAACTATGAATGGTAAAATTATAAATAGTTCTTTCAACTGTTTCTGAGACTTCCCAAAATAATTTTTTCCCTTCAGTGAATATATATTCTTTTGTAATTAGAAAAACATTTTTTAAAATGTTTGCTCCTTTAGTTCTTTGTTTTAATGGCATTTTATAGTTTTGTCCTGGTGTATTATCAAAAATTAAAAATCCTCCTTTAATTTTAAAATTTTAAAATTTCCTTTCCCTGTTTTATTTATTTCTCAGTACTTAACACCATCTAACATACTATCATTCTATTTATTTATTGAATTTTTTATTTGTCTCCCTAATATTGAGAGGCGAGAATTATTTCCTGTTTTGTTCTTTGGTGTATTCCTAATACCTACAATGGTCCCTGAGCTCAATAAGTATTATGGATCATGAGCTCAACAAGTATTATTGAATAAATAAATAAATTTTCTGACTATATCTGTGTAATATATGCATAATATATTATGTAATATTAAGGTTAGTTCTTATGCTAAGCAATATACATAGTAAAGGAATTAAGGTATCCTCATGGAATGAGAAATTAAAAATATAATTTTATAGTGAAATTATTAAGATAAAATAAAATACTGCACACAAGCCTTTCCCTTGTCAATGTAATACACTCTAGAAATGCCAATTTATTTGTTAATAATGTTCATATTATAGATTGTGCTAAAGTTGAGAACAAAGCATGTTCCTCTTATATTATGGTTTGAGAGTTGTCATCATTTGGAGACAGCCAAAAGACTCAGAGTAGAGATGGTAAAATAGTCTTTACAGATAATACACAAATATTTTTTGATGCAGTGGAAAATAAATTCTAAGAAAATTTGGCTTTTCAATGTTTGGACGATTCTTGCAATTTCCAGTTCCACTTGTATGGAGATTAAAAGGGTGGTGGCCTTGTAGCAGCTTCTACGGGAACTGGCTGGTACCCCAGCTGCTCTTGAGATCCATTTGAAACCTGGCAGGAAAATTAAACTCCAGTTCTTTCATCCCTTTCTTCTGCTGCTTGTTTGCTTTGGAGCTTTGAATCACACTCGTTAATAAGTGTTAACAAGACCTTTTAAAAGGAACAAGCAGTAAGTAGAAAAATAGAGAGTGAAGAAGAGAAATCAAACAAAAATGAGGATTAGAATGGAAAGCAAAATAGAAAGGGGCAATTTCAAAATTTCTAAAGTGATTGTATTTGGATCTGGATGTATATGATGATCTGGTTCATTACCAAACCATGGAAACAGCATCTTCTGAAAATTCACCATTTCTTTTTAACTAAATTTCCCCAATGTGCGAGGTCCTGAAAGTGAAGTCACATCATAATAAACATCATAAGACACCAGATTTAATTACTGAACAGTAGATTCATCCCGGCTGTTAGAATCATTGAAATGATGGGACCGCCAACATCCTCACCATTTTTTATTTCTTAAAAAATAAATAGTCTTGATGTTTGAAGTACTTGATGCAAGTGACTAAAAAATTAAACACAGCCAAAAACTTGGTTTGTTTTATGTGGTTATAATTTGAATAAACAGTTACTAGAAAACACATGTACTCTTTTAGTTTCTTGGAATACTACTTTGTATCCTAAATAATGATTTACTAAAAAATATTTAAGTGACCTGAATGCGGTTGAACAATTGTATATGGAACTAAATTAATTCTAGTGCATAATTTATGCACCAGATACAAATAATTAGAATAAGACTGAAAGGTTAATTTAAGTCATTTAATATTTATTGTTTTTTAATTGATATTCAATAATGATATCTTTTTAATTTCATTTTAATTCAGAATCTCACTCTGCTGCCCAGGCTGGAGTGCAGTAGCATGATTATGATAATCAGGGTTCATACCTTGATCAACTAGCCTCAGGTGATCCTTCCATTTCAGCATCCTGAGTAGCTGAGACTACCTGAGCACAACACCATGCCTGACTAATTTTTTTTTTTAATTTTTTGCAGAGATGAAGTTTTGCTATTTTGCCCAGGCTAGACTTAAATTCCTGGGCTCAGGCAATCATCCTGCCTTGGCCTCCCAAAGTGCTGGGATTACAGGCATGAGTCACCATGCCTGGCCTAATAACTGCATCTTTATGAGGTACATAGTGATATTTTGATACTTATATTGTATAGTGATCAGATCAGGGTAGTAAGCATATTCATCATTTAAAAAATTTATTATTTGTTTGTGTTGGGGACATTTAATATCCTCCTTCTAGCAATTTGAAACTTATAACATATTATTAACTATAGTCATCCTACAGTCATATAGAGCATTAGAACTTATTCCTCCTATCTAGCTGTAATTTTGTATGTCTTAACCTATTTGTATGTATAACCTATTAACCAATCAATTAAATAATTAATAAATTTAAATAGTATGTGTTGATTACCTCCTATGTGTCAAGCACAGTTCTAGATACGCATCAGTCAGCTTTTTACTGGAACAGTTTTACATATTACACAACCCTGAATCAAAGCAAGGTACAAGAACATTTATTCCTTGTTCTTGGATCTGTGAGCTGTGTGTAGCTGTGTCAGGCTTTGCCAGGCTAGATTGTGTTTGGATTTAAACATATATAGGATTCAGGTCTGCTACACTTGTCTGTCATCTTAGAGACATGTTCACATGCTTTAGATGTGTTATTTTCATGGAGGAGAACCTCTGTTTAAAAGTAACACACTGTCATTTCTTCCCACATTCCATTGACCAGAGCAATTGTCAGAGCCAAGTTCAACATAAGTAGAGCAGTAAAGTCTACTCTTACTATAGGGGTATTTATATCCTTGTAGAGAGAAAGATAATAATAAAATAATAGAATAAAAATGTATAGATGTATGTTAGAAGATAAGGTGTTAAATATAGTTGTGAGTGTAGCATTCATTGAAAAGATAAGCTTTGACCACAGACTTTAAAGATAATGAGGGATTTACCATGAAAATATGAGAAAGAAAATCATTTCAGGCTGAAAAACCAGCCTTTACTAGAATCTGCAGCTGAGAGTGTGTCTAACATATCAGAGAAAGAACAAGATATTAAAATGTCTGTAATGAGCTGGACAAGGGAAAGAGAAGTACTAGATGAGGTAAGAGTGGTAATGGGGATAGGGGTTTGAAGGGACTAATTATGTAGGTCTGTCAAGGCCATAAGAAGGATATCAACTTTCATCCTGAATGAAATAGGGAGTCACTGAGGGAGAGAAATTAGGTATAAAGATATCTACTGCATGAATTTCTTTAGGCTCAGTTGTGACATCATTTTTTTTCTTGTTTCCAATTGTTTATTTGGATTTTTTTCTTTTTTTTTAGTCAATCTGGCCAGGGTTCCATCAATCTTACTTCTTGTCCTGTTGATCCTATGATATTTTTGTCTTCTACATCCTGTAATTGTGACTTTATCTTAGTGATCCGGATTTTTCTACTGAAATTAGGATTTAGATTATTTTGCCTTTCTAACTCACTTAGATGTAATGTTAGGCTATTTATTTTTATTTTCCTGATATGTTTATGCAATGCTGTGAATTTTCCTCTTAACACTGATTTCATGCATCCCAGAGATTGTGAGATAAGATGTGTCTTTGTTTTCATTTGTTTCCAGGAATCTTTTTATTTCTATCTTGAGGTCTGTGTTGACCCACAAGTTGTTCAGCAGCATCTTGCTTAGTGTTCATGTCTGTGTATATCTTTGGGGGATTTCGTTGGTGGTAGTATTTATTTTTATCCACTGTGATCTCAGAAGATGAGTGGTATTATATACAATTTTTGTAATTTGTTCACACTTGATTTGTATATGAGAATGTGATTGATTCTGCAGAATGTTCCATGTGCTGATGAGTAGAAAGTATACTCTGTAGTTGTTGGGTGGAGTGTTCTGCAGAAACATTTGATTGAGTGTTGGTTTTTTGCCTTGATGATCTATCTGAGGCTTTTAGTGGAGTACTGAGGTCTCCAACTATGATTATTTGAATGTCAATGTCCTATCTTAGTTTACTTAGTGTTTGTTTTATAAAGCCTCACAGTCCTGTGTTGGGTGCATATATGTTTAAGATGGATATTTCTTGCTGGTGGATTGAGCTTTGTATCATTATGTAGTGCACATCTATGTCTTTTTTAACTTTTGATGGTTTGAAGTCTGCTCTGCCTGATATTAGAATAGCTACCCTTGCTCTTCTTTGCTTTCTATTTGCCTGAAATGCCATTTTCCAGCCTTTAACTTTGAGTCTGTGCATGCCCTTTGTTGTGAGTTTATCAGAGTTTACTATGAACATCGATATACAAATAAACTAGACAATCTAAAGGAAATGGAGGTTTTCTGGTATCAAACAACCTGCCAAGGTGGAAACAAGAGAAAATTTAAATTTTAAACAGACAATTCAGGAAATAGAATCAGTCATAAGAAACCTCCCTGCCAAAAAAAGCCCAAATGGCTTCTTAGCCGAATTCTATAAGACATACAAGGAGAAACCAATACCAATATTACTGAAAGTATTCCAAGCAACCAAGCATGATGGAATCCTTCTCAACTCATTTTAGGAAGCTAACATCATATTGGTATCCAAACCTGGCAAAGGTCCAACAAGGAAAGTGAATTACAGGCCAATCTCCTTGATGAACATAGATGTAAAAATTCTCAACAAGGTTTTCGCAAATAGGATCCAACAGCACATCACAAAGATTATCCACTATGACAAAGTGGACTTCATTCCTGGGATGCAGGGCTGGTTCAACATTCAAAAGACCATAAACATAATTCAGCACATTATTAGATGTAAAACCAAGAACCACATGATTATCTCATTAGATATAGAAAAAGCATTCAACACAATCCAGCACTGCTTCTTGCTAAAAATTTTTGAACACTTAGGCATAGAACGAACGTTTCTCAAAACAATGTCGTCTATGATAAACCAACATTTTGCTGTGATAGCCAACATTTTTCTCAATAAGCAGAAACTGGAAGTATTCTCCCTAAGAAGTGAAACACTACAAAGTTGCCCACTTTCACCCTTTCTATTTAACATAGCGCTGGAAGTTCTAGTCAGAGAATTAAGGCAAAAGAAGAAAATCAGGGATATCAAGTAGGAAAAGTGGAAGTTCAGCTATTCCTCTTTGCAGACCATATGATTCTATGCTTAGAAAACCCTAGGAAGTCTGTCAAAAGCCTCCTTGCACTAATAAATTACTTTAACAGTCTTGGGTTATAAAATCAGCATTCAAAAGACTGTTGAATTTCTATACACCAGCAATAGGCAGTCAGAAAAACAAGTAAAAAAACACAATCCCACTCACAATGGCCCCATACCAAAAAACCCCAAAATACCTTGGCATCCACCTAACCAAAGAAGTGAAATGTCTTTACAATAAGACTATGAAACACTGTTCAAAGAAATCAAGGATGACAAAAACGAATGGAAAAAATCTCATGCCCATGGAGTGGAAAAATCAATATTGTCAAGATTTTCATCCTAATCAAGGCAATCCAAAGATTCAATGCAATACCCATAAGATTACCAACATAATTTTTTGCAGACCTGGAAATGACAACACAGAAATTGGTATAAAAACAAAAATGGACACAAATGGCCAAAATAGTCCTTAGCAAAATGAGCAAAGCAGGAGATATCATACTTCCAGACTTTAAACTTTATTACAAAGCTACAGTAGCAAAAGTGGCATGGTGTTGATATAGACATAGGCACATAAAACAGTAGGAAAGAACAGAGATTCCAGAAGTAAAAACAAGATGTCTCAACCAATTTGTCTTTGATAAAACCACCGATAACAACCAATAAGGAAAGGAGACCATATTTAGCAAATTGTGCTGGGAAAACTGGCTAATCACATGCAGAAGAATAAAACTGAACCCTTGCCTCTTGTCATACAAGTTATGACAATTAAATTCACAAACTCACCACCACGAGTTTACATTGACAGTACTGTACAAACAACTTAGTAAGGTTTCATAACGTTGGTATATCAATGTCTCTTAACTGTGTTTGTGTTGACATGTGGTGATGTCTTGCTGAGTGGCATTCATTATTGTTGTTGCATGTTTTTGTGAAAATTCGGAGCTAGAATTAGAGCAACAAGCAAACATAAAATTTCTTGTTAAACTTGACAACAGTGGAGGTGAAATCAGGGCATGTTAGTCCAAGTTTATGGGGATAATGCCATGAAGAAAACAACAGTGTACAGATGTATTAAACATTTTTCTGAGGGGAGAGAATATGTCACTGATGAAGAGAGGTCAGCTGGACAACAACGAGCAGAACTGATGAAAACATTGCAAAAATTCATTGAATTGTGTGCCAAAATAGCTGACTGCAAGAAGCACAACAGACCAAATAAACATGGAGAGAGAAACAATTAAGAAAGTCTTAATTAAAAACCTTGGCATGAGAAAGTTCCTGAAAAAATGGTCCTAAAGGAGCTCTTGCACTGTGAAAAAAGCACCAGCTCACACAGCACAGTCTGTGAGGGAGTTTTTAGTCAGTAAACAAATAACTGTATTGGACACGATCCCTACTCACCTAATCTGGCCCCCAGTGACTTTTTTCTTTATCCAAACATAAAGAAAATATTGAAAGGAAGACTTTTTTATGACATTCAGGACATCAAGGGTAATACGATGACAACTCTGATGGTCATTCTAGTAAAAGAGTTCCAAGAGTCGCTGGAGTCAATGCATAGCTTCCTAAGGGGAGTACTTCAAATGTGACCATAGTGATATTTAGCAAAGAGGTATGTAATACTTTTTCTAGTGTGAGTTCATGAACTTAATTTTGTCAGACTTTGTAGACAAAAATCAACTGAAAATGAACCAAGGACCTAAACATAAATCCACCAACTATAAGAATCCTAGAAGAAAATGAAAGAAACCCCCTTTGGACATTGGAGTGGGCAATGAATTCATACCAACTCCCCCCAAAACTAAGATAGATAAGTGGAATGTCATCAAACTGAAAAGTTTTTACTCGGCAAAAGAAACCAGAAAGAGAGTAAAGAGACATCCCACAGGATGGGAAAAATGTTTGCAAATTATGCATCTGACAAAGACCTAACATTCAGGATATACAAAAACAACTCAAACAAAATGAAAGAACAAAAACAAACAACTCTATTAAAAAGGGAGAAGATGAGGGGCATGTTACAACATGAGAGTACCTGGTCTACTACCAGGGGGAGTGAGGGCCACCCAAAGCCCTAACTTCAGCTGCCATGTGGCCTACTTATGTAGTACTTCCTCATTTGTACCCCACAACTCTACAATAAATAAGTAAATTTTTAAATGACATCCAGTTCAGATCTATAAATATCTACATAGTATTTAAAATCATGGGACAAAAGGGAATCTCCAAGGAGTTAGGGTATGACACGAAAAGTGAGAAAGACTAAGGACAGCATAGTAAGGTCCCCAACATTAATGAAAAATTACTGTCTTGTATAATGTTTTCTTTTAACTTATTCCTACTCTACAAGAATTAATACAACCACAAATGCAAAGTGATTTTTCTGTCAGTTCACTCCTCTAATTCAGGAAATGTCTATCTAGCTGCATAATCTTTTCACTGTAGTGAAATAGTTGTTATTCATTCTTTTTATTAATAGTAGAAATATCCCTGTGGGTTACTAAACATTTTGAACTTTGCTCTGGGACAATCCAACAGATATTTATCTGGCCTCTCTTTTCTTTTCCAAAGATGGAGATAGCTCACTTCTATATCAAGCAGCCTAAGGTTTTGTTGACCATTTCTAAGAAAATTCTTTCTTTTATTTATCTGATGCTGCTTTCTCTGTAATTTTCAGGCTTTGGTTTCAGTCCTGGCCTTAGAAAAGTTACAGGATGTATTAGGCAAGGTTTTCCAGAAAAAAACAGAACCAAGAAAATATTTACAGACTCATGAAAGATTTATTATGGGAATTAGCACATGTGATTACGAAGGCTGAGAAGTTCCACAATCTACTGTGTGCAAACTGGAGAACCAGTGTAATTTAGTCTCAGTTCAAAGACCCCAGAAGGGATGAAGGGTGATAATGTGGGGCTCTGATGTCCCAGGACAGATGGATGTCCCAGCTGAGAGACAGATGGGGGCAGGAGGAGATGTAGAGAATTAGCTCTCTTTCTCCACTTTTGTGTTCTTTTGGGTCCTCAGAAGATTACGTACTCAAATGCTAACCTCTTTCAGAATCAAAAGCCTCCAGGAAAAATATTTTATTATTTTTCACTGTGTCATATAAGCTGGTTATTCAAGTTTATATACCATTCTGACCAATTTCTTCTGCATCTTATCTATTTGGTGGATTGTAATCAAATAAACAAAAAATTACTTTCCGTTTGTAGAAGACAGGGAATGCATATTCTATTTTTTAGAGTTATTATTACTTTATGAATTCTTTAATTTTATAATAGTGAAAGAGATTCTCCTTATGGAATGTGGTTTATTTATCTTAGACAAATTATGTAAAACTCTCAAAATAATATTAGTTACTACCCATGAAAATAGCCAATATGCAAGTTCAACTCTCTTACTCATGATTTTTTTTATTTTTTACTTTTTATTTCTATTTATTTATTTATTTATTTATTTTGACTTGGAGTCTCACTCTGTTGCCCAGACTGGAGTGCAGTGGCCGCTCCCGGCCACCACAGCCTCGACCTGCTGGGCTCCAGTGATCCTTCCACCTCAGCCTTCCAAGTAGCCGGAATTACAGGCATGTGCTACCACGCCCAACTGATCTTTTTTTTTTTATTATAGAGATGAGGTCTCGCTGCCCAGGCGGGTCTCGAACCCGCGGACTCAGGCAATCTACTCACCTCAGCCTCCCAAAGGCGCGGGATTACAGGCTGAGCCACCGAGCCCGGCTTATTTTTTACTTTTTAAAATGAAATATTTAATGACTTTATTAGACATACTTTCAAAATCACTATTGTTTGGGCCTTAAATGTTCAGCTCATTTAATTCTCTTTATTCAGACACCTTAAGACCTTGAACTGTTCTTTAATTTTCTTCTTTATGACAATTTGTAGCTATGTAACTGAATATTCATTGTGAGATGCTCACTTACATTCTGAGAGAATTTACTCTTAGACTATGTGATCTCCCCTAAATTCTTTAATTCTACAAAGCATACCAGAAAACTCATCTTCTTCTTGGTTATTATTAGTGTGCCATGGTCTTTTTCTCTGGAGATTTGGTCATTTCTACTTTATTAACCAGATGACTCTTTTTAAAAAATAAAAATGAAGTTTTTTTAAAACCTGTAATTACAAAAATAATAACAGTAACATTTATTATATGCTTCTTATGTTGCTAGAATTGTTCTAAGAGCTTTATATTTAACTTTTAATCATCACAAAATATCTTCATTTTAAGGCTGAGCTAGTAAAAGACCAGAGAGATGAGAGATTTTCCCATGGCCAATTGACTTAAATGAATTAGACAAACAACTGGTAAGGGACCATACTGAGATTCCATCTGAGGCAACCTGCTTTAGAGGGTGAACTATTGACCATTAGGTAGTTTTTCTTTAGTGCTTCTCTGATTTTCTGAGAGAGAAAGTTGCCACTTAGATTGCTTAAACATTGACTGGATGGTGTCTTTATAGTGTAATACGTTCCATTGTCCATTTGCTCATTTATCCATCCATATTTATTGATCATCTAGTAATGGCAAACATAATTCATGGTACTGGTGATTTAGTTTTTTGCTAAACAGAATTATCTTATCTTATTGGAGATTACACTTTAGTGGAATATTTGCAATGGCCTTTTAGAAGACTGGTCACTGTTCTAAGTACTATATATCTCATTTGATTTTTACTGACAAACGTATGAGTTAGATACAATTATCTTTACAGTAAAAAGTAGAACAGCACTCAGATATATGAGGTACCTTGCTCAAAATTTCAGAGTGCATTTACAATATGTCAGTGGAATTGGCATGTTTACTTTAATTCAACATTCAGCAAATATTAATTGAGCACCTTTCATGTTCAAGGCACTCTTCCACTACCCAGAGTATGGAAGAATAAAAGAAGGAGATAATACTGAGTCTGCATGTCTGAGAGTATGTAACAATGAAAGTGATGTTACAATTGACCTTAACAGATGAGCTTAATTCCAGTACGGTGAAGTAGGATGTATGGAAAGGGGTCAGTCTATTAGGAGCATATATGACACAAAGAGAAGGAAAAAGATAGAGATGTACTCCATGAAAGAATATAAAGTGCAATGAAAATAGTATGGATAGTATGGGAATAGTGTGCTTTTGATGGTGACAGAAGAGAAGAAGGAGATAAGGGTCAAAAGATAGTTTGGCTATGTGAGGCTACAATCTGGAATTTGGACTTGTCGTGTAAACAGCAGAATCATCCCTGAGTGTTTCAAGGCTGAGGGGGCATCCAAACATCTATGAACTTGGCAAAATATCTCTGGCAGTGTTACCAAAAATTACAGTGTTGTGAAACAATTTATAAAATGAAGTATTTGTCCTTTAAAAATATAAAATTTTGAGGATTTTTTTTTAGGGGGAGGTACTTACTCCTGCTTTAAAAGTTAAAAAAGAAAAATGTCCTATACTGTATCATCCTTAAATTCACCAGTCTGTGTGACAGAATTCAGAGTATATGGACTGAGAAGTCTTGTAGTTACTCTACTCTGGTATTTATAGTGCTCGTTAAATCTGAACCCAGCTCTTCCGGCTTTGCAAATTCCAGCAGCTACCCAATCATAAATACAAGAATGTGAGGTTCCAATGGTGGGTCACTTTTCAAGAAAGGTTAAAACTCCTTTTATTCATCATGGTGTATTATTAAACAGTGACTAAACATAGTTCTGAAAGTGGTACACAGATGAACACAGTTTTGTTTTGTTTTTTTTTTTTGAGTTGGCGTCTCACTCTGTAGCCCAGACTGGAGTGCAGTGGCCACTCCTGGCCACTGCAGCCTCGACCTGCTGGGCTCCGGCGATCCTTCCGCCTCAGTCTTCCAAGTAGCTGAAACTACAGGCGCACGGCTGTATTTTTTGATTTATTGTAGAGATGAGGTCACAGATTTATTTTTATAAATCTATATCTGAGATGAGATAGTGCTCTTGGGTCTCCAAATACTTCTCATGGTAGAGAGTGTAGTCTTGATCATCACTATAGTAAAAAAGACGTAATAAATTGCTCAACTTTCTTATAATATAAACAAATCCTTATATTTCATAGTCCTTTACAATTTATTAAATACCATTTTATACAGTACTTTGTATATAACACCATATTTTAACAATACTAAAGAATATAACATGAACAATATGATTGCTTAAAAAGATTTAAAAAAATTTTTTTAATTGACTTGGGATTTCACTCAGTTGCCCAGTCTGGTGGCACTATCAGGACTCTTTGCAGCCTTGATCTCCTGGGCTCGGGCTATCCTTCTGCTTCAGTCTGTGGAATAGCTGGGACTGACTACAGGCATGTATCACTATGCCCAGCTAATTTTTTTGATTTTTATTTTTGTAGAGATGAGATCTCACTATGTTGCCTAGGCTGGTCACAAACTCCTGAGTTCTAGCAATCCTCCAGTCTCAGACTCCCAGAGTGCTGGAATTGCAGGCATGAACTACCACACCCAGAATACATTTTAAAGTGAAATTGATTTTGAAGGTTATCAAATCTAAAGTTCTCATTTTTGGATGAGAAACAGAAGTCAGTGAACTGAAACTCATTTAAATTCATAAATGCGTCCAGATTTTCGGCATCCAGCTTCACAACTCTTTAGGCATACTGCAACTTGTGAAACAGGCAGGCCACAGGATGAGTCTCTAATATGCAGACAAACCTGAGGTTCCTATAAATTCACTGGTTTTCCCAAGGTTAAGTGGTTCATGAGTGGCTCCACCATGGGTATGTTTTGAAGCATGAAGGGGAATAGTATTGTCTTAAATTAACTGCTTATTTTCTCAAGCACTTTATAAAAAGGGATATTATGATTCATAAATGTATCTTACTCAATAATTTTATTTTTAAACAAAAACAATGTTTAATCAATATTTGCTAATACTTAAAATTGCTGACCTGTGACATGGTCAGCAGACGCCTAGCATGCCTCTGCTGACTTTTTCTTGCTCCTTTTCAATAAATTTTCTATAATGTGGACTCAGAAAATGCATAAAGAAATAATAAAATCCAGGTCGAGTCAGATATTCCAAAAAGGAGGGCACTTTTTTGTCAACTTAGAATTTTTAGTTAAGTAGCACTTATAAGTCATTTTAATTAGTTTTTTAAAAATAAATCTTAGTAAGTACAAGATAAAAAACACAACTGAAGCTTCCTTTTAAGATCGGAGGAGTTCATTGTTCTAAGATATTTCTTTTTATTATTTTATTTTCTATAGTATTTTCAAGCATCACAATTGGAGGGATGCTATCCTATCCATTGGATTACAATGAAGTGCTTCCAACTCATAATGTTGGCTATGGAATTGATTTTTGTTACATAATTAGAAATTCCGTGTTGTGTTTTGAAAAATACATTCCTTAAAATGTCAGTCATATATGTCTATAATATTATATATGGAAATTATATATGGAAAAATAAGCTTGTGCTGTTTATATTCAATGCTATATTCTTGAAGTTAAAAATAACTTTGTATGTTTTCTGGTTAAGTGGGTACTGATTAGTTCTTATATTAACTATTACTGTATTGTCAATATAAATCTTGTGCCTTTTGTTGGCCTAAGTATATCATCAGCCTTTTTAGAATTAAACTAGCGGAAATTTAATTTTAGTGGTAGAATTTCATAACCTTTGAGTAATAGGTTAACAAATGCCCACCACAAATCAAAAAGAAAAATGAGGAAATGTAAAAAACCCAAACAATTTTATTCAATACTAATATGTTTGGCTAATATGTGAAAATATAACTTGAGTTATATAATTGTTGGAAAAATTTTTTTCTTAGGCTTTAATTTCTATGTATTCTGCAAATTTTTTATTGTGTGTCTAACAAGTTCTGAGTGTTGTCATAGGCAGCAAGAACAAGAAATAAATAAGACGCAATCTTTTCCATGAACAAGACTTAGTCTATTAGAAGAGATCTGTCAAAACATTGCCATACAATTTAAGTTCCCCATCAGGGTAGACATGTCATAGAGTACCACTACCAATAGGATACCAGGAGGAGCCACATATATAATTTAAAGTGTTCTATTAACCACACTAAAAAGATAAGAATAAACAGGGGAAAATCACTTTAAGAAATATGTCATGTATGGAACATATGTGAAATATTTTCATTGTTATATGTCACTAATATAAAAAAAGATGAATGTGATGTTTTCCATCCCATTTAGCTACTGTGTCTTTGAAATCCAGCATGTATTTTTCACTTAAAATGAATCTCAGTTTGGACCATCCACATTTCAGGTGGTCTGTAGCTACATGCAGCTAGTGACTACTGTACTGGAACAGTACAGGTCTAGGTCAATGAAAGGACTAGTTATTTACACTTGAGAATATCACAGATGCCTCTCTAAGGCCGGGGGGGACTCTTGAACCAGCACAGGGAATATGCAAAGCCTTAAGAAGTGGAGCATGAGGACCTTCAAGGGATACAAGGTGTCTGAAATGAAGGACCAGTGGGACAGGTTGGAGAGGCCCACAGGGATCAGAATTTGGAGAGCTTCATCTGTGACTCTACACCTACATAACTACCCTTCAATAACTCCTCTGTCATGTCACATCCTGTGGTTTTACATCTCAATATCCTGATCCTAGTAGAAGACACGTTTTTTAAAAAGTTCCATTAAACTTGTGTAAAAAATTCTTCAATGAGTAAATGTCAGTCTTAAGAAAAAAAATTACCATGTGTCTTCATTTCAAGACTATTGCAGAAACCATCAGCCCAGTGTCTTGCCTTGAAAGACAAATTTTCAAATAACTGGGAAACCTATAGGATTAGCTCATGCTTTTCTTGGCCTCCTGAGATTTTTCTTCTTATGCCCACACTGCATGCTTGAATTCTATGCTGGCAGAAAATTTTGGTGAAATGTTTGGATTCAACCAGAGGAATGGGAGAAACAAAGTGTTGAAAATGTTCAATGCCTTTCGTCTCCTTTTACATGACATCCTCACACATATTCATGAGGAGTATCAATTTTTGACATTTATTTAACAGAGAGCATTTATTCATATACAGACTTTCAGGTAGGGACAGAGTACCCTGGAGAGATGTCATTCATTTTTTCTTGGGATACCTACCCTTCTTGTATGTGTCCAATTGAGGAAGTACAGAAAAATAGTCCAGAATCCCTAGAAACTGTGCCTAGCAAGCTGCACCTAGAAATATTTGCTAAATTTGCTTTGTGAGTATTTAGTTTGGTTATGTTTTCATTTAAGTGTTAAAAGAAAAAAAGACTGTGAGATCAAGTAACTTTTTCTAGCTATGAAGAAAACAAGATTTTCCCCATCAAATGAATGTGAAAGAATGTCATATGAAAAACAACTAAATTTCCTAGGCCTATCTCATTTTTAATTTCTCATTTTCTTTCATATTGAATCTGAATTTGAAATGCATATGTGAATGATGCATAAAATATATTATATATAATATATAATTTATATACATATAAATTTGTGAAGCTATTAACCACATATTTACCTTTCTTACTCTATTCTCCTTAAAATCTGGTTTTTCCATTTTACCACAATTTCTCTTTCAGTATTTACCCTTTTTCTCTCTCAAACCACACTTATGAATTTGGCCAACTCTTATGTGGAGTAAGCATATTTCCTATTACTGCTGTAAAAGTTCACCACTCATGTAGTGGCTTAAAAACACACAAACATATTATCTTGCAGTTCTAGAGGTCAGGCATTCTAAAATCAAGGTGTCTCCAAGGGCTGGATTCCTGCTGGAGGCTCCAAGGGAGATTCTGTTCTCTTGCCTCCTTCACGGTCTGGAGCCTGCCTATTTATGGCACTTCCTCATGATTCCCTCTCACAAACTCATTTTTCTGTCTTTTTTTTAAAGATCCCTGGGATTACATTTTACCACCTGGATAGTCCAGAATAATCCACCTATTTCAAGATTTAGCAATGACTGAGACCCAATGGCACCACTATGCAATATGTCCATGGAGTGCACACATATATGTACCCCTGAATCTAAATTTTAAAAAGATGTAGAAACTAATCACACAAGGCCCCTTCATATGTAAAGTCCCTTTTGTCAACTGTTTGGGGTGGGGGGAATTATCCTGCTTATTGCAGTGATGACTCCCAGCATCTATCTCTAACTTTCCTTTCGTTTACCAGCTGCATGCATGTGTTCACACACACCAAAAGGATCTAAGGTGAATGGTTCATCTCCCACAGAATTGGTTGCTGCGATTCCATTGGTACACCATGGATACCTCACCTTAGCACAGACTTATCTAGTTAGAGAACTGGGGATTGTCTGAAACGAAGTTTTCACTTCCACTTGCACCAAAAACTAAACCGATTATTATTATTATTTTCTTTTACTATAGAGATGTAGGGTACAAGTCAAGATTCAGTACATAAGTAATCTATGCGCAGATAAAGTTTGGGCCCATCGTTCCTCATTCCCCCCGGCTTAGGACCAAGTACCCTTTATGGTGTCATGTGCCCCAATCCCCTCCTAGCAGTGTCCCACCACTGCCGATCCCTCCCTTGTGTTACTGTGGTTAATGCTCAGGTACCACTTATGAGTAAGAATGTGTGATATTCAGTTCTTTGTTTCTGTGATAGATTACTAAGTATGGTTATCTCCAACTCCATCCCATTTTCTGCGAAGTCCATGATTTTGTCCTTCTTTATGACTGTGTAATATTTCATCATGTACATGTACCACATCTTCTTTATCCAGTCCACTTTCAAGGAGCAGTAGTCCATGTTTTTGTTATTGTGAATAGTGCTACAATAAACATGTATGTGCAGGTGTCATTTTTTGTAGAACAATTTATGTTCCCCAGGATATATTCCCAGAAGAGGAATTGCCAGATCATATGGAAGGTCAATTTCTAGTTCCTTTAGAATTTGCCACACTATTTTCCATAAAGGTTAGAATAGTTTGCACTCCCACCGACAGTGTGTAAGCATTCCCTTTTCTCTGTCTGGTTTTTTTTTTTTTTTTTTTTTTTAGTTCTGAAGCATTTTTAAATGTATACGTTCTATTTGTTCTATTTGATTCATACCACCTCTTTTCTGGTTAGGTATTATTTACTCACATTTGAACTGCTGCAAAGACTTGTGCTCTGTGTCTCCAAACCTGCTCCTTATGTGTACTCTATAGTTCCATCCATCTAAAATATAGATTTGATGATATGGTCCTACTGTGAAGCCTTTTAATATTGCCTCACCACCTATCATTATATACATTCTGTCACATTGCACATGAGGACCTCCCTGACCTGGTCTCTGTTTCTGCAACTGTATATTTTATGACACATTGAAAGATTTTCCCGCTGGTGGGTCATGATGCACTCACTGGGTTCCTTGAGCAATGTGTTTCTCCCTTTAGAAATCTGTCCATGCCTTGGTAATAACATCTTTGCACTGTATTGTAACTATCTGTGTATGTGTTTTTCTAAACTCTAAGTTTCTTAGTTGGTTTTATGTTCCCATCACTTAACGAAGTCCTCAGCACAATTTGTAGTAATAAAATTTGTTCCGTTCTTTTGGTTTTGTAAACCCTGGAGCAGAAGTCATTAAACCCCTTTAAATTATAGAAAAGATAATTTGTGAGACTTTTGGTCTCATGTATTCTGTCTGGAAGATGTGAGAAAGTTGCTTTTGGGGGTTGTAGGAACACTGAAGGGGAGTATTAAGTTTTGTAATAAAGGAGGAATTTATAAAAAACACCTGCAAAGCATGTGAGCTTTTGGTGCTTTAAAAAATGCTTATCTAAAATTTCCATGTGCCTAAAATGTAGGTCGTGTTAGTCTGTCTATCCCTTTTTCTCTATGCCTTTCTTTCTCTCTCTCTCTCTCTCTTTCTCTCTCTCTCTCTCTCTCCCCTCCCTCCCTCCCTTTCTTTTTTTTTCTTTTTAACAATATGGTTGACAGGCATCAAAAGTCACTGTTCTCATTTTTACCTCAAGCAGTTCCCACAACATTTATGCTGTTTTTCGGGTAGTTTTAGAGATAGGAATCTGTTTTTTTTTTTTAATTAAATTTTTTTTTTTTTTTTTTTTTGAGTTGGAGTCTCACTATGTCACCCAGACTGGAGTGCAGTGGCCGCTTCCGGCCACCACAGCCTCAACCTGCTGGGCTCTGGCAATCCTTCCGCCTCAGCCTTCCGAGTAGCCGGAATTACAGGCGCGCGCTACCACGCCCAGCTGATTTTTTTTATTTATTGTAGAGTTGAGGTCTCGCTGCCCAGGCGGGTCTCGAACCCGCGGGCTCAGGCAATCCACTCACCTCAGCCTCCCAAAGGCGCGGGATTACAGGCTGAGCCACCGAGCCCGGCTTTAATTTTAATTTTTATTATAAAGATGTGGGGTACATTTCAGGGTAAGGTATACAAACATTGATCATGTAGGTACCTTTGTTGATGAGGTATGCCCCTCCTTCTTTTAGCAGTTTCCCTCAACAGCCAATCCTAACCACCCCGCCCCCGCCACCCCCGACAGTTTCCTACTACTGCAAATCTCTTTCTTATAGTATTATAATTGTTCAAGCTCTGTCTATGAGTGAGAACATATGGAACTCTGTTCTTTGTTTCTGTGATAAATCACTGAGTATGATCTACTACAAATCCAAGTTGCTGCAAAGTTCATATATTTGTCTTTCTTTATGGCAGCATAATTTTCCATCATGCATATGTATCATCCACTTACACTTTTTCTCACCCTTCTTTCTGCTTCACCCTAGATTTAACCTAACCATGACCTAAACAGTTTTCAACTGCAGTTTTGTTTTCATCATTTACATATCTTTCTTTTTTTTCCCTTGTGTTAGGGAAATTCAAATATAGCTAGTTCATTTTGAGTGGTCTAAAATATGCTTGTAACTTTAGTTAATTACATCTTGTTAGAGAACACATACTATTGTGAAGCAATTATACCTGATATTTAGGGTTTTTTTCAAGGTTATTTAACATAAAGAGGGAAGAAGAATAAATTAGTCACTATTTGAAATCATATAAAATAATTTTTACCTCAAGCAGTTCCCGCAATGTGTTTGTATGTAGGTGTATACATATGTGTACAACCTTGCTGTGTTTGTTTATACCCAGAACTCATGTGAGAATGTTCTGATGACAAACGTGATGGAAGGTGGAATTTATACCCAGAACTCACATGACAATGTTCTGCCACAAACATGATGGAAGGTGGAATTTTTTTCCTAAGAATTTAGTATTTGCCTTTTCGGTGGTGTTGACCTACCCACGAGAACATGCCTCTAGCAAAGGATCTCCTTCATCCCTCTTCAGAGGAGGAGAAGAGGAAGCACAAGGAGAAACGCCTGTTGTAGCCCAACTCCTACTTCATGGACGTGAAATGCCCAGGATGCTATAATACCACCATGATCTTCAGCCATGCACAAACAGTAGTTTTGTGTGTTGGCTTCTCCTCTGTCCTCTGTCAACCTACAGGAGGAAAAGCAAGGCTCATAGAAAGGATGTTCCTTAAGGAGGAAGCAGCACTAAAAGCACCCCAATCAAGATGAATGGGAAACCATCCCAATAAATACATTTTTAGATTTTAAAAATTTCAGTATTTACCCTAATATCACTGCATGTACTAAAATAAGACCACTCAGATGCCAAGCTCTCTACTGCAAGTGGCTACTGTGAATATGGAGAATGTTTGTCTTCCTTTAGCTACCCCACAGGTTAAACTTTCTATCTTGCAGTGATGAGGTATACACTCTTCTTGACCCAGAACTGCCAAGGTATGACCATGTTGACCCTGCATCTGAGTCCCACTCAGGATATTAGAAAGTAGTGCAAAGATACAAGGACAGATAAATCTTTTGAGAAGGTAGCGTCAAGATACTATAGTGAATTTTCAGGGAGTGGGATTTTCTAAGCAGACAGTTTTTAAAGGGAAAGTAATGGCTATGTTTTCAACCACTCACCTCTCTTCAATTTCTATCATTGTCTAAACCTAGTTCTCTAGCTCTCCATTCATTTATAGAGTCATCTGAAAGTCTTGCTGCAAATAGTCTCTACCTATTAAGTTGACTAGAGTTGATTTGCATGCTTGATACTAATACTGCTAATTTGGTTAGCAGTTAGTGAAAGGAGAATACTGAGAAGAGAGGTATCTTAGGAAGGGTTGCCCAAGAAATCAACTTTGAGGGAAGAATTTGAGTGCCAGTGGTTTATTTGGAAGGTACCTTCAGGAATCATTATAGGGAAGTGGAAAGGTAAGATTGAAGGGAAGGAAGTGACAAGTAGAATACAGGTGAAGGTCTCTGGAGTTCAGGCCTACTGGAAAAGAGCACCTATCGAGTGTGGAAGCTGATGTATTTATCCTTGAATTTCCATTTGTCGTGTGCTGAGGTCACTTTCCAGAGTTGTTAATTCCCCAATATTTCCATTCTGTCCAGGGCATAGACTGAGAAAGACTCTTAGCCTAAGAACCACAAATGCTTACAGTAGGACACTTTCAGTCCATCTGGGAAGAGTGAGTACTAAGAGTGAGTACTAAGAGCACTATTACTGTGGTAGCTGTTGTGCTGTGTCAACTTGACTTTGTTATATAGTCATACACAAATACAGATGTTGCTGTGAAGGAATTCTGTAGATATAATTAAGGGTTTCAATACAGTGTCTTTGAATAAGGGGAATATCCAGGATGATGTGAATGGGCTTAAGTGAGTCAGTTGGAAGGCCTTGAAAGTAGGGTTGACATTCCCTGAGAAAAAGAATAAACTCCCCTGGAGGATAACAACTTCAATCTGTTTCCCATGGAGTTCTATCCTGATTGTAACCTTCATTTCTTGTGGACGATGGCATCAGTCATGCCATGGGTTCAAGGCTGCCTCTTCCCGACCACCTGTTCTATGGATTTAGGACTTGGTTCTTCACTCCCCACAACCATGTTTTCTATCTATCTACCCACCCACCAATTCATCAATCTATCAAGAGAGATAGATTCTTATCACATGTATAATCTTAAAAGTTCTATATCTCTGGTTGAAATCTGACTGGCGTAGATGATATTGGTATTTGGAATTAGCTGCTGCCCTAACAAATACATACAAAATATGAAGGTGACTTTGACGCCAACTGGATGGAGGTGGGAAAAAGTTTGAGGAATATTTTGAAAAGTATGATAGAGAATGCCTAAGTTGTCTTCAAATGATTATAAGTAGAAATATGAGTTATATGAGCCTTTCTGGTACAGGCTCAGGAGGAAGTGAGGGGTATGTTATTGGAACAGAAGCAAAGGAGGTCCTTGTTATGTGATGGCAGAGAATTGTCTCCTATGGGAACAGTGGAGAATATAGTTTTCTCTGGCTGGTAGTAGAAGGAAAAGTTAGAGAGGTTCAAAAATCAAGAAGGAAGTGACGTACTGTTTATGTTTCAAAGATGAAGAGGGCATGCCCATGCCACCTACCTCTGGTGTACAGACTTCTTCCCCTTTGTTATCATCTTTAGTCTTCGTGGTTCTGGAAAGAGAGTGGAGAACTGGACATTTCTACAATGATCTGATGGAGAAGGAAAGTACCTGGACCTGGTTCATGGACCCACCTTTAGATCAACATCCTATTGCATTGTCCCTTGATAGTTCATGTTCTGGTGCTTAGTCTCTATTAGGGCTTAATTGCATGTAAGAATCTACTTTTCAGATGTGACTAGTTCTTTGCTAAAGATATGATTTTTTTTTCATTTCCTAAGTCTGTGCAGTAATTTTTGTCTGTGGCTTTACAGAAATTAGTCATAATGTTTTTAATCTACCAAAAAGTCCTCCTGTACCATAAGAGCTGCAAGTCATCTGAACAAAGTGGAAGAGTACTTTATACTATAACCTGAAACTACTGCAGAACCATCTTGCTATGGATCTCATTAAAAACTGACAGCCTTCTGAATTACCCATTACATTGAATAAAACAATATCACTAGTGTTGTATGCAGTTTTTAGATCTCAGTGGAACCTCCAAAAATGTTAGGGCACACTCCCAGCAAGACCTCCAGAATGTTAGGTCAGGCCTGCTGGGGCTGTGGGTGTCTGGTGTGTGTACTGATGTCACATGCAAGATCAAGATGCAAAGAATTGCACAAAAGTCAGATTAGAAAATATAGCTTATTTTAAAACTGAATTAGGGAGACACACACAGAGAGAGAGAGAGAGAGAGAGAGAGAGAGAGAGAGACTGAGAAAGAGAGAGAGAGAAAGACTCACATCCCTAAGGTAGGGAAGGGGGCCAAAGCCCTGGTCATAGCTCAGAGAACACATGGCCACACCATAGCTTAGCAAGGCAATGGCCACTGGATGCTCCTGGTTGAGTCCTTTTAATCCTTCCCTTTGATGGGGGAAGGTCATTAAGGTGATTGGGTAGTGGTCTGCTCCACATCATCAAGATGGGGCAGGTAAATACTGACATCAGTTAATGGACAGAAGGCAGATGGGTGAGTTAGTCACATGATTGCTGCCATGGTGGTGGGCTAGATGGGAGGAGACAAGGAAATGGGTTTTTCTGCAAAAGATCTGTCAGATGTTTCCAATACACAAGCTCCATAGCAAAAAGGTGGTTTTATTATCATTTTTTATGACTTTAGCCAGCTAAGGGGTGATCTTTCTCCTTGTGCTTTTGACAAGGAACCTGAAAGTTTCTTAGAGATTATTATGCTATACTGTGAATTGAAAGGTTGGGCTGTCTGTGTCTTGCATCTCATGGAGATCTGCCAAGGTGGTGGGTTAGACTGACCGTTTGGCCTGCAGTAAAATGTCTGAACACTTCCTAAAACCTGCCTATTGGAAATTTATCTATGTATAACCTGTGCTAGATTCAAAGTGTGTCAGTCTAAGCAAAAATGACTTTGCTGAGGCAAAATGTGAACTAAGTGATTTCTAAGCTTCTTGAGGTCCCTCCTTTCAGCATTGTTTCCAAAATCCAAAGAGGCCACCTGAGATTATCAGCACCTTGCTTTTCACCACCAGTGGTGAATTGAAGTCCAAACAAAGAGATAATGCATTGGTTTTGTAGTATCTTTTCTCATAAAATACAGGGGGTAAATTATATTGATAAGTTTATGAAACTGGTTACTTGTTAGTAGCCAGATAGGCTTATGGTAAGAAAATAGAGGCTATCAAATAAGGTTGCAGAATAATAGCCAAAAGTCATTCTTTGAAGCACTTAAAAAGACACACTTTTTATTATGCTCTGAAGAGCATAATATGTTGCAAATCAGGCTCAATATTTTATAGTAAGAAAGTTAAAGTCAAAAGGAGGTTAAATTTATATTTCTGACAAATTCTTCTACACTGAATTCTAGACCCTGATAGAAGAGGAGTAGAATACTGGACCTGGATGGAGATATTTGGGAGAATGAACATGAGAATCTTGATCCATATGAGCCAGTAGGAATAAGTCCCCTTCCCCCATCTTGACAGAAGAGAGTAGTATCTCATCATCTCATCACCTGAAACTATGCAAAGAATTCACTCAAGATTGGTGACTCATAAGGTGATGCCTGTTCTACTCACTTTTACTTTGCCCTACTTTTCCTAATTGCTTCTGGACAAATCATATAAGGCAGGTTGTGTTGACCAGGAAAATGATGTTCCTGAAAGAGCAACAAAGGAATTACTTAACATACAACTATAGGCCAGGCTAACTTGTACTAATCAGAACTTGAAAAATTTGCCTGGGAATGGATCTTAAAGGTCTAGACTACGTAAAACAGAATATGAACCTGGAGAAGAGTGCCTCTATTCATATGGGTGCTATCTTAGTAAGTTTTGGCTGCTACAACAAAATATTTGACCCTGAGTAATTTATAAATAATAGAAACTTATTGCTCACAGTTCTGGAGGCTGAGAAGTCCAAGATCAAAGCACCAGCAAATTTGCTGTCTGGTAAGAGCTCTTTGCTTCATGAATGACACCTTCTTGCTGTGTCCTCACATGGCAGAAGGTACAAACAGGCTTTTTTATAAGAGCACTAATCCTGTTACTGAAATGTCAGGGATTTGGTTGGCATTCAGTTGTTCATGGCATAGAAAGTCAGTCACTGAGATGAGTATTGCCAGGAAAGACGTTTTATTGCGTAGGACAAACCGAGGAGAATGGGAGATTGATTCTCAACTCCGTCTCCCCAATCTACTGAAGTCAAGGGTTTCGATAGTAGGGCAGGAAAGTAGAAAACAGAAACTAGAAAAGGGATAAGAAAGAGGAGTTGGTTAACAGGAATTGGGGAGGGGTAAGGAAAAGAAGGTGGCAAACATGTGGGGTCTGGCATCTCATTGTCTGGATGTGGTGATCTGGTGATTTTCTGTTTCTTGATACTGTAGGCCTGAAGGTTGGTTTCTGAAAAAGAAATTTGGATAAGACAAATGCATGTTCCCAGCTTTAAGTCTAGAAGGGCCAATTTCTATGTGTACTCAAAAAAGGAGACAGTAACCATTAGGACTATGGGGAAGTTGGGCTGGTTTCAGTTCCAATCACGAGGGCTCCTAGTCACCTCTGAAAATTTCTACCTATTAATACCATCAGCCTGGGTGGGGAATTATCAATTTTGGCAGTGCACAAACATTCAGTCATAGCAGCTACAGTCAAGAAAACAAAAAGCACTTACCTATTATATCCACAGAAATGTATCTTTTGTGTGTGTACATGTGTGTATGTGTCTGTGTGTATGTCTGTGTTTTCTCAGAATTTGCAAAAGATTAGAAATCTTTTGAAGCTCAGGACTCAATTGTATCTGCCCCTTACCTCCTTTAATTTCAATAAATATGGGTTGACCAAATGGTGTGCAAATAATACACGAGGAAGGCAGTAAATAAATAAAAATAAGCCGGGCTCGGTGGCTTAGCCTGTAATCCCGTGCCTTTGGGAGGCTGAGGTGAGTGGATTTCCTGAGCCTGTGGGTTCGAGACCCACCTGGGCAGCAAGACCTCATCTCTACAATAAATCAAAAAATCAGCCGGGCGTGGTAGCGCATGCCTGTAATTCCAACTACTTGGAAGGCTGAGGCGGGAGGATCGCCGGAGCCCAGCAGGTCGAAGCTGCGGTGGCCAGGAGCGGCCACTGCACTCCAGTCTGGGCGACAGAGTGAGACTCCAACTCAAAAAATAAAAAATTAAAATTAAAAAAATAAAATCACAGCACCAAATTAAAATACTTTTATAATAATGGAATATATTATAACAAGTGTGTCATTCATTGATACCAGCTATGCCTGAAAGTAGATGTTTTGCAATATAAGCTAGTTTTAAGAGGATAACACTCATCAGATTCTTAAAAGGAAGACTGCACTTAATTTGATTTATAGTTTTGATTGGTGATGACAAAGTTTTCATTAAAGTTGTAAACTTCAACTCTTATTGTAGGAATGTCAAATGATCAAAAAGAGTGGGTACCAACTGAACTATATGCAAGTAAAGTATCACTGTTAAAAACAAAAAACGAAACAAAAAAAACCTCCTAGGTTCTAAGAATAGTTGGCAACTTGGCAAAAATACACCTGGCCAGTTAAACTTCTTCATTCTGCAAACATTAAATAGCATATTTTCATTACAAACTTAACAGTCAGCGCATAAGACTAAACTCTGAAATGCCTGTGATTATGCTTGTGGGCAGGGACTGCTATGATTGGCTGGGTTTCAGATATGAATGTTTGTGTAGACAGAGCAATACCAAAAGGCATTAGATCAGACCCAATCTCCACCAGACACCGCGGAGGGGGGCTGATCTGAGGGGAGGGAGTACAGGTTTCTTCATTTGCTTTCACCATTGAGCTGCCATCATATGAAAGTCATGTTACCTTCAGAGACCTACCCACCCATGAAAATAGGAGCAGTCTTTCCCCCAAATGCCTCAAAGAAAAGGAAATAGAATTGCCACCCATGGAATGAAGCATGGTTAGTGGTGGTTGGGAGCAGTACTGTTTTTCTAAAGTAACAGGCAGAAGGAAGCAAAGCATGCTGCTTTCCTGGCCTACCTAATTTTTCAGTTTATTTATACACCTGAATCTCAACCGAAACAACACAGTTAATTGGGAAAACAGAATCACTCTTTAGCTAGTGAGAGGAATATTAGAAAACCCACTTCATTGTAACAGGTCTTATTTATTTATTACAACATGGCCCGGGGCTAAAGTATAAACAGCACAAACTGTTACTCTTAATTTTTATTTTAAAACATTTTAGAGATTTCATATGGTCTGAATTCTTTCCCGGTCACTTCCGACTTGGTCCCTACTGTCAGCCTCACCTTTATTCCTAGTCTGCAGGTTCTTAAGATAAGTTGATGACAGGAAAATATATTTTTGAAAAGGCTAAGCTCAAAGTATTCTAAAACAAATCTCTGATTGTAGGCTTCCTCTCTTGAACGTTTTATGGCCAGTTTTTATCATTTAAGAAAACTTTTCTTCTTTTCCTAAGAAAATAAAAATAAAATCGCAGTCTCAAATTGAAATCTCCCACTTCTGCTGCAAAACTTATGATGTCATCAAAATCTATTACATTTTTATGCCCCTATAACTTAGTTTAAATACATTTTATCTTTCCTCTCAGAGTCTGTTTATATCTGACTTCAGGATTATTTCCATCAGGGAGCTACAATGTCATTTTTATTCTACTAAAATAAACATTTCTCCAATTTTGTGCAAGATCTTTTTCAAATGTAGATACCTTAACCATGGATTCTTTCTACTGGGTAATTCGAATTAATGTTTGAGAACTTTGACCGACTTGACTTTTCCTTTTATTATTCAAATATTGAAATGCTCAAAATAAAACTTTAATTTGCAAAGGTGGAAACGCACCCTCCTTAAGAAACATGACCTCACATTATAATAGTTGATGCAAAAATGAATTAGAAATTTTAAATAGCCCTTGAATTAAGACATCTTCTTATTAGATTCAATATATTTGACTTTTTAATTTTTATTCCTCTCAAACCTTTACAATTGTATACAAATAAATTTTAGTTATCTCAATTGACTTACACTTTCAACTCTTCTCTAGTATGAACTAAAGTGAGACATTATAGTTTTATTAGAAATGAAGTCATCTCTGTATATACTTGGCCCTTCAAGTTTCATAGCAGTGGTTCCACAATATTTTAAAGGTGAATTTTTACATTTATACTTTTACAGATAAAAATGTACCCTAAACTGTTTCAGTAACTCACTCCAAATCACACCACCAGTTAGTAACTGGGCTGAAATCAGTATCAGGTTTGCCATTTTTATTTTATGTGATGTAGTATATCAAGTTTTATTATAGACAATGATTCTGGGAACAGAGGTTTTGTATATTTACCGTGTTTGGTTTGAAGTTGTTTATCTAAATGTACTAAGGTAACTTTTTTGATTGCTGTAACTTCTCATTTCTCCTTAAGGAACTATCATGATTAGATCTTGGGTCATGTCAAAACTGCCCATAGCCTTTGTTAATTCAGCCTTGGTGGTTGGTGAAGGCTTAGGAGATCTTGAGTCATAACTTGTTAGTTTAGGCTTGGGGGTGGAGAGGGGGTTATGGAGTATAAATTCTGAGTAAGTTGTACTGTCAGGGAGTGATTTTTTTTTTCAGGTGAACACACTGATTTGCTCCCTGATTACGTGGTATCAGATTAAACAACCATTTCTCCCAGTCCTCTGCATCTTGTGTCTGATTGACCTGAGGGAGAGAACAGCTGGTTTGGTTTGTGAGGCCAAAACAGTTTAACATTAGCTATTTGACTATAAACAACAACAAAAAAATGACTCAACTTTTCTGAGACAGAGCTTCCTCACCTGTAAAACAGGAACGGCAATACCCAAATCTAATAGTCATGAGGATTTAATGAGATGAAGCATGCAAACACTTTGCATAATGGTTAGCACATTGCAATAACTCAACACAATTATTCTATGACTCTTACTTGGAGAGGCTTCTGTCATTGGTGAATGAAACATTTAAAGATAACATAGTTCCTCAGAATTCAGAATAAATTGCCATGATATTTAGATTAAAATTAATCTACATGTAGTACATACTCATTTTGTTGTTATAACAATTAGTTCATTAATATAAACCAATCAATGAATATAAATTAAGACTTTTTGTCTGAGTCATCTGTTTTCTCATTCTTTAACAGCCTAATCCCTTTATCTCCAAACCTAGGAAAACATTTTTCAAAGTCTTACTATTTATTGTCAAAGAAATTAGATGAATGTGTGTTTAGAGATTAGTATAAAGCTATTCCAGCTAGTCAAGAGGAAAAAAAAATCAAATCATATATCATAAATAGCAATGCATAAATAACATGTGCTGACTAGAAAGAATTATTTTAAAAATAGTGCTGAAATTCACATTAAATTTACATTATACTTTTGTTAAATAATAAATACTGACAAGTCAAGCTGACAATAAACGACTAACATAAAAATACATTTAAAAAAAAATTTTATTTTAAAGATGTGGGGTATAGTTCAGGGTTAGGGATACAGACGTTGATTAGGCAGGTACCCTTGTTGATGAGGTATGCCCCTCCCTCCCCTAGCAGTTTCCCTCAACTGCCAACCCCACCTCCTGCCAATTTTACACTACTACCAATCTATTTCCTATAGTATTATGATAATTGTTCAAGGTTCACTTATAAGTGAGAACATATGGTATTCTGTACTTTGTTTCTGTGATAGATCACTGAGTATGATTATTTTTCAATATACTTCCCTCATTGTTCCATGCTGTTTTCTATTCTCCAGAAAGAATCTACAGTGATGTCTTAAAGTATATATTACGTTATTGGACTTCATATTTAAAACCCTCTGATGGCTTCACTTATCAACTGAAAGAAGGCCCATTCTTCTTTTGGCCTAGGAAGTGCTACATGATCTGGTTCTTGCTTCGTTCTTATTTCTTCTCCTTCCTTCCATCTTCTTCCTTGCTTGCTTTGCCACTGTCACAGTGATTTTCTTAATAATCCTGGAACACGTCCAGCTCATTTCAAATTTAAGATCATTCACTGAGAGAGCCTTTCCTTACATTACTAACTTCTCATTTGACTCATTACTTAAGTTTCTTTTCAAAAGTCTCATAGTCCTCCAGAGAACTTGCCTGATCACCTTCTGGCCTCTCATTTTGTCTGCATAATATTTCCCAATACGCACAAGTATATGGAGCAGGGGGGACACAAGAATGGAATTTATTTATTAAAAATTGTTAGCAGGGCTTGGTGGCTCAGCCTGTAATCCCACGCCTTTGGGAGGCTGAGGTGAGTGGATTGCTTGAGCCCGTGGGTTCGAGACCCGCCTCGGCAACTTGGTGAGACCTCATCTCTACAACAAATCAAAAATTAGCCGGGTGTGGTAGCGCGCACCTGTAGTTCCAGCTACTTGGAAGGCTGAGGCAGAAGGATCGCCGGAGCCCAGCAGGTCGAGGCTGCGGTGGCCAGGAGTGGCCACTGCATTCCAGTCTGGGTGACAGAGTAAGACTGTGACTCAAAAAAAAATTGTTTATTTTTTCTTACGTGTTTAAACTTCAGTCACCTTCAATGTAGTCTTCATTGAATGACGCCATACACCTGTGAAGATACTTTTTCCACTGCTCAAAACAGTTTTTGAACTAGTCAGTTTGTCATTTTTTCTTTCATCTCTTCCACACTGACAAAACATTTCCCTTTGAATACTTTTTTTCATGCAGAAAAACAAAAAATGTCACTGGGGGCGAGATCAGGTGAATAGGAAGGCACAGGGGTCATGCTGTTTTTGACCAAAAACTGCTGAACACTCAGTTCAGTGTGGGCAAGTGCACTTGTAAATCACCTATCATAAAGTGGACAGATGTGTTGAAAGAATCTCCCAAAACAAAATTCACTGAAGCTGAACGTAGCCTCTCACAACAAGCTCCCACAATGATGTCAGTGAGTTCCTAGAACACTTACCTAGCAAGAGACCCTCTAAAAGATAGCTCCGTTTTTTGGGTGGGGCACCCCCTCATATTTGAATTAGAGTGTAATAAACAGTATAATACAATCAGGAAGCAGTTGTTTCCTCCATTTCTGCCTAAACATTTTTTTATAGTACTTCCCTTGTTGATGGCATCTTAGGTATGATCTATAACTATTTGGTCATTTCTATAATTACCATCCTTAATTCCATGTTCTCTGTTCTATTCTTTTGGCATTCCTATTGAGCTATTATAGATTTTTGGTATCTACTATCCATAGTGTTTTCAGGCCATCAATTTTAACTTCATCTACAACCATTCTTTTATTTGACCTATCCATCAATTTTTCTGACATATATCTACATTTGTAACTTTATCTACTCTGTGTGTCTATTTATCTAAATCCAACATATATATGTGTGTGTGTAGATGCGTGTGTGTGTGTGTGTGTGTGTGTGTGTGTGTGTGTAAAATCTCTAACGGATCCTAATGGCAATTTGCTTTTGTTTCATACTTTATTGGACTTCCTATTTAAAACCTTCTGATGGCTCCACTTATCAAGTGAAAGAAGGCTCATTCTTCTTTTGGCCTAGGAACTGCTACATGATCTGGTTCTTGCTTCGTTCTCATTTCTTCTCCTTCCTTCCATCTTCGTCCTTGCTTAATTAACTTTAATTAATTATATTTCTTTTAATGTCTTCTTCTGATTGCTTTAGTACTACCATTTTCTTGGGTGTATTTTGGTTTGTTATGTAATTATATGGTCTCCACACTTTTCAGATAATTTGGAATCTTTGGCTGTGAGCTTATCTTTCGTTCACAATTCCTTAAAAACTTATTGATACTTCTTTCTAGGTGGAGTCCACCTAGGTGAGAGGGAAAGAAATTACTTCCAGAGTTCATGTTCCTCACTTTTTCAATAAGATGAGAGATTGATGGGATAATGACTTTGCATTTGGCCTTCATCTTCTCTCAGCTTTGACTGGTTGGTTGACTGTTTGAACTTTTAACTAGGTGGTCCAGATCAGTTGCCTCTCCCTCACCCTCAGCTTCCACCACCTCTAGTTAGAGATATTATTGTGATTGATCTCACTTTATTTGGCATTCTCTTCCATATGTTTGCAACCTGTCTTGAGATTTCCCTCTTGGTTTGAATCTCATGTTCTTTAACACTATTACATTATGAGTATAGTGTTAAGAACCCATATAGTATAACGAACTCACGTTTATTTGGGGTAGATAAGGAAAATAAAACATTGTTGATTAGATAATTTAACCTGAGCTTCATAGATGCCTGAGCCAGAAATAAAACATGATCAACTCTTTAGACTGAGAAAATACAAGGCTCTAGTTTGTAAAAGAGTTTGTTATAGCAGCATCAATGTATGTGAGACTTGTTCCCTACTTCCTGAAGTACATATAATACAAGGTTTTGTGTTAGACATTCAGTGTTTACTGGATGTCTATTCTGGTTAGAATACTGTCATACTTAAAAAGAAAATATCTCTTATCAGAAATTAATTTAGACCCAAAGAACATTGGACATTTAAACAATTGGCTTAAGCAAATTTCTTATTTTAAAAAAGTCAGTGTCTTTTTTTTTCCATTTACAATGGTTAATTTCTTCTTTTTTTTTTTTTTGAGTTGGAGTCTCACTCTGTCGCCCAGACTGGAGTGCAGCGGCCACTCCCGGCCACCACAGCCCCGACCTGCTGGGCTCCGGCGATCCTTCCACCTCAGCCTTCCGAGTAGCTGGAATTACAGGCGCGCGCTACCGCGCCCCGCTGATTTTTTGATTTATTGTAGAGATGAGGTCTCGCTGCCCAGGCAGGTCTCGAACCCGCAGGCTCAAGCAATCCACTCACCTCAGCCTCCCAAAGGCACGGATTACAGGCTGAGCCACCGAGCCCGGTTTACAATGGCTAATTTCAATCCCACCTTTAAACGACCTGATGGAATAGATAATGATAATACTGAAAGAGAATGTTTCTTAGGTTTTATTCAGGCAAAAGTTGACAGAACAGATTTAAGTAAACAGGAAGTTATTTGACTGGTAACCTGATTATACTTTCAATAGGTCTCAACTTTAGAGACCACTGATCACTAAATAGCAAATGTATCCTTGTAATGTTCCTTTAGGTTTTATTTAAGCAAAAGTTGACAGAACAGACTTAAGTAAATAGGAAGTTGTTTGACTGTTAATCTGATTATGTTTACAATAGGTCTTAATTTTAGAGACCACTGATCACTAAGCAGCAAATGTATCCTTGTAATTTTTAAAATTCTCTATCTTTCCCACGGGGAAATAGAAAGCTCACCTTGGTCCCCAAATTTTCAGTGCTTAACAAAGTTAATACAATAATGACGTTCCCCACCCTTAGTGTCGTGTTTAAGATTCAAATTGGTGTAGAAGTTTCCATTGAAATTGTTAGGGGTTTTTTTGGTTGTTGTTCATTGGACATGATTTTTGGGCTGGTTTTGATGTTACTCATTTGTTTTTGGATCAGCTTTTACCATATGGCTGAGATTTTTTGTGTTGTGGTAATTCTAAGTTGCAACACTGCTCTTCTGAAAAGTGGAACTGAATGGAAATTAAACCTTAAAAAAACACTATGTCTGAACAATGTTAAACATCTGCCTTGAACTGACAAGGCAGGGAAGGGCATTTCTTGTGAACCTAAGACCTGAGTTGATCTGGTTTTAAAATAAATACCAGCTTGAAAATGAAATCTTATTATGTAAATGCAGCTGTTATTTTAGTTTATAGCTAGAAGTACAGAAAATAATTTAAAACTCTAAGTTACCAAATAAGAGGATTTTTAACTTCTTACAGGGACGTATTAGGTTCAGCATAATGTTGACTTTTCCTGTTTAAATATTCTGTTTTGAATTAGCCTTTGGAAAAGTGGTGTTATCATTTTCCTTGAAAATTCTTAACTCTATCAGACTGTCTTATTTAAAAATGGAAATTAATTACTGACATATAGTTGAAACCTTGCTTTTATATGGGAAGTTTGACTGAAAATATAAGTGCTGCATGCAATGGGTGTTTATGTTCCAAAAATAAAGTTTCAACATAATTGTGAATCCTCCTCTTGTCATCCCTCCTACCCCTATGGAGTGGAAAGTTGTTTGTGTTGCTAACACTATTCAATTTTTAATCAGTACTCCTGTTAGTAGTAAATAGAATTCACATCAACATAATCTAGTCTTTCTTTTGTAGTTTATTGTTATTTTTCTTTACATTAAAGCAAAAGCTTATCTCCAAGTTAAAAGTGTGTATGGGGAAAAAGTTCTATTATTTATAAAAAAAACAATTTTCTTTCAGAGTGTTTTATTGAATGCCAATTAGACAAAATATAATGTGGATCTAACAAAAGAAAGATAAAAATATATATTAGAGGAACTTGAAATCAAAGGAAATTTTACATTAATATTACTGATCACTTTTTGGTAAAAATATCAATAGTTTGATGGTTTTACAGAAAGATATGATTGCCCAGGAGGCCAGATGACTTAGTGGAAATATCACTGAATTTTGAAACCAACAAAAAAATGACCTGTGAAAGAAACCAAGCCAAAACAAATTAAAGTTGAAGTGGTTTTCTCATGGTGCACACCCATGAAATAGCTTTGTCATGATTTTATATTGGCAAGAATTTCATCAAGATAATAATGAGGCAAGGGGATAGACATTGCTTGCGGACTACATCAACCTTATTACCCATTTTTTTTTTAGTTTAGTATTGGAAAGTAATACCAGGGAACTTACAAATCCTCAGCCTAACATTTTTAGTAAATAACTGCAATTATAGAATTTTAGGGAAATTATTTGAATGAGCTTGATTTGTTTTTGTTTACAAATTACTTCCCTTCACAGTCCAAAACTGGGACCTGGTGAAATATTTTACATACAAAATATTATTTAGTTCTCATGACAACTCTATGAGATAGGCAAGTTTATCATCCATATTTTACAGTTGCAGAGACTGAAACTTAGGAAAGTTAGGCAATGTTCCCAAGATGGCACAAGTAGTTGGGGGGGGGTGACGTGGAGAAATGAACAGGACCATCTCTCTCTGAGACAATCCTTTGTACCATGTTTCATGGCAGCGAGGATGGGGAAGTGGGGCAGTAACTTCATGTGTGCGAGTCAGGAGGAGTGCTGTTGCATCTGGGGACAAATAAAAATAAGTTGGCATAAGATCATGGAAGGAGTAGAATGCTCATTATAAAAGTTTTGAATCTAATTTTGTAGGCATGGCAAAGGTGGGTTTAGGCTATTTCTGAACCACCAGAATGGCTTTATTCTAGGTTTGAGTCTAGATCTCTAGTACTTGAGAACAAATTCATATTGGACAATGGAGACATTATAAATAAGCAATCATTTCTTTATTCAATAGTTCTACAATTGTTTAGTGTTACTCCATAAAATTATATGTCCTTGAAGTCTGTATATGTGCATTAATTTTTATTTAAAATTGTTAAAAACGCATGTCTCCTGCAAAAAATTTATTAACTGCCATTTTTGTTCCAAACTAATATATTGCATTTTCATAATTTTGATAATATAAATAGTGATGCAATTAATATATTTGACCTATCTTTATTCTATCAGTTAAACTCTTTTTTTGAAAATATTCAAGATGTAATTGCTGGTTCAAATAGTATACACATTTTAAATTTGAATCACAACATATTTAATATGTATGGATGTGAAAAGAACGAAAAACCAAAGTCATAGGTTTTAAAAACTGTACTTTTTAACTTTTGCAATCTCAAAGATAATTAAGTTAAAATATTCTAACAAGCACTTAGAAATAGGTCTTTGAAATTATTGAATGATTCTATATTTATTCCTAGAAATTAACTTCGATCAAATTTCACTTTATGCATTATTTTCATTTTTTCTATTGTTTATCTTTTCATTGTGATTTCAGTAAAAATGGACTTAGAAAGTTTCATGACTGTATACCTATGTGGTCTCCAAAATGAAATAAAAAAGATTATTTAAGAAATTCCAGAATTCTTCAAGTCAAGGTTATATTCACAGGGTGTTAATAATTTGGCAATGAATTCATTTCAAAAATGAAAACAATTTTGAATATTCTTCTGAGTGATTTTGCCTCAGATATATTTCATAATACTATAGTAAGTTCAAATTCTATTTGTTCGATTTCAGTGTTTTAAAGTCTATCTTCACAGCTGCGAATGACAACCTCTCAGCTGTTTTCAGGAATTCATGGGAGTTGGACATGAGGAGGTGACCTGCCAAGAGGTCTGATAAATCACTGTTCACTCTGGGTAAAAGCAAGGGTAGAAAAATTCATTTGTAAAGATTATTCAAAACAACTGATATAAACTTGATACTTGGTTTCTGCTAATACCTCATTTGTCCACCCTTCTTTTCAATTATCCCTCCCTGCTCAAACATGTACACCCAATTACAGTTTTGAAAGGGAAGAAGATTATTAGCTTTAGCTTTAGACGTTATATACAAAGCAAGATTTATCACTCAGTAGGTATGTGTTCTTGAAAGTTTTACCTTACCTTACCTTAGTTGCCACATTTGTGGAAGGCAGATCAGAGCTATTTCCTAATACTAGTTTGCATTTCTTGCCAATTAACTGTTTGGGTTTGAGGCTAAGCATTTGACTATAGTTCTATAGTTAGGTCATTGTCATAAACACTATCTCCAGAACCTACACATACTTTGAAATTAATGATGATGCCATACAACTTTTCTTTATGTAGGCTATATCCATCAACAGACACCTCATTAGAAATTAAAGAAGTTTAAAGAATATCTATTATTAATTTATTTAAAAATAGTAACTGTAACAAACATGTTAAATTAAATTACATATTTTAATTAAAAATCATTTAAAAAGCAAGAAGAGTGACATTATATTACATATCACAAATCTCTATAATATGTTTAATAGAAAAGAACTGGAATCTCCAACAGCTATTGTCTTCAGTTTTTCAATCTGTTGCTTTGATTAAAGTATTTGAGGAAAATGCAGTCCCATACCAATATGTGGACGGAAAGGAAAGTACTACTTAAATTGTAGTCTCTGATAAATGTGAATATTCTACTTTGGAAGAATAAAAACTATAGAACTGGGAGTTTGATGAAGATTAGTTACAATATGGAATCTGAAACCCTATCAGTGAACATTTTATAGCCTTCACCTTAAAATCTATTGGTTTATTTTATACTTTCAATGGATTATTTACCTATGCAAGATTTTGTAACATCATGCATTGGTTATTTGAACAATAGTAATTCACTGAATTAGGCAGATTTTCCAAATGTTGTTACAATTTGTTATATAATATCTAGAGACAACAATCTTGAATATCACCACTGATCTCATCCGAAAAGTCTTTTAAGTGTTGGAAAGGTGTCAAGCTCACAGTAACATATACACATTTTGCAAAACTTTAATTATGACTTGAAACCTTGAATTTTAGCAATTAATGTCTGATGATTTCATTAAAGTCACAGACTTACTTCATTTCAGAGAAAATATCAGCAAATGTTGTAGTTTAAATAACCGTTTATCTATCATTCATTCTTTCAAGTAACAGTAGCATTCAAGGAAGAAAACAGCTTGTATGACTCACAAATCAAGCATTTTATTTTCCTTCAGACAACAATAATATAAGAATATGCAAAGTGCTTTATATGTGCACTTCCTGATTCTTCACACAGAATAATGAAAAGACATGTACATGATTTAGTAAAATTAATTATGCAACTACTTCATCACAGATAGTATTAAGTGAATAAAGTATTTTGCATACATATTCTGATTTATATTTAATTTTTTTCATTTATCCATTATTGCATAGTACTGATATAAGTTAAGAGCAGGATCTTTCTAATCAGTAAGATTAATTCCAACTCTTCACCTTTGTAGCTGTGTGAGTTTACATTTTGCAAACTTCCTGAGTCTAAGTTTTGTCAGCTAGAGGTAATTTTATATGTAAGTATATACACAAATAATGATACTTAAAGAGAACTATGGCCTGTATAGTACAATTACTGTGAGGATTAAATTAATATATGAAATTCTAAGTGCAGAAAACATTCAAAGGTTGCTTTGAGAAAAGCCAGCATTCAGGTTGGCAGCAGTCCCCAACCTTTTTGGCATCAGGGCTAGTTTTGTGGAAGACAATTTTTCCAAGGACTGGGAGGGTAGGGGGAATGATTTCAGGATGATTCAAGCACATTACATTTATTGTGCACTTTATTTCTATTGTTATTATATTGTAAAATATATAATAAACTAATTATACAACCCATGATAATGAAGAATCGGTGGGAGCTCAGAGCTTGTTTTCTTCCTGCAACTAGATGATTACATCTGGGAGGGGTGGGCCGCAGTGATACCTGAAGTGTGTTGCTTCTCTTCAGTCTACTCTGTAATTTTGTTCTGGTTGCTGTCACTGCAGAAAACTCTACTTCACAAAGACAGAATGTTGGAAATGGAAGTTGGCTTTTCAGTGCTGATCTGACAGGCAGCAGAGCTCAGGTAGTAAAGCAAGCAATGGGGAGCAACTGTAAATACAGATGAAGTTATGCTCCATTCCCAGCTGCTCACCTTTTGCTGTGTGGGCTGGTTCCTAACAGGCCATAGACTAGTGTGGCCTCTAAGCTGAGAACCCCTGATATATTTTGTTAAAATAATAAGATCAAGAGTTGTTTTGTCGGGCACAGTAGCTCATGCCTATAATCTCAGCACTTTGGGAGGCAGAGGTGAAAAGATTGCCTGAGCCCAGGTGTTTGAGACCAGCCTGGGCAACTTGGTGAGATCTCATCTCTACAATTAAAAAATAAATAAATAAATAAATAATTTAAAAAAAAATTAGCCAGGCATAGTTGCATGTGCCTGTAGCTCCAGCTACTTGAAAAGCTGAGGCAGAAAGATCACCTGAACCCAGCAGGTCAAGGTTGGGGTGACTGTGAGTGTGCCACTGCTCTCTATCCTGTGTGACAGAGTGAGACTCCAACACATACACACACACACAAGAATTATTTGCTCAGAGGCTAAACCCATGTCTCCTGGTTCCAAGTTCAAGGATTCTTTCAGTGTGCTAGGCTATCTTCTAGTTTGTATCAAGGCAACAGAAACACACAAAGATGATCCCCTGTTTTAGGTTGGTTAGTGGTTTTCTCTCTACCAATTTGAGTTTTCTGTTTATTGAAATGAGTTTTGTTTTGAATGTAAAATTAGACTTTCCATTATCATTTGGATCATTGTACTGCATTTCGGAAAGGACAGGTATGTACTCTCAAATGCATTTTTAAGCATAATTGAATGTTATTTTGAGTCCATTAGGCATGATGCCTGTCTACTAAGGTTTTAGCAAAAAGCTCATTCAAGTTATCTGCAAAATAATCTCTCAGATGATTTTTTTCCCCTACCATATGCTCCTGTTATTCTGATTGCCTGAGGTAAAAAAAAAAAATCAATTATCCCTTTAAACTCTTTCTGATAGTCAAAGTTGCTTCAAATTGTATGTAATTAGGAATATATAGACCTTCCAGATAAAGCTTTTCTATCAGATCCGACTATAGTAGATGCCTTTTTCATTCTACATAGTATAAAGAAATATGCATAAACAGCACCTGATGTTTAACATAATATAATTCAAGTAATAGTAACAAAAACAACTATAACAATATCAATAGCAGGAGAAACACCAATAGAAATCTGTCCCTGAGTTTGTCTCTTTAATCTTTTCTCTGTGACTTTTTTATTCATTTGGAACATTTACTTAAAACTGTAATGGAGCATAAATAGAACCACGATGACATATATTAACATTACCAAATAGTGTTCATTTTTAATGGATTAATATGCTAAAGATAGATAATTGTAATAACTATCAGTTGTCCCTTTTCATTACAAGTTACCCATTAAAATTTTCATAATATGATCAAATTTTTAATATGCATTTATAGTCAAGAAGTAGAGTGAGAAGGAAAAACTAGCTTTCCCAGTACCTCATCTGCTTAGCACTATTGAACCAGTGTGTCTCTGAACATTCTCTGCAATGTATGTTGAGAAAAAACAAAACAAAACAAAGCTTTCTTTTTGTTCTTCTTCACCATGTGAACACTGAGAAAAAGATATTATTGCCTTCACTCTCCTCTTTTTTTTTCTCTTTTGTCACAGAGAAAAAATCTGAGTCTATTTCATGAGTTCATTTTTATAAGAGATAAACTAGATTAAGTCTAGACAAGAGTAAATTAGTCAACCAGGTAGTGTGGGCTTGACATGAGGTAGATTTTCAATAGATAATGTTTTAAAGACAAAAACATCTTGTACTCTTGAGACAATGGGCACTTTCCAACATTCCACAGTGATCTTTAGGATTTAATTTGTGTCATTACTTTTTTTTTTTTAACCAGTCATCCTTCTTTGTCTTTGTAGTGTCTAGTCTTTTGTTGCTGCAGACATTTGCTCTATTTTAAAATAATCATGATTGAGGAGAAATGAAAAATTATTTGAGTAAAGGTTTATTTTATAACAAAATTGTTATCGAACTACCATGCATACGCTTTAACAAGAAACCTTGACAATAAAGACAAAATAACGTGCTTTCTTCTGTTAACCATTTATTAACTAATAAAGCTATTTCTAAAGTTTCCAGATTAACTGCCAAAAGGTAACATTCATCATTTGACTATTCTCATATTGTATTGTTCTTTTGATCTAAAAATAATTATCAAAATAAAATCCTATATTAGGTTTTATTAAAACATATGTGCATAAAGTAAGAGGGAATAAATAGCAGCATGCAGACATATTTAAGAGAGATTAGGCAAGCCGGGCTCGGTGGCTCAGCCTGTAATCCCACGCCTTTGGGAGGCTGAGGTGAGTCGGATTGCCTGAGCCCGCGGGTTCGAGACCCGCCTGGGCAGCGACACCTCATCTCTGCAATAAATCAAAAAATCAGCCGGGTGTGGTAGTGCATGCCTGTAATTCTGGCTACTCGGAAGGCTGAGGTGGAAGGATCGCCGGAGCCCAGCAGGTCGAGGCTGCGGTGGCCCGGAGCGTCCAGACTCCAGTCTGGACGACAGAGTGAGACTACAACTCAAAAAAAAAAAAAAAAGAGAGATTAGGCATATTTAAGAGAGATAGGCATAATTAAGAGAGATTACATTGACAATACTGTGTAGAATAGACAATAAAGTGAGTGAGATAAAATAAGTATGTCATTTTGGACAATAAATCAGATATAGGTTGTCCAGTTCTTCATTTCTATTCTTCCTTACCCGGTCATACTCTTCTAATCAATCTTTTTTTTCATTTTTTATTTTAATGCAAATGGCATTTAGTCACAGTTAAATATCTAAATAGCATAAAAGATTGTATATCATGTAAGGTGAAACTCTCCCCTTCTACGGATTCCCACACAGGTTCTCTGTAGCAGTTTCTTGTGTATTCCAACCAGTCTTACATTAATTAAGACTTAGAACTAGGCCTTCTTGTCTTTCACTCTGTAAGTTATTTCCATTATATTATGTATACTCATGAATTTAAAACTTCATCTATTCAGAAAATTCCTACATTTTTATGTCATGCTTACATAATTCAATTTTATACTAGATGTGTCCATTTGCTTGTCTAAAATATACCACAACACCAATAAACCCAAAATTGAACTCATAATAATCACTTCTACACCGGACCCCCTCCAAGGCAAAATTCCCCAGCTTCATGAATGGTATCATGTAGGGTTAGACACCAGACATTATCCCTGACACAGCCCTTCTCTTCCTCACCATCATATTCAACCAATTGCCAGTCCTGTTGATTTTACCCTGTTAATTTGTTGCTAATTCATGAACATCTCTCCATTTGCACCATCACCATCATATTAGCCCAAACTACTCTTATCTAATACTGCTTTTTTGGGTTCGTAAAAGTTTTATCCACATCTATGTGATCCCTCTTTATCTGTGTTATGCATAGCAGAATGAAGGAATCTTAATATTTGAGTCAGATGATGTCATTTATTTGTATATTTTTTATTATTGTGTTTTTCAAATTTCTTCAGAAAAATGGAACCAATAGAATGTCTCTCTCTCTCTTTCTGAAGGGAGGAGCAAGAGAGAGAAAGACAAGAGAGAGAGAGAGAGAGAGAGAGGAGAGAGAATTTTATTACAGGCATTGGCTCACATAATTATGGTATGGTGCTAGGAGATCCCATAATCTGCCATTTACAAACTTGAGAAGCAAGAACTCTTATATTTTCAGTCTTAGTTCAAAGGTCTGAGAATTGGGGGCACTGATGTACCAGGACAGGAGAAGATAGATGTCTCAGCTCAATAAGAGAAAGTAAATTTGCCCTTTCCTCATTTTTTTTGTTCTATTTCGGTTTTCAATTTATTGGATGATGCCCACCCACATTTATGAGGGTGATCTTCTTTACTCAGTCTACTAATTTAAAGAATAATATTTTCCAAAAACACCCTCAAAGACACACTCAGAAATAATGTTTTTCCAGACATCTGGGTATCTCTTAGTTCCATCAATTTGGCACATAAAATTAGCCATTATAACTGCCTTTAGCATGAAAACATACAAAAAGTTTTTAAATATTTTTTTAAAAGATACAATATCTGATCTCTTTGTAAATCTCCGACCTTTTTTACATGGATCTCCATTTTTTGAGCTGTAATGTCACACAACCTTTTACTCAGTTCCTATAGGCATTTTGCTCTTCCTGCTTCAAGGCTTTGTCTACATTGTCTTTCTGCTTGGAAGGCTTAACTCTTACTGATGCTTCCTCTCTTACTCAAGCAGTGTTAAAAGTTGAAATAGTTACTATATTTCTTCCTTGCAACAATTATCACAGTTTGCAGCTATAGTTTATCTGTACAATTATTGATTCTGTAATGTTTTCCACTGAACTGTGTCTTCTATGAGACAAGAAAATCTACTGTAAAGAGCACAGATTCTGGAGCCAAAAACCAAGCTCAAACCCAAGTTCTAGTTTATAATCATGGGCAAGTTATTTAGTGTTTAAGTATTCTTAAATTTTCATCTGAAATGCATCCAAATCTCTGTGAAAAATAAATAAATGAATTTATGTGAAATGCTTAGAACAGTACACAGTATTTTGGAAGCATCATACAAATGTTAGACATTGCTATTTTGTTTTGCTTATAGTTGTTTCTCTGACACTCAGCAGAATATCTGGGACATAGTTGGTGGGGAACAAATTTAAACTTATAATGCTAATAAATGAGGATTGGCTTATGACTACAATGATTAAAAAAGGAAAAAGGATGTATAAATATATTGCTTGAAAAAAATCTGAAAAGATTTTGTGAATGAAGTGTATGATTCATGGTTAATAAATCACCTGACCTATTCTTCTTGTGAACTTCCGGATAAGAAAGGGAAATAAATTCGCTTTTGTCTTTTAATTACTAAATTTGGAATCTCTTTGTTATTCTCAGTCTTTCCTACTAAAAGAAGAAATGTATATCTAAAGACATGCGTTTCTTGACCCTAAGATTTAATGGTGCTATGACCTGAAATTACTGATATAATTTCTTTGATTGTATTTCCCATGAATTGGGACAGTGATAATTGTCAGGGTTGTTTAGAGATAACATATGTCCATCACTGAACCCTGTACTTAAGCTAGAGCAGATGACCAACCAATTATAGCAGTTATTATCATTGTTGTCCTTCTATGTCTGTCTTCTATTCCTTCTTAAATAAAATATAGATTGTATATTGTAACATATGCTCATGATAAACCTGCTCATTTTAAAACCATCTCATGGCCTGTCATTTACATTTTGTCTTAGTCTGTTCTGTTCAGGCTCCTATAACAGAATATCATAGACTAGGTGACTTATAAACACAGAAATTTATTTCTCATGGTTCTAGAAGCTAGGAAGTCCAAGATCAATGAACAGTTTATTATTAATACATTCTAATACTGTTCACCAATGAGAATGTATACACTATAGCTAACAGAAAAGAAACATAAGTTAAAAACCTTAAGCTAAGAGAATTTTATTAGCATTCTCCTAAAGTAGGAGGACTTTGCTTACAAAATCAGATAAGACTTCTTCAAGTAAGTGGTAATTGAGTTTAAATTTGAAATTTGAGTCTAAGTTACTTAAAGAAAATTGAGAGAGAGGACATTCTGGAGAGAAGGAATGATACTTTTTACAAACAGAAATACTGACTGTCATTTTTATGAACTTGCTTTTCAAGGATATTTGGTTTATTTTTGAGTTGGAGTCTCACTCTGTCGCCCAGACTGGAGTTCAGTGGCTGCTCCTGGCCACCGCAGCCTCGACCTGCTGGGCTCCGGCGATCCTTCCACCTCAGCCTTCCGAGTAGCCGGAATTATAGGCGCGCGCTACCACGCCCGGCTAATTTTTATTTTATTTTATTTTATTTTATTGTAGAGATGAGGTCTCGCCTGCCCAGGTGGGTCTCGAACCCGCGGGCTCGGGCAATCCACTCACCTCAGCCTCCCAGAGGCGCGGGGTTACAGGCTGAGCCACCGAGCCTGGCTTCAAGGATATTTGTATAGCAAATAGTGCTGGTTAAATAGAGACAGTGATTCCTCTCAGAACAAAGGGCAGGTATATTTATGAAAGATTCCCTTTCAGGGATGCTCTCCTGTAATGTAGCCCACTGCATCTGTAAACATCCATATGACTTTGTGTTGCTCTGTGAAAATTGAGGCTTGAGAACCAGATAGCAAATAATGACATTGCCATTATTGTGAATAATAAATTGTCCTTCATCTCTGACCTAGGAGACTTATGTCTTCCACCAACACCCATTAAACTTTGGATGGTTAATAGCTTGCAAGTAGGATAAAATTTCATTCTCTTCACATACTATATAAATATTGATTGCTTTCACTACTTATATTTTGACAGAAAAAAAATTCTGTCATATTTCATATGAATCATTTGACAACATTCTGTTTTTGAGTTTATGTACATGGGAAAACATATATCTATTCTCTAAAAGTATTCATTCAATAAAGTTTTACTTTTATAACAAAATAAACATTTCAAGTCAAATATAATCTTATTTTCAAAGCACTAGAAACAATATGGCTTAGAATTAAATGTGTTAAGGAGCATGAAAACAATGGTGCAAGAGTTGTATTGCAGCAGCTATTTTTGAATAGAATAATACAAAAAGACTCATATCTGTTATAAAGCACTTGTTAATCTAATAAAGAAAATACACTTTAAATCTCAGAAATAAGTTAAGATCATTAAATGTTTATTAGAATTCCTATATAATGAGAAGAATGTTAACTCTTCTTATTTTTGTCAGGTAATTTAAAAAAGTTAATGGCATAGCTCGTTTTTTTTTTACCAACTTATATTTGTCAAATGTATGTTTAGCCAAAGCCTGTTTAGTTTTTAAAAATAGTGAATGATATTTTCCCCAACACAGTTATAGGATAATTCATTTGGAAAGTTTGAGAATTAGGCGATTTAATGTTACAATAATATTCAACAATGCTTAGTAATAGTGAGTTTGAATTGTGCCCCTCATTTTTAAAGTAAAAAAATAATAACAGTGAATTGAATTCAAATAGACAGATACTTTATAACTAATTAAAGAGCATTGCAAAGAAATGTGTAGTTAGACAAATTCAAATATTTTGAAACAAGAATTCTAGCTAAATAACTTTTACACCAATATTACTTTGATATATTTTTTGATAAAGAAAGAAGTGACCCCAAAGGAGAGCAATGTGACTTTAACAAATAACTGGTTTGAATAAAAAAAGAAAAGTAGCATAAGGGTTTGGGATTTAGTTCGTTTAGAATTTTATGAATGAAAAACCTCAAAACTAAAAATTACTGAATTTTTAAAAATGATGAATATGACTTCTTACATATATTATAGCCAACTTGTGAATTAATGTCAACCATTTAAATACATAAGGTTAGAAATATATATATATTTTAGTTGGAGTCTCACTCTGTCGCCCAGACTGGAGTGCAGTGGCCGCTCCCGGCCACTGCAGCCTCGACCTGCTGGGCTCCGGCTATCCTTCCGCCTCAGCCTTCCAAGCAGCTGGAACTACAGGGGCAAACTACCATGCCTGGCTAATTTTTGATTTTATTGTAGAGATGGGGTCTCGCCAAGTTGCCCAGGCGGGCCTCAGGCAATCCATTCACCTCGGCCTCCCAAAGCACTGGGATTACAGACTGAGTCCCTGAGCCCGGCCAGGTTAGAAATATTTTAAGAACTATTTTGCATCAGAGCAGATAAAGGATTTGTCGGAACTAAAACTTATACAGTTTGTGAGTGTGGGTTGTTGTAAGAAAAAATAATGTAAAATCACGAATAAAAATTATGAAATGCAATTTTTTTCAGAAAATATGAAATATTTTCTATTTTGTTTAATACTGATAAATTACATGTATAAAAAATTCAGAGCACAGGCAAGAGAAGGAAATCAGGGGCATCCAAATAGGAAAAGAGGAAGTTAAGCTATCCCTTTTTATGGGCAATATAATCCTATACCTTGAAAACCTAAGAAAATTTGTTAAAAACCTCCTTGCACTGATAAATGACGTTGGTAAGTTTCAGGGTACAGAATCAACAGGCAAAGACAGTTGCATTTCTTTTTTTTTTTTTTGAGTTGGAGTCTCACTCTGTCACCCAGACTGGAGTGCAGTGGCCGCTCCAGGTCACCGCAGCCTCGACCTGCGGAGCTCCGGCGATCCTTCCGCCTCAGCCTTCCAAGTAGCTGGAACTACAGGTGCGCGCTACCACGCCCGGCTGATTTTTGATTTATTGTAGAGATGAGGTCTCACCAAGTTGCCCAGGCGGGTCTCATCCCGCTGGCTCAGGCAATCCACTCACCTCAGCCTCCCAAGGCGCGGGATTACAGGCTGAGCCACCGAGCCCGGCTGACAGTTGCATTTCTATACACCAGCAACAAACAGGCAGAGAAACAAATAAAAATCACAATCCCATTCACAATGGCCACAAAAAAATAATAAATACCTCGACGTCTACCTAATCAGAGAAGTGAAAGACCCTTACAATGAGAACTACAAAGCATTTCTCAAGGAAATAAAAGACTACACAAGCAAATAAAAAAAAACATTTCTTGCTCATGGATTGGTAGAATCAATATCGCCAAGATGTTTGTCCTACCCAAGACAATGTACAGATTCAACGCAATACCCATCAAATTACCAACATCATTCTTCTCAGTCTTGGAGACTACAATACAGAAATTCACATGGAAACAAAAAAGAGCACAGATAACCAAAACATTCCTCAGCAAAAGGAACAAAATGGGAGGCATCACGCTAACAGACTTTAAATTCTACTATAAGCCTACAATAGTCAAAGCAGCCCGGTACTAGAACAGGCATATAGACCAATGGAACAGGACAGTGATTCCGGAAGTAAACCCTCAATATCTCAACCAACTCATCTTCAATAAAGTCATCAATAACAACCAGTGGGGAAGGAGACCTTACTTTGCAAACGGTGCTGGGAAAACTGGCTACTACATGCAGAAGAATGAAAAAGTAACCCTACCTGTCACATATACAAAAATAAACTCTAAATGGGTCAAAGACCTAAATGCAAAACCTCAAACTAGAAAAATCCTAGAATAAAATGCAGAAAACATTCTTAGGCACTGGAGTAGACAACTAAATTTTGATTAAATCCTCAAAAGTGAATGCCAAAAAAAAATAAGATGGACAAGTGGGGCCTCATCAAACTGAAAAGCTTTTGCACAGCAAAAGAAATTATCAAGAGAGCAGGGAGACAACCCACAGATTGAGGGGGGAAAAATCTGCTAATTGCGTATCTGGCAAAAGCCTAACAACTGAAATCTACCAGGAACTCAAATGAGTTAAAAGGGGGAAAAAAACAATAGCTCTATTAAAAAAATGGACAGAGGACATGAATAGACACTTCTCAAAAGAAGACACATGAGAAGCCAACAGATACATGAAAAATGCTTAGCCTCACTAATCATCAGAGAAATGCAAATGAAAGCCACACTGAGATACCACCTAACTTCAATAACAATGGCTATCATTAATAAACCACCAAATAACAGGTGCTGGCAAGGGTGCAGAGAAAAAGGGACGCTTCTACACTGTTGGTGGGAATGCAAACTAGTACAGCCTCTATAGAAAATACTTTGGCAGCCAGGTTCAATGGCTCAGTGTGTAATCCCAGCACTTTGGGAGGCTGAGGCAAGTGAATTGTCTGAACCATCAGGTTGGAAATCAGCCTGGGCAACTTGGCTAGACAATAAATCAAAATCTCTACAATAAATCAAAACTTAACTGGGTGTGGTAGTGCATACCTGTATTTCCGGCTACTTGGAAGGCTGAGGCTGAAGGACCACCGGAGCCCAGCAGGTTGACACTGGGGTGCCAGTGAGCGTGCCATTACACTCCGGCCTGGGCGACAGAGTGAGACTTCAACCCAGAATAAATAAATAAATAAATAAGGTGACCATTTCTAAAGGAAATAGTAACTAACCTTTCATATGATCCAGCAATTCCCCTTCTGGGAATATACCTGCAGGAATATAAATTATTCAACAAAAAAAGATACCTGCACATGCATGTTTATTGCTATTTACAACAGCAAAAACATGGAACCAACCCTGCTACCAAGCAAAAGTGGACTGGATAAAGAAAATGTAGTACATATACATGATGGAATATTATGCAGCATAAAGAAGGATAAAATCATGTACTTTACACTAGATTGGATGGGGTGGGAAAAATCATAATTAGTGATCTATCACAGAAACAAAGAACTGTATACCACATGTTCTCACTCATAAGTGAGACCTAAGCATTGATCACAATAGCTTAAGGGAAGGATCAGCAGTCTTGGGACACTGCCTGTGGGAGGGAGGGGGTGGGGGGATGGGAGCGGGGAGTAATAATACAAAGATTCCTTGGTCCTAAACCAGGGGAAGTGAGGACCAGTTGGAAGTCCAAACTTCACCTGCACGTAGATTGCTTATGTACCTAATCCTGACTCGTATCCTACATCTCTTTAATAAAATAAAATTATTTTAAAAATTCAGAAAAGCTACATAATGTAACCTCTTATGTGTAACTCCCAGACATACGTTGATAATCCACATATTCCTATGTTTTTGTAATGACATACAGCTTTATTGCTTCCTATTATCCTAATTTTTAATATCCTTTTCAACAAAGAGAATACAAAATAATCCAATCTTTCCTCTAACTGGGCTGAATAAACTTTTTGAACACATTGATAGTGGTTCTATAAAGTTTCTTTCTTCTTCACAAATTTTTAATGTTCATATTATGAAAAGCTAATTAATACAACTGATTTTTTTTAGATTAAAAAATATAGTTTATTTATAAAATAAATTGGAGAGAGAGAGAAAGAGGGGATTCACCTCCCCAAGTTAGGGGAGGGGGCCAAAGCTTAAGAGCACATGGCCAAATCACAGCTTAGCAAGGCAATGGTTACAAATGAATTTAGAAAAAAATTCCATTAAGTCTTTTTCTTATATGAATTTTCAATGATTTCTGGATATTTTCTGTTTATTTATGCAATGACTAAGTGATTAAACAGTGATTTGACAACACACTAACCAGTTTCAGGCTCAGCATTGTTGCAGTGGTTTATTATTATATCTATGTCCCCTTCACCAATATCAGCATTTCATGCTGAAACTGAAAAAAAGAAAAAGTTAATAAGAATCAGTACAAATGTGATTGGATGATTGGATGAGGATCTTTTAGGCCAAATAATTAACATAAACAAATTATATTCAAAACAGAGGAGTCCAGTTTGGTCAATAGAAGGCAATAAGATAAAAATTAGAAATGTAAAAATTTACATCAAATGCCGGGAAGTGGCATCATGCCTTTATATTAGGAAAACCAAGGATTATTAATGGATAATTTAACCTGTGAATTCTACACAAGGTGAAGGGTGATGAAAATTAAATGGGAGCAAAAATACATGGCCCTCCTAACCAAGCAGAGTAAAAATAACTCACTTTTGAGAATTTTTAAAAAACATATGGCTATGTGAAACCACTGCATAGCCATGTGAATCCATTGCTGGGCCTTTCCCAGGGTATTGGAAGGGGCCAACTCAAGTGAGCACCCCTGAAGCTTAAGCTTTACTTGCTTTGCTGTTTCATGGTTCATACACCACACGCACGTGCGCACACCCACACATACACACTAATTGCACAGGTATAAACAATAGTTTTTGTGTTTAAGTAGATATTTTTTCTTTAATTAAATTCAGGCAAGTAAGTTATTATTTGTAATAAGTGCATAAAAGGCTAGCCCTTAAATAAATTCTTTAATTAACGGTTCTTTACAATCAGTCTGTTATTTCAAGTTTACTTGGAGATGTAGAATAAGAGAGGAAAAGAGAAAAATTTCCTAAAGTGTTAACTAGGACCTGGGTTTTGATACTACACTAATCTTGGAACAAACTGGCTCTGTGCCCAGTAAAACATAATATGTGACTTTTAATGGCCTGAAGCTCTCTTGGAAGTGGCCATTAAGAACAGCTAGTTTTGTGAGTCCCATTTGCCCATGTTTCTGACACCCACTGGAAGCTGGCCCATCGGAACTCTGTAAAGTATGAACATGCTGAGGATATGAAGAAATATTGCCAAAAGTGAATCAGCCTAACAAAGAGAGATTATTCTAAAAGCTCAGAAATGTCTTTTTTTCCCCTAATGAATAAGTCAGTGGAGAGCTTGATGTGAAAGGTAATGTAAGGTAAACCACTCAATAAAATATGTAACTCAAGAGGCATGTGTTTCATCTCCACTTCTGTCACTAACAGCTTGGGGAAAGTTGGGCACGTCACTTAACTTTTTTGAGCTTCAGTTTCCTTATTTGTTAGGGAGATGATATTTGTTATCACTAAGATCTTTCTGGTTATAAAATTTCACTTTTCATAATGTAGAACCTCTGTTAAAGGTCTTTACTTATAAAGGAAAATCAAATATTGTTATTCTCTACTTACAGTTTCTGTGTCCTGTTGAAAAGTGGAGTTTCAAGGTTAAAATAACAGGTGTCTTACAGTTTTTAAACCATCATGATTAAATCTCTACATTTATATAATAGGGATGAAAATTAATATCTATTTCACAATTTGTTGAAAGATAGCAAAGCAAACTCAATGAGCTTAGCTCTGTCTTTTTTGAAACCTCTTACTTGTTATATTCACATCAGTCTTACAGGACAGGTATTTCCCCAAGGGGGAAGTCAAAAGTTTGAGGAATAAGTTAAATTACAGGTTATGGTATTAGTAATGCAATTACGACTATGCGTATTTGACAACTCTTCTGATCTGCCTTTTATCGGTATTATGTATGATACTCATACATCCCCATATGCCCGTTGATTCTTGCTCCCTTTCAGCTATTTCTATACTAGATAGGAAAAACATGAATGTTATTGACTGAACACTTAAAATCAAACAGATCCTCAATTGTTAATGCTATGTTATTTTTCTATTTATGTAAAAAAAACCCTAATTAATAAACACTATAAATATCATATGCCTCCGGGCTCGGTGGCTCAGCCTGTAATCCCGCGCCTTTGGGAGGCTGAGGTGAGTGGATTGCCTGAGCCCGTAGGTTCGAGACCCGCCTGGGCAGCGAGACCTCATCTCTACAATAAATCAAAAAATCAGCGCATGCCTGTAATTCCGGCTACTTGGAAGGCTGAGGCGGGAGGATCGCTGGAGCCCAGCAGGTCGAGGCTGCGGTGGCCGGGAGCGGCCACTGCACTCCAGTCTGGGCGACAGAGTGAGACTCCAACTTAAAAAATAAATAAATAAATAAATAAATAAATAAATAAATAAATAAATAAATATCATGTGCCAAGTTTTGGAGAAATCTATAAAAAATACAAGAAAACAATCTGAAATTTCACTCTTGGTCTTTTTATTCTTTAGCATGGAGTATACCTGACTACAGTTTTCTTTAATTGACTTTTTGAATGTGAACTAGATTAATATAAACATTTTACTTTTTGCCACAGTTTTAAGAGTTGTTGTTTATCACCAGATGAAGGAATACCAATTATTGATGTTATTTCTAGTTAAGTCAAAGAATAAGTAGGTTAGTCCAGTATTATTTTGTGATTCCTTTTTCTGACCTATCAGGAAAATGACTTTTCCATTTATGAATAATAAATTGGTTTGACAGATTTAATATACAATTAAAAATCTTAAAATATGGATGAGCTTGGTTTGGTGGCCATAGGGGATACTTCTGATTTCCAGTAAATAAAGTTTATTACTGATATTTTCTGAAAAACTGCAAATATAAACATTTATGTAAAGCAAAAAGCGTCAAAATATATTTTATGAACTTCTAAGATTTTCAAATCTGTGCAATATTTTTTAGCAAGAATAATTTTTGCGTAGCATAAAAACATAAAGTCATGGTTTCCTTGTGTTTTGTGCCATTTTGTCAGTAGAATCTTGTAACTGCCAAGACCGCATTGGTGGGCTTATGAATGGTGATATCCCACACTCCCCACCCATGGTGAGTCATTCCATGGAATGAAGGGTGGGGAGTGTCTTAGAGTTCTGAGGCCTCTTGAAAGAAAACATACTTTGAAAGTGCAAGTCTGTTGTCCTACAGACAATCCTGAATTTGCAAGGATTCAGTGACATGTGGTTAAGGCATCTTGAACTCATTACCGGAAAACTTGAAAAAAATCCAGTATGGTTTCTTCTACATACTGTATTTTTAAAAATATGATTAAATATATGATTGCCTATGTTTGTACAGCCTTTTGATTTAGGTAATCTTTTTAAGTGGTCTAAAAGAGAAAACATACATTCTATTTTACAATAGCAATGTAAAATTCCTAAAGGTTCTGTACCCTATGAACTTTACATGCACTGATCTCATCTAGAGAAATGGCATTTAGGAGAAGAAACTGTCAAGTGCACAATTCCTTCTGCTTTTTGTTTCTTTCACTCGCTCCTCTGTCTGTGTGTGTAATATTTCTGCTATAACTTACAAAATGTGATAATCTATATTTTTCCCATAAGTTGTTATACTTAAGCAAAATAACAGAAAAGAGATCAATTTATTTTAATTTCATGTCATTTTAAAGTTTATGCTTCCTCAGTGTGGGACAGAAGTGTTAATTACTTTGGAGAATTAAGATGCTTAATAGAGCAAAGGTTCACCTCGATTAAATTATGTGAGAACTGGGATAAAAATACCTGTTCTTTTCAAATGTTCATTCAACATTTACCAAGATAGTCCATGTTATAGACTATAAAGTAATTTCAATAAGTTTACAAGCATTCAAGTTATTTTTATGTACTTAAATATTATTAGATATGTAAATATTTTATGAACATATGAAGTTAAAAGAAAATACAGTAGCATTAAATAGAAATCAATAGCAGAAAGATACCTAAAATAAATCCATGCATATTTGAAAACTAAACTATACACTTCTAAATAACCCATGAGTTAAGTAGAAAAATCAAAGGAAAAATAAAAAATATTTAGAGTTGAATAAAAATGAAAACACTGTGTTTTAGTCTGTTTTGTGTTGTTATAACAGAATACCTGAGATTGAGTAATAGCAGAAATGTATTGGCTCACAGTATGGGAAGCAGGAAAATCTGATATTAAGGTGCTAGCATCTTGCAAAAGCATTCTTACTGTGAAATCCCATGGTAGAAGACGAGAGAGAGAGAGAGAGAGAGAGAGAGAGAGAGAGAAAGAAAGAGAGAGAGAGAGAAACAGACAGAGAGAGAGAGAGGGAGAGAGAGAGGAGAGAGAGAGAGAGAGAGAGACAGACAGACCTAAAGGGGACCTGAACTTGACCTTCCAGAACAAATCCATTCCCACGACAATAAAACAAATACTGAGGACAGTAACCTTACAGAAAAATTACCTCTCAAAAGTCACAATGGCAACCAAATTTTAACATGAGTTTTGGAGGGGACAAACATTTCAATCACAGGATATAGCATATCAGAATTTGAACAAAACTACTAAATAAGTACTTAAAGAAAGATTTTTCCTCATGTAAATATTATATTATTCTATAAAATATCACTGTCATAACATATTAGAAAAATAAGGCTCAAATTAATGACTTTAACATCCACCTTAAGGAACTAGAGACAGAAGGAAAATTTAATCTAAAATAAGTAAAAAAAGAAAATTTATACAGAAAAGAGAATCAATAAAATAGAAAACTGGCGAGTTACAAAGAAAATCGATGACAGCAAAAACTGAGTCTTTGAAAAAAAACAATACATTTATAAATTTTAGCCAAATAGACCAAAAAAAAAAAAAAAAGAGACAAGCTTCAGTTATCGGGAACAGAAATATGAAATTTCTATAGATCTAAATATATATATATATATATATATTTTTTTTTTTTTTTTTTTTTTTCTTGTGTCGGAGTCTCCCTCTGTCGCCCAGACTGGAGTGCAGTGGCCGCTCCCGGCCACCGCAGCCTCGACCCGCTGGGCTCCGGCGATCCTTCCGCCTCAGCCTTCCAAGTAGCCGGAATTACAGGCGCGCGCTACCACGCCCGGCTGATTTTTTGATTTATTGTAGAGATGAGGTCTCGCTGCCCAGGCGGGTCTCGAACCTACGGGCTCAGGCAATCCACTCACCTCAGCCTCCCACAGGCGCGGGATTACAGGCTGAGCCACCGAGCCCGGCTTAAATATATTTAAAGGGTAATAATGGACTGTTCTTTATTATTTTATGCCAATAAATTTGAAATGTTAGATAACATGAGCAAATTTGTTGAAAATCAAAAACTACCAAGGCTCACTCATGAAGAAATATTTAACCTAAATAGCCTATATCCATTTTAAAAGAAATTCAACCTTAAAAGGTTGAATTTGTAATTGAAAAGCCTTTCACAAAGAAAATTCCAGGGGAGAATGTGTTCACTGGTGAATTTAATCAAATATTCAAGGAAGAAATAAAATAATTTGACATAAACTATTGCAGAAAAAGGAAAAGGATAGAAAACTTTTTAACTCATTCTATTTTGATAGTATTGTCTCATAACAACATCAGACTAAGACATTACAAAAAAAAGCAAACTATAGAGGAATAGCCTTCACATATTGAGATGCAAAATTTCTAACAAAACACATTAGCAATTCAGATCCAATATTGCACAAATTCACTACTCGTGTCCAAGTGGAGTTTATTTTAAAAATGCAAATTTGGTTTGACATGTGTTAATCAATGTAACACATCATATTAACAAACCAAAAAATGATTATTTTAATAGATGTAGATGAAAACATTTGACAAAATGCAACATCCATTTCTGCTAAAAAAAGAAAAGCCGGGCTCTGTGGCTCAGCCTGTAATCCCGCGCTTTGGGAGGCTGAGGTGAGTGGATTGCCTGAGCCCGTGGGTTCGAGACCCGGCCTGGGCAACTTGGTGAGACCTCACTCTACAATAAATCAAAAATGAGCCGGGTGTGGTAGTGCGCGCCTGTAGTTCCAGCTCCTTGGAAGGCTGAGGAGGAATGATCGCCAGAGTCCAACGGGTCGAGGCTGCAGTGGCCGGGAGCGGCCACTGCACTCCAGTCTGCGCGACAGAGTGAGACTCCAACTCAAAAACAAACAAACAAACAAAAAACCTTACAGCAAACCAGGAAAAGCAGGAAACTTCCTCAAAAGCTATCACAAGCAAAATCTTACTTCTTAGACTGGCTGTTCTTACCCTTGTATACAACATTATAATGGTGATTCTACCCATTATTGATAAAATAGGAAAAATAAAATAAAAACATCTAAATGGACAGAAAGAATTAAAACTGCCTTCATTTTCTTTTTATTTTAAAAATTTTTTATTTTAAATATGTGGGGTACAATTCAGGGTTAGGTATTCAAATGTTCATTATGCAGGAACCATTGCCGAGATTATCTATGAAAAATTCAAAGAAATCTATAAAAAGTTTTCTAGAGCTAACACAATTTTAGTAAAATTGAAGAATACAAGAGCAATATACAAATTCATATGTTTCTGTATATAAATGACTGACAATCAAAAATAAAATTTTAAAAGGCCACTGAAATATAATAAAAATATCAACTATTTAAGGAGAAATATAACAACTGTAAAGATCAGTACACTAAAAAGGTACAAAACATCACTGAAATTAACTGAAGACCTAAATATGTAGATTTTTGTTTCTTTCTACAACTTGTAGTAGTATCTTTTATGGCTTAGAAGACTTAATATGTTAAGATTCCAATTCTTTCCTAAATTATCAAAACATGCAGTGCAAACCCAATCAAAATCTGACAGAAAGCTTTAAGGAAAAATTGGCAACCTGATACTAAAATTCCCATGGAAATGCAATAAACGTAGAATACTTAAAACAACTCTGAAAAAGAAAAACAAAAGAAGGAGGACTAGTGCTACCTGATTTCAAGACTTAATATAAATCCACATTAATCAAGACCATTTGGTACTGGATTAAAGACAGACAAATAGATCAGTGGAACAGAATCCAGAATCCAGAAATAAATCCACACATATATGGACAAAGACACACAGACAATTCAATGGAGAAAGTTTTGCTTTATCAACACATATTTCTGGATACATTTATTTCTGCATTATTTTAGTAAAGCTTTCATACAAAGCATCACGAACTGGTGGCTTAAACAATAGCAATTTATTTCTTTACGATTCTGGAGGGTAGAAGTTCAAGATCAAGTTGTTGGTAGGGTTGGTTTCTTCTGTGGATCTCTCTCTTTTGGTTATAGATGACCATAGTTTACATTAGCGTTCACTCTTTGTTGTACATTCTATGGGTTTGGACAAATGTGTAATGACATGTATCCTTTATCACAGTACCTTACAGAGTAGTTTCATTTTCCTTAAATTCTTCTGTGCTTTGCCTAGTCATCCCTCTTCCCTGCAACCCCTCTAATCCCTGCTGAATGTATTTTTAAAAAGACATTTACTCACGTGAAATGTTCATAGGCACATATACTGATTATTTACCTTTTTCAAGTAACATTTTAGAATTTCTAATCTAATTTCCATTGACATTCTATTAGACATCATTAAAATTTCAGTAAATTGCATGAATTTGATTTTTTAATTGACTAATTCTGTACTTTGGGGTTAGGCCTCAAACCGATATAACTGTCTACTTAATTTTTTATATCAATGTAAAAATGTGATAATATAATGCCTGAGCAATAAACAGAATAAAATGACATTCACTGAATAATTGTTAAAATAATGCAACATGTTGCTGTTCTACTTTTTTCCTTCTACAATTAATCCACTATGTCAAGGAAAATAGAAGAGAATCTGCTAACAGTGGTCTGTTTATGATGCTACTGACTCTAAGGTGGGCAGCAGGAATAGAATCAGGGTTTGAATCCTTGTCTCTACTATGCATTGACTGTGCTTAAGTTACTTTGTTCCTTTGTGGCTCAATTTTGGTGCCAATAATTAAAGAAGGCTAGTGATTCCCTTTATCATCAGGTTGCTATCAGAATTAAAGTAACACATTCATTGATTTTAAAATAATGATTGAATTGTGTTTAAGAGGAGGACCAAGATGGGAAAGCCTTGTTTTGAAATTCAGATTCAATAGGGAAGATAGAAAGAAAAAATGGACCACAATTAAAAGTGGTTTGCACTGACTCATTCTCTAAGGAAAAAGCGTGCTGTGTCAGAGACTGATAGCAAAGACTCCCTTGGAAATGTAAAACAGCACACAGTATAGGCGACTGTAGTAAAATAATAATATTAAAAAACTGAGTAAAATAAGACTATGCTATATTGCTCCTTAAAATACCTAAGCAATTTGCTTATACATTTATTTCACACTTTTAACATTCTTTAATTGTGTCTTTTCTTATTTCTGTCTTTTCTAGCATCCTTTGCACCTCTGGAGTTTTGGGTATATTTATACATGCTATCCATAAGGTGTTCAGGAACTGCCTTTTTGAAGAAATGAATGAAAGACAAATTGAAAGATTATTCACCTGTACCTCCAAATTTGTTGTAGATGTTTGGAGAAGCTAGGATCAGTGATGGATAGAGGCTCTAAGAGAATATATATAGTTATGAGGAGACTTTTGCTTGTGTACCACAGGGAGGAATTTAACAGGATATTAGGTTTAGCAAGTGCAAATGACTGCAACAGCATTGAGGGCTAAATGCATACATATTTGTTCATGCTTGTTAACTAAACAGATGTTATCAAGAAGATGTAGCCTAAAGAACTAGGAGTTTCTATTTTTCTTCCTCCCTCCCTCCCACCCACCCACCCACCCATCCACCGTCCTTCCTTCTTAACTTTTCTATATTTTTGAATCTGTAGTTTAATTTGCCAAAAATAACATATCTCTTTGTCTTTCTTGAGTGAAATGTAAATTATTTACAGTAAAACAGCACATTTTGTTACAGGTCAGAAAAGCAAAGGATATTGGACCTCTTCTCAAGCAGAAATTTATTTCTTTATTCAACATTTAAGGCATTCTTTTTAGTATATTCCATGGATACATTTGAGTTCCTTCCATTACTGGTATATTTTAAATGAACAGGGTTTGATATTTATGCATTTGCTTATTTGTTTTTATTTTTAGATGAATAGGAACTGAATTTCACGTGTCAGGACTTTGTGCAAGACATTGGGAAAACAATTGTGAATTCAAGCTTGTTCATATTCTTGAGAAGCTTGATGGATTAATAGGTGGAGCAGATACTTAGCAACCAGTCATAAAGATTTGGAGTGGTTGTTACTGGAACACAGAAGAAGTAGCTACCTGCACTTTGCCATAGGGATTAGGAGAGTTGGTGTTTCTTGGAAAGGTGTGAGAAGAAAGTGGTTAAACTAAGTCCTGAAAATAAAGAGATATTTTACAGGATGAATAAGGGCAATCAGGAGAAAAGAAAACATTACAAAGGACAAGGAATAATAAATAAGGAGAAGTGTTGGGGTCAGTTAGAGACTTAATAAGAAGAGAGTGTGGAGTATTAGATGGAACAGTGGTGCTTGATGAAGTTCCCAAAGCAGGCAGAGAATAGGTTAGCAATGGCTTTGAATGCCATGTTAAAGGATTTTGTAATTTATCTTGCATGCATTGGAGACCCACTGGAGAGATTACTAAGGAAACAAATGTGGGTTTCAGAATGTACCCTGCATGGCATGTGAAGATAAATTAAGAGCACATCCAGCAGGGCTCGGTGGCTCAGCCAGTAATCCCGCGCCTTTGGGAGGCTGAGGTGAGTGGATTGCCTGAGCTCGCGGGTTTGAGACCCGCCTGGGCAGCGAGACTTCATCTCTACAATAAATCAAAAAATCAGCCGGGCGTGTGGTAGTGCATGCCTGTAATTCCGGCTACTCAGAAGGCTGAGGCGGAAGGATCGCCGGAGCCCAGCTGGTCGAGGCTGCAGTGGCCAGGAGCGGCCTCTGTACTCCAGTCTGGGTGACAGAGTGAGACTCCAACTGAAAAAAATAAAAGAAAAGAAAAGAAAGAAAGAAAGAAAGAAAGAAAAGAAAGAAAGAAAGAAAGAAAGAAAGAAAGAAAGAAAGAAAGAGCACATCCAGAACGAAAACAGAAAACATATACAATGACTGTTTTATTACTCCAGGAAAAAATTACAGTGACCTGGTATAAGACAGTAACAGTGGGAATGGAGAGGAAGTGCTGGATTTGAGATATGTTAAGAATACAGAGTCATTAGACTGGATTTGTTGTACAGTGGAGGACTGAAGAATATAAGCGAGTCAAGGATTACTCATAGAATCCTAATGTATGAAAAATAAATATGACTGTAATATATAAAGTAAAAACATTTACTTAGTTTGTATTATTTTATTGAAGAATCCTTGCTTTTTAAAGCCCACTTTTTGTATTACACACATCTATGACATTACTTGAAAATCTAAAGCAAAAGAAATATACAAAATATTCACAATGAAGTTTCAAGAAAAATTGATCTCTGGAGCTACAATATCTTACTATGTTAATTACCATATTTTAGGATTGAATCATTCTTTACCTAAACTCTGAAATACTAGTTATGTTTTCTGACTTACATTATATATACTATTACTCTGCATATTCAAAATCATAACTTTGGGTGTATAAAATACACTAGAATATAAAGTTACATGAGTTTCAGGACTGTTTACCTCTGTATTCACAGCATTAAGCACAGGGCTTCACACATAGTAAACACTCAATCTTGTTAAAGGAATGAATTAAGAAATGAATGAATGAAAGCATTGTTCTGAAATGCCAATCAGTTGCTTAATTTATCCACAATTATTTAATAGCTTAATTTCTTTATGATAATATAATTATGGTAGAAATATTTCAATTTGATTTGGTTGGCCATCATATTTGAGTTTCCAGTACCAATATCTCACTCTCTGAAATGCAATATAAATCATATCTGTAGCCTAGTATTCTTTATCCATGAAATATAAATAGCGTTTTTGAAATTGTTTGGAAATGACCTTGTGGTTACACATTCAGAATTACTTTAGATGGGACTCATGACATATTAAATGTACATAACACATACATGTCCTCTTTTATTTTGTCCTGTCACCCCATGGGTTGTTGCCTGGCTGGTTCCCAAAGCAATTTCAAATTCCAGCATGCAGAATTTCATGCAAAACTTACCTAGGACAAAGGCTGCTTGTATTTTTTCAATGATCACTTTCTTTCATGACCTGGCACATAAAAGATGTAGACTTTCTCCTCTATTCCTGAATAATGGATTTTAAAACCATATTAGACATCTCCAACATAATATAAACCTAGGGAGTATGTGGTGGAATATCTTAGGAATGTCCTGCCAATAAACACAAAGAATTAATCAGCCCACACTTTTTTTTTTTTTATGGGCTTAACTTACTCCCATGAGATATAGCAGTAGTAAAATTAATTCATCCAGCATTCTTTCATACTTGCCAGATAAGAAGGGCTACTTGCCCCCACTTCAATGACAGGTTGATAGTTGTATTTTGGAAATGGTTGTCCAAATCCAAGAGCTCAGGCTCAGTACAATTTATTTACTTAGGAGACTTGGCAGAAAGTGCTATACCCTTACCTGGCAGGAGTAGTGAGGGTGGGAGATATTTCCTTCATTTTCAGTTGTGTTTAATTCAGTCTGATGGAACATAACTACAAAGCACAAGTAAGCAGGAATACATACAGAATTATAAGGAAGAAAAATGAACCTAGGGTTAAAATTAACTTCCCCTCAACAACTAAATTATCCTGTGTACCTCAAGGACATATTCCTCTAACCTCTCAGCCACTTCCTGGGAATTCTCCACTTACACGTTAACTTTCTTCTTTTTTGTAGCCCCAGATATAGGATTATACCTCCTGGTTTGGTTGCTTCTCTTATGCTGTGAACCCTACATTCATATTTCAAGCCAATAGATCTCCAGACATACAACTCTGTAATACAGCAGAGGTGTTCCCTAGGTTTGGTGGGAGAAGACTTAGTCACACTCCTCCTGCACTGGAGAATATCTCTGTCTCTTAGAATAGCCCTCAATAGATCTATTTAGGGATGTTTCCATAATATTGCACATTTCTAACAAAAGCAGCCACAGATGTTTTCTTTTGTCCTTTCTTTGCATTGTCTAGCTCAACTACAGTCATACCTTATTTCACCATATCATTCGACCACTGTGGTCAAATGAGCACTTAGTTGGCTGACACCATCCACAGATTGACCTGTATATGCCACAAACTGGTGCAAGAGGCCAACTTAATCACCTGCATTTGAAAGCTAGATCTACAGAAATATCTAGACACTTGAGGTCAAAGATGTTCACATAGGTCATACTTGGAAACTTCTCTGATTCTTCCTCAAGTACTCACAGAATACATAGAAGCTACATTTAAAAGACTTAGTTATTAGCAACAAAGATTTAAATAGCTCTGAACACCAATAAAAATAGATTAAAACTAAAAAGATAAGGCCATAGTGACAAAAAGACAAAATAACTTTGAAAATCAGAAATAGTAGAGAAAGAGGATTGGGAAAGATCTGAATCTGTGGGTGGTCTAGGATCTGGATGGTGAGTGGGCAGAACCAGCTAAATAATATTATAGTTTTTGGTATGCCATCCTTCATGTTGGTTTCAAATTCAGGCCAGTAACAGGATGGCTGCAGTGGTTCCTGGCATCACATCTCATATTCATATAAGGCCATATTTAGAGAATGAAGAGAGTAATTTCTTTCCTTAGTCTCTTTCTTAGGAAAAAAAATATATTTCTCTAATGCCTCTAAGTAAACTTCCCATACATCCTATTGACTATAATTGTGTAGCATTACCATCCCTTACTTGATCATTGTCAGGGAAGACGGAATTACACAGCTGGACTAGAACAAGCATCTGGTGTAATATGGCTGTTTGGGAGAGCCCACCAAAAATATTCACCACAATTCATCCTTTCTCATATATTATGTTAAAATGCTGGTATCAAAAGGAAACTCAGCCCTTCTTAAATAGAAACAATTTAAGGCTTGATTCATGTTCAAATTCAGTCTTTTGGAGGATGTATTATCCAGATAAGATTTCTGCTTAGTTTTTCATGTTCTATGTCAGAGGTCAGCAAAATATGGTCCTATAGCCAAATCTGGCCTGCTGCCTATTTTTGCATAGCTCACAAACTGATTGTATATTTTACAGTTTTAAATATTTACTACTAAAACAAGAATACATATCATTCTTCATTTTTTCTTTTGTCCTGGAAAGTCTAAAATTTTTACTACGTGGTCCACTGCAGAAAATGTTTGCTAACCCCTGTTTCATAGGACATTGGATGAAAAGGCAAGTGGATAACCAATATAAACAATATATAATAATAAAAAATCATTTCTAAAACGTGTCTCTAAAGAGGGGATTGTTTTGGTAAGAATATTACATGAATTTTGCTTCCATACAGGTCTTTGTAAGGGTGCTGACCTGTGTTCCTTGGAATGTTCTACCTACTGTTGTTTTTTTCTCTGTGACTTTATGAGAAGTCCACATAAACTTGAGGCCACCAGAGCATAAAATCTGAAAAAACCTGACATGGCTTCCAAGAACTGATCTTATTCATTTCTGTAGAACAAATCTTGCTGTTCTGATGGCCTCTCTACTTCTCCTTCTGCCTATGAGCAAAACGAGGAGAAAGAAAATGTGGTTGGTCAGATGCAGTGTCTCACACCTGTAATCTCAGCTACCCAGAAGGTGAGGCAGGAGGATCACTTGGGGCCAGGAGTTCAAGACCAGCGTGGGCTACGTAATCAGACCCTGTCTGTTTTAAAAATAAATAAATAAAGATTTTTGTTTTTAAAGATGTCATTATTTTTCAGGGATCAACACTTCATTCCTGACAAAAATGTCAAGATTGCAGGCATGCTTTATAAGAGAAGTTAATGAGTTAATGCCTGCATTTTTTTTTACTTATAGCTAAACCTCATTTCCTGATTTGAAAAATAGGAATTACAGTATTTACTTCTCATGTTCATGCATTTTTTCTTATCATAAATACAGGAGCAACATACCTGTTTTTTCCTTCAATTATCCCCCATGGGAAGCTTCGTATATACCTACATCATCCAATGATTTATAGTAATATAGTCTGATTCTAACAATGCATGATTTCGAGAAGAAAACTTCTCACCCCTTCTCATTTCTCTATGTCCTTATTTGGTAAGTAAGTTAGTAGAAAATCCATTATTTTAAAGTAAGAGCGTTTTTTCACTAGATTGCCTTATTCTCAATTATTTCTGCAGCAGATTTTATTTGTATGGCTAGAGATGTCATTTTTTTGTTGTTGTCACTTATAAATGCCTAAGGAAATATGAATAGTTAGATCACTAATACTTGTTAGTCATACCATTTTAGAATATTTTAAAAGGACAGACATATAACAGGGGGGACCCAAAATAACCCGGAATTATCCTTGGGAGGATAGGGTCTCTTGTAGTATAGGCTTCCCCGTTAGGTAAGTGTTCTCAGAACTCTTCAGCGTCAGTGTACCAGCTAGCGTTGTTATGAAAGGTTGTGTTTCAGTGAGTTTGTTTTGGAGATTCTTTCACTATTTTTTGTGATGGGTGAATTACGAGTGCACTTGTCCACACAGCACTGAGCGTTCAGCAGTTTTTGACCTAAATCAGCATGATCCCTTTGCCCCGGCGTCCCTATTCTCCTGACCTCACCCTGATTAACTTTTTGTTTCTCTGGATTTAAAAAAGTCCTCAAAGGGAAACGCTTTGTCTATGTGGAAGAGGTGAAACAAAAAAACAGCAGAAGTACTCAAAGGCATCAATACTGATGAGTTCAAAAACTGCTTTAAACAGTGGAACAAGTGTCTTGATAGGTACAGTGCATCAAATGGAGAATATTTTGAAGATGACTGAAATGTAAACATGTAAGAATAAATACATGATTTTTGTGTAACTAAATTCCATTTGGGGTCCTCCCTCACACTGTGGTAAGGAGCTTTTAGAAAACGTTTCAAAACATATATTGCAATTAAAATGTTCCAGTTTGTTAAGGCAAAACGCCTTGCTCTATGCCTGCGAGCAAAACCACAAGCTTGTGCTATTGTTACAAAAAGTACAAAACTTACACCACGAAATGCCCCTTCCCCACAAAGCCATTGTAAAACCTATATAAGCTGAGACCCGACTGCCATCGGGGTCCAGCCTTTGCACTGGAGTCCGCTGGGCCAAACGCCGGCGTTCCAGGAATAAGTGCAGGTTTCTGCTTATCAACCTCGGTGTCACAGTCTCTCTGATTTGTTTTCCCGCAACAATACAGGTCATTTTCAGAGATATTCAAGTCTTGAAAAAGCTTTTATTAATATCTGTGGTATGAGTTAAACCTTCTGCATGAATAACTAGACATCGGTTTTAAAGAAGCTAGTTTTTTATAATCAGAAACAAAAAACCAAACTTCCTGCAAATATAAGAATTCTAACAATGAGAGAAATTATGTTTTTTAAAGGCTTGCTTTGATAAATTCAGGAAATACAAACTTCATTTTTTTTTTTTTTTTTTTGAGTTAGAGTCTCACTCTGTCGCCCAGACCGGAGTCCAGTGGCCACTCCCGGCCACCGCAGACTCGACCTGCTGGGCTCCGGCGATCCTTCCGCCTCAGCCTTCCAAGTAGCTGGAACTACAGGCATGCGCTACCACACCCGGCTGATTTTTTGATTTATTGTAGAGATGAGGTCTCGCCGCCCAGGCGGGTCTCGAACCCGCGAGCACAGGCAAGCCACTCACCGCAGCCTCCCACAGGCGCGGGATTACAGGCTGAGCCACCGAGCCCGGCTGGAAATACAAACTTCAAATGTCACAAATTTATTTTGAAATATATCATGGAGAGCTTGCCATTTACTGCTTTTCTAATATTTCAACCAATTTATTTTCTATTTTATACGATTATAATGATCTCGTTTTTGGTCTGGTGATACTGATCTTCATTTATGTATTGCATTTGATTTTGATGAATTCTACATGAAAAGAAATAATCATGGAATTATACAACAGGGGCGCGTTGCTAATTCTAATACAGAAAGTAACCCCTTGTATACAATAAATTGCATACAAGTGGTTACTTCTCATCAAGCATGAAACTAACATTCATTTTTATAAGTTCAGAGAGTCCTACCCTTCTTATTTTCTATCCACGAATCATGATTACTTTTACCTTTGAAAAAAATAATAACATTAATTATATTTAGTAAAACTATTAAAGAACAATTTTCGCTTTCCTAAAATTACTGCCATGTGATCTTTTTAATTGTATTGTTAGGTATGTAGTTGATAATCTATGTTTTACACCGATATCTATATGTGAAATTAATTTTCTTTCTTTTGAAGAGCTGTTACATTAATAGAGTATACTGGGGTTCCCAGAAACCAACAAGGAGATGTAGATTTATTTACATGCAAGGGTACCTGGAAGTATCAAGTACCGAGAGGAAGAAGTTGAACAAAGGTAAGCCTTTTTTTTTGTTTTCCCCATCAAATTCCCATCCTCCATCCCATCCCAATGGGAGCTTTGCAGAGCATTTCCCTTCTCAGGACAAGGGAGCCTGCTTCTTTTCCAGGGTCAGTCAGCTATTGGCTATGGGGTTGCCTGGAGGAACTGAGTGAAGGTAAACTTCCAAATACTTCTGGCCCTGAAAGATCCACTTACCCAGGAGAAATAATCTGAAGCATGCCATAGAAGCCAGCTGTTACAGGCAAACTACACAGAGGCTGTAAATGTATCTCAGGGGATCTGAGTGGAATACCAACAGTGTTCAATGCAGAGATAAATCCCCAAAGAGAATCTTACGTGTATTTTCAGCTTGGCCAGGTTGAAACATGCATTTTAAACCACAAGAATTAAATCTGGCCCAAAGCAAGTACATTTGATTACTAAGAATCTTGAGACTACTTTCTGAAGTTAGTCACTAAGATTGTGTGAATTCTCTCTGTATTTAACCAAATTGAATTTTCCCCACCCCTAGATTGTATAATTGTTCCAGGAACTCCCAAGCATGAATGAGATGCCAAAATTATGGGAATATATAAAGCTGTAGGTTTCACATAAGAAAATGAGATTTTGAGAAATATTTAATATTATTTCTGTTTGTAGATTATAAAACAGAAACCATGTTTATTTATTATTATTGCTATTTGATCACCCTTCCTTAGTATTTTTTAAAATTTCTTCCTCTTACTAATTTTAGAGAACTCAAAATGTCCATGTTTAAATATAGTTCCTTTATAAGGCATCACAGAAATTCGATGCTGCATCAACAGTAAGGTATTTGAGCTAATGTTGAACAAACTAAAAAAGACTCTATTGTGTTCAGAGGTTTGGAGTTAACCATACAATTTTCTTTAAAGACGCTGCCAAACAACAAGTATAAAAAGTGGTCAATATTTAATGTGTATTTAATTTTGGATTGTCTTGTTAGATACACCATTGTAAGTAGAACACTTGGTGGAGTTTAATCTCATTTTATATGATTGTCTTCTTTTTGTCTTCCTACTTTGATTATATTAGCATTATTAATACCTACTCTGTTAAGAGTGTCTATTAGCATTCTTCAATTAAGAAAAACCCTCCACTCTTAACTCTGCCTCAAATACCAGTTAGTAGTTTCTGTATAATATATATTTTCTAAAATCTTCTGTTGCATAAAATAGTGTCATCATTTAGGTAATTATTTGATCATTTTTAGCCAGAGGACCATGATTTTTTAAATGACTATATAACTCATAGAGAATGCGTTCATTTCTTAGAGTTGTTCTTTTCCTAAAACTTTGAGCTGATGTCTTCAGGTTGTCCTGCATTTTACTGATATCCTGGCCACTGATCTGCCCTGCCCTGAAACAATAGCTCCTTAGGACTGCTTCCTCATGCCTACCCAGGCATCACATTTTCTACTGAGCCATAACCTCTACCTGGCACCTGTTCTGTGCACCTAGGCAGTGATGTGAAAGGAGAACTCACAGGTTTCTGATGCTGGTTCTGTTCCTCTCATTGTTATTGCCTCACTTTTTCACGTTCTTTTGGGATTACCTAGACTGTTACCTTCCCAATATTCAGGTAGAGTTAATTCTCTACTGATATATTTAGACACAAAAATTGACAATGTATCTTCGTTGAAGTATCAGTTTGTTCTTCTGTCCAAGAATCAGGAAATCTTATATGATACCCTGTGATGAGAGTGATTGTTTGAAAAAACAACACAAAAGGATGCGTTACCTCATAGGTTTGTTGACATTCTCCTGACACTTTTTAAACTATTTCTTTTAGACCATAGAAATTTCCATTTTGATATTCATTATGCAATGAAAACTGAATCCTTAGGCTACCTTTTGTCTAGAATAGATTCTATAGTATTCTCTAAAATTCTTGAGTTCCCACAGGGCACTAAGTAGGGTTCATATAGAGAACTCTTAGACACCAGCAAAAACAGTGGAATAATCCACATTGAAGAGCCAACGCCAGTGGCTGAGAGCAATGATTTCAGGATCCACAAGGGTTCCAGTCTTTTCCTTCCATTTCAAAGCAGCTATATAGGTATGGGAGGACTGTGGGTAGGAGCTCAAAATTCTGCTTGAAAGAGCTGATTTTCTTTTTGACATCTAAAAAGAAAATGATACTCTTGGTCAGTTGCTAATGGTTGAAAGAACTATCTGCCTGTGGGTTTGAGACCAGTCCTGGGAACTTGTCAAGACCTTGCCTTTAAAATAAAATAAAAAAATTAGCTGGGCATTGTAGCATTAACCTGTAGTTCCAGCTACTTGGTAGGCTGAAGTGGAAGGATCGCTGGAGTCCAGCAGGTCGACGCTGGGGTGGTTGTGAGTGTGCCACTGCACTTCAGCCTGGGTGACAGAGTGACACTCCAACTCAAAAACAAACAAACAAAAAAATGATCAATCCTTATATATGTATATATTTTAAACCTGCATTATGTGTTAGCCATACTAATGACAGTTGCTTTTGCTTAGTAGCATTCTTCAGTTGGATTCAACTGTAGGTTTTGTGGGTGATTTAAAATGAGCTCTAAAATAGCCCAGGAGTTGTACTGAACACACACTCAAGAGTTTCATTAATGCAGCAGATTAAGTGAGGCTTTGCAAAGCTTTCTGGATGATTTCAAAGCTCCCTCCCTGGATTATCATCTTCGCTTTAAATTATCATGTCATGGTGCTTGGTTTAGCTGTCATTTTTTTCTATTTAAAAGGCATGTATGGTACAAATTTTTCCCATATGTAAATGTCTGCATTTTGGAAACAGCATTTAAAAGGTAAGATGCATTAACAGAGCCAGCTTTTATTTTGAACTTTATGTAGTTCTTTGTTGATATGAGCAATTCACAGCTACAGTTTACTAAAAACTTGGCTTGAACATGTTTATTTCTGAAGAATTACTTCAAGTGGATGAAATTCCATCTCCATATGAATAGATGATCAGTTTCTTTAAAATGTCTAATGACAAAATGTCACAACTAAGAAAGGCCTAAGACCTAGGAAGACATGACAACTTAATGGAATGTGGTTTCTGGGGTGACGTTCTAGAACAGAAAAAATAGACTAGATAAAAACTAAGGGAATTTGAATAAAACACAGACTTTAGTTCATAATAATGTTTTAGTATACGTTCTTTAATTGTCACAGATGCACCATTTTAATGTTAGATGTTAATAATGAAAACTGTGTGTGGGCTATATGGAACCTCTCTGTATAATTTTTGGTAAAACTAACACCATTCAAAAGTAAAAAGCTTATTATAAAAGTGCCTCATAATCAAAGTCACTTTGAGATATTTAAGTAGTAAATGCCATTTTTCATATTTTTAAATGTTATGGGATTGAGTTTATTACCAAATGTTTTTCTATATTGTAGTTGCCTCTCTTGAGATTAAAGTTTATGACTATGTTTTATGAGACATAAGAAATCCTATTGCCACTAATGATCATCTTTTTCTGAGCTCCCCCTGTGTTTTACACCATCATCTACTGTTGACAGGAACAGTATTTTCTGGGGTTATCTACCTATGACCCAAACCTTTCTTTTCAGAATTTCCACTAGAGATTATGTCTATGAAAGCAGCATAGTGAGAAGGTCAAGTTTCAAATCCTGTCTTGCTAAAAAATTGTAGTGTAGAATAAAGTACATTACTATGCCATCTTCACAAGTTTTTGTGGTCCTCAGCTCTACAGTTAAGACCATAGTAACTACCACCTCATGAACATTTTGTGAAAATTAAATTACATAATACTTAGGGTTTAGCAAACTGTGTGGATCATGACAATCACTTAATAAAGATTATTATTATTTATACCAGGTAGCAGAATTTTAAACATGCTTACAATAATCTCTGCCAATTTTTTAATTTGCCTTTTTTTTTTTTTTTTTTTTGCTACAGAATTTACAGAAAGAATGCATACTCTCTTATTTGGAAAATTACAGTTTTCCTAGCTATCATAAAATTCAAGTATTCAAATTCAGGTAGTGCTAAGGTGCCTAAATAATAAAATAAGGAGAGAAAGAAAAAAGAAGTGTTAAGAAGAAAGAAGTAAACAAAGGAAGAAGGAGGAAATATCAAACATGGAGCAAGTTTATAGTGTGGTCAGCAGTATTCACATGAAAGGGGACTAAAGACTTTACCTACATCATACCGTATAGTCTTCCCACATCTTTGTAAAATAGGTATAATTATTCTAAAATTGAGAATCCTGTGACTAAAACAGTTTTACTAACTTGCCCAAGGACCATAGCTAATGACAGTTGGAACCAGAATTCAAACCTTTAATGTGGTAGCCCCAAATTTGAGAGGGCTTGCCCATGACGTTCATTGCCTGTTCCAAAGAAGTCACCTGAAGGTCCAGCTGGGAAAAACCTTGGATTATTAGAAGTTACTGGAGGCACTGATGGCAGCCTGTCAGTGAAGAAAGAATCCTTGCCTCAGGTTAATACAGCAAGCTGTTTTATAATCAAGTTAGCTAATTATTCAAATTGTTAAATGGCATTCACAATTACAGTGTGTAAGGGTGCCACCTACATTGTTCTCAGCTGTGCTCCATCACCTGCACCCTGTGACTTATTACTTGGGATTTTATACCGGGACCAGCCTTGGCCCCAGGCTGCTCCCTAAAGGGATGAGGGAGTGGAAAGAAGCTAGGTATACGGTGGAAAGATCTTATGTCCAGACAATTACCTCACAAACCCAAGTGTGTCCTACACAGAACTAAGGACTCCCCTAGTACGCTGCCTCATAAATGTATTCGTTTTAGAGTCTTCCATTACAAGAATACAACCTTCAGTGTAGGTAGCAGGCCTTCAATAATGTCTCAAATATTGTTACTCTGCCAGTAAAAGCAGGACCTCTTCCCCATATCTACCTCTAAATGGCATATTCATTTCATTCAGAGTTATCATGGTTTATATATATATATTTCTTATATTCAAATGTGTTTTCTAAATAGGCCAAACAAATGTTTAAGATACTAAATGCTGCCCCCCAGACTTTCAGCTCTTTACTGAATCTTAGCCTTGTTATTCTTTCTCTTTTTGTATTATATAGAGCAGATTGACTCTTTTATTTTTCTTTTTGCTACTGGATTTTTAAACAAAGGCAGTGAAGTTTACTGGGAATATATTAATACTATTTTTGAGTGGGTGGGATCAGGTATAAGATTGTTAAAACTCTTTGTAGCTTTGATACCACTCTTTACAATGTGTAGTTTGAAGAACAAGCTAAGGAATTTTGTATCAAAATTCTTGAATATATTCATGCATTCATGCTGTGTTTCATTGTTCATAACACAAAATATGCTATCGGTGTGTCTTGAAATTTTTTCCTGATACTCTACTTCTTTCTCCCTGAAGAATAGAAAGAGGACTTCCTTGCACAACTATTTCAGATGTGAATGTAGATGTTTAAGAGTGGTACATCTGTTTCATGCATTAGGGAGCTTCTATCAGGTCCATAAATAAGAGCTCTACCAGTCCCATTAAATCCCCAAGTATGAATGGGCTTCTTCATGTCAAATGTGAACAAAATAGCATTTCTTTGGGTGTGGTAGGGAACATTGATACAGTCTTGGAGCAGAAAATGCTAGTAGATTTCCTATCTGTGCCATTGGCTCTGATTTTTTTTTTCCTTTGGAACAAAAATTAGAAGTCAAAAGTTAGATTCTCTTTCTTCCTGGAAAATGTCTTTATAACAGTACTGACACAGTTATTAGCAATTTATGTGGAATATATATGTGTTTGTAAATATGTATGTTTTATTGTAAAATTACTGTTTGAGTAAAGGAGTTTAATGAGGTTGGGGATTAGTACAAAATTCCTTTTAAGCATAGAAATCTTGGCAGATATTTTATTCTTTAAACATTTCTAAGTGATTTTTGCATTAAGGGTTTAAAAATATTCTGGAAAATAAGTCGCAAAATAGGACAAAGCTCATTAGATTGAGTTTGCAGAGATTTATTTTTCTATATTTTCTTCTCTGTATTTTTCTACATTTTGTTTCTTTGTATTTTAATGGATCTACATGGTTTTAAAAATAGAATTCAAAATACTTTGGTCTTCATTCATGCTTTACTAATTATAATAGTAAAATTTTCATCATATTCCCTGAATGAGTAAATAGTATCAAAGTTAAAATATAAACTGAGAGATTATTATTAGGTTTGAGATAACATTTCCTGCGTTGCTGACATAGTAAGCATATTTGTGTGAGCAAGTTCAGAACTGATGAGATCCACTCTAGCTAAAGTCATATTTAGTTTCATCTCATGTGTCCACAAAAAGCAGAGAGTACTTCCTAATGAATCTGAACTATCTATTGTTTGTTATTGCTCGAGTCATGCCTAAGCAATGAGAAGTATTAATGCCAGGAAAAAAAAGAGTTTGTTTTTTTTTTCTTAACTTCATTGTTGCTTCATGCTGCTGGATCTTATTCCCTCTTGTGGGCTCCTAGATGTGCTATACATAGGAATGAATGGATCATATAGAAAGTATATCGTGACCATGACTTCTCTAAAAGCTTCTTTTATAAAAATGAATATGATTTTTCTTCTATAAAATAAGATATGTGCATGTCACTCTTCCCTTTCACTATCATTCAGTTGATTATAACATAACATTATTTTACATAGAAAGTGTACTTGGTTTCATCAGTTGAAGGAATGTTTCCATTTTCTACTCTTTTCAGGTCTTCGGCACAATTCAGTCTTTATGGGATCAAAGAAAAGTTATTTTTAAATTCAATTCAATCTTTGAAAGAATATTCTATTTTTCTTTTATGGTAATTCAAACCAAATAATGTTCAACTGATATAAGTTTTGTTTTTATTCCATAGTTGTATAATGTAAGTCTATGCAAACATTGGTTTCATTGAATATATTTGGCCTATTCTTTTTTTCTGACAGCTAATGTTTTCATTATAAAATAATATGTCTGCAAATAATAATGCCACTAAATACCTAGTGATTAAACAAAGCGAATAGTTGGAATAATTATGACTATTTGGAAGTCAATGTGGGAAAAAATGAAGCCACACACCAAACGTAATATAAATTCATTTGTCGCCATAATATCATGAGTTTGTATTGAATTTGTTAGTTCCAAAAATAAAAGACAAATTTGCTGTTTTTTTAAATTGAAACTGAGCTATATTAAATTCAATTATTGTCAATGACCAGGTCTCTAGATATAACTATTAATATGGAATGAAGTAACTGGGAGAAATATCAAGATTTGCAAAAAACATCAATGTTCCATGAAATGCCACTTTGTTGAATACCTCTGGGTGGTCATACACTTAATTCCTTTCACATATGGTGCATTTTTTCTGTGTTAAATTTTTAGTGCACCAGATACAAATGGAGTTAACTTGCATTAACATAGCTCCTTAAATATTATTGCTTAACATGACTATATGACAAAAAACAATCTGCCTTTTTACTGAGCCTATGGGCTTTATTCTCTGGAAAGCAGCTGTGGCTAATTCAGTCACATCTAAGAGTAACTCCCACCTGTCAAAAGTATTTAGATTCATTTATTTCTCCATAATTAGAACCTTCTATTGGCTGATTTTTTTCTATCTAAAGCAAGTCATAGTTCTGCCTTTATGAAACCGAGATTTTTTAAATTACAGTTTAAAGTGTTATCATTTTAATAACTTTACGTTCACCAAATACAAGGATAGCACTTCAAGAAAAAAGCTATTTCAAAAAATAGTTACTACCATTTTATACAAACACAAATATGTGGATGTATGTTAAATTAGCATGCAAATGAATTATTTAATTTTTTTTAAAAGTTACTAAACCTCACAAACACTACCTCCATTGAACCATGCAAAATGAGGGGAGGATCAAAATTGCACAAATCTGGGCCAGGCAAGTTGTTCCATCAGGTACTTTGAAGATTTTGGAAGTTCATGCAAATAGACTCACTTCCCATGAGCCAGCACCTCTTACGTGCTTATGCCACTGGTTCCAAAGTGGATGGTTGAAAAATTTGCTGTCTTTACATCTAAGAACATGGAATTCAAGAGCAGGAGATAGTAGAAATGCAAATACAAATACATATGTATTAAGTTCCCTATCTTACCCATACACTTCTCAGGCAGTTATCCTTTGGTGAGACTTTTCAGCCAGCCCTCTGACAACTCTGTATCTTCTTCTGTTCCTGAAATTTTTAGGTGGGTATGGGGAACGGATGAGAAGTAGAAAATCAACATGGGATTTTGTCAGTATGGCTGGGGTGGATGAAAGGATGATATAGCTTTCTGCCATAGCAGTGGGAGCTCAATAAGATCTGCCCACTACCTCCCTCATCATTGCTGCCTTGAAACATCTCCTCATCATTTGTCGTGTGATAATGTGATCAAATTCTCCATGAGAGATGTCATCTAAGGGTGGGGCAACCAAAAGCTGAGTACCTCCTGCATTGCAGTCTTGTTCAATTGTCTAAATCTTTCAGAAGAAGGAAAACAAAATAAGACAAAATAATGTAAGTGATTAGTTTCTATTACCGGCATAGATACTTGACGGATACTTGTTGAATGAGTAATTCATTCATATGCTAATACCTGACAACATTTCTCCAAGACCTAGAGTTTGTTTTGAACTACTGCTCTATGGAGAATACAAATGAACTCCAACAGCCGGCTTGGTGACTCAGCCTGTAATCCCGCGCTTTGGGAGGCTGAGGTGAGCGGATTGCCTGAGCCGGCACGTTGGAGACCCGCCTGGGCACCTTGGCGAGACCTCTTCTCTACAATAAATAAAAAAAACAGCCAGGCATGGTAGCGCATGCCTGTAATTCCGGCTACTCGGAAGGCTGAGGCAGAAGGATCGCCGTAGCCCAGGAGGTCGAGGCTGCGGTGGCCAGGAGCGGCCACTGTACTCCAGTCTGGGCGACAGAGTGAGACTCCAATTCAAAACAACAACAACAACAACAACAACAACAAAACCAAATGAACACAACATGCCTTGAGTATCCCTAGGGAGTTTTATTCACAAATGTCCTGGTCTAATGCATTCATTTCAATCCTTACTAGGGGGAAAAATTCTCATGACCATCCTACTTTAATTTATTTAGAAAAAGAACAAGTGATAGTTAACATATTAGAGGAAAGAAAATTAAAAAGAGTAATGGCAAACCATTTCCTAATAGGATATGTGATAGTTTATTATTTTCTTTACAAGAAATTATAAGTTTAAATAGCTGAATTTAATTTTAAAATAGTGCCTTGTAAACTTTAAAATAGCTAGTAATTTTTAGACAATACTTTACACTATACTGCAGGTTTCTAAATCCACATTCATAGGTAGTTAATCACTGAAGAAGTTGCATTACATAAGAATTTAGACACATTAGCTATGTATCACCTTTAACAATGTGGACAAGTGCAGAAATATTTAGTAACCCCTGGTAATATATGAGAGGGAACCCCCAAACCCCCAGAATTTATTTATTAAAAAATGTGTATTTATTCTTACATGTTTAAACATCAGTCACCTTCAAATTACTCTTTGCCTGTATGTTGTCCATTTATACACCTAATCCTGAACTGTACCCCACATCTTTAAAATTATATATATATATTTTTAAAGTATTCTCCATTTGATGTAATATACCTATTGAGACACTTTTTCCACTGCTCAAAACAGTTTCTGAACTTGTCAGTTCTGAAGTTTTTTAGTGCTTCTGCCATTTTTTGTTTCACCTCTTCCACATCAGCAAAAAACTTTTCCCTGAATAAATGAATAGGTGAATTGGGAGGGTAGGGCATGTGTGTCATGCCGCTTTTGGTTATAAACAGCTGAACACTTTGAGTAGTGTGAGCAAGTGTGTTTTCATGGTGGAAGAACCAGTCATCTGTTCGCCACAACTCAAGATAGACATTTCTTTCCCCAGCTGTGGTGCAACCTTCTCAAAACTTCCAAATGAAAAGCTTTGTTTGACAGTTTGATCTAGAGGAATAAATTCTGAATGTACTACAAGGGGCCTGTCCTCCAAAAGATAGTTCTGGTTTTTTGGGAGTCCCTCTCATATAAAATTGAGTAATGACTACCAGAATTTAGTACCTTTTAAAAAATGGTTATAGAGAGTTTTAGTTAGATATATACAACCAAATGCCTTTTGAACTGTTAATAATTTAACAATAAGAATTTAGGACAAGCGTTCCTGTTCATTGGAGGGGTTTTTGATCTCATTGCTATTCACACCCTAAAAACTTAACTGCCTTATGGAGACGACAGACTAATAATTCATAATTCAATGGATATGTTTTATATGGTGACATGTATCACTCACAACACGACTTTTTTTTGTGAAAGTTTCTGAGCAGTAACTGTAAAAGAGTGAATTCTTTTTATTTTTTTTAAAACAGGATTTATCGAGAGGACAGAAAAGCTCCCACAGTGAGAGGAGACCCAAAGGGGTTGCTCAAAAGAGTGAATTCTAAAATAAAAACATACCCAGTAAGATGTTCTATAACTGATACTGTGACAAAGCAAAGTCATCTCTACTTGTTCTCTTTAGAAATGTTAATAATAAATCATAAGGGAATTTTAAAAAGGAAAGGAAGGAAAGGACAATCAGGCTTTACTTCAGTATTCTGTCATGGGGAAGCTAAGGAAGGGTGCCTCCCTGGGTGGAGGAAGTGACCTGGTCAATGCCCAGCTCACTCTGGAACAGGAGTCTTTCAGAGACTAGCTGAGGAACAAGTGAGGACTTAGCAGTTTTGACCAAGCAAATGTCAAAACTGGAATGGAAACAAAGGTCTCTACTTATAAGGAGACAAACAGAGATGAGTGATCTAAAGCTTCAAGTTCAAAGCAATATCTTTGGGGTGTTTTCTAAGGAACATTAAGCAAGCTCTGAAAGAAGCAAACTCCCTTATTTCCTTCTCCTGTCTTTGTGATTGTCAAACTTCCATGTGTTTGAAGTAGCTTATTTAAATGCTAATTTTAGTATTTCATTAAGTGAGGCTGGGCACTCCTCCTTGTCTCCCTACTGATGCTGTCAGTAGGGAAGTGTTGATGAGTCACATTTTGGGAGACATTACTCTCTCTCTCTTTCTACCATCTCTCCTTGGGAGACACTTCCCTCATACTTCAGGAGGAAAACTGAAGCCATCAGAGGAAAGTTGCCTGAACTTCTCACTCCATGCAAGTATTTGCATTTGCAGCCATCATTCTTCTTGACTATCGGTTTTAACTGAGGCATTGTGGCCTTTGTCCTGTTCAAGACCAATGGTCTCTCCTCTCTCCCATTTCCTCTTATCTTTAAAAGGTCATTGACATGAATCCACATCCTTTCTTTTCCTCTCTTCCGTCTTACTGGTGTTTTCATCAGCCTTTAACCATCCACATCATCTACCTTAATATTTCATCTTTGGGTCCATCTCTGCTCATCCTTTAACTAACCCTGTCTGTCTTCCTGTCTTCAATTGTACATTTTTAAAACGCATATCTATGCTCATTGCCTTTACTTCTTTATCATTTATCCATTCCTCATCCCTCTCTAGCTAGTTTATTATAACGTATCTCTTCTAAAACACCTTCCACTGAGAGAACCTGTTAGCTCCATGTCAGCACTGCATTGGAAACTCTTCAGAGCAGGTGTACTGATATTCTTAGCTTACCTCTCTTCTTAAAATACTGTCTTCCCTTGGTTTTCTTGTTATTTAGACAAACAACAAAAAAAGGTTTTTCTCCTGTCTTTCAGAAGTCTTTCATTTTTTTCTCGGTCTTAGGCCAAATTGTCTTTCTGTTACACAATTATTCAATGCTGAATATCCTCTTAAGTATTTCTTACTTCTTATTTTAAGTCCTATTTCTAAGTGGTCTCGTCCTTTTACATAATACAGCTATTTTGTATATGCCAACAAGTCCCAAATGTACATCCATCAGCTTGACTTCTTTTCTTAGCTCTGGGCCTAAATGCTTACTTGCCATAGCTACACATATATATTACAGATGCAAACTCAAAGTGCACAAAATTAGAGTCAAGATCTCTTTTGAGCTTCATAACTGTTGTTTCCCATTGTATACCAGAAGGTGCAAATTATTCAGGCCAGGGTTTTAGAAGTCATCATCTACTTCTCTATTCACATAATGCCCCCTACACAAGTAATAAACACTGTTAGCCTAAAACATAAATATTTTTTAAACTCACCTGTTTGTCTCTGTATCTATTCATACCATCCCCATCTAGGCCAACTCCATTTGTTGCCAGGACTATTGCAACAATAGTTTTGTAACTTCCTACCTAATATCAACTCTTGTCACTGTTAGTTTATTTTCTTTATTTTTGACCAATAGTCCTCCAAACATGAAATTTGCTTATGCAATTCTCTTTCTTTAAAATCAACCCAAATATGTCAAGACCCGACTGACACATGTGTAAGCTGAGGACTGTTGAACTTGAGAGAATGCACTACCCTCACTAAACAGCCAGCCACTACTCAGCCTTGGCTGATTGTTTCACATGGGAATATTGAATCAGTGTTTCCTGACTATCCATTTTTTTCAACATGTGTGTTCACTCTCTACATTCCCCACTATACTCTCAGCAACATGAAGGCTGGGGCATCAGTTATCATTTTCATTGATTGGCACATATTAGCTGTTTATGTGTATCTGTGTTTCAATAAATGATTGCTGCATATGTTAAAATAAGAGAACACGGGAGAATGCATGTGTTAAAATAAGAGAACAAAGGAGAAAGTGAATCAATCTGCCTACAACGGCTCAAATGTTGACTAACATTGATTTTTTTTTTTTGAGACAGAGTTTTGTTCTGTTTTCCTTGCTAACATACAGCCTCAAACTCTTGGGCTCAAGTAAATCTCCTGCTTCAGTTTTTGAGTAGCTGAGATGCTCAGCTTTCACAGCTGAGTCTTGAAAAGTGAAAATAGGGTTATCTCAGTTGCACAGTTGGGAAGTGTAGTTCAAGCTGGAAAAAAAGTGTGCAAATATACTGTTGTGTAAAAACAAAATCACATAACACATTAAGAGAACTCTAAGACATTTGGTGCTGCTATAATATAGTCAGAAGATTTGCTGTAGATTGCAACAGTGAAACCCCAGAGAGTGTTAGTGAAAAATAGTTATGACATTCCCCAATATCCAAACTTTACCTGATGAATGAGAGAGACAAGGATTTGTATTTTAGAAAAATAATTCTATGCAACGTCATGAAGAATAATTTCTAAAAGCAAGTGGTTAGGAGAAGGAATGCCTATTCCAATGATTTGGATATCATAGTAAGTGATAAAGGTATAGATTGAAGAGATAGCATGGAGTAGGTGGAGGTGAATTTGACAGATAATTGGGAGTAAAATTCAACAATTCTGCATGTTGCCCCCTTAACACAACAGTCACACTAGTTATTTGCAATTCCTAAATAATTGTTGCATTTTGCTGCCTTTGTGTATTTTCTCAAGTGGTTCTCTACATTTGGATTACATTGCTCTTACCCCAAAATGATAATAGATAGAACTTTATTTGTCCTCTAAAGTTTTGATTCTCAAAGTGTGGTTGCAGAACTAGCAGCAATGACCACACTTCAGAGTTTATTAGAAATGCAGAATCTCAGGTGCCATCAGACCTAATGAATTAGAATCTGCACATTGACAAGATCCTCAGGAGATTCATAAGCATATCCATTTTAAGAGTCCTGTTTAAATTCCAGTTTCAACCTCACCTTATCCAATAAATTCTCCTAGATGTTCCCAGTCTTTCCAGTCCATTAAAATCAATAGTACTTACCTATTATGTATTATGTTTCCAAGTTTCCATGTATCAGTTCACTTGCATCATGATTATTTATACATGTATAATGTGCCATGTGCTTTTTGCCTTTTTCTAAATTGTTACACCTGGAAGGCAAGAATAGATTCCAGTCGCATCAGTGTTGCCCATGGATCCCATGCAGGACATGACTCACAATAGGCTTTCCTCAAGAAATAGGAATGACGACATCTCTTGTTTTCCTTGGTGACCTAACTGAGTCTCCTCCATGTCTTATAATACATCCTCTTAATTTTGAAATGTTTTAATTTAATATAATTTAATTTAATTGTATTAAAATGTAGAGTGTAAGTCAGTACTAGGCACATAAATGGTGTACGCATAGTTGAAGTTTAGGTGCTCCATTGATGTTCACTTCACCTGATTTAGGTTCAGGTACCCTTATTGATGTTATGTACCCCTCCCCCAGCAGTTCCTCACTATTGCCAATCACTTTCTTGTAGTATTATGGTAAATGCTCAGGTCTACTTGTGAGTGAGAACATGTGGCACTCAGTTCTTTGTTTTGTGGTAGATCACAGAATATGATAGACTCCAAATACATCCAAGTTGCTATGAAGTCCAATTTTGTCCTTCTTCATGTCTGTGTAAAGTTTCATTGTGTAAATGTACCACATTTTTATCCAGTCCACTTTCGATGAGCAGCATAGTTAGTTTCATGTTTTTGCTACTATGAATAGTACTGCAACAAATGTGTGCATAGGTATCATTTTGGAGAATGATTTAAGTTTCTCTGGGTATATTCCCAAAAGAGGGATTGATGGGTTGTATGGAAGGTCAATTTCTAGATCTTTAAGAAATCATCACACTGTTTTCCATAGAGGTTGTACTGATTTACACTCCCACCAACAATGTAGAATTGTCCCTTTTTTGGTATCCTCTTGAGCATCTTTTGTTTTTTGAGTTATTAATAATGACCAGCCTGACTGGAGTTAGGTGGTATTTCAGTGTGGTTTTGATTTGCATCTCTTTGATGATTAGTGAGGCTGAGCATTTTTTCATGTATCTGTTAGCTGTTTGTTTGTCTTCTTTTGAGAAGTATCTATTCATGTCTCCTACCCACTTTTTAATAGGGATTTTTTTTGTTTTTTGTTTTTTTCCTTTCAGCACATTTGAGTTCCTTGTAGACCCTGGATGTCAGGCCTTTGTCAGATATACAGTTGGCAAACATGTTTTCCCATTCTGTGGACTGTCTCCTCGCTCTCTTGATTTTTTTTTTTTTTTGCTATGCAAAAGGTTATTAGTTTGATGAGGTCCCTCTTGTCTATCTTATCTCTTATGTCATGAGCTTTTGAGGTTATGATCAGGAATTGGTTGCTTATTCCAGTATCGATAAGGATGTTTCCTGCATCTTCTAAGATTCTCGTAGCTTGAGGTTTTACATGTAGATCTTTGATCCATTTAGAACTGATTTTTGTTTATGGTGATAAGTAGGTGTCCTGTTTCATTCTTCTGCATGTGGTCCAGCCCAGGACCAGATGGATTTCTAGCAGAATTCTACAAAAGATGCAAAGAGGGGCTGATACCAATGCTACTGAAAGTATTTCAGGCAATTGAGAAAGATGGAAATCTCCCCAAAGAATTTTACGAATCTAACATCATATTGATGCACAAACTAGGCAAAGACCCAACAAAGAGAACTAAAAGTCAATACAGCATCTATTCTTGATAAGAATACTTGAACACCTAGGTATAGAGAGAACGTATCTCAAAATAGTAAGAGTCATCTATGATAAACCCACAGTGAACATATTGCTAAACAGACAGAAATTGGAAGTATTTCTCCTGAAAACCAGACAAGACAAGGTTGCTCACTCTCACCCTTCCTGTTCAACATAGTGTTGGAAGCCCCAGCTAGAGCAATTAGATGACAGAAGGAAATCAGGATTATCCAAATAGGAAAGAAGAAGTTAAGCTCTCTCTCTTTGTGAATGATATGATATATGATCCTATACCTCGAAAAACCAAGGGAATCTGTCAAAAACCTCCTTGCACTGATAAAAGACTTTGGCAAAATCTCAGGGTACAAAATCAATCTGCTAAAGACTGTTGCCTTTTATACACCAACAACAAACAGATAGAGAACCAAATAAAAAGCACAATACCAATAGCCACAAAAAAAAAAAAAAAGAAAGGAAGAAAAGAAATACCTTGGCATCTTCCTAACCAGAGAAGTGAATAACCTTTACAACAAAAATTACAAAACACTACTCAAAGAAATCAAAGAAGACACAAACAAATGGAAAAAAATTCCATGCTCTTGGATTGGAAGATCGATGTTGTTAAGACGGCCATCCTACCCAAGGCAATCTTTACATTCAATGCAATACCCATTAAATTACCAACATCAGTCTTCTCAGACCTGGAAACAACAATACAGAAATTCATATGGAAACAAAAATGACCATGAATAGCCAAAACAATCTTCAGCAAAAGAACAAAGCCGGAGGTAACACACTTCCAGATATTAAACTTTATTATAAGGCTACAATAATCAAAGCAGCCTGGTACTGGTATAAGAACAGGCATATAGACCAATGGAAGAGGATAGAGATTCCAGAAGCAAAACCTCAATTTTTCAACCAACTCATCTTCGACAAAGCCTTCACTAGCAACCACTGAGGAGAGGAGAAGTAAATGGTACTGGGATTTCGGAACTTTCTTTGTCTATCTCTTACTAATAATTACTTGACTCTGGTAAAGCATTATCTGTATTCAATTAGTTAAATTCCTCTATTTATGTTTGGAAGTTTGAAAGACACAACATTTTTCATTTAAAAAACAAAAACTCTAAGTGACCCAATGATGGACTTCTTGGCACTATCCTTCAAAATGTAATATTTTTGCCAAATTTTGGTAATATCAACATAAAATAAGTCTATTTTAGTGTGTACCATATTTACAGTATGACTGAAAGGAATTGTTAGCTTGTTCTATCATAGAAGCACTGAATTTTCTGTGACTGATGTGATGCATATGCAAAACAACACTCTTCTTAATGATTGTCAATTTGTTATGTTTAACATTTTAGGAGAAAAGTCAGCATTCTAGGCTATGGTATTTGGGTATAATCCTACAACAGTTTTCTTTTTTTTTTTTGGATGGCATATTGAGTTAAGGCCTTTTGAAAAATGAATCTCTCAAAACATCATTCTCTCTTAAGCAGCAGAGTGTACATGAATGGTTTAGACTAAGTGTTTTAGATACAGGAAACAGTCTTTCTAAAGTAACATACAGTTAACAGCTGGAAAAGAAGTAGTAAAGCGTTAAACTGTCCATTACATTTAAAGAAAAACTTGGCTAAAATCCTTCCTTCCCATTAAAAGCACTGATTGTACCTTCGGAATTTATGTAACTGTACTGAGAGTATCTGTTAGACTCATTTATACTTTTTTCATTTATAATCTGAACTAAATAATTAATCCATGACAATTTAAAATTTTCCCCATTTAAAAAAATATACGTTAAGGCTATTTTTAGTTTCCATGAGAAGAGGTAGTAATGCTATTTTAGAAAGTGAGAATAATGAGATTTTCAGGCAGAAACCACTAGATATTTTGCAGATTTACGAGGTATGTTTTAAGTTTAAAATTATTCAACTGGCTTTCTTGTAAGGTCTCTAGAATTTTTTTTTTTCCAGATAAAACTTTAAGTGACATTAGAAGTTGAGAAAGAAGGTGGGAGAAAAGAAATTAATTGTGTAATTGTTCATTTGAGTGATTCTGTAAAGCAGTTCTATTATGAGTCTCTCTGACTTGATGGCCCAAAAGCAAAGATCAAGGCTTGTTCTTACCTAATTTACTGAGTGTCACAGTTAGATTAGGAAACTCCTCTAAGTTACAATGATGGCTTCAGAGTAGACTTCAAACTCAGGACTATCTGTATATTTAAGATTTATCATTAGATTCAGATTCACATTTTTCAAAAGTATCCCTTTTCTTTTTAAGGTTCATCTGTCTCTTTGAGAGTTGCTCTTTGAAGGTAATTTTATCTATGCCTTCTATTTTCTATTTATTTTCATGCTTTCCTTTAGCCTATCCCACTCTTTTTTTCCTTTTTCTTTCTTTAGGCTTTCTGATTTTTTTGGCATCTGGAACTTAGGAAACTGTCAGACATTACTTATTTGAAACTATCAGCTTGTGCCAAATTTTCTGGCTTTTTAATTCTAGTACTCCCGTTATACGTATGTTGACCATTTTGTGCATACTCCCACATATCTTTTATTTTCTGTGCTGTTTAATTTAGTCTCAGCATTTTATTTTTGCATATGCTTCCATTGAGCTATCTTTATGTTGACCTGTCATTTAGTTCAAAACTAATGTATATAGTCTTCCATTCAGATCATCATTGTGTTTTTATTTTTATTTTATTTATTTTTAAATCAGTATTTTTTATTATGATATTGTGGGGTACAGTTAAGGGTCAGGTATACAAATATGCTTCATTCAAGCCCCCTTGTTGATAACAGGTGTCTCCCCGTCCCCAGACAGATGTTTACTACCATTGTGTTTTTAGTTTTAGATATTCTATTTTTAGTTTTAGAATAACCATTAGAATATTTTTTCATTGACTCCAAATTTTGGTCAAAATTTTCTATCCTTTCACTTTATTTGTTCTATTGTTTTTCTAAATTTCTTGTTTGTATTACTTTCACAATTATCCCCATTATTTTCACAGTCTTTAAATAAGGTCCACATTTTATTATTCTAGTAATTGAGTCTTCCATTTCCATTATCTGTAATATTTTTAGTCATTTCTGTTTTTTTTGTTAGGTAATTTTAATATAATGCACAATATCTTGTATTAAAATTGTAGAATTTTTGGCTAATGTTATCTTCTTCCACAAAAGGTTGACCCTGAATTCAAACAGGAAGCTTAAACATAGGGAAAGTTCTCCTTAATCCTATCAGGATCAGAGCTGAGTGTTTACAGTTTGGTGAAACTCTCTCCATTTCTGTTTCAATTTGCTTTAAAGAGTTAGATCTCCAGGAATCCCAACTGAGATCTTGAAACGTTTATTAAAGTTCTATTTCTGTGGTCAGATCTGAACACCAATTTTGGCTTCTTAATACTTTAAGATTACCAAATATTCATTCTGTGCTTCAGTGGCATTTGGCTTAGCTATTTAATTTCTTATTTTATAAAACTCAACAATTTGGCAATGTCTCAAAATGACAGACTTCCAACTTTAATACCCATTTCTTTCCATAATTTTTTCTTTACATAGTCTAGCCCTGTTAATTCATGACTGTCTTGGCAGCTACAGACACCAGTGTTGTCTTTCCAGACCTAAAGTTCTTCTGGTTTATTAGTGTTTGTGCTTATTTGATTTCTTTGTAGTTCCTCTTCTGGGGGAAAAAAAATCACCAAAGTTCTGGGATAAGAAACTGATTAAAGATATAGTTAAATCAAATTGGCTTACTTGTCTATATCTTTATTTTTTGTAACTCTTGGTTCCTCAAGTCCTCAACAACTCTCTAGGACATTTATATATGAATGGGTGTGTGTATATATGTATATAATTTTACCAAAAGTTGTCATACATTTATATGTTATAAACTACCCCATCATAGGAAAAATGATGGGGGTATAAATAGAATATAAAAATATATAAGTGATTTCACACATTGTTCTTAAGTACGCATGGGCATACTAAGGTAGGATAATTGATTACAAATATAGATTTCTAAGAATTACTTTTGAAGAATCCCAATGCAGTTTGAAAGGTAAAATTTTTCTGATGAATTAATATATGTAACCAAGATTGATTTCAGACCTTGAAATGTGAGTAAACATAATGACCTTGAGTTTTTAAACACAATTTCAATACAATAAAAATTCACTATGGCATAACACATAGTAAACTAATTTGAAAAGTTACATAGTTTCAAGTATTTCAAGTTATAAGGCATGTACTTTTGGGGAAGATTCCTAGGTTGATGGAAAGGTTTAATAACAGTTATCAATATATAGCTCACAAAATGATAATTAGATAATTTCCAATCTTTCATCTATTAGAATTTATATTAATTTTGAGTAACAATTTTTAATAAATAGTATAAATTTTAATTTGTTAGTATCTTTTAGTATTTATTTAGAATAAACTATAAAGACTTATGCCTCTAGCAAGTAAACATGTCTGTCATTGATTTAGACTTTTCATTTCTCACATATGGAAATATAGAATAATTAGAAATATTTCCTCCATTATTAACATTTTTTTATTAGCAGAGGTAACATGCATTTTTCAAAGTTGAGAAAGGCAAAGCTGAGGAAAGTAATTGAGTACAGATGGAAGTGTTGAAACTTGGATGAATTTGGTTTTGATCTGATTCTACACTTACTGTGTATGGGCACTTGAATAGTTATTCAGTTTCATTAGGAATCAGTTTCCTTATAATATGGAGATGATCCTAACTAGTTTCCAGTATTGTTGTGAAGATCAGAGGTAGTGTATGTGAAGCTTTATGAATAAAGACACTAAGACTGTACTTACTAGTTGTACAGAGATGTGCTTCATAGACATTAATGCTTTATGTTATTTTTCCACCATATGTTAAAAAAATGCTATCACTGTTAAAAAGAAAAGCCATGTTATAACTCAGGTGAATAAAATTGCAATTTTGACATTTATGAACTTTTTTATATAATAAAAAAGATATTACAAAGAAAATAATAAACATCTTTACAATTGAATTTAAGCATTGAATTTAAAAAATTTTAAAAATAAGTACAAACATATTGTCACATAGTTCAAGGGACACAATATTTATTTTTAAATATTAGGCAAAATCAAATAAAAGGATTGGAAGGTCATTTGATTTGTTGATGAGCACAAATATTATGCAAGATTGAAGCAATAACATCAACTTTGAACATCCACGTATTTCTAGGATAAATAGTAGTGGAAGATTTATGATAGGAGACTCAACATTTCTATATAGATACTTCAAAGGCATTGCTGTTCATCAACAATTTATAGATTGGAAGAATTACTACTAAATTTCCAAAATTCTATAACACATAGATTTTGACACTCAGCTTAGAGTTTTTAGTAATATGTACTTGAAGAAAACTACTATTCTTAAAAAATGATTTTATATTTCTGTAAATTTAGATGTTTCAAATAATGAAAAGTAGTATATTATAAAGTGAACTAAAATAATATAAACAAGTAATCAAATACATGCTATTTGAAATTATTAAGTCTTTACAGTGTATAAAGCAATCAGTGTTTAATTTGGAAATTTGGGGTTTAGGCTTAATAGTACCGCATAGGCAATAAAGTGGTTAGTCCTTATTTATTTTAATGACATCTGAAATGGACTTTGAAAAACACTTACATTGGATATCATGAAAAGAAGCATGTAGTAATTACACTATTGCATGGCTTTAGAAATTATATGATAAGTTTCCTTTTAAATAGATTTAAAAAACAAATTTGTCAAGCAACAAAATGGTAGACTCACATTAGTCAAGAGAAGACATATATGTTTATAGATTATAAGTTAATATAAAAATGAAAGAATCAACCTTAGCTTTATAAATTGAACTGGATAAATTTGAAGTTTAGATTATATTTATTTTTGATACATAATACCTAATTCAGTTATAGTAAGTTATTACTTGTTATTTTTACTCATTTTTATTAATCTCTTTTACATAAAATATATACAACAAAATATTGAAATTGCTTACATTTTAGACTATAAGTTTTCTGAGTTTTAGGCTACATAGCTAGATTTTGATGTGTGTATTGATATTTGGTTGGTTTAGCTTTTGTTGTTTTAATTTTATTAAATGAAGCAACATGCTTTTTCAAGTACTGCTTTGAGTTTATAGGGCTCATAGCTATGATGTAATCCAATAATTTTCTCCCTTATACATTCTTTTTATTGAAATGTCTTTCTTTATGTTTCCAACAAGAGAAAAAGTTAGGTAATTATGGGATTTTTTTCTTTTGTTTATATTAGAGAAAAGAGTGGAAAAAATAAATACCATTTTTTGTCTTGTTTCTTTTCTTTATGTCTTTAAGTACAATTATTTCATCTCTCTTTCATATTTATTTCAGAAAAAATTATTACACTGCACATAGTCCACATAGTCATAATTTTTAAAATTTTGTTTTAAAAGCATTCCCTTGTTCTGGGGGGAAATTCTAATTCATGATGGAATACTACTTATAGAATTAAATTTTTAAGTAGAATACATACCTTCTAAAGATTCCCTCTGCTGTAATCATAAAGAAAGTATGTTAAGAGAGAATTTACTTCCAATGCTTATGCTAAAACTAAGAGCTATAAAGCTGAGGTGACATGATCAAATTTACAGAGTAAATGAATGGTAGAAAAAGGAGGAGAATGAAGTCCTCATGCTAGTGCCTATTTATTACCTATTTAATCTCCTAATATTCCTGTATGATAGATTCTTCCCATTTTACAGGTAAAGATACTGGATCTCAGATATAAGTAAGGCAACTATGAAAAATGTATATTGTTCCATTCATGTAAAGTATGTAAAGTATTTTTTCTTACTTTTTAATTAAGGAATATTTTATGTGTAAATAAAACCTTAAGAACTCATAGGAAGACAGACACAAACATCAGTGCAGATAATTAATTATTTGCATTGGCACCACCCATCTTGACATTACTGTATCTATTAGGGGCCAGACCAGCATTGTTACTACAATGTATTAGACAAAAAGAACTTTCTAGATAAATGAAAAAGGATTCTTAATCTGCTTATTAGATTGCATCTTCCTTTAATCATCAAAGTCTGATAATATGGCCTCCTTTACAGCTTTGCTCTGGGGAATCTAATCTTTCACCGGGTCCTTCTCCCCGCAGTGTCTAAGGAAGGGCTTCCATACCCCACACAACCCTCTGCTCTCTTAGCCAGCTGTTTTGCTATAAACAACTTTCCTGCTCATCTCTAGTTCATTACATTTGGTCTGGAGATGAGCATTCCTTGAGTGTGTCTTCCTCTTCTACTGTTCTATTTTAGTCAAACTGTATAACACTTCAATTTCTCCCAATTAAAGCAGAGGTCAGATCATACAATTCAGTAAGACTTTGCTGCTACAGAGGGAATTTAAAATCAGTTGCCGAGCATATTGTTTTCTGAGTCTGGGGTCCCAGGAAGGAAATCCCCTACCCTCTGCAATTGAAGCCCATTTCTATATTTTAATGAAGGTTGCCAAGTAAAATTCAAGATACCCATTTCCATTTGAATTTTGTAAAAACAGAGGATAATTTTATAGTATAATAGTGACCAAAATATTGGCACATACTTAAAATTTGAACATACTTATACCAAAACTCTGGGCTGTACCTACACTAAAAAATAAATTAAAAATGTGTTGTTTATCTAAAATTCAAATTTTACTGGGCAGCCTGTGTTTCTTTGCTAAATCTGGCAACTCTAGTTTCAAGTGTCAGGTAGCCACAGGAGAGCTTGGTACCAAATCCTGCCCTTCTTAGAGTCCAGATTTCTAATTTCTCTACTCCCTTAAAAAAAAAAAAAAACCAAAAAACAAAAAACAACTTTAGATCTATCAGTGACAGTAACAGTGCTTTCTTGTTTGTTTGTTTTGTTTTTGTAAGTATATTTAAAATATGTAATTTATGTTTGTCTTGAGAAACTAGCACCAAATGACCTGGATTCTGATTCCCTCCCTACTTAGAAGCCTTTGGACTTGAAGTTGATCACTGAATCCTTCTCAACCTCCTTTTATCCCTATTAGAATTCAGCTCAAACTATAGACCCTGACTTGCATGGCAGCTGTGATAATTAGGTGAGAGAACAAAGGAGAAAGCATTCAGAAAACATTAGCAACTCAACTATGAAGAAATATGACACCTCATGTTTTACATTATGTTATTTCATGGGAATATTGTGGGGGAGACTCTGTAAGCCACAGCCAGATGGTAAAAGAGAAACCATCAAAGAGAACAATTTAGCTTTGTCCCCTTTTTTATCTGGATGTCTTTCAGTGTCAACCTATCAGCCTGGATATGGTACCTCTTCTGACCTGGATTTTCAAATATTTCTGATTGGAATTCTCAAACCCAAGTCTGCCTCCTATGACACTGTTAATCTAATGTTTAATTATGTCTTCAGTTCCCTCGTTTTTATTCTTGGTGTTTGATATCACTTGATCTTAATTCCCAATCATTTTCATGGGGATTTGTTTTGTTTTTATTTCTGGATGTGTTCATATGTGCTTGCTTTTCATCTAGACTGTTTTCATTTCATTTTAAATCCAATGCCCCCATTCTCAGTGGCATTAAAAGAATGGTCTTGCTTCCTTTCTCTGTTGTTTAAAGAGGCTTTTTTTTTTCAAATTTTATCTCTGTAAATATTTTGAATGTTTATTACCCTTCTGAAATGTTGGTGCATTCCTGGAGCTGATATAAAATATTAGGTAAAATTTGTGAAGATTGTTCTTGGAAAGAAAGGATTTATAAACTCTATGTAAATACAGTGTTTAAGCTTTTAGAGTGTCTAATACCTCTACTGTGCTCTTTCCATTTCCATGCTTCCTGTGGGATGTACTTTTGGAATACAAGACACTATTCTAAAGCTAACCATTCATTTGGGCCTAGAAGTGTGTTTTCTTATAGTGTGAATGCTGCCAAAACAACTTGAATAAAGCATTTGATTGAGTGCTGCTACAAGGACACACCCAGGACATTTAGCATTTATGTGATTTTTCCCTATTTCTTAGGAGGGTAATACCTTCCAAGATTTTCAATTCCCACTTCTACCTTCCAAGCTAGTGGTCGGGTGATAAACATATTTTCTCTTTATAACATTGAATACTAATAAAGTTCTTCAAATAATTGAATTGTGTCTTAAGATCTGTGGAGATAATTTATATTTGTTGTTCCTGATGATTCATAAACTTTCAAAATTGAGCTGTTTTTTAGAAAAATATCTCAAATACTAAAGTACTGTGAGAAATGTTACTTATTTGGCAGGACTGCCTCCCTGTTGTTGAATGCTTGGCACACTCATTGTGCTATCAGATCCTATCATTCTCCCATGCAAAAAGAATCAGTCAGACATCCAATAAAATAATTTGGCAAACTCAGCGTATGTATTCTGTGAAAATAAAATCAGTTTCCACGATAAATTATTTGAAAGGTCACTTTTAAAAAGCTGTTCTGTTTTGATTAACATTTTAAACTATTTCCTTTCTGTTGAGGGGAGAAAGGAGGAATGCCATACTTTGTAGATGTAATAAATAAGTTTCAGTGTATATAATTTGGAGTCATTCCTGCCCAATTTAGTTTTCCTTATGTAAAATTTGACTTTATGGCAATATAATTTTCTCTCTGTATTTTTAAAATTTCAATTAAAAAAAAAGCGTATACCAAATTTTAATTCTATCTTTTCTGGTATAATTAGGAAAGAGGGATAAGATTGCCAAATAAAATATGGTGTGCCCTGTCAAATTTGAATTTCAAATAAATAACAATTTTTGTAAGTACAGTCCATGTAATATTTGGGACATACACTTAAAAAAAATCATTGTTTATCTGAAGTTCAAATTTCATCAGGTAGCTTATATTTTCTAAATTTGGTCACTCTAGAAAGAAGATAAAGCAGATGCTACAGCCAAAAAAAAAAAAATGAGTTATTACCAATGAAATATACTAGTAATTTAGCTTTGAACTGCAAAGTAAGGAAGGAGATTTAGTTCCTGTGTCTTCTCAGATGAAGTCACCATGTTCCACAAAAGAGTGAAGAGTCTACTTGAATTTTATAGATAAAAGAGACACACAGAGATTGAGAAATTTGCCCAAGTCAGCAAGGACCACTTAACAGTTACTCTTTCTGACCAGTCGGTCTATCACCAAAGACCACCACCTAACCTACCACTCTAAATGTTTTATCACCAAGGAGAGTATTGCCAAATACCAGACAGCTGTTCATCTGTGAAGCTCTTCTTCTGATAAGTAAGCATCCTAGCCAATATTGCAGTGTTATCATAAAAGTTTGCTAAAATGTGTTTATAGCAAAATATGAATGGTCCACATTTGACATTAGTATTTGTTTTCTTTTTTCTTTTTTTGAGTTGGAGTCTCACTTTGTCTCCCAGACTGGAGTGCAGTGGCCGCTCCCGGCCACCGCAGCCTCGACCTGCTGGGCTCCGGGGATCCTTCCGCCTCAGCCTTCCAAGTAGCCGGAATTACAGGCATGCGCTACCACGCCCGGCTGATTTTTTTATTTATTGTAGAGATGAGGTCTCGCTGCCCAGGCGGGTCTCAAACCCGCGGGCTCAGGCAATCCACTCACCTCAGCCTCCCAAAGGCGCGGGATTACAGGCTGAGGCACCGAACCCGGCTAGTATTTGTTTTCTTTTGTTAATCATGCAAGATTCTTACATGTGAATCTTAAAAGATTCTTACTCTGGGATCATAGCAAGATTTAGAAAAGAGGATTTGGGATTAAGAAACTGAGAGACTAAGGAGATAATTTTGAATTTTTTATATAGAAAGGAATTGAATATTTCATTTAAAAGAAAAAAAAAACAGAGAGAGAAATGCATACTTGTGTAAGTATATTGCCCACAATCAAGCAAAAAAAAAAAAAGTTCAAGTATTATTTAAAAACTTTTAAGGATAGCGATTCTAAAATATTTATAGTGAGAAAGAAATGTAAATATTTATGCTAATAGGTCTAATGTTTCTAATTTTAGGTGTGTAGATAAATATTAGTATTGATGCTACTTATATTTACTGTGATGTTGTCAATATTTTATTTTGTGTATATATCAGAGTTCTCAAAGTTTTATCCCTAATTTTGTTTTCTAAGTCTACTTAATTTTCCTATCTATTCTATTATAATAATAGTAATTGAAATAGTAGCTCACATGATATGAAAGATTCTTTACAAACACTTGGCCTGCTATTTCATGGAACCCTTGAAACACTTCTATTGGGTATATTTTGTGTGTTTTTATTTTAGAGATAGGTAAATTAGAGGGCAGTGGGTTCAGGAAAGCACTGAAGGTCCCACAGCTGGTATGGGAAGAAACACGTTGGAGCTCAAGTGATCTCTTTCCTTCTATGCTGTTCTCTTCTGCTTCTAGTCATATCTTAACTCCATTAAGCATTCTGATCGATCAGTGCCTGGGTCAGATTATCTAATCAGTGCTGAAAAGTCTTAAATCTTGCTCCTAGATTTAAAAACATTTTTTTCCTATACAGCTTCAAACCCTTAGAATCTTTCCAATTTTAGGGATTTGTAGGTTTCTGTCTTACTTTCCTCAGTAATTATTTTGAAGACCTTTCTGATTTTAATTATTTAATTAACTTTACTAAAATACCCAAGATAATATTTCTGACTTGAAGTTTGCTGGAAGTGCTGATGGAGCTTTGACTTGTGTCATTTTTTGAGGACAAATTAGCAGTATACTAAAAAGGTAAATGGAAGGGTTATTATTATTTTGGAGTAGTATCATTGGAGTACAAACTACTAAGAAGTATCGGGAAATAGTGAATACACATTTCAGTCACCCAGGAGTGGGTCAAGTTCTGTCCACGAGATGCATTAGTGTGTGTTCTGGATTCAGCTGCTTAGCTTGGCTCTACTATGGGCTCTCCGTAAGGCCAGGCTTGCAAGGTTGTTGCAAAGTTTCGCTGAAACATATTTATAGTATCATATAAACAGTAGGTTCTTGATAAACTGTAGTTATTTTTACTAATATGCTTAGAGCCAAGTCCATTAAATCCATTTTCTATTTTTTTATAGAGATAAGGAAATGGCATTTTGACAGTGTTCTTCTCTGCTATTGGATTAGTTGACAAAATGGTATTAATACTGCCACTCTGGCAGATCTGAGTTTCTGAACGGTAAGGATTTTAGTTGTACCAAATGAAATTATTGTGATTACTACTTGAAAACATCATACATGATTTTTGTTTGGTTTCTTTAGCTTTTCAATGTATAAATTAGTTGTTTTATTCACACACACAAAAATGACTGACTGCTAATTTGGTCACTGAAATGAAAATGAACAGCTGCTCAAGATCCAGATTTCTAATGAAGCTTTCACCAATGCTTCTACTTTCCAGTTTTCACTGTTCAAGAGGTATATTGTGAATATCAAAGGCTGTAAAATTTGGGATAAAGAAACATATTAAATGTATGTGTTGAGTAGACCATTATGAACTTCAAGAAATTTTGGATCATTTGCCCACACGTGTTAACTGAATAAATGTATTAGAAAATTCTCTCAGCATTAAAACGATTGACTTGTTTATTGGTGTAGATTTTCAATACAGGGAGAAAATCTGCTCCAAGTGTCTGTTGGATTTTGTTGTATAATAAATCAGGAATAAGCAAAAATCTACTATAAGAGCATAAATGGGTATTTTCATAATATTTATGAGTATTTTGGAGAAAGGTAGATTAAAAGGAAACATAGAACTAGGTCCCTTTGCCTCCTATCATTTTATAACTTTATGAGTGGTCACTAAATAACCTCAACATAGTCCATAGGAGTAGTGGAGTAGTGTAGTTTTATTAAATATTACTGGAAATAATCTAGCTGAAAAACCATGTTTAACGTTCTAATAAAAAAAATAATTCAAGGCCGGGCAGGGTAGTTCAAACCTGTAATCCCAGCACTTTGGGAGGTTGATTCGAGACCAGCCTGGGCAACTTGGCAAGACCTCATCTCTACCATAAGTCAAAAAATTAGCTGGGTGTGGTAGTGTGCGCCTTGTAGTTCCAGCTACTTGGAAGGCTGAAGCAGAAGAAACGCCTGATCCCAGCAGGTTGAGGCTGCAGTGGCCATGAGCGTTGCCGCTGCACTCCAGTCTGGGCGACAGAGTAAGATGCCAACTCAAAAAAATAAAAATAAAACTAATTCAGATTATTATCATGTAACATTATTTTGTGTTTTTTCCTTCATAAATCTGAAGCTTTCCAGATGTCATTAGACATTAAACTATTTTTAACATATTGGTTGCTTTTTTGTACTTTGCTTTTCTGACAAGATGTCTAGAATGTGCTATGCTTTCTATCATAGTACAATTTCAACAGTTGCTCTTTGATACCATTTTACAGAGTGGAATTATTTCCGTTTGTTTTGGTTATTTTTCCCTTTACCATCAAGCATATTAAAAACTGTTGTCATTGTTATAATTTATAGGGGTGAATTCCCACTACCAAAGTAAGTGATGATCCTGATTCCTTATGCTGATAACAAGCAGGAGCTGTACTGATTTCTATGTCTTCAGGCTGAACAGCCACTGGAATTATTTATTGCTTTTCAAAAGCTTCTTACCTTTGCATATCACCTGACCCTGTTGCTTTTATTAGTTTGTGACTTTCTAGTACTTTGGGGCACCAGAAATGTCTAAAGTATCAGTTCAGTCTTCTTTGACCAACATTTATGTCTACCAATTTAATAGAGCCATAAAAATGTAATTAGTTCCAGTTAATATTAAGGCATTAGCTAGGGAGTTTTGCTCTTTGGTTTATTGGTTGGAGCCCACTATTTGAGGTTGTGTAGTTTATATTAAAACAATAAAATATTATCCGATTGATAATTCAGTTTGAAAATATGCATTAACACTTTGCTGAAAATGTTAGATTCCCATCCAACATTTATTTCCAGGGGCAGGAAGATTAAAGTTTCTATTTCTCAGCCACCCATACACCCAGGGTTCTAAAAGTGAGTTACAGCCTCTGCTTAGATCTGGTATATTTCCTGCTTCCAGGTTCCACATCCTGGAATCCTCACCCTAGTAGTATGTGATTGAATGTATTGAACGTGCTTTGTGCTTGTGGCCGATGGTAGCTGAGTAGTTGCTCCATACATTGGTTCTTCTGAGCTCTGGGAGTCATTCCTGGGAGTCCTGATGAGGGCGTGATGAAACAGACCTTCCTATGTTCGCAAACTTCTAATTTACCTTATTACTTATGTCCACTTAAGACACACAAGGTGGTTTGCTTTCACACTGAGTCCTTAGTAATTCAAACAAAATTGCTTTTGCATTAATTTTTATGTCATTTGTAAAATAATGCAAATAAGTAGATAACATTGTTAAATAGCTAACGCCTGATGAAATGAGAGGATGCCCATTAATATTTATTATACCTATGTGCACTACTATAATCCAGTTTTTGTTTTGCACTGTAAATCCCAAAATGTGTAATATTATTTTTGTCAACTCAAGTTGCCAACATAAAGCCAATGTAAGCTGGTTTTACAAGAGTTTACATATAATCTTTAACAGCTGGACTTGAAAATAATTCAGGTTTTAAAGTTGGAAATATCTTCAGTTTTAGTAGGCAAAGGAATAAAAATCTGAAAGGAAGGATTAGGTGATGTAATTTCTTCTGTTTGATACTAAAACTCCTCTATAAGAATCTACATTTGAGAAATATAAAAATAGTGCCGAGTTGCACTTTTTTGGAACTTTGAGAAGTGTGGGTGACAGAATGCACTTTATGAACATTTTTTATGCCTTGTAAAAATAGCACTGCATATATATGTTTAACTCTACATAACAATGAACTTACTTTCTCTCTGCTTTTTTCTTGTTTCTATATGGTTTACTACTTTAGACATTAAATCAAGAATTTAATATGTTGAGGGGAAAGGGTTGCATATCAAAAGTTTCTTTCTTCAAGCAAATATTTGGTGGATTCCCACATGTCTACTGAAATAAAAACCAGGGAATAATATGTATGTATATTACCAATATCCTTTTCAAGACTTTGGCAAGAGAATTACTAAAGTATGTCATTCTATCTCGAAAGCCAACTATAAGTTATGAGGGGGAGGAGAATATACCTATAAATTAATACTTGGAAAGTTAAAAAGCTTTTAAGTCTAGTAGCCCTGATTAAGATGTGGTTTTCAACAAAAGTGCTGTTGCCTTTAGACTGCATTGAAGTAAAAGGAACGTCGTCTCTCATTTCATCATCGTTATCAATGGGGTTAGCTATTTTGACACAGACTTGATGTTTTTAAGCATTTAACACATTGTTGATTTCAATTGACAAATAGCCTGCAAGTGCATTGTACAGTGGAACTTCAGGTATGGGAAGGGGTGAGTATAATGCATGGCAAGGGTCAACTTAGCTTCATGGCTGAACACACAGGCCCTGCAGACCCAATATCTGGGTTCAAATCCCTACCCCATCAAATACTAACCCACTGATTTTGGGCATGTCACTAAATCTCAGCTTCAATTTTTTGTCTCTAAAACAACAATTATAATTTTATCTATTTTACTCAATTACTGATGCACATTTTCTCAAATAAAGAAATTCACCACTGTCAATTGATTCCAAAGGAGGATATAAGTGAATCATTCTTCCAAAGCATAGACTCATCCAAATGACAACTTGCAGAAAAATACTAGATATAATAATGAAATATAAGTTTTGTTTTGTTTTCTTTTATTATTTTTATTTTTTACTTCAATAGTTTTGGGAGTGCAAAGAGTTTTTGGCCTGGGTTTTAAGAATACCCACCACTCCCACCTGTGCACATTGTACACAATAGATGATTTTCTGTTCCTCCACCCCTTCCCTTTCTCCCCTTTCTGGTTAACTATACCATTCTCTATGTCATTGCATATCCTTAGTTTATTCCCACTCATAAGTGAGAACATGCAGTGTTCGATTTTCTGTGCCTGGATTAGTTCACTTAAGATGATGTTCTCCAAATCCACCCGAGTTGCTGCAAAAGACATTATTTCCTTCTTTTTGATAGCTGTATGTATCTCAGGATGTATATATAAACCATATATTCATTATCCACTGATCAGTTGATGGACATTTAGGTTGATTCCACATCTTTGTGTATTGGGATGTGATTAACATGTGAGTGCAGGTGTCTTTTTCATATAACGACCTCTCTTCTTTTGAGTAGATATCTAGTAGTGGGGTTGGTAGATCTACTTTTAGTTCTTCGAGAAATCTCCATACTGCTTTCCACAGAAGTTGTACTATTTTACACTCCCATCATCAGTGTCTAAAAGTTTCCTTTTCTCCACATCCATGCCAGCATCTATTTTTTTAATAATAGCCATTCTGACTAGTGTAAGGTGGTCTCTCACTGTGGCTTTAATTTTCATTTCCCTGATGATGGATAATATTCAATGTTTTTTCACATGTTTCTTGGTCATTTGTACATCTTCTTTTGCGAGATATCTGTTCTTGTCATCTGCCCTCTTTTTAATGGGATTGTTTGCTTTTTTCTTGTTGATTTGTTTGTTCTTTGTAGATTCTGGATATTCTCCTTTGTTGGATGAACAGTGTGAATATTTTTGTTCAGCTGTAAGTTGCTTATTTTCTCTGTTAGTTATTTCTTTTACCATGCAGAAGTTTTTTAGTTTAATTAAATTACACATATTTATTTTTGCTTTTGTTGCATTTGCCTTTGGGGTATTAGCCATAAATTATTTGCCTAGGCCAATGTCCAGAGAGCTTTTCTTAGGTTTTCTTCTAGGATTTTTATGGTTTCAGGTCTGATATTTAAGTATTTAATCTCGCTTGAGTTAATTTTTGTATATGGGGAGAGATAGGGATCAAGTTTCATTTTTCTACATGTAGCTATCCATTTTTTCTACATGTAGCCACCCCCAGAGTATGTTTTTGTCTGCTTTGTCAAAGATCAGTTGGTTGTAAATATTTGGATTTATTTCTGGGTTTTCTGTTCCATTGGTCTGTATATTTGCTCTTGTACCACCACCATGCTGTTTTGGTTACTATAGCCTTACAGTATAATTTGAAGTCAGGTAGTGTGATGCCTTCAGCTTTGTTCTTTTTGCTTGAAATTGCTTTGGCTATTTTGGCTCTTTTTTGGTTCCATAGGAATTTTAGGATTGTTTTATCTAATTCTGTGAAAAATGATACTGGTTGTTTCATGAGGATTGCATTAAATCTGTAGATTACTTTGGGTAATATGTTCATTTTAACAATGTTAATTCTTCCAATCCATGAGCATGGGATGTTTCTCCATTTGTTTGTGTCCCCTACAATCTATTTCATCAGAGTTTTGTAGTTCTTGTAGCGATCCTTGGTTAAATATATTCCTAGGCATTTTAGTTTTATTGGTTGCTATTGTAGATGGAATTAAGATATGATTTGATTCTCAACTTGGTCATTACTGATGTATGGCAATGCTACTGATTTGTGTGTGCTGATTTTTGTATTCTGAAACTTCACAAAATTCATTTATCAAGTCCAAGAGTCTTTTGAAGTATTCTTTAGGATTCTCTATGTATAAGATCATATTGTTGGCATAAAGAGAAAGTTTAATTTTTTTTCCAATTTGGATGCCATTTATTATTACTATCACTATTATTATTTTTGCTTGATTACTCTGGCTAGGACTTCCAGTATTATACTGAATAAAAGTGATGAAAGTGGGCATCCTTGCCTTGTTCCAGTTCTGAAGGGGAAGGTATTCAACTTTTCTTTGTTCAGGATGACATTGACTGTGGATTTGTTGAATGTAGTTTTTATGATTTTGAGAAATGTTCCTCTATGTTTATTTTGCTAAAGGTTTTATCATGAAGGGATGCTGGATTTTATCAAATGTTTTTTCTGCATCTATTGAAATGATCATAAGATTTTCGTTTTTAATTCTGTTTATGTAGTGGATTATGTTTATTGAAGCATATGTTGAACCACCCTTGTATTCCTAGGATAAAACCCACTAGGTTGTAGTGTATGCTGTTGAATTTGGTTTGCTAATATTTTGTTGAGGATTTTTGCAACTATGCTCATAAAGGATATTTTTCTGTAGTTTTTTTTTGTTGTTGTTTGGTCTTTTCCTGGCTTTGGTATCAGAGTAATACTGGCCTTGTAGAATGACTTAGGAAGTATTCTCACCGCTTCAATCTTGTGGAGTAGCTTCAGTAAAATTGGTGCAAGTTCTTCTTTGAAGATTTGGTAGAATTCAACTGTAAATCCTTCAGGTCCTAGACATTTTGTTTTTGTTGTTGGGAGGTGTCTAATCACTGCTTCAATCTCTATACTCATTATTGATCTGTTCAGAGTTTCTATTTCTTCCTGATTCAAGGTTGAAGGGTTATATGTTTTCAAGGATTTATCCATTTTCTCTAGACTGTCTTGTTTGTTTGCATAAAGGTGTTCGTAATAGGGTCAAATGATCTTTTGAATTTCTGTCATATCAATTTTAATGTCTTCATGTGCATTTCTGATTGAGCTAATTTGAATCTTCTCTTTTAATTTCTTAATTAGTTTACCTAGCGCTCTATTAGCTTTGTTCATCTTTTCAAATAACCAACTTTTTGTTTCATTGATCCTTTGTATTGTTTTTTTAAATTTAATTTCATTTAGTTCCGCTCTAATCTTTGTTATGTCTTCTGCTAGCTTGGAGTTTGTTTTTTTGTATTTTTCTAGTTCCTTGAGGTGTGATGTTAGGTTGTCAATATGTGACTTTTCAGTCTTATTAATGTAGGCTTTAAGTGCTATACATTTTCCTCTGAGCACAGTTTTGGTTGTTTCTCAGAGGTTTTAATAACTTGTTTCAGTGCTGTCATCCATTTCTAGGAATTTTAAAATTTGCATCTTGATTTCATTGTTGATCCAAGGATCATTCAGGATCAGATTGTTTAACTTCCAAGGTCTTGTTTGCTTTCACAAGTCCTTTTTGGAGTTAATTTCTAGTTTTATTCTACTATGAACTGAGAAGGTGCTTGAGATGATTTTAATTTTTTTGAATTTTTTGAAACTTGATTTGCAGTCTATCATATGGTCTACGTGGAAAATTTCATGTGTTTATGAGGAAAAAAATTATATTCTGCAGTTTTAGGATAGAATGTTCTGTAGATGTCTGTTAGTTCCATTTACTCTAGAATCCAGTTTAACTCCATTGTTTCTTTGTTGACTTTCTGCCTTGATGATCTGTCTATTGTTGTCAGTGGGGTGTTGAAAGCTTCCATTGTTTTTGTATTGGTCTCTTTTTAGGTCTAGTAGAATTTGTTTTATAAATCTGGGAATTCTAGGGTTAGGCATATACTTAAATATATTTAAATATATATTTAGGCATATATTTAAATATACGTTTATATATGTTAGGCATATATTTAAATATATATTTATTGTGTCCTTTCATTGAATTGATCCCTTTATCATTATGTTATAACCTTCTTTGTCTTTTTTTAACTTCTGTATTTTAAAGTCTGCTTTATCTGATATGAGAATGACTACCCTTGCTTGTTTTTGGTTTTTATTTGTATGAGATATTTTCCTTGAGTCTATAGGAGTCTTTGTTAATTAAGTGGATCTCTTGAGGCAGCAGATATTTGGGTTGTATTTTTTCTATCCATTCCGACAATCTATATCTTTATAGTGGGACATTGAGACCATTTACAGATTTAGAGTTAATCATGATATGTACAGCACTAATTCATTCATCATACTGATTGTTATTTGATTACTTTATTTATTCTATTGTTTTGTTGCCCCATAAGGCCTATGAGCTTTATGATTTTCAGCAATTTTTTATAGATGTACTTTGACCTTTTGTATAAGTATTTAAAACTCCTTTGAGCATTTCTTGTAGACTGGGTCTAATGGTGACACATTCCCTCAGTGTTTGCCTGTCTGTGAAAATCTTCATTTCTCTTTTATAAAACTTAGTTTTGTGGGATACAAAATCCTTGGCTGACTGTTATTCTGTTTGTGGAGACTGAAATTAGGGCTTGTCAGGCTTGTAGGGTTTCTTCTGAGAAGTCTGCTGTAACTCTAATAGGTTTATCTTTGGTAGTTATTTGATGCTTTTGTCTTTTTAAAATTATTTCCTTCACATTAACTTTGCATAACCAGATGGTTATGTGCCTATGGGATGATCTTGATGCAGTTAATTATGTGGGGATTCTTTGGGATTCCTTTATCTTTTATTAGATCTCTGGCAAGGCTAGGGAAGTTTTCCTCTTTTATTTCCTCAAATAGACTTTCCAAATCTCCAGCTCTTTCCTCTTCCTCAGGATTATGATTCTTGGGTTTGGACAGTTTACATAATCTTCCTTTTTTTGGAGACTTTGTTCTGTTCTCTTGATTCTTTTTTCTTTATGGTTATCTGAATGGATTAATTCAAAAGCCTTGTCTTCAAGTTCTGAGATCCTTTCTTCTGCTTATTCCAGTCTACTGTTAAAACTTCCCACTTCATCTTTTATTTCTAGAATTTTAGCTTTTTTTTTTCTTGTCCAGAATGGTTTTAAAAATTTGTTTATGCTGGCTTTCAATTTTCTACTATATCTGGAACTCTAAAATATTTTTTTTTGGTTAGGATTTGTTGGTGAAGAGTCAGTGTGGTCTCTCAAGGCTGTTGGAGAACTCTGTTTTTTCATATTGTCAGAATTATTTTTCTGATTCCTTCTCATTTGGGTAGACAATTTCTTCTTATTTGAGGTTGGCATGGTGCTGGCGTAGGCATTCCCTTGGTTTTATATATAGCCTTGGTGTGGTGAGTTACTCAGTTGTCAACTGTAGCAGTCCTGTGCTTGGTACCTGCACTGGCTCTGGGCATCCTGAATGGCTAGAGTGGCTTGGAAACTGGTGTTAGCTGGGATTTGGGATCAGGCTTTTTGCAAAACTGAGGTATTATATCCATTGTGGTGGCTGTAATGTTGACCTCCAGCCAGGTGGTGGTGCTGTGATGGTGGCTGTTGGCTTTCTCCGTGGCACATGTTACTCCAAGGAAGTTCTCAGATATCCTAGGCAAAGGGTGGGGGATTACACAAGTTCTCTGTCTGTTTTGAGCCTTCTGCATGAATGTGAGGATAGAGGGAGGAGCTTCAGCACTTGGCAAGAGTGCACTGTTGGCTACCCAGTGGGGATTAGAGGAAGTCCCAGGCCACTGGGGTTACACTGTTGTACAGAGCAGGCTCAGAAGAGTTTACAAGTGGAGTGAGAGATTGCTATGGCAAAGAGTCCTATCTGGCTCCTATTTTAGCCTCAGGCTATTTTTGTTTTAAATGTTAAAAAGTAGCTAGCTCCAGGGTCTCAGATGTTTTCAGGCAACCCACACCAGTCAGGAGATATTTGCCATTATGGAGTTTGGTCTTGGGGGTCCGTTCCCTCTTAGGTCACCTGGAAAGCAGCCTCTCTGCCCACAAGGGTTGAGTACCTGGGCATTGCTCAAGGCTTTCTTCTATCCTGAACCACTTCATGTGGGCTTCTACAGAGCACATGCAATCTCCCAGGAGGGACTGGAATTCCCACAATATTCAGGAAGACTCTTAAGTTTGTGGCAGGAGCACAGAACTCCTGACTTTCCCTCGCTCACTTTCCCTACTCTGTAGACTGAAGGTGGATTATGGTGCTGCAGGCAAGAGTCTGGTCAGTTCCAGCCCAGGTTGATAAACTTTTCTCTCTTTTGTGGTAATTATCACTCCTTTGAAGAGTCATGGGGCATGCTGTTGGTCCCATTCCTCTCAGAGTGCTGAGGAAACTCTCTTTATTTTAATTTACTCCATAGAAGAAACTCACTCTAGCTTAAGTTTAATTTTAAATAATGCTTCTGTCCTGGGCAGCTTTCCAGTTGCTGACAAGCAAGGGCCCTAACTGTTGAGCACAGGCATCTCATGCACTGCAACCTCCTACTCTACCCTTAGATGATGCAGTGTATGCACAACTAGCATGCAAATGCCTTGCCATCTCTGCACTCCTGCCCTCCTTCCCCCCATTGGAGTGTCTTCATCTGTTCTGGTTGCTACAGTAAAATATCATAAATTTGGTAGCCTATAAGCAACAGGAATATAATACTCACAGTTCTGGAGACTGTGAAGTCCAAGGTCATGGCACCAGCAGATTTAGTGTCTGGTGAGGGAGGCATTCTGATTCACAGATGATGCTTTCTTGCTGTATTGATAAGACAGTTGTTTTCCACCAGTTTCATAAGGGCACTGATTCCATTTCACATCAACTCATACTCCTAATACTGTCACATTGGGGACTGGATTTCAACATGTGAATTTGGGGTTGAGGGTACACAAATATTCAGACTATAGCATGGGGTGATCAAGTTAGATCTGTGGCCAGACTAAGGTAGCAGGGATACTAAAAAAGGGATTTTAGTGGGTTATGGGAGTGAAACTCCAAAATGGGGTGGGTGCCAGCAGTCTTGCACCCACCCCATTTCCTCCATGTGTCTGTGGGATCCTTTTACTGTGTGTAGGGCTGGAATTGTGACAATGGGGATTTACAAAGGAAGACGCTAAGCAGGAACTTAGCCAATCAAATTTAGTATCTCTCCCTCTGACCTCACATTTTGAGTTAGAATGTGTCTCCAGTGTGAAAAGCATCTCCATAGTTATGGCACTCTTGTGCAGAAGATAATCCAAGCACTTTTATGTGGTATTATTGATTAGAGATTAATTCTTTACTTAGGAAATGATTTATGTTATTTCATAAAGAAGGATTTGTTGATAGTATCATTGTTTTAGGTTAATATAAGTGAGTTTTATTTATTGTAAACTTATCCACCCATCCCCAATGTACATATACAATAATACAGATTGGTAACAAAGACAGAGAATTTCATTATACAAAGGACTAAAATCAAATTTTACCCCAGAGCCTTTGAGTGATGATGTCAGCATCAGTCCTCCATCTTCTCAATGGTTTGTCCTGTTAGCAACTCAAGAGACTTCAAAATTCAGTATTTGTTTTTATTTCAAAATTTTTATCCTCATACCATCATTTGCATTGCCTCATAGGTGTGACCATACACTACAGTTTGTCCTTTCTTAGAATGCCTCCATTGATCATTTGAATAATAAATTGTTATTGATTTCAATAAAAATGCTGAGTCCCTTACTTTTTTTTAGATTTATATTCAAATGTCACTCACCATACCTTGTTCATTCTATCTAGAATAATAGCTTCTTACTTACAGGAGTGTCCCCTATAACTTCCTGTATTTCTGTCAACAGCAAATGACTTGTGTCTTTAAATATATCTTGTTTGCTTTGTGCTTTTTTTCCACTAAAAATATGAGCTCACCGAAGACAGTGTCTTCTTGTTAGATTTTAAACTGATATATTCCCCCAAATGTCCAGTGCCAGGCATAATAGTAGGTGCTCAATAAATATTTTCAGATCATGAATGATGATACTTTGACCGTGCCACATACTCAGATATGCAGGGAATGAGGAGGGAGAGGTGCCTACTCTAAGGAATAAAATTTAAGGAACATGAATGGAAGAGAAGGGGCTAACCTACTTAAGTTTCCACAGGGAAAAGGCTGATATTTAAAAAAAAAAAAAAGGTCTAGAGGAAATTAATGGGTTCCATTCATATTTGGTTGTTGTTAGTATCCAAAAATTCTGATGTAAAGGTTTTCAGGAAAGTTTGGGAGTGGATATCAAAGGTAGATACAGCATAATGAGTGTCTTCTTTGAAAATCACGTGGCATATCCCTTCAGTCTGAGGGAACTGAAGCAAGTCTTGGCTGGAAGTAACCAGGTGGAGATTCAGACTGCAACAGAGTTCCTATAACAGAGATCTTGTTATAGGAACAAAGGACAAAGGTTGAAATTCAGTTAAGCAGAAGAGGTCACAAATGGATGAGGTTCAATTGGGAGGCTACGAGTCGATGCTCCCTTAGATACCCATGAGACTGGGTTCACTTTAGGAGACACAGGACCACAGGACACACTCTTCTATTGTCTAATGAGAAAATAAGTCCTAATATATTCTTGGATTTGGCTCACCTTGCCTGAAAACCTGGGTGTGTCTGCACTTCTTTGAAGTATGTTAATATTCTTGTTCACTGTGTAGGTTTCAGTGAAAAGGAAGAGGCATATCCCTTTCTCTAATGACACCCACCTATCTTTTCAGTTCTCCCATTTCCCTGCTGTTGGAGAAATGATTTATACGTGTCACAATCTTCAGTTTTCCAACCACTCCTTGGTTCTCTTGAATCTGTTCAGTTCAAGCCCCTGACATATAACCATTACATAAATAAAGCTTCTTAAGTCCCTTAAACTAAATCATGACTTATCCTTCTACCATAACTTTCTTAGGTGTCTTTGTTCTTGTCTTTTTTACTAAAGAAGCAAGAATCATTGAAGACAATAGCAAAATTACTGAGACTTTTAAATAAAATAGTCCCATTCCACCTGATTTTTACTCTCCTGAGTCAAGCAGGCCTCTCATTGCTGAGGGAATTTTCTCAGCAGAACTTCCAAGTTTTCTCCTCTCTCAGTAATCCTTCTACACTACCCAGCCCCACTCAACAACTTATGACTTTCCACAAATACAATCAGCAACAGCAGGGGACTCCCTTCTCCTCACTTGATGATTTATCTGTGTCTTCTCTGCAGTGCCTCTGGAAAGTAATGCCTCTTCTCTTTACTTATCTTCTTAACGTACTAACTCCCACCTCCACCAGTCATCCTCATCTTCCATGCTTCTTCACTTTCTTCTCTTGACAAAGCCCATGCCTACAGATTCTGTTCTACCTAACTTCCAATAAGTCTATTAAATTTGATTATTCTTTTTTCCTTGGTTTCACTCTTACTGTATATGTGATCAATTTCCCTTTTCAATTAATTTGCTCTTTCTTCAAGATGTGTAGAGTGATATTTCCCTATCTTCCCTGAAGATAAAGCATTACTTCCAGCCTTTATTGACAATTTAACTCCCCAGGCCGGTTCCTAGAGGTACAAATACAATGGGTCTAGGATGAGACCTGGAAATAAATCTTTTAAACAAGTCTTCCTAGGTATTTCTTGTGTCTATTTTTTTTCCTCCTTACTACATTTTGGTCTTCAATATGTAAGCATGCTATTTTTTTGATGCTACTTATCCCTCCAACTACTGTCATATGTGTCTGTTCTGCTAATATTTATTGAAAAACATGTCTATTTTTGCTACATTTAATTATATATTTTCCTTCTTTCTTAAGCCCACTCCAGTCAGACTTTCAACTCCATAATGCCACTGGGACTCTTCTTGTCAATGTCAAGTATGATCTCTGTGCTTGTAAACCATATGATTGATATTCAATCCTTATATTTTTTGACAAATTGGCAACATTTCAAATGCATATTACTTTTTCTCTTTGGAAGCACTTTCTCTGCTGGTATTTCAGGACACCATTGAGTTTTCTTACTATTTATTATTTGCCCTTATTGGCCTGCTTATCTGCTTTCTGTTTTTCTTCCTGATCTATTAACACTGCAGAGTCCCAAGACTGTCCTTAAACCTTTTCTCATCTCTATCTACACTCGTTCTTTTTATAATCTTATCAAGTCTTGCAATTTTAAATATCATTATGATGATGAATGTGAAATTTATATCGCTAAAACAGTCTGCTGTTCTGATCTTTAGTTTGGTTATCTAACTGTCTGCTCAGCATCTGTCCTGAATGTAACACACATTTCAAAAATAACATGTTCAAGACTTAACTTTGTACTGACACATTAAAAAAAGCAAGCTGTGGAAAAGAAGCGTCAAATAAAAGATAAAATTGTCATCGAAAATAATTATTTTTCTAGTTAAATCAAAGATGCCCTGTGATAGCATTTGCCCTTTAGCATATATCTACACAGACATATTAGTTAAATTAAGTATTTTTTTAAAAAAGGAAAATCAGTCACATGAGAATTTTGCTAGAGGCACCAAAAAATTCCATCAAAGATTTTGAAGGAGAGATTTATCTTCTTTGGTTTTATTATGAATATAACTAGAAATAAAAATCAAGAAACAGTATATGCATGGATCTATGTGTCTTTATGTATATATAATTTTCATGCCAATAGAAATCTTATTGAAACCCATAAAACCTATGTGGCAAATATATTTTCCATTATTATTATATTTGATATACTATTTTAAATAATGTGGAGGTACTAGTTTAAATTATGCTTTGCATATTATTTTAATTTTAAAACACTTGAAAACACAGTATATTTGAATATAAAATTTTCTTTCTCTTTTAAGCACTATTCTACAGTACTATTTCTAAAATATGCATACCAAACTATGTAATAACATAAAGATGAAGCAAAATTTAATATCATGTTCATTTTAATGTTTGCCAAACTTTGATTTACTCATATAATATCTAAAATGTCACACTTGCAAAAATAGCCTTTAAATAGTGTTTTGAATTTAGTTGTAGAATTATAGTTTACAGACACATTTATTCTATGTATTTAATAAGTGTTTAATGAACCCCTACTTATATACAAGATTCGTGTTTATTGAACATCTACTTATATAGAAGATATATACAATTTTGAGATTCAAAAAATTCAGAAACAGATCTCCCTGTTCAGAGTACAAAAGAAAAAATTACATGTCTCTAAATAACAATAAAACCACATAAAAAGCAATGTTTATTCATTAACATATTATTAAACATTTACTATATGCTAGGCACAGTTATAGACACTGAGTCTATGACATTGAAAAACAAACAAAATTTCTGCTGTAATAAGGAAGGGATTCTTATGAGAAAAGTCAGAAAATAAACAAAATGCATAAGTAAAAATAGGTTGTAGGTTGGAAGGTAATAAGTGCTACAGAAGACCGGAAGACAGAAAGTAGCAAAGAGAGAGAAAGGAAAGGCAGGTGAAATGTTCAATGTGGTGTTATGAGAAGCCTCTTCCCTTTGAGTCAAATTTCTAAGGAGGTGAGAGAAATTGTACCTGACAGAGGAAACCAGCAAGTGCAAAGTCCCTGCGGCTGACTAGTCTGACATGATTTAAAAAGTGAGAAAGCCCATATAACTGCAGTGGAGAAAGTAAGGGGAATTTCAGAGACTGTGAGGTCAGAGAGGTAAAGGGGAGCAGGCTCATGCAGAGTCTCGAGTCTACTGTAAAGGATGTAGCTTTACTGAGGAAAAATTGATAACTATTGGCATGTTTTGAGCACAAAAGTGAGATGATCAGATATATATGTTAGATCACTGAGTTGCTCTGTTCAAAATTGCATGCATTCTATTGGGGAAAGGAAGGAATCAGGGAGACCAGTTAAGAAGATAGTACAAAAATTTGGGTGATAATTAATGGTGACTTGGACCAGGATGGTAGCAGTAGAGATGGTGAGACTGGTTGGGTTCTGGATGTATTTCGAAAAGTGTATACTAATGGATTTGTTGAGTAGTATGAGAGAAAGATAAGCCAAGGACAACTCCTAGTTTTTTGTTTTGTTTCTTAAACAACTACAAGAACAAAGTAGTCATTTATTGAAGTAGGAAATACTGACAGAGTACCACAGGGGATAATTATTTTTAAAAAATGCTTAATTTAACTAATAGTCCATGTAGATATATGCTAAAGGTCAAATGCTATCATAGGGCATCTTTGATTTAACTAGTAAAATAATTGTTTTTGATGGCAATTTTATCTTTTATTTGAAACTTCTCTTCCATGGCTTTTTTTTTTTTTTTTTTTAGTGAGGTGTGTTTCCTTTAAAGAAAGATGCTGGATTTGTTGTATGATTTTAGCTAAATATTCCCCACCCATCGACCCAGGATCCAGGACTTTGGCAGAGTGAGAGTCTGTCTAGCATACTTACACCTTTGCTCATAGCTGAAATTTACATTGGGTGGTCTTATTAAAGTTCAATAGTAGTGGCAAGGCCAAGTCATAAATAGATTATGCTTATGTAAAATATCAGAATATAATAGAGGGTTTTCCTGATGTCCCAACTCCCATGGTGGATTTTATGTCTATAATAAGTAGGAGGTTACTGTAAGATGTGGGAGAAGATATGTTATAAATCCCCACAAAATAAGTTGTAAAATTACCTCAGATTCTTTCCAAAGTTTATAAGAATCTAATAAAATGTGGGTGGCCTGAATGTCATGGTATGGCCATGTGCTGATATATTAATCTTGCAGACATAGATGTGTAGGCCAAGATAGTGATCAAAATGTCAACAATCTTCTTGGAATCACATCCTCTCATGCTTTTTCACAATGTGAAAATTGTTTCCCCATCATTTTTAATTCTCTTTTGTATATGTGGACATTGTCTAAGATTCCAAGAGTGATCAATTAGTACTACTAATTGTTACGTGGTTATTGAGTCTCTCTATGCATCTGCTACATGGTCTTTTGATATTGTCTCTGTGTTTGTGCTTCTCACTCTGGCATGGATTTTAGTTCCATCAAGATTAAACATATTGTAATGGTTAAGAGCACAGATGCAGGGCCTCGACAGCCAGGGTGTGCACCTAAACAGCTCCTGAACTTGGGAAGTACATGATCTTGGGAAGTGCAGAAAGGAGCAGATGGGAAATCACAGTAAGAGGATGGGAGAGGTAGGGTCACTGTGACTGGGAAGGTCGCACACCACAGACAGCACTGAGAAGGCAGAACTATGACATAGCTAATGTGAATGGTGATCTGGGAGTTGAACACGTACCACTTCTGAATTCTGCAGTTTATGGACTTCACACTCACAAGTTGGTTTAAAATGATTTGGGTCATGACTTACATATGCTCATAGGGACAAAAGAAGGAAAACTTGTAAAATGAGATGATTTGCAATAGAAATGGTAAAACAGAAGACTTCCATTGCTTGTGGAAAAACAGAAAAGGGACTGCAGAAATTTAATCCATATTGCTAGTTAAAATCACCTTGTATCCTAAGAATTAGAGGGAAAAAAAAAAGCGTAGAGAACAGCTGTGATGTTGGAAGTTTTTGTGAAAAAGACATCCATGTTTTTCAATAGCACATGTCTTTCTGAAACTCTGTACATGATTTATGTAAAAGATAAAGCATACGCTGGAGTTAGGTGGATTCAAATTGCACTAGAGATTTTTGCCAAGTAAAGCAGTAAGGAAATTCCATGACCCCTCAGTGTTCTGGCTTCACTCCATGTGAATATATTGAAAAACAACAGACAGGCTTCATTCATAGAAGACATCACTTGGACACAGATTGCCCTACTTGTTTGGAATAACAGTAGCAGTAGTGAGTTCAAATGCTCCATAAACATTTTAATTTAAATTATATATATTCTAAAACCTAAAATTGATTAAATATTTTCAGTACACTTATTACAGTATTGACAAAATAATATTCTCCCTGCTTTTGGGGATTTCACCGTGGTGCTAAATATTTTAATGAAGCCCTTAGTGACTTCTCTTTAGTTGCAGTGTTTTCATCCAACTGCCCTCAAAGCTGAGTCTGAAACAAAGGCTCACATGCAGGTAGTTTCTTTTGGCCTGTGACTGAGGATCCATGGGGAGAGGAGTACTGCCAAGTCAGGAGGCATTCTTGAGTTGATGCCACTGTGAGTAATTGGGCTTGGATCCTGCTGGGCACTTGTGAGGTGATCTTTAAAATGTGCCTCAGCATTGTACACCCAAGGAACTGCCCACTCGACTGCCCACTGGAGGAAGAGAGCATTAACCTGTAGGCGTCTGTTGTCCATTTAACAAAGGTTGCTTCACAGGGCATTGGCTCCTTCATAAGCTCGTGTCGCACATGAGCAAAAGTGAAAGGCACACAGTGTCATGGAAATAGTGCTGCCATGTTACATCTGTGCAAAACTTGCGGTTGTAGCAAAGATTAGAGAAAAAGTGATCCTTGTGGATGTGAGCAGGGGACAAGAGGTTTCTTAAATAACCTGCAATACAGGGAGAAAGCTGGAAGAGTAGCATAATGCTCCAGCCATTTCACTTTAACCGCACACTCAACAAACCTGTTTCCTCGACACTGTGAATGAACCCCCAGTTCAGTTGTATTTGCCATTTCAATACTTGAGAGATGCTTCAACACTGGAATAGAAGATTCATATTTATTGATTCTCCCAAAAAAGAATGAACACTTAATAAGTATTTTTTTTTCTTTTTTTTTTTTTGAGTTGGAGTCTCACTCTGTCACTCAGACGGGAGTGCAGTGGCCGCTCCCGGCCACCGCAGCCTCGACCTGCTGGGCCCCAGCGATCCTTCCGCCTCAGCCTTCCAAGTAGCTGGAACTACAGGCGCACGCTACCACGCCCGGCTGATTTTTGATTTATTGTAGAGATGAGGTCTCGCCAAGTTGCCCAGACGGGTCTCGAACCCGCGGGCTCAGGCAATCCACTCACCTCGGCCTCCCAAAGTGCTGGGATTACAGGCTGAGCCACCAAGCCCGGCCTAATAAGTATTTGTGATGTTTAATTTTGGATGTCACCTTGACTGTTTCAAGGAATACCTAGAAACCTGGTAAAGCCTATTTTAAGGTTTGTCTGTGAAGATGTTTCCAGAGGGTATTAGCATGTGAGTTTGAGTGGACTAGGTGGGGAAGGTCCCCCTTCAATGTGGTAGTCAGCATTCCATCTGCTGGGGGTCTGGAGAGAAAAAATACAGAGAAAAGGCTAATATATCAGTCTTTCTGTTGGAATGGGGATACGCTCTTTCTCTCCTATCCTTGGAAATCAACTCTGGGATCCCTAGCCTTTGTTCTCTAAGACTTGAACTCCAGGACCTGACATCAGTTACCTTTCAGGTTCTCACACTTTGGGCCCTGAACCTAGAGTTACACCATTGGCTTCCCTGGTTCTGAGGCCTTTGAACTTGGACTGAATCACGCTCTTGACCTCTAGGGTTTTCGGTTGGCAGACAACCTGTTATAGATCTTCTTGGCCTTCTAATTGCGTGAGCCAATTCTCCAGTACATCCCCTCTTACATATCTATATCGGTATTCTTTTGATTCTGTTTCTCTGGAGAACATTGACCAATGCACTATTATTTTATAAATAAAAATAATCGCATAAATTCATTTGGGATAGTTTTTATTTCTTTTTAAAAATTAAGAAACTGAGATTAAATAAATTTAAATAACGTGTCCAAAGTCTCTTTTGAACTTTACCCTTAAATGACAGTACAGTCAGCCCCCCATATCTGCAGATTCAACCAACCTTGGAGTAACTTTTGTGGATTTAAATGTTTCTTTTAAATTGTCATTTAAATTATGTGAATTAATAAATATAAAAATATTTTGAAAATATTCATAAACAATAAAATACAACAATACAACAATTAAAAATAATACAAATTTTGAAAATACAGATAGTTGTTTACAAAGCATTTACATTGTTTTAGGCATTATAAGTGATCTCGTAAAGATTTAAAACATACAGGAAGATTTACATATGTTATATGCAAATACTAGGCCATTTAATGTAAGAGATTTTTCCACAAATTTTGTGACAAAGAGGATGACCTGGAAGCAATCCCCCACGAATACCAAGGAATGATTGTATAAATCTGTCCCTTTGTTGTTATCACACCAAATCATCTCCTACACTACAATGTTTCAGATCGAGAATGTTATGTTATAAAACTTCCTACAGAGAAAAATTCCACAGATTATAAGAAAAATGTTATAGTAATGTTCATGAACTGGTCTCTGAATTTTTATTCTTTTTTCCCTGGGCAATCATTTCTCATGAGCTTTAATTTACTGACCTATTTTTATCTATGATAAAATATCCAAATATCTTAGATGTAAACATTATATATTTACTACAATGTATTTAAAGGCTTATTTGCTTAATTATCTTATTCATTCAATATCATTAGGTGTATGAAAGGCAAGCTTTTTCAAATATTTACATAGAAATATAGTATAACCCACATGCCAACAAAAGTATAGTCTTATAATTCTATTAAAGCCTCAAAATAAAATACAAGTACATTATGTTACTTTTCAGCCAAGTATTTCCTTCTGTATACACATTTAGATGCTTTTTAAAATAAAAATGCACTCTATTTTTCCAGCTGAGTATTTTATGTAAACCTTACAGTAAGAATTTTATATCATAGTAAAAACAATTTATTATCTTATTTTGTTAACCACAAATAGCAATGTATTTTCAAAATTACTTAATTTTATTATGTTCCCATATTTTTATAAATCCATCCATTTTGGCTTTTTAAGTTGCCTAAGAAATATCTAAAATAATATTTTAATTTTTTGCAAAATAGGAGACCTAAATGTGTTGTCATGCCCCAAACATGAGAGTCCATAAGTGTACATACTTGGCAACCCAGCCCATAAAATTTTCTAAGTAGTTTAGCTTCTTCACATGTTTTTAATGAGGATTTCGGGTTGTCACACTCTTATTTTAATTCTTTTCTCTGGTTCTGTATGATGGCAACAGATACTAAATACATGAGAGTAATATGGCGGTGACTTAGACGTCAAAATCAGTAATATATAATTTAATATGTAATGCATAATTGAAGTGAGAATGATATTTTCCTGTTTGGGCAAGATTTTTTTTTTTGAGTTGGAGTCTCACTCTGTAGCCCAGACTGGAGTGCAGTGGTTGCTGCCGGCCACCACAGCCTCGACCTGCCGGGTTCCGGCGATCTTTCTGCCTCAGCCTTCCAAGTAGTGGAACTCCAGGCACACGCTACCACGCCCAGCTGATTTTTTTATTTATTGTAGAGATGAGGGCTTGCCAAGTTGCCCAGGTGGGTCTCGAACACCGGGGCTCAGGCAATCCACTCACCTCAGCCCCCCAAAGGTGCGGGATTACAGGCTGAGCCACCGAGCCCGGCTGGGCAAGATTTTTTTATTGTTAGGCTGGTTTTCTCAGAAATCAGAGTCTGAGGCATAAATGCATGTGCTTTTATTTTATTAAGGAGTGTCATCCCAGAAAAGAGGAGGCAAGGGGAAAGGAAAAGAAGGCAATGAACTTGGAAAAGCAAACTTGAGGGTGTGCTACCTAGTTGGCCACTGTTTGGATTAGGGACAACTAATAGCTCATTCTCTGAGAACTACTTGCTAAGGAATTATACCAAGTCCTGCCTTCCAGGACATTCTGTGGTGGAATGGGAGAGGGAAATAAGTATATCTCACAGGTCTTCCCATCCAAATAGTTAGACTCACCTTTTCAGGTGTTCCTTTCCCAACACTTCCTGCAAAAGGAGGTGAAGTGAAGTGGAGCTAAACATTGTCTAGTAATAATCATAATCATAATTGAAATTATAATTGCAGTATTAGTAGTAATAATGTAATAATACTGCTAGTAGTAATAGCTGTAGTAATAACAATAGTTCTGTACTTTGACAATATATCCTGAAGATAATGTTTTCTGTCTTACTTTCAGACATTCTGACTAGAAATATCTAATACCAAAAAAGTGCCTCAGAATATACAGGATCTCAGAAAATCATTGTACTCTAGAATGGAGTAAATTGAGGGTAATTGAGATGGGATGGGCAAGAGTTTCAGCCTATCATTCACATCTGTCACTTGTCACATCTTCCTCCATAATTCTAATACCATTCCAATCTGTTTAGTTCTATAGGTTTTTCTGCCTTTTTCCCTTACTTTGGAACATCCCCTAAACCTATTATGCCCCCTATACGAGGAGGGGCTCCCCAAAAGAATTGTCTTTTAGAGGATAGGCCCCTTGTAGTGCAGGCTTTCCTTACTAGGTAAGTGTTCTAGGAACCCATTGGCATCAGTATACCGGCTGGTGTTGTTGTGACAGGTTGTGTTCAGGTTCAGTGAATTTAGAAAAAAATTCTTTCAACTAGTTTGTCCATTTCATGATGGGTAATTTACAAGTGCACCTACCGACACTACCTGAGTATTCAGCAGTTTTTGACCAAAAACTCTTGAGCCACGTGCCCCTCCCTCCCTACTCCCTATTCATACAATCTGGCCCTGAGTGACTATTTTCTGTTTGTTTGTTTTTGTTTTGTTTTGTTTCCCAAGATGGGAAAAAATCATCAAAGGGAAACATTTTGCCGATGTGGAAAAGGTGAAGCAAAAAGCGGCAGAAGCACTAAAAAGCATTAAAATACATAAATTCAACACTGTTTTGAGCAGTGGAAAAAGCATCTGGATAGGTGTTTTGCATCAAACAGAGAGCACTTTAAAGGTGACTGAAGTTTAAACATGTAAGAATAAATATGCAATTTGTTATCAATAAATTTCATTGGGGGGGGACTGTATACCTCTTTACCCTTAAAAATAGCCTGCATTCTGCTTTCTTCTTATGAGGTATTTCCTAAATGCCTGCGTTCTGTTTTCTTCCTATGAGGTGTTTCCTAAATGCCATTAAGACCCAGATCAAAGATGAATGCATGTCTACCTCTAGAAAATAATATCCCCTCCCTGCCAGACGTCACACTTCTATCTCCTAACTACTTGTCTTGTTATAGCTTCTATTATAGATTACACATCTCACTGGACAATGCCAAATTAGTTCACATTGTTTGACTACTTCACCAAAATGTATCTTTTTCTTGGTGTCTATGATAACTCAGAGTATTTGATAAACAGTAGGCACTCAATAAATTATTAATGATTGAATAAGTAAGTAAATCTATCTTAAGATCAATGTAGTGTTTAAACTTGAAGATAGGAACACCAAAAAAAAGGAAAATTAATGACTATTACTCTTTTTTTTTTTTTTTTTTTGAGTTGGAGTCTCATTGTTGCTCAGGTTGGAGTTCAGTGGCACACTCATGGCAACCCCAGCAACAACCTGCTGGGCTCTGGCTTCCGCTTCAGCCTTTCAAGTAACCAGAACTACAGGCACACACTACCATGCCAGGCTAATTATTAAAAATTTATTGTAGAGACAAGGTCTCGCCAAGTTGCTTGGGCTGGTCTCAAACCCGCAGGCTCAGGCAATTCACTCACCTCTGCCTCCCAAAGTGCTGGGGTTACAGGCTGAGCCAGGGAGACCTAGCCTACAACTATTACTCTTAAAATCACATTGTTTTGTTGTTTTATTTGAAGATCAGCTGGTTCTATTGTTATACTACTAGCACTTGTCAATTTGATGTGATTATATTTTTTGTTGTTGTTGTGTTGTCCTTGAACTGTTTATACTGGATTGTCAGCTGTGAAATAATTCAAATCATGAGACAATATTGTCTATAGTCCAAGCTCATTATTCATATTTTCCTTGCAAAAGTACAGCTGATCCAAGATTAGTTTTGTTGAACACAATTGTGAATTGTGACCTAACTTATTATTGGCAAACTGAGAAGGAGAAGTGTTTATCTACACAGGCAACTTTTTGCATTTATAGTTGATGATATTTTGCTAAAATCGCAAGCAAAACATACATAACTCATTAGCAACAGAGGGACAACTTACCATTTGACAAAATGTTTTACCTAAGTTAGTTCCTGAGTATACACAACAGTGTTCAGTCATTTTTTAATAGTCATTTGTGGTGGATCACCTGACTCCCATACTTCTAAGTGATTATTCTTCTTTTGAACTATTTGTTTCTTTTTTCATTTCCTCCCTGATTCATTGTCCAATTCAGGTGCTGCCTTTTCTCACCTGATCTACTGTAGAATTGCTCTCTGTTGTCTCCATGTCGTTGATATCTTCAGTCCCTCCAAAACCTCTCTCACCTCTCCCTACAGAAGTGCCTATCACTAGAGAATTATTGTTCTAGACTCAGCACCTTTTTAAGTTATATACTAACCCGATCAGATTTTTAAAAATCAATGATTTTATTTTTACTCACCTTCTTCAATAAAGTCCAAGTTCTGTACTTTGACAATCAGTTCCAAATATAGCTGCATATTTTCCATTTCATTCTTACATCTTTCATTCAGTCTCTGGATTATTCAGTTTCATGAATGCCTTGTAATTTTACTTATATTGTCTGTCTTTGTTTTCCTACTTTCATGATTATACTATTGCCCCAATATGCAATTTAAATACTTCTTTGCCTATGAAATGTTTCTTTTTTTCCATAAATCAAAATGTGTGTGTGTGTCTCCATTGTTAGAATCATTGTAATAGATTGTCTTGTAAATTTTTCCACATTCTTTCTCCCAATCTAGAATTGTGAACCCTTGGAAAATAGGGGTCATATGGTTTTCATTTTTTAATCTAAGTTTTATAAAACTTAATAGATGTTTGTGTGCATATATATATACACACACACACACTATATATTATATTTACATATATATAGTGTATGTATTTGTATTCAATATATAAATATTTACGGATTGGATAGTGTTCGCCTCACAAAACCCAGAGCACTCTACCTATGTCCTCTTCCTCTGATGCAACAGGAGTGCTAACTCTATGTTTGGCATAATCCACTTTCAGTGCACTGGAACTTCTTCTTTTCATACAGTGTGTATTTCTGGAGACATGTCGCAAATGTTCCTTCCTGTTAAAAATCACACATACTGGTCTTTTCTCTCAAGGTCTTCTATAATGAAAGTAATGCATTCTGAATGTTGATCTAAAGTGATATGTTAGGTAGTATCTTTTAAAATGAGGCTTCTAGAAAATATTAAATACTTAACAAAAAGAAAAAAATATGATCATATAATATATTTTTCAGACATTGTTTTTGGCATGTGAAGGAAGTTATTTAGGTCAATGAGATTTAATATGGTGCCTACTTTTATTTAATGCTCACCCTTCTTATCCTGTAGCCTAGTAATTTTTCAAGAAAAATTTGCTGAAGAGTTAGACACATAAATGTTCAAAGGAAGAAGTGAACCTTCAATACATTTGAAAATTCTAGAAACAATACCAAAATCCAGGCCTACCTTTTTTTTTTTTTTTTTTTTTACCATTATTCAAGTGTGAGTTGATAAATCTCTAAACTAGGATAGAAAAACTTGACAAATCTTCATCCTTGGAAAATGTAAGATACATTCAGACTCCAGAACACAATGTTATTTGCAGAATATCTGGTTGACATTAGGGGAACTAATTTGTTTCAACCCCCTTAAAATTGTTTTCCATAATAATAAAAAATTGAATGAAGGGGCAGGGGAAGGGGGAAAATGGGATGAAAACAGATTCTGTTGATGTAATCGTTTGTTTTTTCAATCTATATGATGCCAGAATCCCTGCTTCTTCCAATTAATATTCATTGAAGGATCATGTCAATGAAACTAAGGGGATTTTAAATGTTTAACAGATCTCTGAAGAAATAAATCTGCAGAAAACACAATTTTTGTATTGGTCTAAAAGAACTGAATGTAATATATCTATAAAGTCATAAGTAAATTTTGTTCTTCTGATTATATTTCATGAAAATAAAAATCGGTGCTAAAATATACTAATTCTTCTTCTTCTTCTTTTTTTTTTTTTTTGAGTTGGAGTCTCACTCTGTCGTCCAGGCTGGAGTGCAGTGGCATACTCATGGCCACCTGGCATCAACCTGCTGGGCTCCAGCGATCCTCCCACCTCGGCCTTTTAAGTAGCCAGAACTACAGGCGTGTGCCACCACACCCGGCTAATGTTCGATTTATTGTAGAGAAGAGGTCTTGACAAATTGCCAGGGCTAATCTCAAACCCGTGGGCTCAGGCAATCTACTCGCCTCGGCCTCCCAAAGTGCTGGGATTACAGACTGAGTCACCAAGTCCGGCCAAATAAACGAATTCTAAAAAAGGTTGAATGGGAGAAAAACAAGCAATAAACTATAAAGTCTGCATTCACTGTAAAGGTATTCTACTACTTTTACTTCAAAGATTAAAAAAAAATTTATCATTAAATATAGTTGAAAATGTATTGTCTTATCTATTTCCCTCTTTACCTCACTCATGAAAATAACTGTACTATAAATGGCTGTATTTTGTTGTCCCTAATTTATATTCATTTTATTATTGTATACTATAGAAACAGAATGTTTACCCATGTTCATATGTACATTTAGGAAAGACATACTTGTTAATATGTTGGGTATTTTCACTAGCGTCCTTTGAATCATATTAACTTATAATATTTTATTAAAGATTTTCAAACCATTACTGTACATTTTTATCTGAGAATAAATGAAGAATTGATTTTTTCTGATATCATTATTGAGAAAATACAGATCTAAGAGAATAAGATGTTTATATATCAAAGTATTTTATTTTCTTTTGCAAAATGAAAGAAAGCAAGTAAATAAAATCTGGTTTAAATGAGTAGTTTTAGCACAATTGTATCTTGACTCAGCTAAGCAAAATTTCTTTTAGTCATACAAAATGAATTGTTTCCAGTGTAAACCATATAATTTTTTCATAGACTCTACGAGCACATAGACAGAAGGGAAGAATGTAACTTGCAGAGTTTAGTGATTTAATTGGTGTCATTCTTAAGTGACTGCTACCAAATTTCAGGGTGTTTCAAGGCACCCAACTGGCTGCATGAACTTTTCCTCCATATTTGCCAGCAAGAGTTCAAGACACAGCAGACCATTCTACTGAAGGAAAATAATAATGCATCAACTCTAGTTGGCTAAAAAAAAAGAGATACTTTTAATTTCTAGATGCTAATCATAAAATTTTGCTAATAATATATTGATTTTTATATATATCATGATTTCCATTAAGATTGCTGAAGATGTCTATTTATTTATTAGAGAAATCCCTTCATCAAGATATTTTATGAGAAGGTCTACGTGTAACTATTTGGTACAAAGTGTCAATTTAAGTTTTCCTAAAATGACTCTACTCTCAAATAATTTTGTTTTCAAAGGTCACATCTCTTGGGTAATGACTAATTTTCTACTGGTGATTAATAATCACAATTATGTGGAATGGTGGTTTTTGATGACTTTTTCTCCCACTAAATGAAACAGCATATTTCAAAATTAGGACTCTGGGGCATTTGGTTCCTCTAAATCACATTTTTTTTCAGTAAATTAAGTCAAGTTTTTATATAAGTTTATATGAAGCACCTTATAGGAGAAATTGATTAAAATGTCAAGACATTATAACTATTAGTGTTTTCTGTGTTTATACTACAACTTGAAAAATTGTTTTTCAATGACTTTGGCTTTGTAATCATTATAAAGGAAACTACATTTTTCATTTAATGATTTGGACATCTGTATCAAACATCTGGAAATTTGAGTCAATTGTTTTTTTCTCTTGATCCAGTTTTTGCACAGTTGCTTGGTGCAGTACAGATATGTGTGGCACACGTCAAGCTTACATTCTTACTACTTTCTGCACATCTGTTACTTATATGACTTTCCGCCAGCTTCTACGTAGATAGAAGCAAGTTTCTGGATGGAATTTGAAATCTTGAGTTAGTTTGTGATTAATAAAGAGATGAAAAAAGAAACTTAGTAGACATGAAAATAGTAATAGTCTTATAGTGTATTACTTTTGTACTGTGCTCCAGATTCTATAAGATGCAAGGGTGGTTATGGACTAGTAGCCGCTGTCTTGGCTTTACGATTCATTAGATCCATTTAATACTGGAAAAGTCACATAATTTTTCTAGAGCTTAGTTCCCAAATTAACAAAATGTGATGACCACACAGATTGTTCTGTTTTATTGTGGAAAAAAATGATATCTGCTATCCTAACAAATTTGTGTGTATGGTACAGTGTTGTAAACTATAAGAACGACGTTTTGCAGTAGATCTTGAATATATATATTCCTTAATTTGTTTTGAACAGTATACTGTTTAAAAGGAGCATAACTCCTTTTAAAAATATTTTAATTTTCTTTTATTTTAAAGATAACTCTTTAGAACTACAGATTTTGAAATCTCTATCAGTTGATTCTTATTTGGGCAAATAGAGGAAAGTACAAATACAGACAGATCTATTCACTTATACTGACCAGGAGGTGATGCAAAAAACTCTTTCCCAGCCTATATTGCATACAGCTTATAACACTTAGGTGTCTGAATATTTTTTTAAAGAGATGGGATCTTACTGTGTTACCCACACTGGAGTGCAGTGGCTATTCACAGGTGCAATCATGGCTCACTGCAGCGTCAAACTTTTGGCCTCAAGCAATCCTCCTGCCTCAGCTTACCCAATTGCTGGGACTACAGGCATGCAACACAAGAATCTAAACATTTTACCTATAAGACTATTTTTTACTCACAATGCTGAAGCAGAAACTTACCATTCCACTTCTATTTTTCTACAGAATAAAAAGCACAGGATTAAAACTTTAGGAAACAAAGTCAAACAAATATTTTCTACATGGGTAAGAAATCGCATTAAAGTATAATTTAGAATATGTAAATAAATCAAAATAATTAATGATGAAATCAACCAGAACACCATCCGCGACCTGTCATTATTTTGATAATAATTAGTGTGTGTGTATATATATAGTCTCTCTCTCTCTGTATATATATATGGAGAGACACAAACAATTGGAGCACAGCTACCTCAGGAGTCTTTAATTTAGCAAAATGATGTTTTTGAAATGGAGTAGGCAGTAGAAGGTGCAGCTGAAGTAAGTATGAATAATGGTTAAAAACTTACACCCGAATGCCCAACAATCTAAATTTGCATTCTCACCCAGACTTTTTAAATTGTGTGACTACTATAAACATCCTTTAACTTCTCTGTCTCCTCAGTTTCTTTACATGTAAAATGTGGGTGGTGATGATTGGGTTGTTGCAAAGATAAATGAGTTAACAAGTATTTAGCACTTAGAACCGTGTCTAGCCTCCAGTAAGTGTTCAATAAATGTTAGGGGCTTTTTAGTATGATGTTAGACACACTCAGTAGGATGGGACAAAGGATTGAGAGAGAAAAGAAAAAGAGTGCTTTACTATAATGGGTATCATCATAGTCCCTCTTTACCCACAGTTTCATTTTACAAGATTTCAGTTACCTGTGGTTAATTAATTGCAGTCCAAAATTATTAAATGGGAAATTCCAACAACAGACAATTCATAAATTTTCAATTGCACGTCATGTTGAGTAGCATGATGGACTTTTACACTGCTCTGCTCCCTCTTAACCCTTTGTACCCAGGATGTGAATCATTCCTTTGTGCAGAGTATCTACGCTGTAGATATGACCCTGCCCTTAGTCACTTAGTAAGTTCCTAGGTTCTACTCCCTGTAATAGACTGTCATGGTATCGAAGAGTTTGTGTTCAAGTTTGACTTAATAATGGTCCTTTAGTGTGAGAGTAGTGATGCTGGCAATTCGGATACCCAAAGAGAAGGTATAATGTTCTTTCTTTAAGTGGAGGTTTTTGACTTATAAAAAAAAAAGGCCATATGCTGGGGTTGCTAAGTCCTGCTGTGAAGATGAATCTTCTATCCATAAAATGCTGAAGACGTCTCAGACTGCAATAATGACAGCAACAGTGCATGACAAAAGCTTAGTGAAGAGGGAATAAGCATTTAATTTGCAGGTGGATGACATGAACAGAGATCTGTGCTCATTGACAGCAACTGGGCTCAGTACCATCTGTGGTTTTAGGCATCCAGGCCTTGGAATGTATCCCCTTCAGATAAAGGAGAGGGCTTCTATAATCAGGATAGACAGCTCTTCCTGCATAGCAATCTTTGAAGGATCTTGATCACTCATACATTTTATAAATTTGGAAAATGCAGTACAGATCATTTAAGCAACTTTCTACCATTAAATGGCTATTTAACCCCATATCTAAGATTAAGACACACATTTTTAATATAAAAAGAGCTTAACAAAATAACTCAGCACTTGAGTTTTAAGATATCATGAGGAATGCAAATAGATGCAACAAGTACAACATGGGAGTTGGGACTGAGGGTTGCTTTGAAGTTTAAGGTTCTCTCTCAATGCTCTACCACATAAAAGAGGGAACACAGAACTACACAATTAAACAGACTCAATCCCAGGAAAGAAGGTGATAAATTAGCAAAAGCTTTCAGTTTACATATTGCAAATAGGAGCTAGACAGCTGGGTCTAAGTTGAGAAACCAAGAGAGGTAATCAATTTTGTGAACATAGCGGTGGTTTAGTTCACAAAGGAAAAGTACTAAAACAAGTCTTCAGAAGCAGGAAAAATTATAGTCATCTAGTCCTAAACATCGATACAGAATCATGATATTACATTTGACCCTTGAACAGCATGAGTTTGAACTACACTGGTTCACTTTGTGTGTGTGTGTGTGTGTGTGTGTGTGTGAGTGTGTGTGTGTGTGTGTGTGTGTGTGTGTGTTTCAGAAGTGTGCCTGCCTTTCCTACCTTCCCTTTCATCTCTCTCACTTCTTGCACCTCTGTTACCCCTGAGACAGCAAGTCCAACTCTCTTCTTCCTCCTCCTCCTCAGCCTACTCAAAATGAAGAAGAGAGTAAAGACCTTTATGATTCACTTTCACTTAATGGATGAAATGACAAGATTTTTCTCTTATGATTTTCTTAATAATGCATTCTTTCCTTTATTGTAAGAATACAGTATATAATACATATAACATGCAAAATATGTGTTAAGCAACTTTTTTGTTATCAGTAAGGCTTCTGACTAGTGGTTAAATTTGTGGGGAGCAAAATTTATATGCAGATTTCTGACCTGCATGGGATTGGCACCCCTAACTCTTGCATTGTTCAAGGGTCAACTGTATATTGACTTCTGCTAGTTCAGGATGTGGATGCAGGTGGAGGATGAGATTTATTAAGTATCTTATATCTTATTACCATACTGGTATATTGCAGACCCTTTCATGGGAGATAATTAGGTAAACTAGGGAAAAGTAAATAGGATCATCTCCGAAGTCCATTCCAGGATCTTTCTTTTTTCTCTGCTCCTCTTTCCACACTACAAACTATCCTTGAATTACTAATTGGTTAGTTTCTTGAACTCCAATCCTGATTGCCATGTATTTTTGCCTTCTAAAACTCCCTGGATTTATTTATTTTTAATTTGTTTATTTTAATTAACTTAATTTTTATTTCAATAACTTTAGGGAGATAAGTTATTTTTGGTTACATAGATGCATTGTATAGTGACAAAGCTCTCTGGGGCTACATTTTTATTGTATGCAATTGAATCAATCCTGTAGCATTAAAAAGAAAAAGAAACAACAGCAGCAATAGTTTTTTGGTTACCCAACCTCCAAAGTTCCCATAGACATTAAAAAAAATGTAGCTATATAAAATAATTTTCCCATTGTAACCCAAACTCTCTTCAACTTTTTTCTGTACCATTTCACTGAACATAACCTTTCTAGGTGATTGTTAAATTACAGAAAACTGAGATGCTCAAGGAAAGGGATGATTCTTCTGGGTGTTACATAGAATCTAAGTGGAGACACTACAGTCAGATCTCAAAAGAAATGGCACTGAAAATGAAAATCACCACAATTCAAGGCAGCTTACCTTTCTCTAACTCTTCAAGACTATGTAGTTTCTTGGTGTTGCTTCTCTCTATGACTCAGCATCATTTCTTGTGTTCCCTTTGAGGCAGATTTTAGATCCGTTTGCAGATCACCTAGCATGGCTGAACTAAAAGTATTCTACGATTTTCTGAATCTATTTTAGATTCCAAATCTACTGCTCACAAAGAAAACACTGCAAGCTCTCTGTTTGAGGCTGTTTTGCTTGGGTAGACCAGGTGATCAACCCAGTTCTATTAACTATTCCAAGAGTGGATCTCATGGAACACACAGCTACAGAAATGAAGTTGTCAGTGCTAGAGATAATTCTTAGAGGTGGATCTTAGATTGAGTAGGAACCCCAAAAGAAGTCTCTCCTGTATCATTTCTTCTAGTCACTGGGCCAGGCCCTGACTTTTGGGTTCCCATAGCAACATTGTTTTGTTCCTACTTTGGTCATAACACTAACCATAATATATTATGCTCATTTATTTATCACACTGTCACCCCAAGCAATTTGTGAACTCAAGACCAAAGATTGAGTCCTATTTATTCTTGTACTCCTGGCACATCTCAGTGTTTTTCACATAGTAGAGCCCCAAAATGTGATGTTGACCTAATTTTCCATGGTGAGTCATTGAATCAATTATAACACTCAGTGAGCTGTTTAGACGGAAAAAGACTTCCATGTGATTTAAGGGGTCAAATGTAGGTAGGGAAGCCGCAGATTATTTATAGAATCACTTTTGAAATTATGAATAGTGCAGGCATCATGAATTTTCACTTTATCATCAGAGCCACTTTGCTGGGAAGGCAGAAAGCGGCCAAGATAGGGAGTTTTACAACATGATTATCAACAAAGGTTTACAAGGGGATCTTGCATAACTCAAAAACGCTGCCATTTTTATTATCTGTTACAAAATATACAAAGCACATATTAAAGACACTGAGATAGAGGGCACTTATAATCAGTCTGTTTATGCCAAAAGTTTCCAAATTTGTTTGAGCATAGACATTCCCTACCTCAAAAACTAGCTCTAACCCTTGCAGGAAATTAACACTGTACAAAACGTACTTTTCAAGGTGGTGGTTCTAAGCCATTGGTTAAAACCACCTATGAGGATAAGAGGAGCACAGTACCAGATTAATGAAAGAACAACAGGAGGTACACTCTCAATAGAGACTCGAGAACTAGGAATCTATGAGCATGACAAGTAAGCAAGTGAATCAAAATAAGAAGCATGGACAGCCTAAACCTTCATTAGAGGAATGCTTCAATTCTATAAGGCAGACACTAATTCCCAGGGATCTGCAGGCAAAATTTGAGAGGAACAACTTAGTGAAAACTTAGAGGCAAAAAGGACATTTGGTGATACCCAAGGAAACTGAGAAATTCCTTAATAGTTTTTTGGGGGGAACCCAATTGCTCCATATCTATGCTTAGATATGCAAATAGATATGTTCCTATTAGAAATTTATGTGCATAGTGTTATACAAGCCATTTGGAGAAATACATAAGCATATTCTCATAGGTCATTTTGGTGGACAGAAGTATACTATTGAAAATAAATTGAAAGAAAAAAACACCAAACAAATAATTCATCCCAATGTATGGGCAGTGAAAAATTAGAAGCAGAATAAATAAAGGCATTGAAAGTTCAGAGATGAAAGGGAGAAATCACTGTAGTCCATGACTATCTGAGAATGATAGACATTCATAACAGAGAGGATGGATTTTATTTGGAATCCAAAAGCTGGAAAAATTTTGGTAATTGGAGAGGAAATAGGAGGACGTTTTAGGGCTGATGATTAATGTGAATAAAGGTGGGAATACTAGCCTGCGTATGGAATGTTTGTAATCAGGATGCCTGAAATATAAAAATGTTCTATATAGTAATAAAACATAAGATGAAAATGGAGACTGCTTTGGGTGAAATATTAATTCTATTTTACAGAAAGAAATACTTTAAAATAAAAACACAACAGGACAAAGATGATGGGTTAAAATAAATGGGTGGTATTGTGGATCACAGATTATGTAAGAGAGGTCTTAAATAAAGAGATTTTTAAAAAATAGCTCATGAATCTTATCTCAGATTAGTTAAGTCAAAAATCTTCGAAGGAAAGGCAGATGAGAAGGACAACGCAGGAAAGAATTTCTTGAAATTTACTTCTATTATCAAAGTAGCAAAATCCAACAGAAACACCAGGAAACGATTTTGTGGTTTGATCAACACTGAGTGATGTAGATTAGTGAGTATCCAGAATAGACTTGATTCTTGCAAAACCTGAAAGTGGTTTTAATTTTCCAGGTAGATTCAAAGTAGAGCAAGCAAATAGAGACTGAGACTTGAAGGGCATTGACATTTTTGAAGTAGGGATTCATATCAAACCATATACTCCAAAGTTGTTGGTGCTCTTACACAGATTTGTCATCTGATTTCATGACTCCAACTCTCATTACTGTTTCCTGTTTTTACATGGTCATGTCTTTCAACTCTTCCATACATCTGGTCTAACCCACATCCCTCATCTCAGAACTTTCTCGGCATCTTCTTATCATTATTTTCTGTCAGAATAGCACATTTTCCACATTTTCTCCTAAGTGGTTTTCTCCTCACCCATTTCTAAATTAGTCTTTTCATCAATTTGGTTTGTTGTTTGTAACACAGAAACTATATGCTTAGTAATGTCCCAAGAGTGCTCTCATCTCAGCTAAGCATGGTGTATTTACAATACTCCTAAAATTGAGAAAATGATAGTTTCTTCTCAAGACTAAATAGCATTAGTTATTTTTATTGCTTTCTGTTTTATTTTTACTTTAAAAGAGGTAATATTACTGTAGTTAACTTGTCTATCATGCCTTGAAAATGTCTTTCTTTCTAGAACAAGAATTAAAATGTCTTTCCTGCCAATAAGAGAAGCTATATAAAAAGTATGAAGGCAAAAAATGCTGGTATTCAGACAAGCATATTGGAAAAAAATTAATAACCTTTCAGTAAAATGTTCAAGATCATTGTGTGACAAGAATCTGAAAAATTTTTAGGGAAATAGAAAATGCATACTGATAAAATAATTCTGAAACCTTATCCATTAATTTTATTCACTTGTTCCTCATCTTTTCTACTCCTACCTACTGCCACAAATTTTGCCCAAAACCAGAATGCAATATTTCTCAAAAGAATCATTTAACTTATATCTTCTTTGTTTCCTAACATATCATTTAAAATCTCCCACAAAAGGCTGTACTAAATAGCCAACCTCTAGAAAGGAAAAAAATCTATTCTTATTATAAGTGTCTTACTCTTTATTGGTCATTTTTGCTATCATCTAGAATTTTTCAATAAACATATTCAATTCTCTAGAAATAGAACATTAATTAGTTCTCCCAAAACTCATTAGATGTCCTAATAGATTTCCATTGAATTTTATTTTCCATTTATTAGGTAAATGTAGATAGTATGAGAAGTACTCATGATGTCACTCCTTTTAAACACTAAAATATAGTGCCCCATGTACTTTCTATGCATACACAATACTCCTGTGCAAATATATCATATTTATATTATCATTCAGCATGTTAAATCTAGAAACATTGCACTTTTAGAAATCTTTGCACATTCCCAAATACAAAGAAATATAAAAGCAATTTTCAATAATAGAGATGGTCATATTTTGAATACAAATAACCAATCATTTGGAAAATCCAGGCAGCTTATTTGTTCTGACATCAATCTACATGTGAATTCTCAGTGTGAAAGGATTTCTCATAATGTTGATAGTAAAATGTTAAACATAAGAATGGGCAGGATGACAATTTAATAATATACCAAAATCTGGTTTTAACTCTATGATTTGAATTTCATGTGGCACATAAAGACTGAAGTCAAAACAAAGGTAGAAAATGATCCTTTGCCCCACCTCCACTATGAAAAAGTAATCTTGCTGGAGAGGATGAGACAAAAAGGGGACACTTTTGCACTGTTGGTGGTAGTGTAAACTAGTACAGCCTCCGTGGAAAACAATGTGGCATTTCTAAAAGAGCTAAAAAAAATCAACCTTCCATATGACCCCACAATCCCCCACTGGGAATATACCCGGAAGAACTCAAATTACTCTATAAAAAAGATACCTGCACATGTATGCTTATCACAGTATTGTTCACAGTAGCAAAAACATGGACTCAACCATACTGACCATCAAAATAGGACTGGATTTTTAAAATGTGATACATATACACGATGGAATATTATGCAGCCATAAAGAAGAACAAAATCATGAACTTCACAGCAACCTGGATGGACTTAGAGTCTATAATACTGAGTGATCTTTCACAGAAACAAAGAACTGAGTATCACATGTTCTCACTCATGAGCAGATCTTGAACGATTATCATAAGAGTATAAGAAAAGGATTGGAAGTAGAGGGAAACTGCCGGAAGGGGGTGGGGAAGCAGTTTTGGCAGGAGTGGAAATCTGCCTGGGGAAAGGGGAGCAAACTTCATCAACAAGGTACCTGCATAATGACCATTTGTATACCTATCACTGAATTGTACCCCACATCTTTAAAATAAAAACATTAAAAATAAAAAGAAGAAAAAGTAATCTTACATTTTATAATAGATGAATATACTTATATTTTATACTTCAAATATTGTTCTTTGCTGCACAAGTTCGATTTGATAAGGGAACCACAGAAAATAAACTCAGGTTGCCAAAAGGGAGAAAATTTTACCTGGCTGAAATGAAACTGAATTCTGAAAACAGAAAAATACTTATGGGCTATAGAAAATTATTTAAGTTTAAAATCAGAAAATATTGCTCTCTACACTCATTATTGTCCCTTTATTCAAAAGAGACTCTGTGTATTGCTGTCTAGTAGTTTTTATTATTTCAGTTTAGAATTTTGCAATATGGTGAATTTACATGAGTAATCTTGATATTTGCTATCTGATTTATACATTCTGTAAATCAGAAGACCTCATTCACAATTTTAAATAATTTATCATATTGTATATTTTCCTCCTCAAGAAATATTGAAGATTAATATGTCTTATTTCTTATTCTGATACATTTTTCAATGCTCTATACATAGCTGAGACAACACCATGTCAACACCCCCAACCTGCTTAACAGGAATAAATAAGTTCCTTTACTTTTTTTTTAAACAAAATGTGAGTTGATTTGTACTATTAAATAAAAATACGACATCTGTTATTTAATAAAAAAAGGAGTATGTAATAGTTATTTTATACAATTTATCATAATGTTATATAACTAGCGAGTTTCAAGACTGGAATTTAAAATATTTGTATTAAGAATTTTAGTTATTAAATATTGATTGCTTACAAAAAAAATAGTATAAAAAATTGATTGCCATTGTTGGCATTTTGAAATTCTCTAGGGGCTCCTGCCCTATCCCACTCTTTCTAATAGATTCAGAGGTAAAGATAATCCTAAATAATGTGTTTGTCAGTCTTTCCCCTTTTTTAGGCTTTTATCACATAGGCTAGATCCCCCAATTTATGTTATTTACTTTTCAAAGATTTGTACTTTAATAGGTAGGACTTTGTATGTACTTTTTCTGTGGTTTGATCTTTTGTTTAAATACTATGTTCCTGAGATTCATTGATGTCATTTTGTGTGTACTTTATTGTTTCAGGCCTGAATTACATTCCACTTTAAGTATATACATCAAGATATTTATTTATTTTGTTGTGGAAAGATGTGTGCTTCTTTCTAGAATTTGTTTGTAATAATAGTGCTACTGTTAATGTTCTTATACATGTTTTCTGTATGTGGAGATGTAGCCATTTTCTAGGGCATAGAATTTCATACTTTTAATTTCAGAAAATACATTTTATTCATTAACCAAATATAAACATATTTCATAGTACATAGAAGTTTTTTATGCATGTGCTTGTAAAGCTAAAACCAAAAAAATTTTTTTTAAATACTCTATTAAAAAATTCTATTTTACCCTACCCTACTCTACTTTGTTCTTTTTAATTAACAACAAAATAAAGGTGCTGGGTATTGAACTTTTAGATATCTTGATCCAATAGTAAGTTGCAACCTTCTGTTTAAAGTATTACTGCTTGGTATATTTGGTTGCTTTATAGTATATTGAGAAGTGAAATTAGCAGGCTTAGAATATTTTTAAGCAAGATAAGCTAGACTTGCATCATGGTAAAACAATTACCCTAACATATGTTTTACACTGGTCAGTTGCACATCTCACACATATAACCTCTGTTGTAGAAAAGGAGTGATGTTTAAATTCCCATGGTCAAGCAGATACCCAGAATTACTGAGGCTCTTCCAGAGATAAGAGAGAGCTAATGAGCTGTATATCTTTTGTGACTTATGTTTCTTCTTCTCACATCTTAGTAGATAAAATCCGGTAGGAAAGTTGGCAGAGCAGATGAGTATCAGGTGAACATCATTGTCTTTGCCACAGAGGGTAGGTGGTTGTTTAACTTTACCTAGTACTATTAAATTGTTTTCCAAATGATTCTATCAATTTATTCTTTCATCAGCAGTTTATAATCATACTGATAACTCCACATTGTCACACATACTTGCTTTGGCAGAGTGTTTGATGTTTGATGAGTTTGAACTCCTAACTCATTGTGATATTAATTTGTATGTAATTTATCACAGTTGAGTTTGATTAACTTTTTATATGTTTGGGATCATTTCTTTTCTTTCTTTGCTAAACATCTGTTCAAGGTATTCTTTGCTATTTTCTCTCAGGTCATTTGCCATTTTTCTATTTGTACTATTATGATTTTTATATATTCATTATGCTTTTTGTATTTTTTATGTATTCTCAATTGTGAGTTGTGCAAATAACTCTTTTCCCACTTTTTATGGTAGCTTTGGATACAATATATATAGTTGAATTGATCAGTCTTTTACTTCATGTGTACTTTTCCCCTCTTGTCTAAAAATGTTTTCCTTTTCTAAGCTGCACAGTGATTTTTAAAGTAATTCCTACTAAAAACTTTTTTTCTTGTATTTTAAATAGAAGTTTTTTTATAAGCTTGGAGTTGATTTTTATTTATTGTATGGAGAAGATGTCTGATCAAGATACAAATATAGACTATGGAGAGACACATAAATAAATACAAACAGGTAACTATATATATAAAATATATTTCCACATGAATAAACCATTGTCCAACTCCATTTATTGAAGAACTCATTCTTTGTGATATAAACTGCCTTTTGTCTCATAAATCAAAATATTCTTAAATGTAATAATTTCTTTCTGGAGTCTTTATTCTGTTCTATTTTCTATGTTACTATCCTTGCCCATTTATCTGTTGTATTAAGCTCCCCCAATTTATTCATCTTTAAAAGTCTTGGCTAGACTTCTGGCAAGTGGCAATGGGACAAGTTGGTCTGTGAGACCTTCCATGAAAGCGAGTGTCCATAGAGACTCTCGCTCTCCCGCGGTGACTGCTGCTTTCACTGCGGCCAGCCTGCACTTCAGGCAGCTGCACAGGCCTGCGGACTGGCAGAAAATGGCTCCACACCATGCTCTGCGTGTTCTCTGCCTCTGATGCCGCCCCTGCCAGGGTCGACCCTCAGCTCCCAGCCCCATGGAGCTCCTCCCATGCACTGCACTGCTGAATGCAGTGGCTGCTGCCACTGTCTTCACCACTCCCCCAGCCCAGGGCATCCCTCAACTCTGGTCCATAGAGCTCTGTGCTCCCCCAAATGCTGCACTGCGCAGCCCACCTTGCCTGAGCTGCCCAGTGCTATGCCAACCTGTAGCGCACTCTGCAATCTCGCACTCTGCTTCCCACAGCTCAGACCCTGGCCACAGTGGAACCAGAGATCAGCTAGAGTCCTGAGATCAGGCACAGATCTACGTTGCCCCACTCAGCTCAGCCCAGCTCTGCCCAGCCTCCAACGTGGAATCTAAGGTAATAGCATCAAAATGGGAGAGACAGGTGCTCCTCCCCCATGCTAGATTAGACACAGGTCAGATCTGAGTGGCAAACTTGACAGACAGCAAGCCAACTGAGCCCGGATCTGATCCACCCTCCACAGCAGGCACAGGGCCACTGACTCCAGCTGTGAGCAACTCTACCAGCTTGTGATGAGAGCTAGAGATCAGACCTGAAAGGACACTGAACTTAGAGGAACAATCTCAGAGCATGCTTGTTTCCCTTGTTTTAATTTTTTAATTTTTTTATTCTTTGTCTACTTGTTTTACTCATCTTGTTTTCCCTTTTCGCTCTCTTCTTACTGTTATTGATAATATTTTCAGACTTACTTTTTTTCTGTTAGTTTCCTGATTTTTTTTCTTCAGACCTCATGTTTGTATAGGGGAACCATACATCAATAAGGAGGTTGGTTAGCTTGTCTGTCTGTATGAGTGTATGTTTAAGTTTTTTTTTCTTACTCTTACCTTTGTGCCTCTTTTCATTTGTTCGTCGGTACATCTGTCTGTTTCCTTCTTACTCTTCTCTCTCTCCACCTTCCTCTTCCCCTCCCTGTTCAATTCCTTTCCTTTTTCATACCTCATTTTGCTTTCAAGGAATAAACCTATACCCCCACTGCATGGACATATTGCAAGGCAGTGGGAAGCAGGTTCCAGGGTATCCATATACTGGTCAGTGGATACTGGGATCTGCAGATAGATTTTGAATCACAACTCCACCCTCAATTAAATCTCAAAACTCAAAAATGTATAGTCCCCAACCTACAGTCCAGCTTTCTTTGTTCAAGAAAACCAAAAGAAGAATATGGGTGTCACCCAGACTCCTGGGAAGTCAGACTCTGAAAACAGACTTTGAAACACAAATAATGAAGAGCCCCCAGAATGACTAGTCACATACTACAAACCCAGACATCAAGACATTAATAGAGAGAATAAAAAGAATTGAGGCATGACAAGAGGGAAATAGGAAGGAGTTGATAATTGATATAACAGCAGTAAAGAATATTGTGATTGAAATAAATAACTAAGAAGCATGGAAAGCAGAATTAGTCAAGCAGAAGAAGAATCTCAGAGAAGGAGGACCAAAATATAGAACTAACCCAAACTGTCAAAAACATAGAAAAGAAGCTTAAAAAGACAGAACAAAATCTTCAAGAGATGAGCATTTACTTCAAGAGAGCGAACCTAAGAGTAATTGGACTTCTTGTGGCAGAAAGAGAGACAGAGACCACCCTGTAACAAATGTTCTATGAAATTATTTAAGAAAACTTCCTTCATCATCTTTCCTTGTGTTTGATATGAAAATTCAAACATAAGAAATTCAGAGAATCCCTGCAAGACAACAACTGAGAAGACCAACTCCCAGACACATAATAATTCACCTAAACAAAGTAGGTATAAAAGAAAAAAATACTAAAGGCAGCAAGAGAAAAAGGTCAGACTTCTTATCAGGGAAGACCAATCAGAATAGCAGCAGATTTATCTACAGAAACATTTCAGGCTAGGAGAGCTTGTAGACAAATCTTCAAAGTTCTCAAAGATAAACAATTTCAACCAAGAATAACCTACACAGTCAAGCTAAGCTTCATCAGTGAGGAAGAATTAAAATCTTTCCCAGACATCCAATGCCTAAGAACTTACGCTGCCTCCACACCACCTCTACAAGAAACACTTAAGAAAGTATTGAACACAGAAGAAAAGGAAAAAGAATGACAATGTTCTTCACAATAGTACAGGAAAAAGATTGAAAACACACACAAATCAACCAAAAACAAAAAGAAAGACAACAAAAAATCAAGAACAACAACAACTCTGTAAGAACCTAATGATAGTGATCACATCCTCACATTTCAATAATTAGCCTGAATGTGAATGGACTAAATGCAAGACTGAAAAGACATAGAATGGCAAAATAGATAAAATATCATCAGGCAACTATATATATATATATTTTCTCTCTTTGTCTTGGTCAGTTTAGCTAGGGGATCATCGATCTTGTTTATCTTTTCGAAGAATCAGCTTATTGTTTCATTGATTTTTTTGTATTATCTTTTTGTCATCTATGTCCAGAATTTGGGATTTCATTTTGGTAATCTGGATTCTTCTGCTGAAGTTAGGATTTTGATGGTCTTGCTTTACCTGCTTCCTTAGGTGACTTGTTAGGCTGCTAACTTGTGATCTTTTCATTTTCTTCATGTGCATTTATAGTGATATGTATTCCCTTCTTACTACTGCTTTCATGGCTTCCCTGAGATTTTGGTAAGATGTTTCTTCATTTTCATTTGTGTCCAGGTATCTTTTAATCTCTGTTTTGATTTCTGTGTTGACCCAGGGTTAGCTTAGCATCAAGCTGTTTAGTGTCCATGTCTTTGTGGATTGTGGAGGAACCTTGTTGGTGTTGATATTTATTTTTACTCCAATGTGATCTGAGAAGGTGCATGGCAAAATTTCAGTCTTATGAATTTGTTTATGCTTGATTTATGGTCAAGGATGTGGTCGATCTTAGAGTACATTCCATGTGGTGATAAGTAGAATGTATAATCTGTGGTCATTGGGTGGAGTGTTTTGTAGGTATCAATTAAGTCCATTTGGTTAAGAATCAGATTGAGGTTCTGGATCTCCCTGCTGATTTTTTGTCCTGATGATCTGTCTGGGGTTGTGAGTATGATATTAAAGTCCCCAGCTATGGTAGTGTTAAAGTCAATATCTTTTTAAAGTTTGCCTAGAGGCTGCTTTATGAAAGTTGGTGCTCCTATGTTGGGTGCATATATGTTTAGGATGGATATTTCTTGTTGATGGATTGAACCTTTTATCATTATGTGATGACCTTCTCTATCCTTTTTAATTTTTGATAGCTTAAAGGGTATTTTTGTCTGAAATTAAGATCACAACTCCTGCTTTCTTTTGTGGTCTATTCACGTGAAATTTTGCTTCCCATCCTCTTAACGTTGAGTCTGTGAGTGTCCTTTCTGGTGAGATGAGTCTATTAGAGACAATATATTGTTGCCTGCCAGGCTCAGTGACTCAGCCTGTAATCCCGCGCCTTTGGGAGTCTGAGGTGAGTGGATTGCCTGAGCCTACGGGTTCGAGGCCTGCCTGGGCAGCGAGACCTCATCTCTACAAAAAAATCAAAAAATCAGTCGGGCGTGGTAGCACGTGCCTGTAATTCCGGCTACTCGGAAGGCTGAGGCAGAAGGATCGCTGGAGCCCGGCAGGTCGAGGCTGCGGTGGCCAGGAGCAGCCACTGCACTCCAGTCTGGGCGACAGAGTGAGACTCCAACTAAAAAAAAAAAATCAGAAACTTATAAGATGAAGTCACATCTGACCCTGAAGAAATACAAAAGATTATCAGAGACTACTATGTACACTAGTATGGAAACAAACTTGAAAACCTAAAGGAAATGGAGGACTTTATGATATCACACAACCTCCCTAGGTTAAAACAAGAAGAAATTGAGACCCTAAATAAACCAATAACAACCCAGAAAATTGACTATGTCATAAGTAAACTGCCTATAAAAAAAACACCAGGACAGATGGCTTTCTAGAAGAAATCTACAAGACATACAAGGAGGAACTGATACCAATCCTATTGAAAGTATTCCAGGTAATTGAGATAGATGGAGCTCTCCCCAAATCATTTTGTGAAGCTAACATCACATCGATACCCAAGCCAGGTAAAGTCCCAACAAAGAAAGAATACTACAGGCCAATATTTTTGATGAACATAGATGCTAAAAATCTCAACAAGCAAACCAGATTCAACAACAAATCTCAAAAATCATCCATCAGGACCAAGTAGGCTTCATCCCTGGGATGCAAGGTTGGTTCAACATTGGAAAGACCATAAACGTAATTATATCAACAGATGTCAAAAAAAACCCACATGATTAGATCATCAGATGCAGAAAAAGCTTTTCATAAAATCCAGCACCCTTTCTTGATAAAAACTCTCTAACATCTAGGCACAGGTGGAGCATACCTCAAAATAGTAAGAGCCATCTACAAGAAACCCATAGCCAGCATACTCCTAAACAGACAAAAATTGGTACCATTTCCTCTGCAAACTGGAACATGACAAGATGCCCACTCTCACCCCTCCTGTTCAACATAGTTTTGGAAGTCCCAGTTAGAGCAATCAGAGAAAAGAAGGTGATTAGCGGTATCCAAATAGGAAGTCAAGTTATCTCTCTTTGCAGATGACATGATTGTATACATTGAAAACCCAAGAGAATCTGTCAAAAAAATTCTTGCACTGATAAAGGACTTTGGCAAAGTCTCAGGGTAGAAAATAAATGTGCAAAAGACAATTGTATTTCTACACACCAATAATAAACAAACAGAAACCCAAATAAAAAGCACAATTCCATTCGCAATAGCCACACACACAAAAAAGAAATACTTTGGCATCTTTCTAACCAGAGATATGAAAGACCTTTACAGTGAAAACTACAAAACACTGCTCAAAGAAATCAAAGATGCCACAGACAAGTGGAAAAATATTCCATGCTCTTGAATTGGAAGAATCAACATTGTTAAGATGTTCATTCTACCTAAGGCAATCTGCAGATTTAATATAATACCCATCAAATTACCAGCAACATTCTTCTCAGACCTAGAAAAAACAATACAGGAATTCATATGGAAACATAAAAGACCAAGAATAGCCAAAACAATCCTCAGCAAAACAGCAACAACAAAAAACCAAAACCCAAACAAACAAAAAAAACATAGTAGGAAGCATCACACACCCAGACTTTAAACTGTATTATAAAGCTACAATAATCAAAACAGCCTGGTATTGGTACAAGACCAGGCATATAGACCAATGGAATAGAACTGAAATTCCAGAAGCAAAACCTCAATTTCTCAACCAACTCATCTTCGGCAAAGCCCCCTCCACCAACTACTGAGGATAGGAAAACCTATTCAGTAAATGGTGCTGGGAAAACTGGCAGACCACATGCAGAAGATTGAAACAGGACCCCTACCTATCCCCATACACAAAAAATTAACTCTAAATGGATCAGAGACTTAAATGTAAAATCTCAAACTGTAAGAACCTTAGAAAATGCATGAGACAATCTTATGGAAGTTGGAACTGGCAAGCAATTCCTGATCAAAATCCAAAGTTCCCATGCCATAAGAAATAAGATAGACAAGTGGGACCCCATTAAACTGACAAGCTTCTGCAAGGCAAAAGAAACCATCAAGAGAGCAGGGAGATAGACCACAGACTGGGAAAAATATTTGCCAACTCCATGTGTTACAAAGGCCTAACATCAAGGATCTACAAGGAACTCAAACATGCTGAAAAGAAAAAAACAAACAGCCCCATTACAAAGTAGGCAAAAGATATGAATAGGCACTTCTCAAAAGAAGACATACAAGCAGCCAACAGGTACATGAAAAAATGCTCAGCCTCATTAGTCACCAAGGAGTTGCAAATTAAAACTACAGTGAGATACCACCTAACTCCAGTCAAAATGGCCATCATCAATAACTCAAAAAACAACAGATGCTGGAGAGGATGCAATGAAAAGGGAACACTTCTACAATGTTGGTGGGAGTGTAAACTAGCACAGCCTCTGTGGAAATCAGTGTGGTGATTCCTAAAAGTTCTAAAAATCGACCTTCCATATGACCCCAGGATCCCCCTACTGGGAATATATCCTGAAGAACTCAAATCACTCCATAAAAAAGATACCTGCACTCGTATGTTCAACGCAGCATTGTTCATAATAGTAAGCACATGGAACCAACTGTGCTGCCCATCAAAAGAGGACTGGATAAAAAAAAATGTGATACATATACACAATAGAATGTTATGCAGCCATAGAGAAAACATAATCATGAACTTCGAGCAACCTGGATGGAATTAGAGTTTATAATACTGAGTGATCTCTCACAGAAACAAAGGACTGAGTATATCCATGTTCTCACTCATAAGTGGACCTTGAACAAACACCATAATACTATAAGAAAATGAGACAGTAGCAGGAAACTGTGGGGGGCAGGGTGAGGGGGGAGGTGGGATTGACAGTAGTTGATATATTCCTGGGGAAGTGGGAGCACACCTCATCAACAAGGGTACCTGTACAATGAATATTTGTATACCTAACCCTGGATTGTACCCCACAATTTTAAAATAAAAATAAAAATATCTTGGCTATTCTCGGCCCTTTGTTCTTCAATCAAAATTTAGAATCAGTTTCTAAGAACTGCCTCTGCCAGATCTTGTGTTTTGTTGGAATGCTTCTGTTAATTATGATTAAGATTATGATAGCAATTTTTTCTTCTATGAACATAGTCTAGGTTTTATTTATTCAGTTTTTCTTTAATGTCAAGCTGTTAATTTTCTCAGCAAATATATTGTGCATATTTTATCTGATTTATTTCTAAGCACTTTATATTTTTATATTATTATGGAACTTTAACTTTTTTTACAAATAATACATTATAACTGGAGTACAGGAATGCATTTGACTTTGGCATATTTAATAAACTTATTAATTATAGCAATTCATTATTGTTTGAGGGGGTTTCTACATATAGAATAATATCGTCTAAGAAGGGTAACAGACTATCTTTTTTCTTATTTTCAAGCCTTGTATTTATTTATGGAATCATAAGCAGTAAAGTTTTAAGGTAGTTTATGTGTACTTGAGCAGGATATATATTCTGAGGTTTCTGGTACAAAGTTATGCATAAACTCAGTCAAACATTTAGTTTGTATTGTTTAATATTTGTATTGTTTAAACGTTTGACTGATTGAGCTTATGTATAATTAAAGTATACTCATCTTTACACTTAAATTTTATCCTTTATTAGTTCCTAATTACCAGAGAGTTGGATTGCTTTTTTTTATTGAGGATGAATTTTTTTTCCTATAGATCAGTTTGTGTTGGACATGTTGAGGTGCTATGCCATTAGGTGCATACAAAAATTAGAATTGCTATTTCATCTTAATGAATAATTTATTATGTATAAACATTTTCCTTTTTTATCCCTTTCTGCTTTAAAACTTCCTATGTAAACATAACTATACACTCCTTATTTTTGCTAATATTTTCCTATTATATGCATTTCTAATGTTTTATCTCAACCTTTAATTTAAATCACGAATATAGAAACTTATCAAGTTTCTTTATGTATGTTGTCAGTCTAAAAATTGCCAAATAGATTCTTCATTGCATTTTTCATTTGTAGTATTTCTGGAAATTAAAAAATATAAACTTGAGGTTATGTAGTTTAAATTTTGAAAAAATAAAAATAATTTATTGAAACATAAAATAAATTCTATGTAATTATTTAGATTTGTATGTGAAACCTGAGATCAGAAAACAGAACTATCTTTTAAACTAGATATAATCTAATTTTTTATGAAAATGATGATAAAAGCAAAATATAACATTTATTCAGAATATGGAAATCTTTCTTCCTTAAAAAAATCAAATAATGGTTTATAAGCACCCTTTATCATACTTTATTTAATTTTGTATCTGCCATTTCTGCTTTCTTTAAATTGCAGGATTTATTGAGAAGACAGAAAATCTCCCACAGTGGGATGTAATGAATAGGAGCATGTGTTGTTTAATAGTAGCAAAGAATACAATGCTTTAAATGCTATATAAATCAACAATAAATCCAAAGTTTTATTATGAAGCAATATATAAAAGATTGATAATTTATATAAATAAAATGCATATATTTGCTTATTTAAGAATATAGTTTGGAGACTGCATGCAATATAACACATTAATAATTTATCTGATGGCAGATAAACTATACATGTAGGCTCATAACTCTCACAAAGATATAAATTCTACCCTTTCTTCCCTTTCTTTCTTACTTTCAGTCTTTCACCTATATATTTTTTAATTATTAATTTATTTTGTTTTGGAGTTGTGGAGTGCAAGTGAGGATTTACTACATAAGTACTCTGATAGTGGACCAGGTTCCAGGGTGTTGCCACATGCCCCCCTTGCTCCTCTCTCTCTCTCTCCCTTCCCTAGCAGTGTCCAGTGTCCCAGTGTCTGCCAATCTCACCCTTGTACTTGTGTGACCAGTAATCAGGGTCTGCTTATGAGAGAGAACACACAGTATTCAGTTCTTTGTTTTGGGGATAGTTCTCTTAGTATGATGGTTTCCAGCTGCATCCAAGTTGCTGTGAAGGTCATGATTTTGTTCTTCTTTATGTCTGTATATTTCATCATTTATATGTACCACATTTTCTTTATCCAGTCCATTTGAGAAGAGCATCTGGGTTGGATCTATGCTTTTGCTATTGTGAACACTACAGTGCTATAATGAATAGACGAGTGTAGGTGTCTTTTTGGTAGTGATTTTTGTTCTGGGAATTCCCAGTAGTGGGAGTGCTGGATCGCATGGAAGCTCAATTTTTAGTTCTTTGAGAAATGACCACACTGACTCTCTTTGGCTTGGAAGTAGACATCTTCCCACTCTGTCATCACATAGTCTTTATTCTCTGTGTTTGTGTCTTATAAGAGACAAGTCACAGTGGATGAGGATCCACCTATGTCACCCTATTTGACCTTTATTACTTATTTAAAAGCTATACCTACAAATGCAGTCACATTCTGAGATACTGAAGGTTAGAACTTCAACATATGAATTCTGGAGGACACAATTCAGCCTATACCAATCACATTGTACAGAAAATAAAAATATTTCTGCAGATTTCTATAAAATTTTTGGGACTTAAATCTGAGGAAGAATGCAATTGAAGTGTGAATAATAAAGATGTAAATTAGGAAAATTTTGAGATGCAGGACTAGCAAAATGTAAGAACCACTGAATTTGGAATGAACACCTCAGCATAAAATAACTAGAGTTTATAAGTAATACTTGAAATATCCTAGAACTAGGATTTACAAAATGCTTTGATTGCCTGGAATAGTATGTAATAGGACTATTGTCCTATTACAATTATTAATAATGCTGTCTTTTGCTTTCAAAAATGTTCTCCTTTGGAAGATAAATTTTATGCTAATTTTAATTGGAGTCTTCAATGGATCCTCAGCATAAATCTAAGGAAAATAGTCAAGCCTACACGCGCCATAAATCTAAAATATTGCTGACTCCATAGCCATTTATTTATATATTCAGTGGATAGTCCCTAAAGATATACCATTAGCCAGACACTCAACTGGCATTCCACTAAGTGCTAGAAGATAAATCATGAAGAGGACATGAGTCTTTCTTTCCATTCTCCTTGCTACCATTGAATCCTCAAACTAATAAGAGACAGAGTGGGCTATTCTCTTGTGAGCTTTAAAGAGGTTGCATAATTTGACATAGGTCACATACTTAGTAAGTGCAAGATTATTTCAGGTGTGTGTCTTCAAATGCAGTGCAATTAACCTCTGTTATTTTGGCAATTCTATTTCAAGAGGTAAGTTCATCTAGAATGGAACAGTAGAAATGAACAATTTTTCTGTTAAATTATATTTTTGTTCAGTCTCTTCTACAGTGAAATATAAAGATAAATCTCCAGTGTTTTTTAGTATAAACTACATGGATGACACTTTTTATTCTAAGTCCTCAGAATAATCTTACTGACAGCACTTTGAAGATGTTACTCTATTGTACATCTACATTAAAATATTTTATTTACAAGAACCAGGCTCAGTGGCTTGCATCTGTTATCTGAGCTACATGGGAGGCTGAGGCAGGAGATTGCTTGAAGCCGGGAATTCAAGATCAGTCTGAGCAACATAGGAAGACCTTGTCTATATAACATAATAATTTAAAAATATCCAATTTAGTGATTAGTGGTTCAACTTTCTAAAAAAAGATTAAACCAGTTAGCTAAATTGCTTCCTTTTCAATTTTCATGGATGCTATAAATACAAATCTTGAGATGCCCATTGGTCTCTGGAGAGGTGTAATTCAAATGACAGGTGAGTTTTGTGTCACAAAAGTGAAACAGACAATTAACTCGGATTTTTATCACCTTTTTAATCACTTAAAACTATCTTGCACTACAGATAACTTCACTTTTAGCAATTTAATACGTGCAGATGATAAAGTTATTGAGTATTCCTAACAGTTATATATCAGACAATATTTATTTTCTGATTGAACAGTGTAGTTCATTAAAGGAAGTAGATGCTGCTATTCAACCAAGGTTATAACTAAACTGACTTTGGGGCTCATAAGGGTAATCTGCAATTTGTCAAAGCATCTATTCCATTCCATCTGAGCAGCAGCACGTTTAATGGAAAACAGTGCTCTTCCCTATGGCTTCTGTGGCACTTTAATTGCATCACAATTATTTATTTGTGTAATGGGAGTTTGGATTGTCATTTCCAAGCCTTCGTTCTTCCAAATATCATTTTCTTTGCCATGTGACTTTACACTTCCTCTCACTGGTAGTGGAGAGCATTTCCCTGCCCCTGGTGCTGATTCTGCCATGTGACTTGTTTTGGCCACTGCAATACGAGTAAAAATGACTGGCAGACTTTTAGCAGCATTACCCATTTATGCTTACTCCTCTCACACTTCTTCCCTTGTAATTAGAAGAACATGGCTTGGCAATCCCATTGATCCAAGGAAGATTAGAGACGCATGGAATAGGGTCCCAATCTGCAGTTTGGTTCTAAGCTTAGCCACATCCAGCCGCTTCACCAGTCAACTTCCAGCTGACCTGCAAGCACAAGAACATGAAAAAAATGTTGTAAGCCATTAATTTTTAGGATGGTTCGATTCATGGCATTATTGTTGCAATAGATGGTTTATCTACATCTAATAAATGCCTTTAGAACTCTTATGCGTCAGACACTGAGTTAGATTGTGTTGAAGTAGTATACAAACAGTGACATAAAGTCGCATAAACTATAGTTAAGAGAGTGATAGAGACAAGTTGATGGATAATTACAATATAATGTGACAAGTCTCTTGATAGGAGCATGGTGCTATGGGAGTATATGAGGCTGGTACCTCATTTATACCTGTGGGTTTGGGAAAAACTATTCAGAGAAAGTCATGGCTATACAAACAATGAAAGTAGCAAAAATTGTGAGAAGGGACCTCCAAGCAGAACGAACAGTATTAGGTGATCAGAGGAGACTGAATACTTGATGAACTAAAAGAAGATGAGAACGATTATGGTGAAAGTTGGGGAAAGAATAGAGGAAGAAGCTCATGATATATGAGTTTCAGTGAATACTACGCTTGTTAACTATATTAAGGCATTTAGATTTGACTTAAAGAGCCATGGTAGTGGTGGTGTGTGTAGCAGGGAATTCTAGCTTTCCTGTACCACATGTGTTATTATTTAGTTGAATTTTGCATGAGAAGGTGAGGGTGTTTGTGCTCTCAGTGCCTGACAAAGTGCTTTTCCTGGAGCATATATTTAATGCATTCAATGTGTTAAGTACTGTTTAACACATTGAATGCATTACAGATTTATATGTGCCAGTTTCAGTTTCTGGGAGGCAAATAGGGATATGAACAAAACAAGTGGTTAGTCATGTTTAATACAAGGTCAGGAATACATGGAGGATCAACTTATTAGATCATCTTGCATGCTTTTTCTTGCCAATTCAGGAAGGATTAAACTCCGAACTAGCCATTTCCCAGGGGTTTGTCTAGTCTAATTTTATAATAATCAAATGAAGGGATGTCAATTCTCCAGGGAAATTATTCCATACTTTAATAGACTTTGCTGCTAGGAAATGTTTTTCTGATAGTCAAACCAAATTTTCCTTTTGTGGTCTTATCCCACTACTTTTAGTTTTGATTTTAAACCCTGTGAACACTCTCTTTTCCTTTTAAATGGTCACACAACCACTTAATGTTAAGATCAGTGAGGTTTTTTGTGTGTGTTTTATTTTCTTCACTAGCCAGATACTTGCTTTTTCTCACATATTGAGCTTGAATTTTTTTTCTCCAGATTTATTAGCTCACATATTCTAGGTCCATTTCACTCTATTTTTCATCTGGGCTTTTAGCATTTATGTCCTCTTTTTTATTGTTATCTTCCCCAGTGGTGTTTGCATCATGTCCCTGATGAAGGTAATTAGCGAGCCGTTCCTTTCCTTTTCACAACCCTGAATAAAGATGTTCTGTCAAATAAAGCTCTCACACTGATCTTGACTGGGTCCTCTGGGAGGCTTCTTCACCGCTATGCACTCTGCCATTATCATGAGTTACTTTTCCCCTTTCTTCTAGTTTGCAAAATATGGTAACAGCAAAATATGCCAATCTACTGAAGTTTCAAATGTGTGCTTGTAAAGTATTCAGCAAAAGGGAATCAATTAAAATGTGTTTTCTATTTTGTCACTGCAGAGTCTTAGTACTCATGATTTGTAGTTCTTAAAGGTCCTTCCAAAAGAGACAATAACTCCATGACAATTCGCACACTCAGCAGAGCTGTGGAGACTGGGGCTTGGCAGTTTTTGTTAATGGTGGATAAATGTTAACAAAGTTTTGTCTTTCCTCATTGCTTGAAGTGCTGTGTCAGGAATTGAGGCAGGAGATTTTTAGGGAAGCATTTTTGCATGTCTGACTACTCTTGATTTGAAAGGAGCATCTATTCTAGAATGACAAACCCCATTTGCTGTGTCCTCAAGATAGCATTGGTGACCATTTTTGGGTTCCAAAGAATATTTTCCAAAATTGTTTTTCTTGTGTGGTTTCTTTACAAAAAGAATGTTATAAGGAAGGGTGAAGATGGGGGCGGTATAAGTATGGACAAGTATTTAGCTATGACAAACACACAAATATAAAAGACACCTTCCTACACTGCTACAAATGGAGAAAAACTCTAGTTCTGCATGAGACAATTGTATTAAATAATGTGTTTTCTGTCTAAAATAACATACACATTCCAAGTATAACCAGTGGAGGACATACAATGCCAGATCTTTTAAAGGCTGTATGGATAACTTTTCTTATGTTTTAGGGCAACCCAGTGAGGGGAGATCTAGTATTACTCCCAATTCTGAGGTTTGAAAAACAAGGGTTAGAGAATTTGACTGACTTGTCAAAGGTCCACCTGCAGTTAATGCTGCAGTTGAATGCAGGCTCAGGATTGTCAAACAGCTGAACCAGATTTTATTTAAATGTCCTTCCAAAAGAGACAATAACTTCATGACAATTCGCATACTCAGCAGAGCTGTGAGACTTAAGTGCAGTATATATTCCACTTAAGTGAAGCAGTTCGTGTAAAATGTCACACCTGGCGTATAGTCAGAACTTCTTATCTGTTAGCTGGTATTTCTAATTCAGATAGATTGCGTGATTTCTTGTTTCTAACCCAAATCTAAGACTTTTGAAAACAGCAATTGTTACAAAAATGCAAAGAGAAAATTCTTTTAGGTAACTGTAGATTTTCAGATATGACAAAAATTCACAAACAAATATATAGTTTTTAAATGTATTGTGTCTGAAGTTGACCCACATTTGATGACTTTCTAATATTAGATGTATAAAATTCTTCAGTGCGACATCTGGTTTTTGAGTTTGAATAATTCAAAGAACAACAAAAAAAATCACAGGCAATTTCCAGATCTTTCTGCCACTAAATGGCAATTTAATTTGTCCAACAAGAGTAAAAAAAACCTGATTAATAGATATTGTTCAAGATGGAAAGATGTGCCCTGATTCTCAAGGTGATTACAATCTGATTGGAAACAAAAAGCAAAGGCCCATGAAATAATAAGTACTATAATTGAAACACCAAAAAAGGGCTCACAGGGATTCACTGAAAGTTGGTACTACTCCAAGTTGCAGAAATTAGGAAACTATTAAAAAGTTATATATTGCAATTGGAGATAGATAATTAACTGAAGAACCACATATCAACAAATATTAAAGAGAGGACATTTTTAGTCAGAGAAAAGAGTGTGACTTGATAAGCATGTAGGTAAGCATGTCGTTTTTACCAGGTGAGTCAATAATAGGTAAGAGTCTACTGATATGGTAGGTTTCAGGTCACAAAAGATCATGTGCACCCATGAAGTAGTGTGGAGTCTGCTAGGGAATGAAATGGGTTTCTGGAAGGTAATAGTGGTAGCGTTGTGAAGGATGGCTTAGAGTGGAAACTCAAAGACCTGTTAAAAGGTTATTCTGAAGCCGGCCTTGGTGGCTCAGCCTGTAATACTGCACCTTTGGGAGGCTGAGGTGAGTGGATTGTCTGAGCCCGAGGGTTCGAGACCCACCTGGGCAGCGAGACCTCATCTCTACAATAAATCAAAAAATCAGCTGGGTGTGGTAGCGCGTGCCTATAGTTCCAGCTACTTGGTAGGCTAAGGTGGAAGGATCGCCAGAGCCCGGCAGGTTGAGGCTGCAGTGGCCAGGAGTGGCCACTGCACTCCAGTCTGGGCAACAGAGTGAGACTCCAACACACACACACACACACACACACACAAAAGACTATTATGGCAAGGTGAGGTGGCTCATGCCTGTAATTGCAACACGTTGGGAGGCAGAGGCAAGAGGATTGCCTGACTCCAGGGATTCGAGATCAGCCTGGGCAACTTGGTGAGACTTTGTCTCTACAATATTCAAAAAATTAGACCAGTATGGTGGTGTGCACCTGTAGTTCCAGCTACTAGGAAAGTGGAGACAGAAGGATCATGTGAGTCCAGCAGGTTGAGGCTGCGGTGGCCACTGCACTACTGCCTGGGTGACATAGTGAGACTCCAACTCATAAATTAAAAAAAGAGACTGTTATGATATGCTTCCCAAGAAATTATTAAAAACTCAAGCTAAAGCAGTGAAAAGAGAAGCAGAGAGTAAATATGGGTTGGAGAAATGTTAGAGAAATATAACAGGATGTACTAAAAGGTTTATATGAGGAAGGATGAGCTATAACTCAGGTGACTTAGGGTACTCGATTGGTAAGAATATTGACAACTAACATAGAAAATATAGGCGGAGACATATTTTAAAAAATTATTTTAGATTCAAGGAGTACAAGTGCATGTTTGTTACACAGGTATAATGCATACCATTGGGGACTGGGCATCATGTGGTCCATTCAGAGACACATATTTAAGGAGAAAATTAATTTCAAAAATATTTTGAATATTTTGAAGTACCTTTAGAAATTTTACTTAAAAGAGTTTCCGCAGACAGATGCATTCATGTCTCAAAATTTAGAGACATAGGGGATAACAATATAGTTGGGGCAATCATTATTATTTGCTACATTTCCAAAGACACTTATGGAGAGGAAAAGACTGAGAATATAGGCTTAAGCGAAAAGTGAAGCAGATAGGAAGCAATCATCTGCTATGCAGTAGGTTTTTTTAAATTTAATTGGTCACAGGAGCAGAGAGATAGATGAGCCAGTGTAATAGAATTTAATGAAATCCAGAGAAAGATGAGGCTTTAAGAAAGAACAGGAAATCAGTAATATAAAAATGCTACAGAAAGGGTATCAAAAGAGCATGACTAAGAAAATGCTATTAAACTTGATCGGAAGTAACTTTCAATTGATGAGTGTCAGCGGTGAGATTGTGGTGAGAAAGAGGAGACTCACATCACAAGAGTTAATGAAGAAAGTATTTGATTAACAAGGAAGCTGGAAGTAGTGACTTTTTCATCAAGTTTATAGGTAAAATAAAAAAAGAGATAAGCTTAAAAGAAAGCTAGCTAGAGGATATGGAAATTGAATACATTTATAGGTAAAAGAGTATACATTCAGTAGAAAAGCAAAAAATACAAGACAAAATGTGTAATGGATAGAACATTACTCTAAACAGAAAGACATTAAGTGGAAATGCATTGACACTTGAACTGTGACATTTATAAAAGGAAGAGTCTTCCTCCAAAGTGGTTGGAAATTAAAAGTCCCATGAAAATACAAAGAAATTCTTGGGCGACAAAGAGAATTGTGAGAGATAATATGCCAGGTGGTCTTGATAATTTCAGAGAATTGCCAGTGAGATCGTTTGTTCATCTGTTAAAATTTATGCTCCTGGGGAGGACTGGGGACTTCAAAATGTTGAAGAAGGTTTGAATCTGTTGCTATAGGGAGTCAACAGTGAAATACAGAGTCAACAGTGAAATTTGAATCACTTACATTTCTGATGAAATCAGTAAGTTAAAAGACTTTTTTTTTCCTCCCAGTCATGTACTTTTGCCAGAAAGGAGTGAAGAAAACATCATGAGAGTTTCCCAGGGTTGAAATTGGGTAACAAAAGCGTGGACCCTGCGGGGGGCATTAAAGATACATTGTAAGAACCCTTTAAACCTGTTTTAATAAGAAGTTGCAAACAGGGTTGAAAGCAAAGTGAAATCGTATGGGGTGATGGACTACTACAACATGGAGAGATCAAAGGGGCTCACAACGAAGGCACGGATTAGGTTCTGTGTGCGTTTTGGAGGAGCAGGTGATGTTCAGGTTGAAGCAGGGGTCATATTTTGAGGAGGTGAAGAGAAGCAGTTTCTAGACATGGCACAGCTAGGGTGTGGACATGCCAAAAATTGGTTGAGTTGGAGTGGAGGTGGAGGTGACTAGAGTTCAATAATTTTACGACATGTAAAGGCACAGTGCGAGTGATGACCAGAAGGGAAGAGAATGAGGTTGTAAACCAAGTGACAAAGCCAGTGAGGAAATTTTCATGAGAATTCTCCATAGGAAGAAAAAGAGAAAGAGTGAGCACAAGAGTAAGAGTGAGAACACAACAAAGAGAGAAGGGAGTAGGGATGATTAGAATTTATTTTTTTCCCATTGAAGTGAGGACTGTTTTCTGGGAAAATGATTAACCATATGCATTGTCAGTTCAGATTACTATGCTAGGCCAAGGCAGAATCTATGGGATTTAATCAAATATACAAAATGTGCCTTATAGAGACATAGGATCATAAACTAGAGCATAATCACCACCAGTCCAATCTGGACTGGAGTCTTGTGATTATGTCTTGGGGCCTTAATTTTAGATAGAGTTTACATGTTGAAGCATATCCAGCAAACGTAATTCAAAACCATTATTGTATTAGAGATGTAATTTTAGAGAAAAATTCAAGGGGAATGCCATTTCCAAGTTTAATCTTTCAGATAAAAAATAAATTGGACTTTGTGATTGTGAGGGCTGGGACTAGGATGAATGAATAGAAGTTACTGGGAAGAAAATTTTGACTTAATGCAAGCCCAAAACTGAACTGTCCTCAAATGGAAATTGCTTATTCTTGAAGTAATGAGTTCCATACAGTAAGTGTTCACATTAGACTATTTACACAATCCTTGCATATACTGAAGGCCACAGAAAAGCAGAATTGATATGTTCAGAGAGCTTGTAAAAATGCAGAATCTCAGACCCCACCCAAACCTGCATTTGAGCAACATTCTCAGGTGACTACTGTCTACATTAAAGCATTGACCTAGAAGACTTTCCTCCCCTGGGTAGACAGTTGGGCTAAATAAGCTATAGTGTCTTCCTGTTCTGTGACTTTGTTATACATTCTGATTTTAAAAGTAACTCTCTTCTTCCTTAGTTTATCTCTGTCTTTTAAAATTCTATACTCTAATAGAAAAAGCTTATTGGACTTCCAGTCTTCATTTTAAGTTTAATTTTGAAAGATTATTTTCACATGGTATCACTCTTTATAACATCTACATAGTAAGAACTTTAAAATGCTTCCTTTTGAAAATAACGTTGTGCCTCATGAATGCTATAACTGAAATATTGTTTTAGAAATGCTTTAAAAACAAAACAAATAACATCTGAAAATTCCTTCAGCACCCTCCTTGTACCACTGCCCTTTCTTAAGATTCAGTGTTGAATCTTGGGGTATCATGTTGCTGTAGATATTTTTCTTTACCAAGAATTCACTTTTACTAGCTGATGAGATACTGCTTGTAATGAGTTGGTATAAAAGAAGAATTGTTGCCTTTTTTGCTTTTGTCTTGCTTTTGCTATAGTCCCTCCATTTTAAAGCAAGTTCACTGTCTCTTTTTTTTTTTCTCAGCTTTGTTTAAGTTCATGGAGTTTTCTTTCTGAGACAACTCAAACCTTGTTTTACTTTTAAATGCCTGCTAAAAGTAACAGACAGTGATTCATTTATCACTAGAAAAAAGAAATTAATAAGCTATGGTAGTAATTATTGTTATTTTTTTGTAAAGAAAGTACATTCCGCCGGGCTCGGTGGCTCAGCCTATAATCCCGCGCCTTTGGGAGGCTGAGGTGAGTGGATTGCCTGAGCCTGCGGGTTCGAGACCCACCTGGGGAGCGACACCTCATCTCTACAATAAATCAAAAAATCAGCCGGGCGTGGTAGCACATGCCTGTAATTCTGGCTACTCAGAAGGCTGAGGCGGAAAGGTTGAGGCGGAAAGATCACTGGAACCCAGCAGGTTGAGGCTTCGGTGGCCGGGAGCGGCCACTGCACTCCAGTCTGGGTAACAGAGTGAGACTCCAACTCAAAAAAAAAAAAAAAAAAGAAAGTACATTCCTTGAGATTTTTTCCTCCAAATTGAAAGAAGTTTTAATTAGCATAAATATGATACAGCTCCCTTGCAATAGAGAAACCTCATAGAAATGAATAGGACTTTGAGCCACAAATCTTTCTCATGACCTGATATTTTTTCGTGCATGTGTACAACAACTGGACTTTATAAAAAATCTCTACTATTAGCCATGGTACATCACAATATAAAATGTTTTCCTTCCAAAGGGAGTATGATCACTACTTAGAAAAGTACCTGATTTATGGCAAGAGACAACAAGCAAGAAATAATGGTTTTTGTAGTAAAACAAGCAAAAAAAAAAGTTTATTGTGGAGTTTCTCTTCCTTGAATTGGAGAAGGATTTGTTGTTTGTGATAAATAATATATTTGGCAACCTAACTGAAGACTTGTAAGTCAAATTGTCTTTTGTTTAATAGCAATTGTATTATGAACAAAAACATTTAAAGTGTTTCTCCTTGCTTTGCAAATACTTTAGTAATACTTTTATATGTGAATTACAAATATGAGAATGATACCAAACAGTTTATGGTTTTTCTTAATTTATCACTTACCCCCTGTGTTTATCTTCTTTATTGCGCCTATTGATACATCTATAAGTTTTTTATTCTTTAAAAAAAAAAATAAGCCCAATCCTCTACCTGAAAACTATTCGAAAAATTTGCATAAATCTTTCAGTAGTACAGAAGGCTTTTATTTATTTTTTAGTGTTTTAATATCTTGTTGGTGCAACTGGCATTCTATTGGGTTTTGGGGAATTTAAGGCATTTTCTCATTTGTTTACAAATTATGCTTTCTGTGGAGTGAAAAATCTTGCAACTTTTTTCTTATGAAGTTCTTTGGATTTGTAGCAGGATCTTTTTCTTTTGCTAACCTACTTTCAGACTTGTCTCCCTTCCCTCCCATCCCTTGGGTCACCTTCATTCCAGCTCTTGGGAATGCTGAATTGCCATTCACCTGCTGACCTTCTTTACCTGTGTCCTTGCTGACAGTATTCCTCTTCAGGGGGATCCTTTCCTTTCCACATTGCTTATCCATAATATATACATCTTTCAAGAGTTGTGTCTAATATGTTATCTCTCTAACTATCTCTATGATAGCTCAACTAGAAATTCTCTTTTCCTGCTTTTAGGACTTTTTGTTATTCCTTTCACTAATAAGCCTCAAAACATGAAGATATGGCTGCTGCTCTCCACACTCCCACTGCTATGTGTCTGTTCATTCATTTATTCATCCATGGTTTTATTATATACTAATTATTGTGTCAATTACTGTTTCATATAAGTGCTGAAAACTTGTAGAGGTCATTTTTTGCAAGGGAGGAAATGTTTCTGCACAGTCAATCCTTGTAAGTACTTTACATGAATGGTACAGTAAAAGAAATATGCATAATCTTTGATTCTGCAGAGCTACATGTGAGAATTTTTGTTATCTTTATTTACATTTTTCAGATGAAGAAACATAAATCATACAGTCAGAAAGGATTCTGACTTACACAGGCATATTCCAGAGCCCTTTCAGTTAAGCATTTTGTTCATGACTCTTTGTTGTATTTTTATTTGGTGATTATCTTATGTTGGTGAAAAGAACCAATTTGTCATCATTGATCAAGTTTTGCAAAGCAGAACTTTATTAGGGTTTATCCGGGGTAGACTGCTCAGAGAGATCACATTTCCCTTGATTTTTATATTTAGGCTCTAGAACCCACTGAAGGAGAACATCTTTTTTTTCTAATGAGTAAGTCAAGAGGATGGCTCTCTGTGGGCATAGTGTACATTTCTGATTGTGATGGAAAAATCTAGTTAATTTTTTAGTTGTTAGAACTTAGATAGAGAATGTTGTCTCCCCCAGTGTGTTAATAGTCCCAGAAATTCTGGCTGAATAAGCCATTCTGTTGTTTTTCTTGTAGATCAACATCTGTAAATATCTCTCAACATTCACTTAGAGTCAACTCAATTCAATATAAACTTTCTTGATTCATTTTCAGTATAAAATAACTTTAACTCATAATAATAGGTATTGAAAACAATATTTTTAGTCCTGCAAAGTACTAAGTGTGTTACTTTTGCTTGTTTAAATTGTCACAAGTCATAACTATTATGCTCATCACTTATTATTGCATTGCACAAACTAATAAGCATCATTCTTCTCTTTCATAATGTTTAATTGCGCTCATAAATCAATTGCAGAATGTTAGGTGCAGAGGCTCATTAAAACTCATTTGGTTCAAACTATCATTTTCAAAGACGGTAGACTATGCAAATTACTTATTTAGATAATAATTATCATTTTTATTGTAGCTATGACAGCAGCAACATGATTATAAGAAAACTAATATTTGTTTGATTTTTTCAACTAATAAAGCACATTTACATGGATTATTTCATTGCACTTCCTGTAAATTGTGAGTAGCAGAAGAGGTGTACCAGTGAGAAAAGACATGCTTACAGAAATAGGTACTTTTTCTAAGGCTCATGTCAGCTATAAATAAAAGGCAGAGATTCACATTCAGAATTTCTGCTTTTCTCATCTTATATTAATACCCATTTTTATTTTTTAAATTATTATAAAATATTTCAGAATTTTAAAAGGACTAAAGAACCCGAGTGAACATCTATATATTCAGTATCCAGTTCAAGAAGGAAAACATGACTGAAACCTTTGATAGCCTCAACATGCTCTTCTGCAACTGATTTGTTCATTCATCTTTTAATGGATATATTGCTCTTGTAGCAATGCTGCAGCAAGCATTTGTGCCTCTACATTTTGATATGAACATGTATATATGTGTGTACAAATACATGTATATAGAGTGAGCGAGAGCAAGAACAAGAATGAAAAAGAGAGAGGGAGTATAGAATTCTATAGGGTGTGCACATCAGATTTGATGCACCAACGTGCTAGCAAACAGACTTGAACCAATTGGCACTCTAATTGGGTATGCATAAGGTATTCTGTTTACCCTTTGTTGTCGCCACACTTATAGTAGTGTGTATGGGTGTATATGTGTGTGGGAGAGAGAGGAAAGGGGAGAGAAAGAGAGATAATTTTTAACTTGGACAATTTTATAGAGTCATACTAATTATTTTTTTAATGGTTTTTATTACAAGTCTCAGATTACTGCTGAAATTAGCACACTTTCAGATAAACACTTGGACACGTACCCACCACTGGATTTCCTTCTTTAAAAATTGCCTATACATAACCTTTTCCTCTTTATTTTAATAGGTTACTCTTTATATTATTGAATCATAGGAATTCTTTACATATATGGGTAAAAAATTCTTACAGACTATGTTATATTTTCCCTCAGAATTTGGCTTTTATTTTCACTTACATATTACTTATTTTAATGAGAATAAATTTTGAAAATGTCTAGTTTATTTAATTCTTTCTTTCCTGTTTTAGCTATTTATATTTTGTTTAATAAATATTTTCTTTTCCTTTAGATAACAAAGCAAGTTTTATAAATTATTTTTTAAATATTAACATTTTAACATTCACTTTTAGGTTTACTGTGCCTTGAGTTGATTTTGCACGTGAGTATCCTATAAACATGGATCTAATTTAATTTAATTCCACATGAATAACTGTCCCAGCACCATTTAATGAATAGTGTGCTCTTGTCTGCTGACTTGGCCTCCGCTGTCACATGTTACGTTTTTGCTGATTCAGCACTTTGTATTTGCGTTTCCCTCTGTGTTCCTTTAGTTCACTTATCTGTGGGCTAGTACCTAAACCTTCATTGTTGTGCCTTTAAACAAAATTTCATTTAAATGGGGTAGTTCCTTTTCTCCTCTCCCAACTTTCTCCTCTCTCTTCTCATTCTCTCCCTCCTCCTCCTACTTCTCTTTGTCCTGTGAAATTATCTTGACAAATTCTGACCATTTTTCATCCAGTAGCACAAGAAAGAGTTACATAAATGTACAGAGATTACCTCTCCATGAAAATGGCCTCTTTCTCAATTTATGCAAGTTCATGTCTTTCAATAATTACCTTTAATGTTTACCCTATGAGTACTAGAAGAATACAAATTTTATCATTATTATGAATCCAATGTATCCCTGATGATACTTTTGAGTATAAAATCTGTTTTACTATATATGTATTTATATAATTTATATTATATATTTATTTATATAGTTACAATATCTTCTTTCAGTTGATATTCATCTGAGGTATCCCTTGTAAACAACACATATATTATCACTTTTAATATCCAGACATTATATTTATTTCAGAACTGATGAGTTTATCTTACTTATTTTATTTCAACAAATGATATAATTTGATTTTTATTTCTATCTGCATATTTTCTGCTTCCTATTTATCTTTTAGCCCATTTTAATTTTCCACTTTTTTCTGTTTTCTTTTATACGTAAAGTACCCCCCAACCCTTTTCTCAGTTCATTTGGACTGACAGAATAAAATGCCACAAACTGGGTAGCTTTTAAATAATATAACGTATTTCTTACAGTTTTGGAGACCAGAATGTCCACTACCAAGGTGCTGGCTAATTCAGTGTCTGGTGAGGGTCCATTTTCTGGTTCATAGATGGTGTCTTTTCACTACATCTTTATATAGTGGAGGGGCAAAGGAGCTCTCTGGGACCTTGCCTATAAGAGTATTAATCTTATTCATGAAGATTCTCCTTGTATGACCTGATCACTTTCCAAAAGTCTGCACTTTCTAATGCTATCACCCTTGGGTTGGAATGTCAACACGAAAGACTGACAATTAAGTTCATGAACTTGCCACCATGTGCTTGTTTGCAACTTTGTACAAACAACTTGATATGGTTTCATAACCTTGATATATGCTTGTCCCATGACTGTGTTTTCGTTGATGTGTGGCTGGGTCTTGCATTCATTACTGTTGCTTCATGTTTTCATGTGCCATCACAAGAGTGTCGAAGCTTGAATTAGAGCAATGGACAAACATTACATTTCCTGTTAAATCAAGCAAGAGTAGAAGTGAAATCAGGGACATATTTGTCCAACTTTATGGGGATAATGCCAAGAAGAAACAGCAGTGTACATATGGATTAAACATTTTTTCTGAGGGAAGAGAAAGTGTCACTGATGAAGAGAGGACAGGACGGCCAGTTAGGAGCAGAACTGACAAAAACATTGCAAAAATGCATCAAATTGTGAATCAAAGTCATCAACTCACTGTGAGACACATAGCAGACCAAATAAACATGGACAGAGAAACAGGAAAATCTTAAATGAAAATCTTGGCATGAGAAAAGTGTTTGTAAAAATGATCCTGAAGGAGCTATTGCATGATGATAATGCACCTGCTCACACAGCCCTGTCTGTGAAGGAGGTTTTAGCCAGTAAACAATGGTCTTGGAACACCCTACCTACTCACCTTATCTGGCCCTCAATGACTTTTTTCTTTTTCTTTTTTTTTTTTTTTGAGTTGGAGTCTCACTGTCGCCCAGACTGGAGTGCAGTGGCCACTCCCGGCCACCGCAGCCTCAACCTGCTGGGCTCCGGCGATCCTTCCGCCTCAGCCTTCCAAGTAGCCAGAATTACAGGCATGTGCTACCATACCCGGCTGATTTTTTTATTTATTGAAGAGATGAGGTCTCGCTGCCCAGGCAGGTCTTGAACCGCGGGCTCAGGCAATCCACTCACCTCAGCCTCCCAGAGGCACAGGATTACAGGCTGAGCCACCGAGCCCGGCTGACTTTTTTCTTTAACTGAAGATAAAGGAAATATTGAAAGGAAGACGTTTTATTTATTTATTTTAAAGATATGGGGTACAACTCAGGGTCGGGTATACAAATGTTCATTATACAGGTACCCTTGTTTATGAGCTGTGCCCTCCCTTCCCTGGCAGTTTTCCTTAACTGCCAATCTCACCCCACCTCCCCTGAGAGTTTCCTACTACTTCCAATCACTTTGTTATAGTATTATGATCATTGTTCAAGGTCTGCTTATGAGTGAGAACATGTGCTACTCTGTTCTTTGTTTCTATGACAGATCACTGAGTATGATAGACTTTATATCCATCCAAGTTGCTGCAAACTCCATATGTTTGTCCTTCTTTATGGCTGCATAATATTTCATTGTATTTATTGTATATATGCACCACATTTTAAAAAAATCCAGTCCAGGTCTGATGGACAGTGTGATTGGTTCCATGTTTTTGCTATTTTGAATAGAGCAGCAACAAACATACATTTGCAGGTATCTTTTTTGCAGAATGATTTGCGTGCATCTGGGTATATTACCAATAGAGAGATTGCTGGGCCCCAGGGAAGGTCAATTTATACTTCTTTCAGAAATCACCACACTGTCATTCAAAGAGGTTGCACTAGTTTGTTTTCCCACTAGCAGTGTAGATGTATTCCTTTTTCTCCACATCCTTGCCACCATCGGTTGTTGCTTGTTTTATTAATGATGGCCTTTCTTACTGGGGTTAGGTGGTATCTTAATGTGGTTTTGATTTGTATTTCTTTGATGATGAATGAGGCTGAGCACTTTTTCATGTGTCTGTTGTCTGCCCTTATATCGTCTTTTGAGAAGTGTCTATTCATGTCTTTGCCCACTTTTTAATGGGGCTGGGTTTTTTGGGGCACATTTGAGTTCCTTGGAGATCCTAGATGTTATGCCTTTGTCAGACATACAGTTGGCAAATATTTTTTCCCGTTCTGTGGTCTGTCTCCCTGCTCTCTTGATGGTTTCTTTTGCTTTGCAGATGGTTTATTTTGCTTCACAGAAGTTCGTCAGTTTGATGAGGTCCCACTTGTCTATCTTATTTCTTATGGTATGGGCACTTAGGGTTTTGATCTGCCAATTCCAATTTCCAGAAAGGAAGACATTTTGATGGCATTCAGGACATCAAGTGTAATATTCATTTATTTATTTATTTGGGTTGGAGTCTCACTCTGTCGCCCAGACTGGAGTGCAGTGGCCACTCCTGGCCACCGCAGCCTTGACCTGCTGGGCTCCGGTGATCCTTCCGCCTCAGCTTTCCAAGTAGCCGGAATTACAGGCATGTACTACCATGCCCGGCTGATTTGTTGATTTATTGTAGAGATGAGGTCTCCTGCCCAGGCAGGTTTCGAATCCGCGGGCTCAGGCAATCCACTCACCTCAGTCTCCCAAAGGCATGAGATTACAGACTGAGCCACCGAGCACGGCTAAGTGTAATATTTATATAATTACAATTCTGATAACCATTCCAGAAAGAGTTCCAAAATTGCTTTGATAGATGAATAGGTGCTGGCATCTGCTGTGCACAGCTTCCTAAGTGGAGAACTTCAAAGGTGACTGTAGTGATATTCAGCAATGAGGTATGTAGCACTTTTCTAGGATGAACTGAACTCTCAGAACTCTTATGTATTTTGTGGTGACACAAATGTTTAGACCATAGCTCTCCTGTTTTTAAGTGGTAACTAAAATTTTAACATAATTTCTCAAGGTGGGAGGGCAGAGAGGGTAAGGGAGGTGGGATTAATGGTAGTCAATATCTGTCTGGGGAAAGGGGGGCACACCTCATCAACAAGGGTACCTGTACAATGAATATTTATATACCTAACCCTTAACTGTACCTCACAAGTTTAAAATAAAAAAAAATATATTAAAAAAAACATAATTCCTAAAGCAGTCTAAAGTAAATCAATATTTCTACCTTCTTTCAGAGTACTCCCCAACACATATTACTGTAAATTTAATTATTGCTCTTTGTGTCATAAATCTTGTTATCTAATAGTGAATTTAGATCTATTTACATGTGTACCAATTGATTTGCTCATTCTTTCTAATTAGCCTTCCTTCTGTGACTATTTGATTTAGACTTTTGAAGAGTACTAGTCAACTAGTACTCTTTTATTTTATAGAATGATTATTAATTTAGATTTGTCTGATTTTTTTTGATAACTTCATAAAATGGTGAATTTCTGACAAGAATATACTTTGTGATGCCATACCCTTTGCAATGCATCTTTGCAGGTGACCCATCCTGTTTGGGTGTCTCATTATAGGTAATGTTAAATTTTTCACTTGGCTAAGTAAACAAACAAAAAAACAAAAAAGTGTCATAAAAGGTAAAGAATGTCTTCAGTATTGACCTAATTAAGAGGAGACAAAGGAAATGTAACTGAATAAGAGGTGTGACCCTAGATGGAATCTTGGACCAGCAAAATGATATTAGGACAATTGGTGAAATTTGAGTAATGTCTACAGATTAGTTATCAATATGTATAATCATTATCAATATTTAATTAATGGTTTTGATAATTATAATAAAGTTATTGAAAAAGAAAGTAAAAAATTATTACAAACAAAAATATTTTTTATTTGAACTCTATTCCATGATCATTGAAGTATAATATACATGCAGCATGCAGCAGATTTTTGCATTTACATTGTTAACAACTGAACACATCTATTAGTAGAACCAAGGTAAGAACACAAAATACTTTGGGCATACTTTGACTCTCATCCTTGAATTGTTGTTGATAAGGGCACATAATTCTAGGTTGATATGCATCTTTTTTCAAAACTCTGAAATATTTTTTAACTGTTTTCTGTTTCCACTGTAGTCATTGAGACCTTTGCAGGCCAATCTAATTGCCAATTTGTAAAATATCTACCTTAAAAAAAATATTTTGCTTTTATTTGGCTTCAGTAGTTTTAGGACTGTATGTGATAAATAAATACACATCTATTTTTATCCTAATGGAAATGTTTTGTTCTTACTGATATAATCTTGGCATCTTTCTCATCAATTTTGGAAAACTCTAGTACTTCTAGTTATTAATATAGTTCCTCTATTCTCTCTCTTATCCCTGCAGAAATTCAATTAGATTGTTTTGCCTTCTTATTCTGCTCACCTGGCTTTAACTCTCCTTCATCTTTTCCATTTCTTGGTATCTCTGTGCTTTTTTCAGTTGACAGACCTCAATCTATCTTCCAGTTTATTGATTTGATATCTTCAGATGTGCTTTGTTTGTTTTTATTAATCTGTTTGTCTTTTTAAATCTGTCCACCGAGTTTTTAGAATAGCAATATTTACATATTTTATTTTGAGAACATTTTTATCTTTCTTTTTATTGTTTCATGTTCTGTGCTTGTATTTTAAATTCAGTTTTGTTTTTTAAAACTATACATTCTTATTTTATATTCTGAATCTGACCATTTAATCCCTTAAGTCAATGGTGGTCTGATTGCTGTTTCTAGTTTTGCAGATTCTTATTTCTGGACACATAATTCTTGTTAGTTTAAAAACTATAGATTGCCAGATCATGTTTTGTTATACTTTGTCACCAGGATTCATATGAGACCTGGTTTAAGGGTTTATCTTTCCGATATGGAGTTTCTTCAGTTTCTGCCAGGAAAATCAAATTTTTAACAATTAGGGCCCATTTAACTTAATTTATTGACTGAGGGTATCACAGGCATTTTAGTCACTTTAAAATCAAATTTCAGGCTTCTCTGGGGAGAGGATGGGCTTACAAATTATTGTGGCAGACATTTTTATGTTACTTGGAATTGAGGCTACAATAGACAAATTCTTTTGTCTTTTCTATTTTCCATATGTGAACATTTTTCTTAATTTTTGTTTTACTGATGATGTACCCCAAGAGCTTAAGTTCTATGCAAAAACATCAGTTCCTATTTTGCCTTGTAGAAGCTTACATCTTAGTTTCCTATTCACCACATAGTAATTGCATCACAAACATTATCTCATATAATCTTAACAATATTTTGTCCTCCTCTTTATAGATGAAGAAACTTATTCAGAGGTAGAATAGAAGTCATTTAGTTAAATTTACAAAGGTAAACATTCACAAAGCTGCAATTCACATATTTTCATAAATGCTTATGCTACTATACCGAGTTGTCATACACATACATACATACTTAAATGTGTATATATACACAAATATATAATGATATATAATATATAAAACATGTCAAACATAAAGTAACATTGAATTTCAATTTACATTGAATTTCAAAATTCATTGAATTTTCAATTCAGTTCAAATATTCTCCATCTTTATTCTAGCATTAACATTTTATTATACTTGTGTTGTCATATGTCCCTTCCTGTATGTGTTTCTCTACCTATTAATCTATTTTATATTTGATAAATATCAATATCAATTACAGACTTTAGTACATTTCCCTGTAAATGCTTCAGCATGCCACTTTTGTTTGCTAGTTTTCTTTTTGATGTAAAATATGCACACAATGAATGCAAATCATGTATATATTTGCTGAGTTTTGGTAAATACATAAGATATGAGATACTTTGTGAATTTATGTGTTATCATTGTGCACGAGGTCAGACACCAGATAATTTTCTCTTTATCAATTCAATTGTAGCCCATATCCTGCCAAAGCAAGCATTCACAGACATTTTTAAATGTCACTTCTTGCATCCTGTTTTCAAAAGGATTTGAGGTAATTTACAAGAATGCATAAAATATAGTGCCATATTTTTATGATAAATCAAAATATTTTGCAAAGTCTTAGAGACTAACATGCGTATCACACAGATTTTGTGTTGAAATAATTTTATTACTACTAAGAACTGAGTAAGCAGTGTAGTGGAAACCTTGGTGCTAAAAAAACTAACCCCTCACCCATCAAAAAAATAAAATAAAAGAGCTTAATATCTTGGCTTTTTATAGAAACTCTTTTGTAAGTTAAATGTATCTAAGTATGCTAGTTGTAGCAATCATATATTCATTCTTTAAAGGTGAAACTGGCATTTCAACATGGAAGAATACACATTTTAAATATGACATTCCTTCAAAAGATGATGTTAATCAAATAAATGTTAGAGTCATCATGAGATAGGCAGGACAGTAAAAAAAAATGGCAGGAGCATGGTTGACAGAATTTCATGCTACACATTGCTACTGTAATTCAATTCAACTTCAAAAAGTAATACACAGATAACAGCTTTTAAAAGGTGTATAATTTTTTGGCATGTGCGTGTATTGTGTGTGTGTGTGTGTGTGTGTGTGTGTGTGTTGTGTGTGCATATTTATATATAATATATACACATATATATTATTCATTTATATGCATATATTTATGAATGAGCATAATAATTTCCACAAAATAGGACTAGTGCAACAATCTCATTTTACAGCACTCTTGGAGAATCTGGGATAAATTCTTTGGCTATGGTGGGGCTCCCTCACTGTGTTGGTGACTCCAGAGCTGACATCTGAAAGTCAGAATGCATTTATATTTGTACCACTTCTCATAGCTGAATTTTCCTCCTCCATCCCAAGAATGATTAGATCTCCATTATGGATACTGAGGAAACTAAACCTTGGTTTGAACTATCAAACAAGAGTTGAAATTGTAGTCCATCTTTGGGCTACATTCTTCAGAGCAAATATTCTCACAAATCACCAATTCTAAATAGAGGACTAAGATGCTCATTAAATATCATTTTTAATTTGTTTCAGTGAATCATTGAAGACCTTCAGTATCATTAAGTTATACTCAGGGAGTTTCTTAATAGCCTGTGGTGGATTGAATTGCATTAATAATTAAATACAGGTAAGTCTTTATTTTTCTACTGTATCCAAAATTATCCAAAATTAAGTTATTGCAAATACACTGGCTTAAAACAACAAAATTTATTGCCTGATAGATTTTGTAGACCAGAATTTTGAATAGGCTTGACTGGGTTGTTGCACTGGGATCCCTCAACATGGAAAGTCAGGCTATCAGCAGGACTGCATTCATTTCTGTCGCTTTCGAGGAGGAATGAACGTCCAAGTTCATTCAAGTGATGTCCAAATTTGGTTTCCTGTGGTTGTAGGACTGAGGTCCCTGCTTCCTTGCTGGCTGTCAACTGGGTATCAGACTCTGCTGACATTTCCTCTCATGCTATCTAGCTGACGCTTTCAGCAGCACATTTAATCCTTTTCTCACTTTGAGTCCCTTTGATTTCCCCATCGATCCTAGTATTATCATAAAAATGCTTTGATATCCTCACACCACACTTTGAGAAGTTTCTTTATATTGGTGATGTCTGACTATGTGATTATTCTGAGTTTTTCTCTCTTACATCAATATAGTATCTATGCAGTGAGTCTATATTAATGCATGTTACTAAGGAATATTTTTCACTGCTGTATGAATTTCCATTGTGTATACACATCACAAAATGTTTATTCTGTTCACAGAAATTTGAATTTGTTATTTTATTTTATTTTATTTTAGGTATTCATTTATATTTTTTCTACTACTGCAACACTGCTGAGATGTTCAAATATCTCTCTATCTTCCTTTGTAAAATTTTTGTTCGGGGTACAAAACAAAAAAGGAATTCCTGAGTCAAATAGTGTTTTTAGTCTGTTTTTCAAGACCACATCAAATTATTTCTCACAGTGGTGTTGGCAATTTGCATTCTCATTAGTAGTGTATGTAAACCTCTATTAACTCATATTCTTGCCAATGCAGTATTGATGTCTATTTTTATTTTCATAATTATTAGTGATTATGTCCTCTAAATTCTGTCTTAAGAAATATTTCAAACCTAAAAATAAACAGCTCTGATTTCTTACGTACGTGATAAAATAGTAGAGGCCATCAACTCATCTCACCATTTTCACTTTCACTACAATCTGTCAAATCCCTGCCAGGTTTAGTCTCTTCGGTTGACAGAACAATCAAATAGAACTTGAATATCAGGTCAAGTCACCATCCTTTTAACACCTTTAATGTCTTTTCAAGACACTTGTGTTAAAATCTAAGGCAATTCTTACTATAGCCCAAATAATAAGTTCCTCCCTTCCTTCTAAAAATCTTTCCTCCTGCTGTCAAAATCTTTCTTTCAGTTTCTGGGACTGGCCCGACTGTCTCCCCTCACTGGGCTTTTGCACAGACTATTCACCAAGCCTAGAATATTCCTCCCTTTTGCTCAGATATTAAATATCATCTTAACTTTACCATTTGCTTCAGATATCAGCTTACACTTCATGTTTTCTGAAAAAGTTTTCTCTGACATTTCAGCTCTTCTGAAATGTTTTCTCTGACTGCACGATTTACATTAGGTTTCATCTCAAAATGCACCCTTGCTATTATTTTTTTTCATAAAATTCATAACAATTTGGGGCTATTTATTGTCTGTTCACTTTTTAAAATCTATCAATTTTTTTAAATTTTAAAGATGTGGGATACAATTCAGGGTTAGGTATACAAATGTTCATTATGCAGGTACCCTTGTAAGTAACATGAAGGAACTGTGCCCACCATTGTTTTTTCCTTTGCATTTCAAACCCTAGTGCAATGTAGGTGTTCAATCTTCTTATATTATTTGAATAAATAAGTGAATAAAACAAATGTTTTTTATATCATTGTTAACAGATATACTGACTTCAATTATTTATATCCAAATATGCCACATTAAATATATAAATAAATATTTGTTTTTATTTATAAAAACTTTAAATTAATAAGTATGATGAAGATTATAATTATTAGATTATACTAAAAGTCATTATTAGCTGAAACTCTTATGGATGTATCCATCCTGATTCATTACTCAAACACTAAAAATGAAAAGTTATAAGGCAGCTTACCTAACATGGATTTCTATGGTTAGTAAAATAATCAGATTCTAGCATGCTTGCAGTTGGATAAAATCTTCATGCTGAAAAGGATTTAAAAAATCATACATTCTCACCACTACTTCCAGCACTAGAATTATTTTAAGTATCTTAATTGTGCTAAGGGTTCTAAGTCCGTTATTTTATTTAATCCTTCCACAAATCTCATGAGTTAAACATTGTTATTATCCTTCTATTACACACAAATAGGACAAATCTTAGAAGGCTTAATAGCCTTCCTAAAACTATATGGTCAGAAATTATTAAGCTGGGAATTGAACTTGGAGTGTTTTTTTTTTTTTTTTTTTTGAGTTGGGAGTCTCACTCTGTCCCCAGACTGGAGCGCAGTGGCCGCTCCCAGCCACCGCAGCCTCGACCTGCTGGGCTTCAGCGATCCTTCCGCCTCAGTCTTCCAAGTAGCTGGAACTACAGGCGCGCACTACCACACCCGGCTAATTTTTTTGATTTACTGTAGAGATGAGGTCTCGTCAGGTTCCCCGGGCGGGTCTCGTACCCGTGGGCTCAGGCAATTCACTCACCTCAACCTCCCAAAGTGCGGGATTACAGGCTGAGCCACTGAACCTGGCAAAAATCTATACTTTTAAACATGTGCTTGTCTAGGGCTTTCTTTCATTAAAAGTTTGAGCTATCAAAATCATGTCTTTATTTGAGATTCTCTAGGTGTTCAGTGCCTTTCACATCTTCTCCTACATGCAATCTTGATGATAGTATTTTTCACAGTAGGGAATCAGAGACATAAAGAGGACTAAAAAATAGTAACCATATTGAATATTTAAGATATGCTTGGAAGGGAGAGGAAGACACATAAGAGCAATAAAAATTAGATCTGCTGATTCAAAAATTCTATGAATTGTAGTTACTTTGAAAAAGAACAAATAGCCTTGAATAAATTAATGCCTCTAATATTATAGCCATAGCATGAGAAACATAGTTAACTACTGTCCATTGTGACATCACAAGTCAAGAAAAATTATAGGCAACATGCGATATATTTTAAAAAGATTTTCATACTATTCCTTAAAATTAACATGTTCATCAGTTGAAAATGTAAGCTTGAATAAATGGAAATTAACTGTACTTGAAGCAATTTATAGGCATCAATGGGAGAAAAACGTAATAGGAGGTTGTAACAGGTAGAAGAGAAATAGCCTTATAGTTTATTTTTATAGCATTGCTCTCTCTGTCTCTCTGTTCTAGAGGGTAAGGTGAACATGTATTAAATTCTCATTTTAGTACCTATACCATCAAATATGCACAGGAAAACACATGTTGTTCCTTTAAATAAACAATTCCAGTCCACTGTACAATACTTAATTCCGTTTTCCTGCCATCACCCAGTTTGAATTGTCTCCTCTTTTCCGGTCTGAACTAAAAATTCAGTCTTGGCAGGATCACATGTTTACAACCACCGGACTCTGTCCTTCCCTCTTACTGACTGTCATCTTTCTCTAAAAAGGCTCATTGTGACCATATTGGTTCTGAGAGTATAGAGTTCATCTGCAGTTTCTTTTTGCTTTTGATCTGCTTTCTTGCACATTCCTGCCTCATTCTTCGATTGTCCTAGCTGAGAAAAAGGTATTTTGTGCCAATTTGTAGCCAGTAGAGCAGACATATACAAATAATGGAGCATCCTATCAAGCACCTAAGCTAGACAATGTTCATCTTGGATGCAACTCTACTCAGGATGCAAACTGTAGACATGTGCTCTACTAAGCGAGCCAGCAGGGAGTCTCCTTTCAGTAGGGATAAGTATGCTCCAACCAGCAGTTGCTTTTAGTAAAACAGAGCAATGTTTGAACTAAATTCCTACAGTTCTACAACATATGTACTGGAATAATTAAGAAGATGTAAAGAACAGCTAACAAAATGGTATCAGATTCTCTGTTCCACCATCCTACAACTCTTCTCTCTCTCTTTCATCCCCAGAATAGTTTTTCTTTGGTCTTTATTTCCCCAGGCCCGACGTTCAGATTCAGAAGACAGAATGCATTCAGGCTGATTTGCTTATTTACATTTGTTCCAGAGTTCATTGGGACTAATTTATGTGTACATCAGCATGAAAAAAAAAGAGATCAAACTGAAGTGCATATTTTTTAAGTTAGTAAAGAAAGGCTAGATTTATTGATCTGTTTATAAAAATTCACTGAAAAGTTACTACTAGGACATCCTATTTATCTTCAAATCTAAATACAAAGAAAATACAAACAAAGGAAGAAAGAAGAAAAGAAAAGATGTAAAAAAGGAAGAGAGAAAACAAGAAAGAAATAATGCAAGAAAGAAGGAGAGAGAGGGAGAGAGAGAGAGAGACAGAGAGAGAGAGAGAGAGAGAGAGGAAGAAGAGAGAGACAAAGAAAGAGAGAAGAGAGAGGCTGCCCTGGGGTTTTCAGTATTGTTCTGATTCTCTATTAAGTAATAGTTTAACCAGTTGCCAAAGACTACAGTCATTTTCTATTAAAAAGTATACATCTGGACTTAACCACATTCACCCTTTATATGAGGTCAAGTAAATTGAAAAATTGTTGAGACTTTAAGAAGGGAGGTAAAACAATCAGAAACTCATGTGGTAGAAACATCATTCCATTTGAAGTCAGATATGCCTAAATTTGCACACTACTTAATCTGATTTTGGAAAAAAAATGACTCAGCCTTTCTGATCTTCATTTCATTATCTGTAAAATGAAGATTTAAAAGAACCTATTTAACGAGGTTCATGAAACAACAAATAAAATCGCATATATATGTACACAGGAAATTGAGGAAATGTCACATTGTTCCTGATAAATGTTTATTCTCTTTTCTATTCTTGTCCCTCTCCTCTGTAATTGTGTGCACATATGTGTTTTGTGGTATGAATAAACTGTATTTATTTCTTTCACCTTCCAGCTGAGCTCTCCTCTTGTCCCTGATTAGCTCTTTCATTTATAAGTGTACTAATAATTTTGATTTGGTTTATATTTTACATATATTTTAGCATTTCTTTCACATGTTTACTTTCTAAACTTTATAGCTCTTCAATACTGACTGCTACAGTATTTCCCAAACCCAGGAAAAATAGTAACTTTGATAGTCCCAATGTGCCTACAGATTTGTAGGTGGGGGGGCACTGATTGTTTTATGATTGAGTCTGCAATAATTTGTTTTTAATTTATTTAACTTTCAGGTTGTTAATGATTGAGCTAAGTAATTGAGGAAAGATCAACTTTAATTGCATGACTTAACTCTACTAAGAGTTTCATAAACACATTTTAACAATTCCGTTAGAATTGTTATCATAACATAAATGTATATATTCCTAAGAAAATTGTAATATTGGAAGTATAATTTATATGAAAACCCACAAAAACATATTTTCTTGTGATGTAGCCCCATTAACACTCTCATAAAAAGTAGAATGAATGCTCTCTTTATTTCAAAAGGATATTATCCATAATATCAGATCACATATAAAAATTAAATCTACCTAGCATACAGTAATAATCTAATAATGTGGCCAATTTTGTTTTGGCATTGTTTTGAGCAATGATGTAATCCTAAAACTGAAGAAAGCTAAGGGAATATATGTATAGATAATTCAAGGGGAAAAGAGGCCAGTTGTACAAGAGATCAGAATCAACAGGCTGAAAATAATTTTAGAGAAATTCATTGCAGTTTACTGCTTCCTGGCTGATGTAACTAATGGAAATATGCTTTATAAGTCTATGTCTGGCTAAGACATTTCTTCTTTGTAAATAGTTTTATATTTTTGCTATTTTTATAAAATAAAGGGATTTACTGCTATACATTTAATATAATTGTTCAATTAAATTTCACACTTTAATAATGTTGGAAATTTATTTGTATGTCTAATACCTTTGTAAGGCAATGAGAGTCTCAATTTTCATTCTCATTTTATTTTTCATTTATTTGTAATTAAAAATAATATCATATGACATAACTCTGTCTCTCTGAAGGACATGTTAGATTCTGACAACTCCCTAATTTGTCTGAATTAATCTTTACAAGAAATAATACCAAACTGATAGAATTCTGTAAAAGACAGTGAATCCAGCAGTCAGTTTTATAAAGCACTGAACTGTCATATAAATGCCAGTTAAACCATTTTTGAAACATAACTGCCAGTGCATCTATTCTTATTTTATTTGCTTGGCCTGGACCCAAATACTTTATATAAAAGGTGTTAAATATACCTGAAGTGGCATTTCAGTAAATACTATTTTAGGAATGTCCTTGTTTGTCACTAAGATCCTGTAATACGTTTTTGAAAAGCATATATTCTTGCTATCAGAGAAATTATTAAGAGTAAACTTAAAGAGAAATACTTATTTAAAAAAAAAACTTGAATTACATGAGAAATTACTTTATATGCCTACCAGAAAAGAAGTTTCTTTTCCTTCTGTATCAAAATTATGATATGTTCAATGATATCTATGAAGAATGGGTCTAAAAGGGATCTTTTAGTATTTAGATTTCTGAAGTGAATGGCCTCTGGCCTGTACAGCTTTTCAATGTTTTATCAAAATATACAAATATGGAGATAATCCAAAAAATCTATTGTAAGATAAATCTAAATTCTCAATGGACTTTTGCATATTTTTAATAGATGATCATTACAAAATAGGTTATCCTTTTTTAAAAAATAGCTTTAGGGATACAAAAGGCTTTTGATTACATGAATGCATTTTATAGTGGTGAAGAAGGACCTTAAGTATAGCCATCACTCCTGACTATGCCCATTGTTCACAATAATAGGTGATTTTTTTTCATCCCTCCCCCACTTCCCATCTTCTCTCTTCTGATCATTGTGCCATTCTATATGTCTTTGTAGACCTTTGGTTTAGCTCCCTCTTATAAGTGAGAACATGCAGAATGTGGCTTTCCATTTCCATGTTGCTTCTCTTAGGATGATGATCTCTGATTCCATGCAAGGTGCTGCAAATGACATAATTTCATTCTTTTTTGTGGCTGAATAGTATTCCATGGTGTATGTAATATACATAAACATTTTTAGTGATCTACTTATCAGTTCATCAGTTAATGGGCATTTAGGTTGATTCCACTTCATTGCAATTGTGAAAGAAAAATAGCATATCTCTGCCTTAAATGGTTTATTGTTCTCTTAAGATTTTAATAATCAAATAACAGTGGACAATAGCATAGCCAGTTATTATTATTTTTCAGTATGTGTCCATTAGTTTTTATTTATTAATTTAAATCAAATCAGAAAACACAAGTTATTCTTTGAACTTAAGTGCTGAGATCTTGGGTAGTGAAATATGATTCCTGCTTCTGTATTTCCATTTATTTTCTAACTTTTCTCCTTTATTTTACCCTCCCTCGTTTCTTCCCTTTCTTCCTTCCTTTATTTCTTGTTTCTTTCTTCTCTACTTTCCTATTTTTCTCCATTGCCCTTTGTCTTTCATTTGTTGTCTTTTCAAATTATAAAATGTCTGGTAGATATGATGTTAATAAACATATCCTGCTACGCAATCAAAGGCCATTTTGGTTTGCAGTTGAAAAGAACAATGTCATATTACTGACAACAACCAAAAACATTCATTTCTTACTTAAGTTTATCAGAAATCTAATTTTAGGGGATATTTCAAAAATATTTCCCTTTTTGAAAGGATCTAAAACTGAACCTGTTCTACTTGATCAGTAATGTCCTATTTATCATTTAAAACCTTGGATTTTGACTTTCTCTTCTATTCTCACGGGTTAATCAACATTTCATGCCAGGAGGAAAATAATTTTCTTATGATCCATTTCAAGTAACATATTTTACCCACAGGAAGCCAACATTTGTGTTTGAGAGATTTCTGTATCCAAAGAAAAGAGCTAAAATGAGGTGTTGTCATAATTCGAACTGAATGGAATTTGTGTATTTTTTTTCTTCGATGTGACTCTATGACCTCAGTCTATGTGATAAACTGCATACCCTCCATTATTTATGTTTTGCTTCAAGAAAAAGTAAGATGTTCCTAAATCTGATAAAGTAATTTATTTCCTAGGGAAAAAAAGTAACTTCCAACACCTGGAAAATACGTGTGAATGTGTGTTTCATTAAGGTTATTTTTATGTGTCACCAATTAATGATATATAGATGTTTTAGTTTTAAGGTAACTTTCCCCAGTTATTTTTGATGAATCACTGAAATATTTATTTAGGAAAATTAAATTTTCTTAATCATATGATCCAACTGATCATGTAGCTCTGTTTCTTAATGCCTGTGTTTGCGTTCCCTTTGCTTTCAAGATCAAGACCAAAGTCATTAGTACAGTCTATAAATTTCTGTAGTATTTTTCTTCTCCTTACTAGACCAACCTCCTTGCACTTACCCTGGTATCCTCTGCTGGCTCTGACTCAAGTTTTGAACTCTGCCAGAGGGATTTCCAACATTGTGGTCACACTTTCTAGAAAGCTATTACTACCCATTCTCTAATTCTCAACACTGTCTTTCTAACTTCATTCTGATTTTCAGTAAATACCACTTCCCTGCATTCCCTGACATCTATTGTTTACCTCTGGAATCTTACTACATAGAGCTTCTGCTCTTATGTAAACTACTCCTAGACTTATTGTTTCTATAAAGTAAATTTTGAAGACATGACACCATCTAATTGCATACTCATATCTGATCATATTTATTGAGGTTCATGTCCTTGTCTCTTTTGTCTGCCACTAGTCTCTGTCTTGATGAAATATAATTAAATGCAGGATGAAGGGTATTTTTCAGACAAGTGCCCTTTCAGGGGCAGTAGGCACTTTGGTAGGAGAATAAGCTATATTATTCTTTATTTTTCTCTTTCCTTTCATTTAAGCTGATACAGTATCTCTAGTAACTTGAAAATCAAATATTTTAAAGCAATATAAAACATTGATCAATAATAAATTGATCAATTAATAAATTGATTAATAAATATTATAGTGTTATGACATCAAATAAATATTTTTCTACTTGATAACTGCCATTTTGATTGACTACCTATTTTAAGTGGCTAGTGGTTTTGGCATGAATTTAGACTTGATTTTGTGCTCCATAGTACAAATTTGTTCTTTATGAATCTCAGCACTGTTTTCTAGATTCAGCAGACATTGTGTTAGAGTTTCCAAGTTGGTTTCCAAACCTTGTTGACTTTAACAATAAATCTTGCTAATAGCTATTTTCTGGAAGGACTGTGTTCTTTACCATAAAAACTATGTCTGCTGTTCTCAACTTGGCAGACTTCAGATACATTGTTCCCCATTGTGTGCTGACTACAACCTCAAATGTAGCCAAGGCTAAATGAGCACTAGCCAACTTGGTCAGCTAAACTATAACTTCATTTACTAAATTACATCTTTCAAGGGAATTAAAAGGGACCATTTTTAAAAAATAGGATTTCAATCATTCATTTAGAAGGATACATGAATACTCAATAATGGTTATTAGTAAAGAGGATATTAGTTGCCAGTCACATTGTAGGTGATCAATTTAAATTTGTTGAATGAAATACACAGGACTCCCATGAAGGAATCTCACAAACATGACACTGAACCCAAAGAAGCTGAATTCTAAAGAGCAATAGTGTATGATATACATAAAGTACAAAAACAAGAAAGCTAATTTATGCTGAGAGAATCCAGGATAGCAATTATCTATCCATTGGGGAAAGGCAATGCTTGATGGGAACCATAAGAGGGTGAAGGTAGCCTTTGTGAGACTTGTCATGCTCTGCTTCTCAGTCTACATCCTGATTACAGAGTTGTGCTTAGTTTATGAAATTCAAACAGCTGAACATTTACAATATGGATGTATATTATAATTGAATAAAAATTGAATAAATATTTGAATAACTATGTAGCATTTTCTATAAGTATAATATTAGCAAAGATACTTTAGGTTTATTATAAAATGAACCAAATTTGTCTTTATCCACAATTGCAAGACTCACTGTATTTTTGTATGTTGCCAGTTTTCTGAGATCAAATATAGACATATGTCATTAATTGACTCTATTGGCATTTGACAAATGTTTTTGATTCAGTGACACGACAGTTTTGGATGACAATAGCAAGCAAATCTGAGTACGGTTCTATTTTTCATACCTTCTCCAAATTAGAATATAGTTACCAATAATTCTGACTCTTGGCTCCTTAACGTCAATGACTTACAGATAGGATAATCTGATATCAGTTTCATGGGAAATTTTGTATGCATAGGGGCAAGAATTATATAAATACAAAAATATTATTTTCTCTCAATAGCACATTATTTCCCAGCATAAAATTATTCTATTTTCATTTACCTCTTAAGAAGAATATAATTACTCATATGACATCAAAAAAATCTAGAGTGTAATCATTATTAAGAACTCACTTGTTTAGTCTAAGTCACAGGTATTAAACACAAGAATGTACAGAGAAATAAGGTTATTACCAACTCTATTAAAATAGCTACACAATCAAGTATTTAGGAGTAGAGACATAATTTGAAATGGAAAAATAGTTTATAATGCTGGAGGATTACAGTGGATGCTATGGTGACTTCTCAAACTCTGCATTCAGGATGGAAGCAGTGACCCTTTTTTACTTTTTAAAAAAAAAAATCTTAAAGTTGTGGGTTACAATTCAGGGTTAGGTACATAAGTGGTCATCATACAGGTGAAGTTTGGGCCTCCCATTAGTCCTCGGTTCACCTGGTTTGGGATCAGGTACCCTTACTACTATTAGGTACTCCCTATTCCCTTGGCAGTATCCCATTACTGTCAATCCATTTCATGTAGTACTATGATAAATGTTCAGTGTCCACTTAAGAGTCAGAATATGTGGTACTCAGTTCTTTGTTTCTGTGATAAATCACTAAGTATAATGGACACTAAATCCATCCAACTTGCTGCAAAACCCATAATTTTGTCCTACTTTATAACTGCATAATATTCCATTGTGTATACGTATCACATTCTTTTCATCCAGTCCACCTTTCATGGGTAGCATGTTTTGGTTCCATGTTTTTGCTTCTGTGAACAGTGCTGCAATAAACATGCATGTGCATGTATATTTTTTGTAGAATGATTTGACTTCCTCTGGATATATTCCCAGAAAAGGGATTGCTGGGTCATATGGAAGGCCAATTTTTAGATATTTTATTTTGTTTTATTATTTTTTCGAGTTGGAGTCTCACTCCATTGCCCAGGCTAGCATTCTCATTGTCACACCAGCATCGACCTGTTGGGTTCTGGCGATCCTTCCTCCTCAGCCTGCCAAGTAGTCAGAACTATAGGTGGGTGCTACCACACCCAGCTAATTTTTTTATTTTATTGTAGAGATGAGGTCTCACCAAGTTGTCCAGGCTGGTCTCGATCCCCTGGGCTCAGGCAATCCTCTTGCCTCAGCCCCCCCAAAGTGCTGGGATTACAGGCTTGAGTCACTGCACGCATCCAATTTTTAGATATTTTAGAAATCACAATGCTGTTTTCAACAGAGGTTGTACTATTTTGCACTCCCACCAACAGTGTAGAAGCATTCTCTTTCCTCCGCATCCTTCCCAGCATCTGTTGTTTTTATGAGGTATTAATGATGGCCAACCTGACTGGAGTTAGGTAGTATCTCAGTGTAGTTTTGATTTGCATTTCTTTGATGATTATTGAGGGCTGAGCATTTTTTCATGTGACTGTTGGCTGCTTGTATGTGGAAGAAGTCACTTTTAGCCACTGGCAATGTTGTCTGCTGACTTCTAGCTGAGTTGCTCTTGGGAAATTCTCTCAGCTAAAGAGAACTAAGTGCTTTGTACCAGCCTCCTTCCAGGGGTGAAACAGAACTTATCTAATGACTGATTGGAGCAATGCATGATACAAAGCTTTGTCTTCTATGGCTTAGTGAGTGTCAACTCTGCAGGGTCAGTCCATTTCCAGAGCGCCCTTCGAAGTTGTTGCAGATGCATCACTGTTCACCTTCACCCCCTGCTCAATCCTATTTTTCTTCCTCATCCTTCACAGGTGTTCTTATAATCACTCCCCAACAAAATACTTGCATACAAATCTCCATCTCAGAGTCTGTTTCCTGGAGACAATGTAAGATAATTAGGATCAAAAGTGATCTGAGAAATAAGTTTCTAAAATGAGATTTTAGAAGTGTTTCCCTAAACATCATCAAAGGTGGTATGTAGAATATGAATAAACCCTCCAAACTGTAATGGCCAATGGTCAAAATGCCATGACCATAAAAAAAGATGGGATATTGGTGAAAGAGAATGTACTGGCAGGGATAAAAGACAAGGCTTTTGAGAAATGAAATTAAAGGGGTAAATGTAAGGACTATGGAATTTGTTTGAGGAGATTGATTCATCAGAGGAATGCTAAGGGTAATTAATCTACAATCAAAGACTAAGTGTGAAAATGAGAGGCTTCATGGGTAGGATTTGAAGTAGAGAAGAGATTGGGTGGTTGGTTAGAGGCCTGAAAAGAGAAAGATTGGAAGAATAGGGACAAGGAAATCCAAGAAAGAGTCATATAGAAATGGAATTATGGGAAAAAGAAATAATATTGTAATGTTTGTGTGTTAATGCCTACCAAGAACATCTTTTTTTGAAGTTGCAAACTTTCTTTTGCTTCCATTTCCTTTCTGTTTAGTTGTCATTTAACAGCAGGTGCTAGCAAAGTATTTTAGTTTTCTTTCCTCTGAGAATGTCTTTATTTTATTCCTTTATTCCTGAACGATATTTTTGCTGTATATAGAGTCTATGACTGGCAGTTCTACTCTATGAATACTTGAAAAATGTTGCTTCGCTTCCTTCCAGTCTCCATGATTTCAGATGAGAAAATCGTCATTCAAACTGATGTTCCCCTATAAGTCATGCTTATTTTTCTCTGGTTGCTTTCAATATTTTTTTCTTTGCCTTTGGTTTACAGAAGTTTAATTATCTAGGTGCCTTGGCATGGATTTCTTTGCACTTACCTATTTGAGTTTGATCAGCTTCTTGGATCTTAGGTTTATGCCTTTCATGAATTTGGGGAATTTTCAGTCATATATTTAAAATATGTTTTTGGCCTTTACCTCATTCTTCTGGAAATGTAATGACACAAATATTAGCTCTTTTGTTATTGTCCCTTAGTTTTCTGACATTCTTTTCATTTTTATCTCTTAACCTACTGTTCAAATTGAGAAAATTCTTTTTTTTTTCTTTTTTCTTTTTTTTTTGAATAAGGAAACTCACTCTGTCACTCAAGCTAGAGTGCAGTGGCACAATCACGGCTCAACTCAGCTTTTACCTTCCTTCTCTCACCTTAACCTCCCAAGTGGCTAGGACTACAGCCACATGTCTCCACACTCAGCTATTTATTTTTATTTTTTTGTAGCAATTATGTCTTTTTATATTGTCCAGGCTGGTCTCAAATTTCTGGACTCAAGCTATCTTCTCTCTTCAGTCTCCCAAAGTCTGGGATAACAAGTGTGAGCCACTGCACCTGGCCCAAGAAAATTATATTGACATGTTCTTGAATTGTTTACTCTATCTCTCCTCTATCTCCTCTTTAATCTTAAACCCATCTGGTGAAGTATTTGTTTTATGACTGTATTTTCCAGTTCCATAATTTTCATTTTGTTCTTTTTTATAACTTCTATTTTTTCTTTTTTTGCTAAGATTTTCTATTTTTTAAATTTGTTTCAAGAAAATGTGCAATTGCTTCTTGAAGAGTTTTTATGAAGTTTTTATTAAAGTTCCTATCAGGTAATTTCAACATTTGATTCATCCCAGTTTTGGTGTCTGTTTATCTCTTTTCTTACTCAAGTTGTGATTTTGCTGTTTTTCATTAGAATATTACTTTATGATGTTCTCGATCCTATTTAATCTTCTGAGTGCAATGAAAGAATAGAGTGAGTTTTCATGCTTAGCTTTCTTCTCAGTCCTGCTGGCACCACCCAAGCAAAGGTAGACAGCTGACACATGCTGCCTCATTGCAGACAGGTAGACTACAAAATCAGCTTCTCTCTTAGCTCCAATGATGTCAGGGGGTAGAGAAGCAGAGGTCTGAATATCTTTTTTATCTTCGTGGGGGGTTGGAGTTCAGCTTCTTTCTGATCCTCACTGGCACCAGGGGGAGAGAAGGAAGGAGGCTCCCCTTTGGGTCCTGACAGCACAGGAAGTTGGGTGAAAGTGTCGTAAGGATAATGTCTGGTGGTGAATATCTTGCCTCTGAATTGCCTTTTTAAGTTTTATTGCTACTGACTGGAAGAAGATGCTGTTCGTCATTGGACTTCACTGACACTACACTACCATGGTGGAAGAATTGGAGTACTACTTGCTTCTACAAACTGGAGGTTGAAATCAGTGACCTGATTGGTCCTTGCTATACTACCCTAGTAGATAAATTAGATTGTTGTCATTGCTTCCACCAGAATACATTTGATAGATAAGCTCTCTGCTCTGCCCTGTTGCCAATATTCAGCTCAGAAATGGTAGCTCTGCCAGCTACTGCAAGATGGAGAATGGAAGATTAATTTTCTGCTCAGTCCTGCTGACACCACTGAATTGAAAAATTGGAGTCCTGCTCCTTGCTTCTGCAATATGACTGGCATGGAAGGTCAACTCCCCACTCAGCTCCATTGAAGCTGTGGGATGGAGAGGGCATGTTGATATTTGTTTTAAATTTGTGTTTGACTTGAGTAGAGTAGCAATTGCCTGCATGGTTTTCTGTTGTCTAGCTACTTTTTTTTTTAGTCCTTTGGCTAAGGGGAATAAACATTTCTTTCAGGTTTTTTTTTTGGGGGGGAGCAGGGAGGCTGGTGGGCTGGTAGTTCCAGGTTAGAGGCTTCAGCAGTCTCAGAGGCAATAACAGGGGCAAAAAGAAAGTCCTGGAAATTCACTTGTTGTGCCTCAAGTTTCAAGTTCCTTAGGCAGTTCACCTTCATTGTTAACATTTCAGACCTCTCTTATGCTTGTTGTGTTATATTCAATGTTTTTAAGTAATAAGAGGGAGACAATTGGATGTATGTGGTTATTCCATCTTAGTTGGAACTGAGAGTCCAACTAGTGATTAAGGGGTATAACAGACTGACTTGTGAAGGATTTACTCAGGTCCAGAAATCTTTCTGAGATTGTTGTGACTATACCAAATTTAAAGTCTTCCCTCTGTCTTGATCCTCCAAACTAGCTGCTCTCAAAAGTACTCCCCAGGAAACTACCTGAAAGCAAATATTAGTCTCAGAGTTGTTTTCCATAGAGCCTGACCTAAGACCTAGACTTTGACCAGGAACTTTTATATCTCAGCAAGAGGTGCTGTTCATATGACCTTCTCCACTCACCAGATATGGTAGCCATGTTCTTTATTACTGGCATCCAACATTTCTGAAGGGATTAACTGTCTCATTATATTCTGTATATTTTTATGAACCTCCTGACTCCTATTTAGCCATTTTTTCTGCTTACCTGTCATTTGTATTAGACACACACACACACACACACACACACACACACACACACACACACTATTCATTCTCATCTAACAAAAGCTTACTATAATAAATCTTTGTAGCCGGGCTCGGTGACTCAGCCTGTAATCCCATGCTTTGGGAGGCTGAGGTGAATGGATTGTCTGAGCCCGCAGGTTTGAGACCCGCCTGGGCAACTTGGCGAGACTTCATCTCTACAATAAATCAAAAAAGTTAGCCGGGTGTGGTAGCACGCGCCTGTAGTTCCAGCTACTTGGAAGGCTGAGGTGGAAGGATTGCCAGATCTCAGCAGGTCTAGGCTGCAGTGGCCGTGAGCGGCCACCGCACTCCAGTCTGGGTGACAGAGTGAGACTCCAACTCAAAATAAAATAAATCTTTGTTAGAACAAGCTTTTGTACCAAAGTACCTCATAGTATTCTGGTCAACTCAGAGTTGTCATTTTTTAAAATGAAATGTTCAGCTTATTTCTGGCCAAATCACCTATAACTAGTGGGTTTTACAAAGGTGATATTATCTTTTGCCATTTCCTTTGGAAGAATTCTGGGTTTGGAAATTTTGAAAGGGCACTGTGGGTGTGGCACATTTCCCTTTTCTTAACTTTTTAATTTGTGAATTCTATATTGGCCACTCTCTGTTTACATTTGTTTTCTTTTATTCCTGCATCTTTCCATCTTATATTGTTTACCCCAAATCTGGCACTGAGCTTGTTTTCTTTTCTGGGTGGCATTGTCATTTTACCCGCACTGTTCCCACATGCTGGTGTACCCACCCAGTCCTCTCAGTACTACAAGAGATTTTTAGTAAATTAGTTTAAGATATGTTCATTGAGTCACCACTGTATTTTCAAAAAATAATCAGAGACCTATAAGGCATCATGAAACTAAAGATTTATTTACCATGATGACTGTAACAGAAATGTTAAATCCTGTAGCTTTTACTATTTGCTAAACTCATAGAGGGTGGATTGCACACAGGGCTTCAGTCTTCATGAGGAATGTACCAAAAACACAAAAGTAAAAGACAATGAGCAGAGGAAATGACCAGCCAGTATCTTTGGCTATTGAGTACGTAATCTCTCCCAAGTCGACCGTATTCTTTGTCAGAAAGGGAATTGTATTTCCTAGCTAAGAAATTGTCAGGAGGCCTTTACCGGGTTTCTGTATGTTTGACAATCTCCTTTCACCATGATATATTCTCTGATTCTGTCTTAATTCTTTTATTCTGTGCTTATTATTTGATATGCCTCCAGTCTCCTGTAACTTTTACCCACAGGTCTTTCCAATTCTCTCTCTCTCTCTCTCTCTCTCTCTGTCTCTCTTTGTGAGATTTCATTGGCTTGGGTTTAATGTTTTCTTGATTTATGTATGCAGAGTTTCACAATAACAACTGCATTTTTTTTTTTTGGCAAAGGCTATATTATACTATGGAAATGTTAGTAGTATAATTAAACCAACAGTTTTTTATACCAATAAATATTTTTGGGACCTTATGTCTTTTGTACTTGAGACAGAAATCTCAAAGGAAGATTGAAACTTTAATATTATATAATTTACATCCAGATAACCCTTGGCACATGCTGCACAAAAACTAGATAGTCTCAAATTTCCCTTCTATTTTGGGCACTTTTAGTAATGTTCCTTAAGTACTATAATCCCCTCCCCCCCACACATACCTTTTATTCTGTTTAAAATTTAAATAACTATAACTCCATGAAAAGTAATATAACTGGAGAGAGGAATATATAAAAATCAAGCTCTGGTAAATGCTGAATTTAACAGTCTATAATAGTGATGCGAGATACTACCTCATAGTCCATTAAAAAAAGTGCCAAGCTTTGACTTAGAAATAGTCTGGCTTAGAAACAGCACTGGCTTCCATGCATTAAACAGCACAGAGAACAAGAAGCTGAATACGCCAAGGGAATTTCAGCAGCTCAATACATTCTTCATCCAGAAGTTGCAGGAAGCTATCAATTTTTTTCAGTAGATCTTAAAATGAGGAAACCAAAATTTTTCAAATGAGTCATACCGAAGTACTTTCCCATGTAACTTTTTAAACTAAAGACTGAAATACAAGCTCACAAAAATAAATTGAAAATAAAATTGTATCACTGGTAAGGGAAATGATAAGTTCAATATTAAAAGGTAAGTTTTAAGAATAACATACCTTACAAGTTAGATTTCAAAATGTTCTTGTGTTTTAAATAAAATTACTAATATTATAGTGTCAGAAGAAAAATCAGCTCAAATTAAAAATTTCAAAATTTATGGTACATACAAAAGAATAGTTAATGAACCAGAACTAAGAAATAAAAGTGATATAAGGAGGTTCAGATCTGTGTTGTTACAGACTGGATTAAAAACCAAAAATGAAGTTGTTTAATCTCTATAATTATGGGCTATTATCACGGATGTTTGTCGGGAGCCGCAATCACTAGTAAAAGTAAGGTAAAAGGGACCTGAAAACAGGAAAAACGCTGGCTGGGAGCAAGGCCCCAGTAAAATGCGGCCATGATGGAGGCAAAGCCCCACAGATCCTGTTGATGGACCTTCCCTAACTTTGAAGGATTGTGTGCATAGGCTTGAGAATGTTCCCTCTTTAATTGAGATAATAGATGTGCAAATGGATGATGGCATTTGACAGCAAAAATTATACATAAGCATAATGGAGGTGAGATTGCAGCAAAAGGGGTGCCCCTTAGGGTGTGTAAGGATCAAGAAGAACGAGTCGGCCACTTCCTCATAAACAACAGACCCCAGCTGAGAGCTGGTGGAAAACAACCGTTTGAGATAAAAAATAGGTTAAGATATTTTAGGATTAAATAAGCAGTTTAATGAAGATAGAATTTAGAAAATTAATAATAAGATAGTAAGATAAGATAAACTAGCAAGATAAGAGATATATAATAGTATAAGTGATAGTTAAGAAAATATAGAGACATAAGAATAGAAATAAGATTAATAGAAGTAAATATATAGTATTAAGTAAGTTTAAATAAGACTTAGGGTTAGCCGGGCTCGGTGGCTCAGCCTGTAATCCTGCGCCTTTGGGAGGCTGAAGTGAGTGGATTGCCTGAGCCCGCAGGTTCGAGACCCGCCTGGGCAGTGAGACCTCATCTCTACAATAAATCAAAAAATCAGCCGGGTGTGGTAGCGCATGCCTGTAATTCCGGCTACTTGGAAGGCTGAGGCAGAAGGATCACCGGAGCCCAGCGGGTCGAGGCTGCGGTGGCCGGGAGCGGCCACTGCACTCCAGTCTGGGTGACAGAGTGAGACTCCAACTCAAAAAAAAAAAAAAAGACTTAGGGTTAAGATTTAGCTTTATAAGGTAAGGATATTATAGGCCTGTAATAGTAAATAGTTATAAGAAAGTTAGGAAGAAAACCAGGATGTTCATAAATGTTTGACTTAAGAAAAACACCGTCTATGGTTGAAATTGTTAAAGGTCAACCTTATTGTGAGTGCAAAAAGAATGTACGTGGGCATTTGGTTAGCAACATAAGATACATTTGTGGGTACAGGGCCAAGTGGAAAACCCATATAAGCTTGTGAAAAATAAATAAAAATTGGCAGAGTCTTGAGCTCTCCCCAGGAAGAGGATTCCTATCATTTTCGTCTTTTTTTTTTTTTTGCTGCTTCCTGATTCTCCCATCTCAAGCCCTGACTCTCTCCTGGAGCTGGACTCCAGCAGATGTTTCCAGATGACAGAGGACTAGTTGAAAGTGATCATCTTATACTATTTTTGGAAGGTAACTTAAGTTTCATTTATGACTATCAGAGGAGGGATTTATAGGAAATTTCCTAAGTTAAATTTCAGTTATGTGGCCTAATTGGCTTTGTCTGCCCAAGGGTTTCTCAAGTTGGGTCTCCATTTTGTTTAAACACTACCCCCATATTAGTATTCCTTTCAGAAAGCTCAGAGTGTTATCAAATAGCATACCATTACCTTGGGATGCCACAGTTGATATTGTCTCTGAAGGGATAGTCAAGTAGTCACTGTATTTATCATAGACATTGAGTGGTCAGGGAAGTGAGTTCTTTGAGTTTGTCTAATACTGATAAACATCATTTGATGTATGCATGACTGATGAAAGGCATAGGAAATTCTTGAGAAGATGCAACTCACTAAGGAGATTAATATGATAGACAAAAGAAGAATAATAGCCAAGGACTAAAATTCCCTACAGCAGAGATTACAGGAGCCAAGATTTAACCAATTAAATAAATCTATGGAAGAAGTCTTTCCTATCTGATGAAAGATTTGCATGTGACTTTTAGCCCTTAAAATTGGTAGTAATCATTTCTGATATATTGATACAGAAACAATAGTTTTCTCCTGTAAGAGTATAGTCTCCTCTTTATGAGCAATTAAGGTATTAAGAACTATTCTGCTTTAGGGCAATGTGGAAGCTAAATCACTCATATCAGATTGCATTGCTTAAAGAGAATGTAGGGCATTATTCTAGGAAAATAAAGGTTAGTAATTGGAGCAAATTATGAACTAAGTCTGGAGTGTGGAGGACAGCTAGTAAGGATTTCTATTTGAATTTGAAGTATCTTTGACAGGTGGAATGAGAATAGCAGTTTTAATTTGATGGACTTACCTAGTTTGCAGTTCGTGTGTTTCTGGTTATGCCATTGGGTGCTCTTGTGAATTCTCTGAGGTGCCCATATAGTAGCAATCATGAAGGTTGCCCACACATGATCTTTTGTGGTACATTTTTAGGTTTATATCAAATTGTCTAGTTTCATTTGCAGAGCTTGAGAAGAGAACAGTTTTAATTTTTACTGAAACTAGACAAATTCAACATCCAATCTAGTCTACAGGTAAATGCCAAAACCTCAAAGAAAATGAACAGGTAAGACCCATATAAGATTAGAGTGAAAAAAAGGACTATGTTTGAGAAAGTGGTTCCTCACCAGGCATCAAATTTTCTGGCACCTTATCTTGGACTTCTAGCCTGCAGAACTGAGAAATAAATTTGTGTTGTTTATAAGTCACTTGGTCTATGGTATTTTCTTACATGAACCTGAATAGACTAAGAGAAATAGAAAAAAAATATATATAGAATACAAGGAGCAGATATGAATACAGGGAGAAAATAAACATGTTTTGAGTAGAGTGATAAACAGTAGTAGTGCTCAACAATGTCTGATTATTTTTTTCTGTCATGGGAATGTGGGAAATTACATCTCCTAGTAGGTTGAGTATGAGTAGTTCTTCTCAAGAAAAAGTGAAAGGAAGTGATGTGTGTCACTCCTGAGCTGCAGCAGCAGTAATTCCATGTGCCATTCTCCTATCTACCACCTTCTTCAAAGCTGAATGTGGAGGCCCATGTTAGGGATACAATGTCAAAGGATGGAGCAGCCTGGTGTATTGAGTCACTGCCTGGTAGATAGAGTCAACTAAACACTTGGTGGACTTTACAGACATAAGAAGTAAATAGTGTTGTGTGCTGCCGCCAAGATTTTGGGATTGTAGTATATCTTGATCTTTCCTGATTAATCTGGGAAATGATTAAATCATAACACACACAGTAGCATCTATAAGCCTGAATAACACTTCTGAATTATCGATTTGCTAATAGCATAAAATATATTTTTTTAAAAACTCACTAAGTTCAAACTCTGAAATCTATAATTTAATTTAATGACAAATGACAAATTAAGTAAAATATATCACCAAAATTATATTTATATAAATGCTGTTGTTCTGATTTTGTCTGCTTCCCTCCCATGTGACTTAGGGGTAAATCTTAAGGCCGGGCTCGGTGGCTCTGCCTGTAATCCCAGCACTTTGAGAGGTCAAGGCGAGTGAATTGCCTGAGCTCGCCGGTTTGAGACCAGCCCTGGCAACTTGGCGAGATCTCATCTCCACAATATATCAAAAAACAGCCAGGCGTGGTTTTGCACGCCTGTAGTTCTGGCTACTAGGAAGGCTGAAGCGGAAGGATCGCTGGAGCCCAGCAAGTCGCCGCTACGGTGGTCCTGAGCGTGCATGCTACTGCACTTCAGCCTGGGGGACGAAGTGAGACTCCAACTCAAAAAAAAAAAAAAAATCTTACTAAGGTTAAGCCACACATAGAAGCCATATTTGCCTCATTAATGAATTGTTTAGTAGTAGGCAGTAGCCACTGTTAGACCAACAAAAAGGATTGTTATAGAAGATGACTGGAAAGATATCCATATTCTCATAACAAGTGACAAGGAAATACTCTCTTTTTCTGACAGTATCTGCTGTGTTTGGAAAAGATTTCTAAAACTGTGGACATGAGTGGAGTTAGTGTCAGGAACAAACCTACTCATTAAGAATGATGGAGGAGGTCTTCTTACATCCAGCAATAAATTACCTATCTTGATCTGTTAATTAATTCTTCTTGGAACCCTGATTATCCTGACTACTGCACAAAGCACCATGACTTCAGTGGACTATTTTATATATATATAAATTCCTTAAAAACTGGGGCAGTTTTACTTATGTTTTCTAAAACACTGGGAGTTTGGTTTGATTCTACAGTTGTAAAACATACAACTTTTTTTCTTTATTTTTTTCCTCATCTTTCCCAGGACACATTTATTTAATTTGTTCAAAAAAAATTTCCCCTCACTACAGGTCTTCCATAGTGATCACTAAATAACTCTAACTTCTGGGAAGGATATTGGTTTGAAAATCCATTGCTTGTGAATATTTTTCTAATGATTAAACCCTATTTTTCTCAGCCCCAAGAGCTCCTAACTGGGCAGGAGAAAGCATGCTCTACATTACCTTTGTTCTCAATAGAAAGAATTGTAGTCTATGAAAACAGGAAAGTCAAGCTGAAGAAATTAAAATGTTTTTAAAAAATGCTCTCAGCTTCACATTGCACTGCATTTAACTATCAAATTTATGAATTAACTCAATCATGAAACATTATCTTGGTGTGGAAAAAATTATTTATTGTTTTTTGGTGGCGTAGTTCACCACCAAAAGTTAACATCTGAAGTGACACAGTAGAATGTTCTCCTTCATTAAAAAAATCAAGCTATATAACTTAGATTATTATTTCTGCTCCAACCTTTTATAAAATGCATGTCTTTGCCTTGCAATAACTACATCTAGATAAGATAAATTTAAAATAGATAGTAAAGACTACTCATCTAAAACAAAAAGAAACAAGAAAAGATAAATTCAAACAGAGGTAAATTGTTTGGGTTTTGGACAAGTACATGTGCCTAGTACTGGTATTGGACAGATATTCACATGCCTTTATGTTTTGAAATGATACAGTCACAGTCCAAAACAGGAAATGGGACAACAGTGCCTATGATCTGCTTGAAATAGGATCCTTTCACCCAGTGTCACTGCTGATTGATTATGTGGAGTTCTTAAACAATGACTGACAACCAAAATGGAAATTCTCACTAACCATTGTTGAAAAATTTCACCCTAAATCCCCAAAAGTAGATTGTAGTAGCTTAGCACTGGATTACATATGGAGATGCCCAGACACCTATGTAGGCACAGACAGTAGTCTGTTGATAAAATAAATCTCTGAGAATAAAACAATCTGATTTACAGCATTTATAGCCAATTTTCATGTTGTAAATACTCCTACAATGGCCAATTTAAAGCTACCAACTAATTTGCAAATTTTTAACAATCAACTGTCATAAAACTATATGAGAGTTACAACATACCACTGACATGGGCGGAGGTCTTAAGAGAGGTTGTAGGGCTCGATCTACAATATAACCTGTCCTTCATTCTACATCAAGAAGCTCTTAATGGCTAACCACCATCAAAAGCCATCCACCATCAAAAGCCATCACTGACTTCTTCTATGTCTGTCTGTCTTTATTTTTCTTACAATTTTATTTTATTTATTTATTTATTTTTTATTTATTTATTTATTTATTTGAGTCAGAGTCTCACTCGCTCACCCAGACTGGAGTGCAGTGGCTGCTCCCAGCCACCGCAGCCTCGCCTGCTGGGCTCCGGCGATCCTTCTGCCTCAGCCTTCCGAGTAGCTGGAATTACAGGCATGCGCTACTGTGCCCGGCTAATTTTTTGATTTTATTATAGAGATGAGTTCTCGCTGCCCAGGCGGGTCTCGAACCCGCGGGCTCAGGCAATCCACTCACCTCAGCCTCCCAAAGGCGTGGGATTACAGGCTGAGCCACCGAGCCCGGCTTTTTCTTACAATTTTAGAAAAGAAAAAAAACTGCCAGGCTCGGTGGCTCAGTCTGTAATCCTGCGCCTTTGGGAGGCTGAGGTGAGTGGATTGCCTGAACCTGCGGTTCGAGACCCGCCTGGGCAGCGAGACCTCATCTCTACAATAAATAAAAAAATCAGCCGGGCGTGGTAGTGCATGCCTGTAATTCTGGCTACTCGGAAGGCTGAGGCGGAAGGATCGCCGGAGCCCAGCAGATGGAGGCTGCGGTGGCCGGGAGCGGCCACTGCACTCCAGTCTGGGTGACAGAGTGAGACTCCAACTCATAAAAAACAAAAAAACAAAAAAACAAAAAAACAAAAAAACAAAAAAAAACTACATACACTTGCTTACGGACATAAAGATTTGGAGATCCTAACTAATAGCCCGCCTTCCTCCCTGAGTTGGAATTATGATATGTTAAAAATCACAATGCTATCACTTGGGAACGCCTTTCTCCACTCTGATGTAGGCATTATTAATAGATCCCATAACCAAGACCTGGTAAAGTGCAGAATCTGGGAAGGAACTTGGTGTTTCTCTTTGAAGACATCTAACAGCTACCCTATTTAGTAAATAGTATCCACTTTTACACTGGTATTCAAGTTGGGACATTACTTGCAAAATATTTCGTAAACAGTAAAGTGGAGAAACACCATTGCTTTCCCCCTAATCTCTATTATCTCTTTAATGCCTCCTGTGAGAGTAATGACCTCTATTATGTTCTCTACTTTGCTATCAATCAAGCAACTGTCAGAGATTGCTAAAATCCCAACTGCTACATTGCAGTTTCACTTGGTTCTACAGACTGTGTGTTTGAAGAAAGTAACTTGAGTCATTTATGTCCCTGAGTTTATAGCTATTACATGGGAATTATAATAACCAAGGTTCATATGAGCTGAGAATTACAAAATTGTTGGATTTACTCACACTCTGTGTCTAAAATGTCTTCCAATCATTGCCATTGTGCTTAATTAAATTCAGTTGTTTTCTAATTTTTTAGCCAACAACACTAAAATTGAGGTTGAAATCTGTTTTTATTTTTTAATGCCAAAAGAACAAGATATCAACATATGCCAAATTTAAAGGGAAATATTATCTATCAATATAGACACATAATTTTGCAAGATGTCCCAACTGTACGTATTTTAAGAGGAAAGAAAAAATAATCCACAAAAGTGACTTTGCTTCGAGAAGAATATAAACAAATTAAAATCCTTACATGATAACAAAAGTCTCACAAAAAAGGACTGGATTTGATCCATGTTTTAGGAATTTGCAGATATAAAGAGTTGGTTATCTTTTACTCCAGCTCTGCAATGTGTAGTCTGAAAATATTTGCTGTCAGGAAAAAAAAAAACAAACAAAAACCCAGGTTGGAATGTATAGATTTCACTGACAGAAAGACCCCAGGAAACCCTTAGCCTTGTATCTTTACATTTCTAACTTTTATTTAAAGTTTGAAATATGGCAAAAACATTGATTTTTTAAAAAATGAATTTTCCCTCACAACTCCAAACTTTATTTGAATCCTGAAAGCATTTTGTTTCTTTGGCTTGAAATTCACTATTAAGACATGATTTGAGAGTTCTGCTTGCCTAGATTTATAACGCTAAGCAGCTTGATACAACAGAGCTGATAGGCTACTCTTTCCTAGTCTTTTTCCCCCTAAAATGTCATCAGGTTTTAGGCAAAGAAGCATATGAGGTAATATAACACATATGCCAATAGGATATTAATTTCTAAAGAATGCATCCAAACTTTTGAGAGTGTTACAAGAACACATTCTCAGTTAACTCCCCAAAGGGTGTAACAAAAACTAAATGTATCTGTAAAAAGTAGTTTATGAAACATGTATTACATTATGTTTAAATGTGGTTTTAGGAGTGTTTTTGAGCACACTGTACAAATCCAACTCTCTCAATCCTAATGTTTTTCATAAAGGTCTACTCCCCTAAGGAAAACAATTCAAACACCCAAAATTGTATCACTGAGGTAGTTAGAAGTTGAAATTTTTGAAAACTTTATGTCATCAGAAAAATACTTCAGCCTTATTCCTTAGCTTTAATGAACATTGCTTTTTGGATGCTCATATTAATTCACACTATGCAAACCCAGGAGCTTAAGTAAAATCTGTGTTCAGAAAGAGTTGAAGAAACCTTGACTCCCTAAAACAAAGCAATTTGATAAGCAGTTATGTGCCTAGTTGCATCTTAGTTCTATTGTGTGCCTCATACTTATTTAACTTTAAGACTTGGAATGATTGATAAAAATTGCACATGCTGTTGGGTAAGAAAAATATAGTGAGGCAATGGGAAGGGTAAGTGTGAGCAGCAAAGGAACTGAAATTGTTCACTGCTTTCTGAACAGATGAACTAAAGGAGAAATTCAGTGCCTTCAGTTGCATAGGCACTGCCTACTAGCAGAGTCTAGGGGCAAGTTATCTTCACTTGAGGCATTTATTGAAGTCCCAGTCTAATTTTGGCTTTACTATTTTACTAACTCATAAAATCTGTAATTTCTCTTCATCTCACTGACACCTACTTGTCATAATATTTGCACTTAGCATTTGTTTAATGATTATGTTTTCCATGTTGAAACTGTAAGCTCCATATTGCTGTGCTGACTGTTATATTCAATGTAATGAACTATCCTTGGCTTTTTCTTTACCCTAGGTCTGCAGATGTTTTAACTGCTTCTCCTCTTCAGTATTGTTGTTGTTTTCAATGAAGTTCATCAGACAGGTTGACCGCTATCTACTCTCTTTCAGCCACATCCAAAGTTCTTGATCAGTTTATAAATGGTCTGCTTTTGAGTTAGATGCTGACTTGTGATCGAAGTAGCTGCTTTCTAGAGAGAAGTCTAGTCATGGGGGATGACAAAACCTCTGCTGTGAGGGCCCTTCTCGAATGTGCTAACTTCCCTTAGACAGATGAGTATACACATACAGATTAGTGCATAATATCTCCTCTTTTGAGGTATTAGAGACTTTCTAGTAAATATTCATGCATCTCAAAAGAACAGGATTATAACTGGCACCTGGAAATTGCCAACAAAGTTACATAATGATTTTCCTTCTGTTTATACTAAATTTACTAGGTTGTTAACTACAATCCACGTATATATTTAAAATATGTTTATTGTCAATATTTAGTAATTACTATATACAATGGAATTCAATTATTGGCATTTATTTAATTAACACTCATTCATTTACATTTCTGCATATTATACTTAAGAAAATATTGGTCTATCTTGCTGTTACAATCCTAGAATAATTTTAAAAGTCATCCTCAATGTGCAGTTACAACTTTATAATAAATTTTTTGTTTTGTTTTGTTTTTGTTTTTGTTTTTGTTTTTTGAGTTGGAGTCTCACTCCGTCGCCCTGACTGGAGTGCAGTGGCAGCTCCCGGCCACCGTAGCCTCGACCTGCTGGGCTCCGGCAATCCTTCCACCTCAGCCTTTCTAGTAGCCGGAATTATAGGAGCGCACTACCATGCCCGGCTGATTTTTTGATTTTATTGTAGAGATGAGGTCTCGCCTGCTCAGGTGGGTCTCGAACCCGCGGGCTCAGACAATCCACTCACCTCAGCCTCCCAAAGGTGCGGGATTACAGACTGAACCACCAAGCCCGGCTTATAATAAATATTTTAAATAATTATGAGACTACTTGTGGATTTTCAGTTTTGCTAGGCAGGATGCTAGAATTTTTTGTTTTCTTAGCAATCTGTAATAAGTCACCTCATAATCTTTAAAAACTTATGAATAATTGTGATTCATATCTCTAGAAATAAAATTGCTTTGCACCATATATTTGACACAAATCTTTTAATATCTTGATTTATATATTTTAGAGGTTAAAATATTTTAAAAAATCATAAACAATACATTTGGATTTACATAGCCCATGGATTTAATTTTAGAATTAGCTGCTATATTAAAATACTTATTTTTCAGGTAAACTTACCAATACAGGGGTCCCCAGTCCTTGGGTCACAGATTGATACCAATGCATGGTTTATTAGGAACAAGCTGCACAAAAGGATATGAGTGGTGATCAAGCGAGGGTAGCTTCATCTGTATTTACAGCAGCTTCTCATTTCTTGCATGACCACCTGAGCTCCATCTCCTGTTGGATCAGTGCTAAAAGACCTGCTTCCATTTCCAACATCTTTTCTTTGTGAAACAGAATATTCTGCAGTGACAGCAACAAAATGAGATTATGGAGTGACTGGACATAAGCAACACACTTCATGTGTCACTATCTTCCATCATCCCCAGATGGGACTGTTTAGTTGCAGGAAAACAAGCTCAGGGATTTCTGCATTATGGTGAGTTGTATAATTATTTCATTATATACTGCAATGTAATAATGATAGAAATAAAACACATAATAAATGTAATGCTCTTGAACAATTCTGAAACTTCTCCCACTTCCCTATCTGTGGAAAATTGTCTTCCACGAAACTGGTCCCAGATGCCAAGAAGGCTGGAAACTGCTGATCTAATATTATGAAATTATGGTATTATTGAATGATAGTAAAATATACCATGTGATTAGTTTAAGTCAAATATGTTTTACAAGCATGGAAGAGTATCTTTTTAATTATCATTTTCCTTTAAAGGTGAAGTATTTTTATGTTGCTCAGTCTGGTCTTAATTTTTTTGATATTCAGGTATAAAATAATGAGAATAAACTAATTAAATAAAAATATATTCCTAGACTATAAAAATAAGAACTATGCTAAAAGCCTGTGCTTGATTTAAGTCCATAGACTAATGATCTTTCATTAAGTATATAGTACTTTTAAAAATCTAGCAAGCAGAGTCATGTTGTTTCTTAACTCAAAAAGATCTCTTTAATTTAATATGGTAGTTTCTATTGAAATGGTTAAAGTAACCATATCAATATCAATATATGGTATAGTATATATGCTAGTATATATAGTGTATATAGTGGAGTGCTATGGCATCATCTAGCTGGAGTGCCATGGCACGATTGTAGCTCACTGTATTCTGAAACTCCTGGGATCAAGTGATTTTCCTGCCTCAGCCTCCTAGAACTACAGGCACACATCACTATGCCTGGCTAATTATTTTTATTTTTTATAGAAACAGGGTCTCACTATGTTGTCCAGGTTGGTCTTAAACTACTGATCCCAAGTGATCCTCTTGTCTTGACCTCCCAAAGTGCTGGAATTACAAGTGTGAGATACTGTAAAAAAAAAAAAAGTCTGGCTAACTGCATTAATTTAAAAAAGCAAATACTTATTTTTGTGCCTCTGCCATGTGTACTAGATTTCAGAAAAGTTAGAAGGATAAATATGGTGTATCCTAAGAAACTCAGACTAGAATTTTTGTCATTTGATTGGCCAATGTGAAAATTCCAAGAAAAAATTGAGAGAAAAATTGCGTGATTTGAAAAAGAAAATGCTTTAGTAATATAAGTTGAAAAAGTATGTGTTGATTCAAAAAGAAAAATGAACAAAAGGCTAAAACTAGGGAAACCTATTAAAATACCATCGTCATAACAGCTAATTCATTTTGAGTCTTACTCTATCTACTTCATGCAATGGTTTAAATAATTTATATATATTGTTATATTTATTATTTATATATTATGTATTAACATAGTTAATTATTTTAACAATCATACAATGTTGATGCCATTATCATTGACATTTAAAGAGACATGGATAAGAGACTACAGTAGAATTAAAACCCAAGGTTTCTAGTTCCACAATGCATGCATTTAGCCCCAATTATAAGATTATTAAAGGCCAAGGAATTAAAAGCCTGGATCTACACAGGTAGCAATAGGAATGAAAGGAAAGTTATCAATGGAATAAAACAGAACTTTATTATTTTTACATATAATATAAGCTGACAAAAAAAAACTAGAGTTGGAAGAGAGAAAACTAATATAATTTTTGAGCCTGTATTAATAGATCCTAAGACAATAGAAAGCAAACAAACAAGTGGAGCAGATTCTAGTAAGAGAGAAAAGATGGGTAAAGTGTTTTATTAATTCTTACAGCTATGGTGAAGCATGTCCAAAGATTCTGGTTGACCAAGTTCCTCACATACTGTTTGGAAGATGTGCCCTTGTACAATCTAGGATTTGCTATTCACAAATAAAGTCATCATAATATAATCATCATTTGTGGCTTTATTGAAATAATGATCATTTATATTTTTAATAAATGTAAATGAGATATTTTTGAAAGACACTAGGATAAGACGTCTTAACTCTAGTAGCTAATCTACAACAGTATGTAGTATGGCTCACATTAAACACTCAATAAATATTAGTGGTTTGAGCCGGGCTTGGTGGCTCAGCCTGTAATCCCGCGTCTTTGGGAAGCTGAGGTGAGTGGATTGCCTGAGCCTGCGGATTCGAGACCTGCCTGGGCAGCGAGACCTCATCTCTACAATAAATAAAAAAATTAGCCGGGCGTGGTAACGCACACCTGTAGTTCCAGCTACTTGGAAGGCTGAGGCGGAAGGATCGCCGGAGACCAGCAGTTTGAGGCTGCGGTGGCCGGGAGCGGCCACTGTACTCCGGTCTGGGCGACAAAGTGAGACTCCAACTCAAAATATATATATATATTAGTGGCTTGAACAATCAAATAGATGTATAAATAGAAGATGAATGGTTGACTTGGTGGTATACTAGGGAAATATGTAAGTAAGAAAAGAAGTTTAACCAACTAAGCATGCATCAGTGCAATGCAAACCACAAACCTTAAATTTGAGAAAAAAAAATTGGAAAAAAAAGTAGGATCAATTTGTATTCAAGCCAGTAACAAGCATTTTCGGAATAGCAGTTTTTAAGTTTAATTATTTTAATATGTTAAATTAATAAAAGTTCATAGAAAAAAATAGTTACCGATCTAAGATTTCACAGATTTATTTCCCCTAATTATTTCTTAGAGGAACTGAAATCATTATACTTTCAAAAGTACCGACTTGTTTGGTAATGTTTAATTTTAAATATATTCATCCATTTAGCCTACCTTAAATTTTTTTTAAAGTAATTCATATTCATTGTAGAAAATGTATTTACTTTATAAAACCTCGTATTACAGAAAGAGGAAACTAAAGATAAAGGCAAAGCTGAAATGTTTGTGCTACTACAACCTTCTCCATTAGTTTAACTTCAATGAACAAGTCAAACACAATTAACCTTGGTTTGAGAGTTTGCTCTTTATTTGCAATAAGATCCTAGTGTTCATTCAATAGAACTATGGCAATATTGTGTCATGTAGTGTTGTGAGCTATCATCTTTTTAGTATTGGTGTTTCTGTGTGTGTGTGTGTGTGTGTGTGTGTGTGTGTGTGTGTGTGTGTGTGTGTTCCTAATTAAAATGAACAAACAATCCTGATGTTCTGTTTCAGAAAAAAACAAAGAGAACTATATGTGAATTTGCAGTAGAAATAATGCTGGTTTCATAAATAAAAGAAAGATCTCTTTCAAGAGATAGTGACAATTTTACTTATTATTGATTTAATTTAGTAAATTAGATTGAATATTGCTTGTAAACTAGACACTCACTGAGCTACCTAAAGTAAATCCTATTTTTCTCTACCAACACATCTAAATCCCAATCTTTGTAAAATTTGCTCATCCTAATTTAAGTAGTGTTTACCTTCAATGTAATTGGAAATTGTGTCTTGACAGAATTCCTTAAAATTGAGAATACAGAATATTATGATAGTTCCACATGTATTTTACAAATAGATCACATAATATCTATTTACCTATCTTGATTATTCATCTCAATTTAAAACAATTATATTATGCTTTTCCCAAAAAGAAGGTATTCTGTTGATAAAAATAAATCATTTATATGTTTTTTAATTTATTTCTTAGTAGTTGATTTGAAATAGGCAAAATTGTATCAAGTACAGTAATTACTGGAAACCTTATTCAATATAAAGGTTAGATAAAAAAAAAAGTCATGCCCAAAGACCTGAATACTTCATATAAGAGAAAAAGGCATAGTCTACCAAAAGAAAGCTTTCTAAAAACATTTTAAAATCCATAGAGAAATTAAAATACAAGAAAAATATAAACCAAAAGATTTTTTAAATTAGGAAATCATCTTTGATTAAATATATTTCACAGTACTGACACAATGTTTTCTAAATGCATGTACAAAGCTTATAAGATAATTAAAGAATAGAATATAGCATTTCTTGCTATTAAGCTGTCTTCAGTGAAAGAAACATAAAAGTGATGTCAAATCCTCAGATTGCCAATAATATTCTTTCAAACTTCTGACCTACTTTCCTTAGGACAAGTCTCCAGTTTTCCTAAATGACTGTCATTTGGATTTCAGAAACAATAAAATGCCACTTCTGCTTTTTGTTTGTGGTTAGAAGCAGAACTGATAGTATAATAGATATTTTTTTTCTTTTTTGCACATCTGTATTTATAAAGTAACTGGGAAAGTATAATAACATTTTGTTATATTTTGCATCTTTAAACATAGCAAAAACAGCGTCACTAATGCAATAGCTTGTTGGAGAATGAAAAAAATGAAGTGAATGTTAGATTTCATACATAATGTTAGAAAAGTTGACCGACTGGAAAATTGACATTAAAGATCCAAGGCATAGGCAATTACAGTTCTGGAAGATGCATGAAGTGAAGGTCATGAAGAAAATTCACATAGGTTTTGTAGAGTCCATTCCCGTATTGAAGTCATGTGAGGGTGTTATATTTAAAGCTGAATTTTTCTGTGATTATTTACATAATTATAGCTTCATTTTACAACTCTTACAACTTTTATTAAAGAAAAATGTTCTCCAGAAATGAATAAAATATTTTTCTTCACTATTCCTATTGTTTTTAAATGTGAAAGTTTAACTGTTTATCAGAATTACTCCATAACCTTACTAAGCTCCAAATCTTTACACTTCACACTTGGTAGAAAAGCAGTTTAAAAGGAACCCAGAGGATTTGAGTGTGTGTGTGTGTGTATGTGCGTGTGTGGGTGTTTGTGTGTGTATGTGTGTATAAACATTTTTTGAAATTTTTATGTGGTTTCTAGCAATGTTTTCAAGTCTCATTTTTAGCTGCTATATTTTAGAGTACTGTAGTAATATTTACTTATGTTAAGTTATATGAAATTATATAGTGATGTATAAAAATAAAATATTCTGAGATTAAGGCATGTGAAGATGAAGGATACAATAAGTACAGTAGGAGTGGAGAGAAGTCCAGGGTAGTCTTGACTTCTTCTTTTGAAATGCAAAAGAAGAAAATGAGCAATGTGAATGAAAAATAACCTGAATACACATTAATGAATAAATTAAATAGTAAAATGGAAATATTAAAAGTAATGAGAGAGAAAAAAGAAAAAAATATTTGATGGGGCTACCACTACTAGTACCAGGTATGAACAACCTTGACTGCGAGTTTCTAATATGTCTCAACTCTTTTTCCTGTTGAAGACTTATTATATATCTTAAAATATCATCACACATTGAGTTTTTCTTTTATCTGAATATACTAATTGCTCATTATCAAATGATGATGCATTGACAACTATTTTAGCTATCTGCTATAATAAATATAGCCTTGGTACGTTTCCACACTGAATTTTGTTTAGAGTTTTTTTTTTCCCCCTGAAGATATTTCTCTGATAGTTTATGTTATGTTAGAAAGAACTCCAGGAATTAGCCAAAAGTATAATTCTATCCCAGGTAATGACTACATAACTGACTAAAGTCTTAGGGCTAAGCTTGTTTTGCAGATCATAATTTCCTTAAAGAAAAAAATTTGTTCTGTGGCTCGATTCTTAGAAGAATTCTCTCTGGCAGCAATACTTTATTACTGGTGCCTAGCTTGGGAACCAGACAACTTAAAGCTGAGCACATAGTTCTTTTAAAAGGTAGTTGGAAGCTTAATATTAAATGCATTTAAACATTTTTGCTTGTTTTCTGTAAATGCTTGGCGTGGTGAAGTCACTTGAAATTCCACTTGATAGATTCTTCATAGAATATTGGGAGATTAGTATAGACTTGCCTTCACATTGCTCTTGCATTAGTAACTGATTTAAAATTGACTTAAAAAAATTTTTGAAATGGCAACTATTAAAACAGGAATAATGTGCTTTCCCCCCCCGATATTGTAACTCCTAATTATGTTCTAATAAATCATACTTAATATTTTCAAGTATAAAAATGATGCAATCCATACATGCTAGGAGCAATATGTTTCATATTTAAAATAATGTTTTTGTATAACAGCATGAATATCATTCAGAAAACAAATTGAGAAGATCAACAAATGATTGAGTTAAAGGCAGAACATATCAGAAGGAAGAAAAATGAAAGTACACAGGAAAAAAAGCTTTCCTATATAGTTCTTTGATAAGAACTTAAAATCAGTTAGGAAATTGAAAAGCCCAGTCTTCAACAAAAATATTAAAACAGAGCTTGGCACTACTGGTAAATAAATTAGTTAATTGTAAATGAGATAATTATTTAAGTCAATATACAATAAGTGATGCTGATGTTTCTTAACAGCCTCACAGGCCACCAAGAATCACGAATGCAAATCATGGCTATTTTTTAATGTCAAGTGTCAATAATTCTTTCAGAGTGGGGCTATCCAGTTAAAATGTAATATGTAATTTTAACTTTTCTAAATGCCACATTAAAAAAAAAAAAAGAAATAAGTACAATTGTCTTAACATATTTTTATTTAGTCAATATATCCTAGAAAATTTTTATGTTATACTACCTGTAATCAATATAAAAATGTTTTATTTACTTCTACGTCTTCAAATTAGGAAGGTCAGTTTTTAGAACAAATAAGATTAATGGTATCAAAATTTTTTTAAAAAAGAGAGAAAAGGGAAGAAGTTTAAGGTAACTATGAAACAGAGTTTTGGAAAATTTAACTAATGACAGCAAATTCTTCTCATAAGTAAAGACAGTATATAGTAATGTGGTTATGGTGATAACTTTAGAGTAATACATAATGAGCTGTCCTTTATTTGTTCCACAAATAATATCTGAACACCTATTACTGGCTTGGTGATGACAGTAAAATGATGAATAAACAGAGAATCTTCCCTACAGAAACATAAAGGTAAATAGGAATAAAGGCATTATGGTAGTAACAAAAGCACATTGTATTTTTGTGATGGATTAAATTCATGTGGTAAACAAGTGGAAGACAGAGTCAGATAAATCTTGTGGAAATTAAAATGCAAATTTTATTAAGTACATCTATATATTACAAACAGAATTGTTCAGAAATGCACTCTGTAACCCTGTAATTATATCAAAATCCTCTTTGGCTGAAATATTCAAAGGAGATGCACGATTCCACATTAGAAATGACATAAAAGAGATTACTGAGTTGAGTGGGAAGGGGTTTTGCATGATATCTAAAATTCTTTCCAGGCATAATTATTTTGAGGGATTTTCTTATTCGAATTCTTTTTACACTGTAAATGTATGATTTTACATTATTTGAATGCAATTCAATATATATATCATTGACGATCATTTTGTTATTAAGGACTCATTATCAGGTATTACTACAGCATCAAGAATTTGAGCACACAATAATGCTTACTAGAAAGTTAATTAAAAACCTTTTGCTTTCTTTTTCATATCTAGTTTTTATTCTTATTTTAACTTTTTAATTTTAGATTCGGGGGTATACATGCATGTTTGTTACTTGGGCATACTGCATACTGGTGGAGACTGGGGCTTCTGGTGTTCCAGTTGACCAAAGAGTAAAACATTGTATCCAATATGTAGTTTTAGAAGTCTTACCCCTCAGGCAACCTCCTCACTTTTGGTGTCCCCGCTGTCTATTATTTCCATCTTTATGCCCATAAAAACCCATTGTTTAGCTCCCACATGTAAGCGAGAGTGTGTGGTGCTTTGTTTCTCATTTCTGAGTTAGTTCACTTAAGATAGTGGTCTCTAGCTCCATCTATATTGCTGCAAAAAACATTAATTTGTTTTATTTTTCCTGTGTACTATTCCATGGTATATATATATATGTGTGTGTGTGTATATTACATATATATACATATATATTACATATATATATTATATATATATTTCATTATCCAGTTAATTGTTGATGAGCATTTAGGTTGATTCTACAACTTTGCTATTGTAAATAGTGTGCAATGAAAATGAGATTGCAGGTGTCTTTTTAATTTTTTAAATTTTATTTTAAAGATGTGGGTACAATTCAGGGTTAGGTATATAAATGTTTATTATGTAGGTACCCTTGTTGGTGAGGTGCGCCCCACCCAGTAGATTCCTACTACAGCTAATACTTTTCTTATAATATTATGATAGTTGTTCAATGATACTCAGTTCTTTGTTTCTGTGATAGATCACTCAGTATTTAGACTCTAAATCCATCCAGGTTGCTGTGAAGTTCATAATTTTTTACTTGTTTTTGGCTGTGTAATGTTCCATCATGGATATGTACCACATTTTTTAAAAAATCCAGTCCTTTTTTAACGGGCAGCACGGTTGGTTCCATGTTTTTGCTATTGTGAACAGTCCTGCAATAAACATACATGTGCAGGTATCTTTTTCATGGAGTGATTTGAGTTCCTCCAGGTATTTTCAGTAGGGAGATTGAGGGGCCATATGAAAAGTCAACTTTTAGATCTTTTAGAAATCGCCAAACTATTTTCCACAGAGGTTGTGTTAGTTTACACTCCCGCTAAAAGTGTAGAATTGTTTCCTTTTTCCTGCATTCTCTCCAGCATCTGTTGTTTTTTGAGTTATTTATGATGGCCATCCTGACTGGAGTTAGGTGGTATCTCAGTGTGGTTTACTTTGCATTTCTTTCATGACTAGTGAGGCTGGGCATTTTTTCATGTATCTGTTGGCTGCTCATATGTCTTCTTTTGAGAATTGTCTATTCATATCCGTTGCCCACTTTGTAATGGGGCTGTTCGTTTGTTTTTTAATTTTCAGCACATTTGAGTTCCTTGTAGATCCTAGATGTTAGGCCTCTGTCAGATATACAGTTGGCAAATATTTTTTCCCAGCTTGTGGACTGTTTTCCTGCTCTTTCGGTGTTTTTCTTTTTGGATTTGCAGAAGCTTATCAGTTTGATGAGGTCCCACTTGTCTATCTTATCTTTTATGGCATGAGCACTTGAGGTTTTGATATGGAATTAGTTGTGAGTTCCCACTTCCAAAAGGGTATCTCCTGCATTGTCTAAGGTTCTTATAGTTTGAAGTTTTACATTTAGGTCTTTGATCCATTTAAAGTTGACTTTTGTGTATGATGATAGGTAGGGGTCTTGTTTAATCTTCTGTCTGTGTTCAACCAGTTTTCCCAGCACCATTTACTGAATAAGTTCTGCTCTCACCAGTGGTTGGTAATGGAGGTTTTGCTGAAGATAAGTTGGTTGAGAAATTGACGTTTTGCTTCCAAAATTTCTCTCCTGTTTCATTTGTCTATATGCCTGTTCTTGTACCAATACCTGGCTGTTTTGATTCTTGTAGCTTTATAATAAAGTTTAAAGTCTGGGAGTATGATACCTCCTTTTTATTATTATTATTATTATTGTTATTATTTTGGTGAAGATTGTTTTGGCTATTCGTGGTCATTATGTTTCCATATGAATTCCTGTACTGTCTTTTCCAGGTCTGAGAAAAATGCTGCTGGTAATTTAATGGTTATTGCATTAAATCTGAAGATTACCTTGGATAGAATGGGCATCTTAACAATGTTGATTCTTCCAAACCATGAACATGGAATATTTTTCCATTTGTTTGTATCATCTTTGATTTCTTTGAGCAGTGTTTTTTAGTTTTCGTTTTAAAGTCTTTCATCTCTCTGGTTAAGAAGATACCAAGGTGTGTGTGTGTGTATGTGTGTGTGTGTGTGTGTGTGTGTGTGTGTGTGTGTGTCTATTGTGAATGGGAGTGTACTTTTTATTTGTGTTTCTGTTTGTTTACTTTTGGTGTTTAAAAATGCAACTGTTTTTTTCAATTTATTTTATAGCCTGAGATTTTGCCCCAGTCCTTTATCAGTGCAAGGAGGTTTTTGACATTCTCTTGGGTTTTTGAGGTATAGAATCATGTTTTCTGCAAAGAGGGATAACTTGACTTCCTCTTCTCATATTTGGATATCCCTGTTATCCTTCTCTTGTCTGATTGCTCTAGCTAGGACTTCTAAAACTATGCTAAAAAGAAAATATGAGAGTGGGCATCTTTGTCTTGTTCCGGTTTTCAGGGGAAATGTTTCCAATTTCTGTCGGTTAAGTAGTATGCTTGCTGTGGTTTCTCATAGCTGGTTCTAACTATTTGGAGTATGATCCATCTATGCCTAGTTCAAGGGTTTTTATCAAGAAAGGGTGCTGGATTTTACCGAAAACTTTTTCGCGTCTAATAATATAATCACATGGTTTTTGTTTTTACATCTGTTGATGTATTTAATTACGTTTATGGTCTTCCTTTAGGTTTTCAAGTTTGTTTCCATACAAATGTACATCAGTCTCTGATAATCTTGTAGTTCTTCAGGGTCAGTTGTGACTTGATCTTTTACATTTCTGATCGTGTTTATTTGGGCTTTTTCTCTTTTTCTTGATCAGTCTAGCTAGGGGTCCATCAACCTTGTTTATCCTTTCAAAGAGCCAGCTTTTTTTTTTTTTTTTTGAATTGGAGTCTGTCACCCAGACTGGAGTGCAGTGACCGCTCCCGGCCACCGCACCCTCGACCTGCTGGACTCCGGCGATCCTTCCACCTCAGCCTTCCAAGTATTTGGAACTACAGGCGTGTGCTACCACGCCTGGCTAATTTTTGGATTTGTTGTAGAGATGAGGTCTTGCCAAGTTGCCCAGGCAGGTCTCGAACCTGCGGGCTCAGGCAATCCGTTCACCTCAGCCTCCCAAAGCGCAGGATTACAGGCTGAGCCACCGAGTCCAGCTAGAGCCAGCTTTTTGTTTTGTTGATTTTTTGTATTATATTTTTGTCTTCTATGTCTTGAATTTTTGCTTTATTTTGGTGATCTGGATTCTTTTGCTGAAGTTAGGGTTTTGGTTGTCTGGCTTTTCAAGCTTCCTTAGGTGATTTGTTAGGCTGTTAGCTTGTGATCTTTCCAATGCTCTTCATGTGTGTTTGTAGAGATATGAATTCCCCTCTTTGTATTGCTTTCATGGTATCCCAGAGGCTTTTTAAAGATGTTTCTCCATTTTCATTCGTTTCCAGGTATCTTTTATTCTCTGTTTTGATTTCCATATTGATCCAGAGGTTGTTTAGCATCATGCTATTCAGTGTCCATGTCTTTGTGGGTTTTGGGAGAACTTTGTTGGCGTTGATAATTATTTTTATTCCACTGTGGTCTGAGAAGGTGCATGGCAGTGTTTCAATTTTATGAAATTTATTTATGCTTGATTTATGGCCGAGGCTGATCTTAGAGTATGTTCCATGTGGTGATAAGTAGAATGTATATTCTGTGGTTGTTGGGTGGAGAGTTTTGTAGGTATCAATTAAGTCCATTTGATTAAGTGTTACATTGAGGTTCCAGATCTCCTGGTTGATTTTTTGTCTTAAAGATCTGTCTAGGATTGTGAGTGGGGAATTTAAGTTCCCAGCTGTAATAGTGTTAGAGTCAATATCATTTTTAAGTTTACCTAGAAGCTGCTTTATGAAAGTTGGTGCCCTTATGTTGAGTGCATATATGTTTAGGGGGGATGTTTCCTGTTGATGGACTGAACCTTTTATCATTATGTAGTGACCTTCCATATCTGTTTAAATTTTGATAGCTTAAAGGGCATTTTGTCTGATATTAAGACCGCAATTCCTGCTTTCTTTCGTGTTCCATTCACCTGAAATTTTGTCTCCCATTCTCTTACTTTGCATCTGTGAGTGTTCTTTCTGGTGAAATGACTCTCTTGGAGAAAATATATTGCTGCTTTGTGGCATTTTATCCATTTTGGCATTCTATGTATTTTCAGTGGTGCATTTAGTTTACTCAAATTCAGGCTAATTACTGAGATATGAGAGTTTATCCCTGTCATGAGCTTCTTATAGAGTTTGTTGTTGTTTACTGCTGTTTATCTATTTGTTTGTTGTCTTTCTTTTGGTTTTGGGGTTGATTCATGTGTGTTTTCAATCTTTTTCCTATATTCTTGGGAAGGGCATTTTTTTTCTTTCTTCTGCGTTTTATACTTTCTCTCTTTTTTTTAGATTAGAAAACATAGTTTATTTATAAAGTAAATTAGAAAAAGAAAGAGAGAAAAAGAGGAGATTCATTTCCCCAAGGGAATGGAGGGAGCCAAAGCTTAAGAAAACATGGCCTGTGTTTAATACTTTCTTAAGCGTTTCTGGTAGAGCTGGTCTGGAGGCAGAGTAAACTCTTAGGGGTTGAATGTCTGGGAGGGATTTTAATTCTCCGTCACTTAGCTTAGCTGGGTGGGTAATTTTCTTGGTTGGAATTGTTTATCTGTTAGAACTTTTAAGACTGTGCTCCAAGCTCTCTTAGCTTGAAGTGTTTCTGTAGATGTCTGCTGCTACTCTAATTGGTAGGTAGTCTGACCTATCTCACTTGCTGCCATTAGGATTTTTTCTTTTATACCTACTTTGTGTAGGTGAATTACTATGTTTCTAGGAGTTGGTCTTCTCGTTTGTTTTCTTGCAGGGGTTCTCTGAATCTCTTGTGATTGAATGGTCATGTCTCTGATGAGATGAGGGATGTTTTCTTGGATAATTTTATGAAATGTTTGTTCTAGTGTTGTCTCTGTCTCTCTATCTGTCTCAGGGATTCCAATTAGACTTAAGTTCAGCCTCTTGAAATAATCACACATCTCCTGGAGGTTCTGTTCTGTCTTTTTAAGTTTCTTTTCTATGTTTTTAACAGTTTAGGTTGGTTCCATGTTTTGGTTCTCAAACTCTGAGATTTTTTTCTTCTGGTTAATTCTTTCCATGTATATCAGTTTGTTATTTATTTTGTTCACTGTATTCTTTATTGCTGTTATCCCAGTTATCATCTCCTTCATTTTTTTTTCTTTTCTCTCCTCAGTTCTATTTATTCTGTCTATCAATATATTGCTTTGTGGTTTGAGATCCATCATTCCAGGGGCTCTTCATTGTTTGTGTTCTAAAGTCTGTACTCTCAGTGGTTGACCTCACAGGTGTCTGTGTGAGACCAGTATTCTTTCGTTAGTTTTTCTTTATTTGTGTAGATTTCCCTCCCCCCCCACCACCAGTTTTAAAAAATATTCTTTAATTCTGTTGTTCAGGGATTGGGGTAGCTTTTGCTACTGCTTGCTCAATCTCCTATTCCTCATGTAGATGCTCTGACTTTGATCAATTCTGAAGCTGGACTAGGGGTGAGGGGGCTGCACTTTTTGCAGTTTTGAGATTTAATTGAAGGGAAAGCTGTGATTCAGAAACTGTCTGCAGATCCCAATATCCACTGACAGGTGTGTGGGCTTCCTGGAACCCACTTCCCACCGTCTTACAATCTATCCATGCAGCTGTGGTATATGTTTGCCCCCCATAAAAGCAAAAAGAGGTAAGAAAAAGGAAGAGATGGAAGGAGGAAGACAAGAGAAAGGTGGAGAAAGAGGTGAAGAAAAGGGAAAACAGACAGGTGTACTAACTGACAAATGAACAGAGACACAAAATCAGAATTATATTAGAAAAAAAATACAGCCAATCATACAAACACACAAACTGAAAAAACATCCCTATTGATGTACTCTCCCTCAAAAATACCCATTCACAAACAGGAAATCTTTTTAAAAAGCATTAAAATAACAGAAACAAGCCGGGCTCGGTGGCTCAGCCTGTAATCCCATGCCTTTGGGAGGCTGAGGTGAGTGGATTGCCCGAGCCCGTGGGTTCGAGACCCGCCTGGGCGGGCGAGACCTCATCTCTACAATAAAATCAAAAACTTAACCGGGTGTGGTAGCACGCGCCTGTAATTCTGGCTACTCAGAAGACTGAGGCGGAAGGATCACTGGAGCCCAGCAGGTCGAGGTTGCGGTGGTCGGGAGTGGCCACTGCACTCCAGTCTGGGCGACAGAGTGAGACTCCAACTCAAAATAAATAAATAAATAAATAAATAAATAAATAACAGGAACAAAGCATGTACAAAAGCGTAATCAAAAACAAAAGAAGAAAAAAAACTAAAACAAAAAAGCAAGTAAAAACAAACAAACAAAAAACAAAAAAACAAAACTCGCTCTGATGCTGTTCCTATAACTTCAACTTCCTTTCAGCTCTGGTCTCCAGTCCTTCCCTTCTGCTCTCAGAGCAGGCTGACCGGATTGCTTTCAGCAAGGGTAAGATGCCCCACGGACTACTGTGGAAGGAGAGTAGATCAGATCTGGACTTACCTGGCTTGCTGCTGCTACTGTCAAGTCTTCCACTCAGATCTGATGTGTCTGTATCTGTTCCAATGTGGGGAAGTGGCATCTGTCTTTCTGAGTTTGATGAGGAGATAGCCTCTAGGTCTCAGGTTGGAGGCTGGGCAGAGCTAGGTGGGGCAACGCAGGTCTCTGTCTTGCCCCAAGACACAAGAATGGTGCTGGTCAGTATTTCCTCACTGGTGGCAGGGGTCCTTTACAGCTTTCCATGACCTGCTCTCTCCACAATCCTGGATCTCTGTGCTGCTTTACTGTCACAGGTGATGGTCTGGGCCTAGTGCCAGGTGGTGAGGATCAGTTGTTTTTCATTGTTATCTGCAGCCTTTTCTAAGGATAGCCCTGAGAACAGCAGACAATCCTGTGCACCAGGGGCTCCAATCTCAGGGTGGTGTGAGGTTGCAGTCACATGCAGAGGAGAGCCCTAAGTGGGTGAACCTGAGTCTCCCCTCAGATAGACTTTCACCCACTGGCACACACCCACTCATGCAGAGTCTTTATGGACACTTACTTTTGCAGAGACTCTCACAGTCCAACCTGTTCCATTGCTATCTTGTGAAAAATCCCCTGCAGGTGTCTTTTTTATATAATGAGTTATTCTCCTTTGGGTAGATGCCAAGTAGTGGGATTGTTGGGTCAAATGGTAGTCCTATTTTTAGTTCTTTGAGAAATCTTTGTATTGTTGAAGAAAAGATAACTAGAGAAAAGCTAGGCAAACAGATAAGACAGGTCCCCCGGTCACAAAGTAGCAAAACATTCTGCAGGCCTCTAGGACTGATATGTATATATAAATATGTAAACAAGCTCCCTATAAGCCTCTCAAGCTAGAGCTTAAGAACTCACTACTGAGATGGAAAACCAACCAATCAGCTCAGTGCCAAGAGCCGACCAATCAACTCTCCATTAGGCTTCTACCTCCTGCCATTTAGTCCTTAGTACTGACCAATCAGCACAGCAAGTGCCAACCAATCAGCTCACAGCTAGTGCTAGCCAACTGGCTCATTCTTAGGGCTATATAAGCACCAGGTTTCAGCTCCAAATCAGCAGTCCCCTTGCATCCCCCCCCAGCTCTAGGAGTTTTTCTGTCCTCTCAATAAATCCTGCTCTCTTAGTTTCTGGCTGTCTTGTGTTCTTCATATCTCCTGGGTGCAAGACAAGAACCCAGACCCAAAGAACTACAGAAGATCATTAGAGCCAAAGAGCTATGCACCCCAGAGGCAGCTTGCTAGCTGACAGAGCCAGCTGAACCAGTAGAGCTGCTGACAGAAGGTGAGACACTGGAGCTGAAGACACTCCTGGGGGCTAGTTTGCCAGCCCACTGTCTCAGGGCTTGTCTTTCCAGTTCATTAGAACACTCCTGGGGCTAGGCTTTCCAGTCCATCAAGCTGACACTCTTTGTGGACTTGGCTTGCCAACCCATTAAACTGACACTCTCAGAGCCCAGGCTGGCCAGATAAAAACCTGCATCAGTTTTGGCACCCAACATGGGACTTGATAGAAGGGTGAGTTAAAGTGATTCTATCTCTTTACCTTCATTTTCAGGGATTCTCGTCCTCAAATTTTTTACTTCCTCTAGAAAATAAATTACCAAGACTCTGCCAGCCAGTTAAAAGTGAATAACACAGCTGCCAGTCTACAATACTCAGAGGTCAGGCTTGCTGGATAGGATTTGATTAATCCCTCATCACCCTCAGGTGTTGGGAATCTTGGTCTGTTCCAATCCAGTTCCCTTTCATGGATGTCTAGCTGTCATGTAGAATTGGAAGATGTTTGGGAGTAATTTAGGGCATCTAGCCAAGGCTACAACTTGGCATTACCTGAAGGCTCCCAGATTGACACCAATTCCTGGTGGGTTGATAGGGTGTCAGCAGAAGGCTTCTAGTCTTTCCTATCATGCTTTTACCAAACACAGTTTCTTCTCTTTGGGTTCACTGTAGTTACTGTCCCCACTTGGTGCTTGATGTCATAGGTGTATTTATAGCTTAGGGACTTGGTACTACTAGACAGTATTGGTTGCTGGCTTGATTCTTTTTGAAAAATAGCTCATAACAGGGTGCATTTTTTGTTCTAAGAGTCAACAGGTAGGAAGCTTTGATTTCATTTTTCCATCATGTTAGACAGCAGTACGGCCAGCAAGTATGCGAAACTGTTTTACGTGAGGAATTAGCTTTTGGAAGGCAACTTATTAAGTTAGGTCCCCATTCTTTCTTTCTTTTAAGGAAAATCTGGCTCCATGGTTGCACACTAGACAAGAAGAGTTTGGCTGGTACATTTGGGGACTCTATGGGCTGGGAAATGTCAAATGAATGCAGACTTTTTAAGGGCACTTTGTCAGCTCTGGGCCTAAGAACTTAGATACCTCATACCTCATACTCTGGCAAGCTCTGTGTAGAAGTGCCTTACAGACTGTGGGTTTAGGCTTTTTATAGTCTGTCAGGTACTGTCTCAATGACCCTGTACTGGCACTTTTACATCCCCGTATTTGATGGCCTTGTTAGGAAAGAAACCTGAATGTTGTAACCTGACTCAAACTGTGGATCTCCTGGCCAGAGGCTAAAAGAAGTCCCCAGGAAAACTCCCCCCCCCCTTTATCTGAATCCTGTTCCAATCCCATTTGTTCCAAGGCCTTTTTGAAGACCTAGTCTGGTAAGGGGAAATGCTATGTTTGAGGAATCTAGAGGCACAGTTGACAGTGCATAGGGCAGGTAGTAATGCATAGGTAAGCATGACTATTCCTACCCGCAGGGTCCTTTCCACTATACTTGGGTGGAGGTCACACTCACATCCAAGGGAACACCATAAGCAGAGGACAGAAAATCAAGAGGATGCTCTCCTTTCTTTGACCCTTATTCATGTGCTTTGGTAGGAGGAGAGAAAGCTTAGGGATGCCTTTCTTTCACCTCTTTCCCTCTCTTATAGATAACAGGCCATCTGGCTATCTGCTGTGTGCACTCATCAAGAGTGCATGCTGAGGAACAAGTTTCTTTTGGTCCTCATACTTTAAACAGCATCTTAAATTCTTTTGCCAAATTATAAGTTGAAGAATGAAGAAGCCTCCAGAGGGAAGTATTAATTACAATACAGTCTTACAGCTAGACAATTTCTGTAGATGCCAGGATAAATAGTCTGAGGTCACATATATACAGGCTTTCTTCACATTATGGGAAAGTATGGATCTTTGTGTCAATGATACAGAATTGATTCAGCCCTCCTTGAGTGGTTATCCCAAGGGATGGTCCCAAGGGACTGAGGATGCCAACTCCAAAGATGCCACTGGGGAAGGCTTTGGTATCAACTCACAAGCCCACAACAGATCCGTCCTGCCTCCCTTATTCAGATCCTCCTCATAAGTCAAGCCATTCCCACTCTAAAAACCCTCATTCTAGACAAACTCCTCCTTTATTCATGCCCCTACAAGAGGTGCTTGATGAATATTTCCCTAATAAAGTACAGGCACCCTTTTCTCTGTGAGACTTGAAACAAATTAAGGAAGATCTTGGCAGATTCTCAAATGACCCTGATAAGTATATAGATATGAGTATTTGCACCCTCCTGGTAGGATGTTATGTTGCTCTTAGGTCAGACCTTAATGATCACTGAGAAACAAGCAGTGCTGAAAACAGCAGAGAAGTTTGAAGATTAGTTTTGCATTTCATATAGTGCTAGAGAAGGGGAGGATACCTATCCAACTGGCATGTCTGTAGTACCATTGGAAGACCCTAAATTGGACCCCAATAGTAACTTGGGAGGATGGAGAAGAAAACATTTCTGGTGTGCATACTGGAAGACTTGAGGAAAACTAAAACTAAACCTCTCAATTATTCCGAGTTAGCCATGATAGACTGGGGGTCGATGGGAAATTCTCAGCTTGTCTGGAAATTCTAAGAAAGCCTACTTCCTTAGACCCTGAATCAGTTGAAAGATAATTAATCTTAAAAGACAAGTTCATTACTCAGGCAGCTCCAGATATCAGGAAGAAGCTGCAACAGTAGGTCATAGGACTTGACAGTACTTTAGAGAATCTCCTGAAAGTGGCCGCCTCAGTCTTTTATAACAGGGATCAGTAGGAGTCTCAGGAAAAAGAGAGGAGACTCAAGACAAAGGCAATAGTTCTAGTAGCTGCCTTATAGGCACAATACATCCCAGAATTCCTGAGGTATATCTGCTAATTGTTATGGATGTGGCAAGCTAAGACATTAAAGAAGTAATAGGGTGCCAACATGGAGAGTTACAGAACCAGAGAGACAAAAGAGGCATCTCAATCGGCAGTCACCATTAGTGATGAAACTCCAATAGCCCATCAGAGACCTGGTAAGAATGAACCTGTTAAGGGGATGGTGTCTACTGCCATAGAGTTTGAACTAGTTTACCTAGGAATACATTTAACCAAAGATGTGAAAGATTTCCACAACGAGAGCTACAAAACACTGATAAAAAAAATCGTAGATGACACACACAAATGGAAGAACATGCCATATTCATGGATTAGAAGAATCAGTATCTTTCAAGTTACCACACTGCCCAAAGCAATCTACAAATTCAACACAATCCCTATCAAACTACCATCATTTTTTACAGAACTAAAAAAAGTCTTAAAGTTCATATGGAATCAAAAAAGAACCCAAATAACCAAAATAATTTGAAGTAGAAAGAACAAATGTGAAGGTATCACATTGCCTGACTTTAAATTATACTTCAAGGTTATGATACTGATACAAAAATAGACAGATAGGTCTGTGGAACAGAATAGAGAACCAAGAAATAAATCCACATGCTTACAACCAACTGATCTTCAATGAAGCTGACAAAAATAAACAAGTGGAAAAGGATATTGTGTTTAATAATGGCACTGAAAAAATTGGCTAGCCATATGAGAAAAATAAAACTGGATCCCTACCTCTAATTATAAGCAAAAATAAACTCAAGAGGGATTAAAAACTTAAATGTAAGATTTGATACTATCAAAACCCTAGAAAACAAAACAAAATAAAATAAGGAAAACCTCTTCTGGACATTGATCTAGGCAAGGAATTTATAATTAATATCTCAATAGCAAATGTGACAAAAAAATTGACAAAATGGAAATTCATTTTTTAAAAAAGCTTCTACACAGCAAAAAATAATCAACAGAATGAATGGAAAACTTATAGAATGGGAGAAGATAGTTGCAAATTTTGCCCCACACAAAGGACTAATATCTAGACTCTACAAGGAACACAAATGACTCAGCAAGAAAAAAAAGAAAAACTCTGTTAAAAAGTGGACAAAGGACATGAACAGACACTTCTCAAAAGAAGAAAAACAGGCAACCAATAAATATGTGAAAAAATGCTCAACATCACTAGCCATTAGAGAAATGCAAATTAAAATCTCAGTGAGATATCATCTTACACCAGTCAGGATGACTATCTTTTGTTTCTTTAAGCACTTCAATCCTGATTCTATCTATCAGACTGTTTTTCCTCCTCCAAACAAATATCTTATTATATTTATATCAATCCCTTTTAGCCACATGAACATGAGAAGAGTAAGAAAGCATAATTTACTTTTAACCAAAGAGTAGTATGACAGGAAAGAGAACTTTTGTAATTCTTCCCATGGTAAACATTCTAAATGTCTTCTGACTGTTTTGCTTGAAATCGTGTTCAAGCTAAAAAAAAAAAAAAAAAACTAGGCACCTGATATATTACTCTAAATTCAACCATGAATCTTTAAAGTACATCAATTTCTATTTGGTTTAGGAGGCCAGAACTCTCATTAAAATGGTTCATCTGTAAATATAACTTCTACAACTACACTTCCTCAGGTTTTTCTTATTGAAAAATGATTTGTAATTTTTCTTACATAAAACTCTATCCACATATTGTTGATCAGTCTCAAAATGATCCCTAATCTAATATTTCTTCTTTCAAATGTTAATTTTTTAAAAGGTTATGTAAAATGAGTCTAGTAGTAGATCTAATGGAACATAATGAGTATTTAAAAGTTAAACTACTTACATAATAGTAATAGTTTGTTTATGTGAATAGGAAAAGAATGTGGCTAACTGCCTACACACAGCTGGAAATGCAAACAAGAAGACTCAATTAAACAGCAAGTGTTCTATCTTAGAACTAATAGAACAGATTAAGTATATGTCATGCAGAGGTTTTCAAGGCAAAGCGCTGACAGCAGTTGGTATAATACAGGCATCACAAAGATCATACACAACAACAAATACTAAGTATGCTAAGAAATTGAAAATCTTTTACTCTAACATCATTATGCAAGGCCATCATCTTGTCATGGGTGGACTGAGCTACATATTGACATGTAGGAAAACTAGATCATCAAGCAGTGGGACGCTGAAAAAAATATTAACAAGAAGGAAAGCATTCAGAGGACAATAATCTAACATACTGTATCACAGATAAAATTCCTTTATGAACTACTGGGAGAAAAAAATTCCCATAGTTAGTTATGTAAAAACAATGTTCCATTTGTAAATGAAAAACACATTAGTATGTCTTTTGTTGTTTTGATATGCTCTAATCAGATTCTTCAGCAAGCTACAAAAAAATTTGCAAACACCTAAAAATAATGCTCTCTTTCATAAAGCAATTATGTAATTAAGTAAATTTGAAAATGTAAATCGATTATTTAAAAAAATATAAGAAATTTCTTTCCATTTTCAGGTTAGCATATTTACATAAAACAAATACAAGATAAATTATGCCTTTAAAAATTACTAACTTTAATTTTTTCTGAATATGTCAACAAGTTCTGAAATAATACCAAAAGTTCACATTATTGTGAAGACACTGGTATGTTTTCTCATTTAGGAAATACTTTTTACTAAAATTGTTAGCTTTTCTTTCCCTTTTATAATAAATATTTTATTTTTGTATAGATGAGGTCTCTCTATGTTACCCAGGCTGTTCTTCAACTTCTGGGATCAAGCAGTCCTTTCACCCAGGCCTTCCAAATTGCTGAGATTACAAGCAGGAGTCACCATGCACAGCTGTAAAATTGTTATTTTAGAGTAGGCAGAGGGGTCTGCTGGTTTCTAGTGCTACCAGTGAACTTCATTCTAGTTTTTTCCTCTATCATCCATATTTTGTTCTGTTTTGGGATTTTATTCTCACACTGGTTGCCTTATGGTTGAGGTCTGTCATGGTTGAATTACGTTTTTTTGGAAAAGATATGTTGGAGTCATAACTCTCTGTTTTAGTCTTTTGGGGCTTGCGATAACAAAATACCACAAAGTAGATAGCTTATAAGCAGCATAACATACTTTTCACAGTTTTGGAGCTGGGAAGTGCAAGAGCAAGGCACTAGCAGATTTGGTGTCTGGTGAGGACTTACTTTCTGGTTTATAGATAGAGACTTCTAGCTGTGTCTTTACATGGTAGGAAGAACAAATGAGCTCTTTTGGGCTTATTTTGTAAGAACTCTCATCCCATGACTCTCACATGAGGTATGAAATCCAATTACTTACCCAAAGATCCCCACCTACTAATACCATCACATTGAAGATTAAGATTTTAGTACATAAATTTGGAAAGGAATACAAATGTTCAGATCACAGCACCCTCTATACCTCAGATTGTGACCTTTTACAAAGTAAGAACTAATCCAATATTATTGATGTCCTTATTAAAAGGGTCATTCTGGATACAGAGGTAGAGCACATAGAAGGAAGACAATGGGAAGAGACAGAAAGAGAAAATGACCACCTACAATCCAACAAAAAATGCCTGCACCATATTCTTTCCTCAGAGTCCTTACAAGGAAACAACTCAGAAGACACCTTAATACTGAACTTCTAAGCCCCCAGAGCTGTGAGAAAAATTTATATTGTTCAAGCTACTCTGTTGTGATAGCCCGAGAAAATTAACACAGTTGGCAAACATTTTTTCCCATTCTGTGGGCTGTCTCCCCACTCTCTTGGTGGTTTATTTGGCTTTACAGAAGCTTTTCAGTTTAATGAGGTCCCATTTGTCTACCTTATCTCTTATGGCACAAACATCTGGGGTTTTGATCAGGAATTGGTTGTCTATTCCGAGTCCCATAAGGGTATCTGCCGGAGACCAGCTCCAGCCAGGTTCAGGGTACCCCAAAGGTGGAAACGGCCTCGGCGATTGGGGGGAAGAAGAGAGAAAGAGAGAGAGAGAAAAGAAAGAGACTGGACTCCGGTCTAGTGCTAAAGCGATGTGTGTTATTGGGAATTACAACAGGTCTTTTATACACAAAGTCAGATGTGGGAGGGGCATCCCCCACCCACCAGAAACCTTAATCCATGAAAACTTAATCAATGATTGCCTTTAAACCCTTTTCATATGATAATGTTAAAATACCATAACAAAGGATAACTAATCTGTGACTTACATATTCTATAAACCTTTTTCATCCTAAGCTGATTGATTTATGCCAAGTTAAACAATTCTATAGAAGCTTAAGTATTTACTTTACAAACGAAGGTGGCCCATCACAGAATGTTTGGAATGTGGCCCAGTCCAAAGTTCACAATGGGCTACCTGCAAGTAACCCAGCCGCATTCTTTCAACAAAATGACTGTCTTCTAAAACTATATTCTACAATTTACACCTTCAATAAATCCTAAGATCATGACCCAGAAGCCTGTGACCAATACTAAGGCTCTTAGATGTGACACGAGTTTGAGTTATAAGTTGTGTGAGAGCCAAAACTGCAGTTTGAGGAAGAATGGGAGCAATGAGCTTCTAAAGTTAGCTTATGTTCATCCTGGTCTCAAAGTTTTTATGTTTTGAGCTCACAGGAGCTTAATCTGGTTAGTGCTGAGTAGAAAGGGAGAGGAAATGGGGTCAATAGCTCCTGAATGCATCCTAGTGATCTCGGGGTCAACGGCCCTTCCTGATCCCTAATGCTCAGTGGGCCTCCATGGCTGGCTCCCAACATATTTAGTTTATAATACAGCATTGATAATCTAGAAACATCCAATATCAAGAATACCAAGTATTTTTTATTATAAATATATTCTTGACTTTAACAAAGTAAATTCTAAAATGACAATAGCAATTGGGTTTGGCACTGCAAATTTTTGTAATTGCTTGATTTTTTCTATAATACAACCATCTAATGTCATTTCAAAACTTATTTCTGAAATAGTCAGTCCAATGCGGAATTACTCTTGCTTGAAGAAGACAACTGTTACCCAAACACTTAAAACAGCTATTTACCAAAGAAAATATTCCTTGTTCTCTGGTTTCTTCATTCATATTATAGTTTGTAGCTGAAAAGCAGCTGCCATACCAGTTATTACAGATGCTGACCTCTCTTCCCCCAACACACAGACTGCTCCCTTTATTGCTATGTGTAGTAGTCATTTAGCTTGCCATAGCCCAAATGAATGCAAGTAGGTGTGGTTTATGTCACTTTGGGACAAAAACTTTCAGGGAGTAAATGTGCTCCATCTTAATCTGGCCTCTTCTGTTGGCTGATTGTTGATGACAATGAGGCCCTATGGGATAGTGGAATTGCAGAATAAAAGAAGCCTGGGTACATGAATGGTAGCATGGATGAATGCAACCCCCTCAGTCTGAACTCCTTGCCCAAGACTGAAATATGAATGGGTTCTAAACTTCCATTAACTTGAGTCTCTGTCTCTTTAGATCTATTTGTCAAACAGTTGGCCCACACTAACCAATGAGAGCTTTGTCACATTCTTATAGAAAACTTTAAATGATCAATTTAGTGTTTTCCAGATTGCAATTTCTAAAGCAACAGAGTTTGTGTGTAACTTGTCCACTGCTGAGAACCCAATGCCTGCCACTTTGCAAATGCTTAATAAGTGTTTGACGAATGAAGGAAGCAAACATTTTAGAATATAGTAAAAATTATGTTTAGTTTGTCTGACCCATGAGCAAACATGTGACTCTTATGTTCTTAGTAAATATCTAGATTTTGAATTTCATCCCAACTAAAATATTTCTCCCATGACTCCCTGACAGAACATGCCTAGCTACTTTAATGCTGCATAGCAAAACTCTGACAGCTTTTAGACCAAGAGTCAATATTAGTTAGTGAACCAACTGAAATTGCAACTATTTTATTTCATCACAGTGACAACTTATAATTCTTCTGCTACTAGTTCCCTTGGGATTAGTGTGGCTGAACTGTAGAATTCACAGCTACTTTCAGAGTTGTAAATATAAATCTTTTTGAGTTATCCATTATTAATTCCTACTCAACATATTCTAATAAACTCATAATAAATCCCCCCAAATACTGTATATCTTACATTTTTCATTAGGATCCAATTGGAAAGCAGTTGCACCTTTCTTTTCTCTTAACAAGTCATCTTTCTTTACATTGAATGATGTATTTTAGTTTGATATGTCCGTTATTCAGTTCCATTCAAATTATATCCTTCATTCTGTAACATAATATATTGGGAAGTGATAAAACTGAAACTGCAAAACAGGAAAGACTACACATACAAATCACAGTGTGATCTCTGAAGATTTTAGCATGAGAATATGAGTAATGTTTGCTTAATTCCTGAGTAGTAGCCTAACAGCATATAAGTGAAGAATATGTATGCTTGTTAAACTTGTGTGTGTGTGGTGTATGTGTGTGTGTGTGCATGCGCTCGCGTATGTATGTGTGTGTGTGTGCGCGCGTGTGTATGTGTGTGTTGTGTGTGCTTTTGTTCTGTCGTTGTTTTTATTTTTTTTAATTTTTATTTATTTATTTTTTTTGAGTTGGAGTCTCACCCTGTCGCCCAGGCTGGAGTGCAGTGACTGCTCCCGGCCACTGCAGCCTCGACCTGCTGGGCTCCAACGATCCTTTTGCCTCAGTCTTCCGAGAAGCCGGAATTACAGGCACGCACTACCATGCCCGGCTGATTTTTTAGATTTTATTGTAGAGATGAGGTCTCGCCAAGTTGCCCAGGCAGGTCTCGAACCTACGAGCTCGGGCAATCCATTCACCTCAGCCTCCCAAAGCGTGGAATTACAGGCTGAGCCACCGAGCCCGGCCTGTCATTGTTTTTTAAAGAATCTAGTGTGATTGGAGATCCACAGAATCTCAGAGTTAGAAGAAACATTTCAATCCAAATGATTAAATCTTTCACAGTTGAAGGTTCTTGAACAGATGTTGTAAAAAGTAAAAACAACAAAACATACTTGGCAGATAAAAAGTGCCATTTCTAGTCTTTCTTTGCTGATATTGTTAAATAAATATGAGTTTTGCCTTGGCCTTGTCCCCTATGATTATTGTCAGACTGACTCAAGTCTTTGCTTAATAATAGCAGTAGTAATAATAATAATAATAATAATAATAAAACCTGCCAGAATTATCATGAATGATTGAGAATAATGCAGTCGTTTTTCAATTGGAAACGTAGAAAATGAAGAAGCTTTAAAGCTTTGTTAAAAGTCTTAGAATTTGTATACTCAAGGATGAGTTTATTGGCAGAGGACCCAAAGAGATAGCAGTTAGTATTCCTGATAACCTGTATACTTCATCAGAGATCTGAGTGCCACGTTTGAGAAGAGTGGTAGAGAATATATTTACATAGCAGTTAAAACTTTACAAAGCCATTTTAAAGTACTTCAAGTTTTCTCAAAAATTTAGAAAATGTAGATTGTTATATTTGATGTGTTTTTTATATTTTAAGATGACATACATAAAATATTTAATTAATTATGCTTTCAACTAACAGCTTTGTTAAATCATTGATGTCGATCATTATACCATAAGCAGAGCAAAAGCAAAGTGTTTCTCAAATGTTAGTAATGGCACATTGAGCTGGGCTAGTTAAAGTTCTCACCTTGTTTGGTTGTGACAACAAATGTTGTGGTCAATTAAACTTATTTTGAAATTCTTTCAATGGAGACTATTTCATGTATTTCAATTTGTTTGCCTAAAAAATATAAATGGCAATATTCAGTCCAATTTACAATAGAAGTCAACTAAAAATGTCAAAATGTAATTACAGTGTCAAATCCTAAATAGAATGTTTATTATATTAACTCAGCATGATGTTAACATTTAAACAAGAGTTATAAAGCAGATAAAATGATTATAGGTTTTCCAAAATAAGTGAAAAGACAGAATTTCACCACCACTTCTCTTAATCAGTAGATTTAATGATAAGCAAATAATTGGGGAGGTGGGGTATGGGATTTTCAGTGAGGAAAAGCGTCTTAGACAAAAGCTTTAAAACAGGAGTGAATCATGACACTCGGATATGCGATAAGGAGATAATCCACATACAAAAAGATGAGCATCTAGACTAGAGTCACCACAGAGGGAATGAAAAGGAAATACAAAAATCTCAGATCCAGAAGAGGGCTTGAAGTGTGGCTGAATGTGGGGAAATGAAGAGAAAGGACTTATCAAAGATGATACAAAATTAATTTGTAAATGAAAGAATGAGAGTATCCCAAAGATTATAGAGACCGTAAGAAGATATTGGTTTAAACTGTAAGAAAACAAACCATAGTAAGTTGGATATGCTGTGTCTGGCTGATAATGGTCTTTGAGGAAATGTGAAAATGAGGGAGATTCACTCATCTCCTCAATTCAAAATAAAGACAGACATTTTCTTCAAAATTGAAAAAAGAAACCCGACTATTTTCAACATGCTATTCATAGAGTCTGAAAAACTTTTGCAACTTGAGAGGATATGTCATTCTCTTCATAACTGTACAGAAAGTATATACTACATATGATTAAAATCATGATTACCAATCAAGTAAAAGTAGACAAGACTTTAATAATGTATTTTCTTATAACATGAATCTAAAATTTAAATTTTACATAATTGTATTTCCAAATCTTGCTACTGAATCAAGGAGCAAAATTTAGACAGAAAAAAAATATAGAAATACTTCTTATCTAGGCCACTCCTTCCTTTAATAGGTATCTAATAAAAGAAACAACCAAACAAACAAAACCTGATTGGCTAAATCTGCTGAGTTTTAGTTGTGAGCTTCCTCCACTTTTCAAGTGCATTTAGAATGCTGGTTTTTTTGTTTGTTTGTTTTTTGTTTTTTTTTTTTTTTACTTCAACTCATCATTCAATTATGTAAAAAAATAGGAAAAAATTACTGGGTGCTATTATGCCTAATAGATGATGTTTAACACATTGACAAAAAGAAAATATGTACTTGTACAGAAATCCTGTGATTTAGGTCAATTATACACTTGGGAGGGGCAAATACTGCTGATTTTGAGTTTGTTGAAATGCTCAAGCTATTTTTCAAATGTTTTGGTCTGTTTTCTTTTTCTTTTTTTTACACTTTTTCTCATTATTTGAAAACCCAATGGGACTGGAATGGAACTGAGAAAATGTAATCCATATGTTTTGGAATCCTTTACAATTAAATCATTAAATTGCCATTCAAAATTTTTTGACCATTTAAAATAAGAGGTCCTTTACAAACATATGTATACGTATACAAGAAGGTAATAAAAAATTCATAGGATTATTTTTAGTTAAATATTTTATTGCAAAATATTTATTTTTAGTGTTGAATGCCATATCAATCAAATGTATGGTTTCAAAATTATTAAAAAAAATTTAGTATTAAGTGGGCAAAAACTTTTGTTCAGTGTTCACTTATCTACAACTGGTTCATTATTCAAACATGTAAATATTGTTGCAAACAAACCCAATTGGGAAAAAAGACTCTCAAATGCACTAAATCTATTACCATTGTATTGATGTCCTTGAGAGGAAAAAGTAGTCTTTTTTAGGTAAATAATATGAGTGTTTAGTGTTTGGTGGCTTTATACAAATGTCTGCTGGATAGATTCATTATTCTGCCACACTTGACATAGAAGTATAGTATTTTTATAATTGCATGAAAATATTTTAAAGAAAATTGATTTGTTTTCTTCACTGAGTGAGACAACGTATTTCTATATATTTCTATATGACTTGTCTTGGCATTGAACAAACTACCTAGAGGAAAAAAAATAAAATCTCATGCTGTTGGAAGAACTTCCTACCTTGTAATTTGAATTCATTACAACCATTTCTCTGTCGTAGGTGAGGTCAGTAAGCTCTATTCATTGAGTGAGTCACACAGAAATGAGGCTTTTTCTAGGAGCTCTCTTCCCTACCTAGCTACACCTCTGGGTATTGGAACTTTCCATTATTTTTTCTTAGAAGAGTTTTTCCTTTTCTTAGCTACAAGTAAAAAAATCTCAACAAATATTTCTGCCATCAGAGATTATTCATTCAAGCAAATCTAAATTTGGATGCCACAGTAAATTATAAAGGGTGAAACAGTGTAGGAGCATTTGCTATTCCTAAAGAAGCATACTACTACTGCAGTAGTAGAGAAACTTTGGCAGAATATTTAAGAAAATATAAATTAACAGAGCATTGCTAAAGAAACATTCTTAAACATAGAGGGTTTATTTATTTGGAGGAAAACATCACTATGCACTTTATTATTATGAGTATAGTTTGCATTTGAAATGCAGCTTTTAATTCCTGAAAAAAAAACCTTCATTTTTACGACCCTGTGTCTATATTATAAGCAAAAAATGGAAAGGAATATCACATGTTTTTGAATACTTCACTGTTATGGTTTCTTGTGTTGGAAGACAAAGACACTTGCTGTAATGACTACTGTCATTTGGGTGTGTATGTAATTACACATGTATTGCTACTGCTGTGTAGAGATAACACGATCTATTTGTGCAAACATAGAATATAGCCATATGGTTTAGATTCCAGAATTGTGTATTATGAAATCATTTGAAGCCCTACCCTGAACTTCTACAGAGAAAAATCACACACATGGGATAGACTCATGGCATTATAGTTTAAAAGCTCTTTGTGGAAAAAAGCTGAGATACATTCATAAAGCAGAAATTTTCTCTCTTCACAGTTGTGAGTATTATGTCGTGGAAATAACCAAAACTGGAGTCAGATGAAATTGCAGAAACAGAGCAAATTATTCAACTTCCTTAACCTTAAGCTTTTCCATTCTAAAAGAAAAATCAGACTACTAAACTTTTTTATATATGTTTGTTTGAAAAATAGGCATTCAGTAACTGGCTGTGAATGTTTTTCTTTCTCTTCCAGTCACACATATGTCACTTTAATTCATCATATTTTTTCATATAAGGTTAATTAAAATCAAAGTAAAATGTATATATGATATCCTGTAACATGTTATATCCCTTATTTGATAGTCTGATATGAAGTCACTTTTATTTGAAGATTCAAATGGTTACCAATGAGTGTAGCTAAACTAAAGTTCTGTATGTAGGAAAATTAGGAGAAGATTAAGCCTTAAGTGAATTGATAATAAAATGTAGATGGTGATCCAAAAATCAAACTCCTTTGTATTTACTTGAGTGAGTTGAAAATTTATGTCAACACAAAAAACCCTACACATGGAGGCTTATAGCAGCTTTATTCTTGGAAACAAACAAAATATCCTTCAGTAGGTGAATGGATAAGTAAACTCTAGGATGTCCAGACAATGAAATATTATTCAGGATAAAAAGAAAGGCACTATGTAGCCACAAAAGGATGTGAAGGAAGAAAACTTAAATGCGTATTGTTAAATGATAAAAGCAAGTCTGAAAGGGTTACCTACTGCATGATTCCAAATGTATAACATTCTTGCAAAAGCAAAACTGTGGAGACAGGGAAAAGAACAATGGTTAATAGGGGCATAAGAGGACAGAGGATGAATAGATGGAACACAGAGGATTTTTTAGGACAGTGAAACTACTCTATATGAAACTATAATGATGGCTATAAAACCACTATACATCTGTTCAAACCCATGGAATGTGTAACACCAGTAGTGAACCCTAATGTAAACTGTGGACTTTGGGTGATACTGATGGGTCAATGTAGGTTCATCAGTTGTAACACAGCTGGGTTCGGTGGCTCAGCCTGTAATCCCGCGCTTTGGGAGGCTGAGGTGAGTGAATTGCCTGAGCCTGCGGGTTTGAGACCCTCCTGGGCAACTTGGCGAGACCTCATCTCTACAATAAATAAAAAAATCAGCTGCGCATGGTAGCGCGTGCCTGTAATTCTGGCTACTTGGAAGGCTGAGACAGAAAGATCGCCTGAGCCCAGCAGTTAGAGGCTGCAGTGGCCAGAAGCAGTCACTGCACTCCAGTCTGGGCAACAGAGTGAGACTCCAACTCAAAAAAAACCAAACAACAAATAAACCTGTCTGATGAGAAATGTTGATAACAGGGGAAGGCTGTGGCAGTGTAACAGTAGGAAGTAGACGGGGAATCTCTGTACCTTCCTCTCATTTTTGCAGTGAACCAAAACCTGCTTTAAAAAATAAAGTCTTTTGAAAATTTAGATGATGAACATTAATTTAAAAATTAAATTTTTTAACAGGGAAAATATATTCAGTTATTTGTTATATAAATACAATAACTTATAATTTATAAATCATGAAATCCTATGTGTTAGCTGAAAATATATAGATGCAACAGTCCTTGCATTCAATATAGAAAATAAATTATGTATTATATTGTGCAAAGAGGCAAGAAGACTTACACAAAATCATGCACATACAGATAATATTAGAGCCATGAGATTCAATATCAAAATGAGCTTTGAAGTAAAATTGTAAGAACAGAGATGTAGGAAGGGGCACACAATCCCCCAAGTTACAATGTCTCCCATGTGCTCAAGCAAAACAGACTAGGGAAAAGAATGTTAGAGGGAGCCTGCTCCTGTCAGGCTCTACATTCAAATGGGCAGGGGAATGGGGAATCTTAGCAAATTGCGTAAAATGGAAGCTTCCTGGATGGGGAAGATGCCATATTAGAAAGAATAACTTCATACCAGGAATCAGCCTTCTTTTCTTCCTCTGAAAGTCAACCTCATTGAGCCAGCTCTTCAGAGCTACTGAACCTCTAGTTACCATCCAGAGTGTCTCTCCTCAACTGGTTTTAGAGAAATACAGAAAGTAAGATTATTTGGTGGCCTTCAATGAGCCAAATGATGATAAATCATATTTCTTTTTACCTCCAAAGAACCCCGTGACAAATGGTGAAACATGCAAAGAGAATAAGTAAATCATCCAAGATTGCCCAGTCACAAAAGGCTGTAAACTTGTGATTTAAACTCACAAACTCAGTTTTTTGGCTTCAAGGCCACATCCTTAACACATGCTAGCTTTTCATTAATTTAAAAATTTAAATATCTCAATTAAAAAAATAAAACCTGAGTCAACAATAACTTACTTGGCAGGGACGACTGGATATAAAGTTTGATGACTTGAGGGCAGTTATAATAACTGCTATTTATTGGGAATCAGGCCTAGTGCTAAGCACCCTAAATGCATCAGAACCCAGGGATTAATGCATAGAATTGAAGCTGAAATTCTTGTTGGAGAGAAACTACAGAGAGCTTAAGAAGCTTCCTGCATGCTAGAGCTATGAAAGACCTGAAAATTTAAAGACTGTTCTTGTTCCAGCCTTCAAGTGTCTAACAGCAAGGGGGCTTCATAACTTCATGGGATCTAGTGAAACCCCCACTTTTTCCAACCTTTTAATATTCCTGGACTCACTACCACAAAGGTTTTGAGATCATCGAGATTCTCACTTCCTATTTCAGTCCATCCGTGACGCTTTCCTAGCTCCTTACATTTTTCTACTCTTAATCATAATCTTGTATACTAACCACTTTAATATTGTCCTAATTGGCATCCCTGTTTTTCTTCCTCCCCCTTATGATGTCTTTGTGGTATATCAACCTGGGTAGACTTAACTACATTCCCCCCAGATGTCCCTGTCAATATGTTTCTGGATATGGCTGTCTACAAGAGATAGTCTCACATAGGAGGTGAAGGACGGAAGGGAAACTGCAGCCATTTTGTAGCAAACATACAGCCCTCACTGTTATTCAATCAATCACTAATCTTGGTGCATGCGGTAAGGGCATTTTGCAGATGCAGTTAAAGTCCATAATTATTGGATGATTTAAATGAAGAAGACTATTCTTAATGGGTATAAATTAATTATTTGGAAAACCATTAAAATAGGTCTTAGGCCTTCTGTGAGGTAGAAAATGACTCTAACTTACAGGCAACAAATTAAGTTTGTGAGATTCTAGCACTTTTGTGCTCTTCCCCTCTTTACTGCCTGTTAAGAACAAGCTTTGGCCTTAACCCATGGGCTATAAACTGCTCATGATCTTCCAATCCTGACTACCTATCCTAAGAACTTTAGACTTGCCTTAGTCTCTACATGGTGTAAACCTAGTCTTTGTGAGAAATCTCTTAATATATGAGATTGCACCTTAACTGTGTCACCCCATTTGTGTGCTTCTCAGTCCAGCAGGAAGAAGATCTGTGAGAATCTAATCAGGAGCATGTCATCCTCCCCTGCTCAAACTTCCCAAAGTCTTTTCATCTCAGTCAGAGGAAATGACAGGATCCGAACAATCTCCCATATAGTTCCCTGTGGTGTTTGTTCCTCATTGCCTCTGATTTATTTGCCTTCCACACTCTCTCTTTCTACCTCTTCTCCAGACACAATGGCCTTCTTATTATGTCTTGAACACACCTGACTCACTCCCATATCAGGGTTGTTCCACTTTTTTTCTCAGCCTGGAATTTTCTTATCCTCATTATCAGTTGGAATTATTCTATCTTCTCCTTCACCTTTTTTACTCAAATGACATCTACTCTTCACTCTCAATTTGTCCCAATTTCTGACACTTTCTATCCCTATTCTTGCATTTGTTTTCAGTCTATGAAATGCTTCACTATGTAACATAGTTTCCTTATTTATCTTGCTTATTATCCATGTATTATGTATTATTATTATTATTATTACTATTATCCTTATTAGAGTTCTCCAGGGATATAGAACTGATAGGGTGAGTGTTTTGATAGATAGATAGATAGATAGATAGATAGATAGATAGATAGATAGATAGATAGATAGAGACAGAGACAGAAAGAGATGAGATTTATTTTAAGAAATGGGTCACATGTGATCATGGAGGCTGGTGAGTCAAAATTTGCAGAGTAGCCTGGCAGACTAGAGGCTGAGGGAAGAGTCCATGTTGCAGATGTTGCAATGTTGCAGTTGGAGACAGTCTGCTGGCAGAACTTCTAGCTCAGGGGAGGTCAGTCTTTATTTTATTAAAATCTTCAACTGATTGCATGAGACCCACACACGTTGTGGAAGGGAGTCTGCTTAACAAAAATCTACTGAAGAATATATTAATCTCATCCAAGAAACACCCTCACAAAAAGATTCAAAATAATGTTTAAACAAAACTATAGGCACCATGACCCAGTCATGGTTCAAATTTAACCATCATACCTTTATTCTTGAATAAAATCTGGATGTTGCAAGGAGTTTTGTTACCTATTGTATAAGCTTGGCACATACAAAGATGTCAAATATTAATTGAATGAATAAATTCTTATATTTAATTTTCTTAGCCCTATAAGGTTTATTTTCTCTCTTATTTTACAAATAAGAACACCAAGAATGATATAATCCCTGTGGTGTAGGTAAGAATTAATGGCCCACTTAGTCAATGCTAGCACCTGAGTTTTAAACTCTGTTCTAAAATTTTAAAATATTTCTAGCTTTACCTTAAACTCCAGGCCAAATGATACATCTGTTAGGTCCAACTTCAATGAACAGATGGCTAGGTTCAGTTATGTTGCTTCAAGCTGGAGTGACTTATTTAAGTGTTATTCACACAAAGCACCAGATGTATAGTGGAAAGCTTGGACAGTGCTCACTTATTAAACATATAGGAATCATGTGAAGGAAAACTCTAGATAAGTCTCGTTATCTTGCAGATAATAAGAAAAAAATAAGCCGGGCTCGGTGGCTCAGCCTGTAATCCCGCGCCTTTGGGAGTCTGAGGTGAGTGGATTGCCTGAGCCTGCGGGTTCGAGACCTGCCTGGGCAGCGAGACCTCATCTCTACAATAAATCAAAAAATCAGCCGGGCGTGGTAGCGCATGCCTGTAATTCCGGCTACTCGGAAGGCTGAGGCGGAAGGATCACCGGAGCCCAGCAGGCGAGGCTGTGGTGGCCGGGAGCGGCCACTGCACTCCAGTCTGGGCGACAGAGTGAGACTTCAACTCAAAAAAAAAAAAAAAAAAAAAAAAAAAGAAAAAAATAATAGACAAGGAAGATACAATTGATTTATTAAGCAATAAACATTGATGTGTGCTAGCTGACAGATATGTGTAACTTTATCCTTTTAGTAACATCAATTTTAAGGGGTAAATATTATCTTGTCATTTTATTGATAAGGTAATGGAGACTCTAAGAAATAAAATAATTTTCATGAGTTCACACCATAAACATTATGCATTTAAATATGTTTTAGAAATTGGGTTATAAAACAGAGTAAAACTACCACAGTGTCAATTTTTTTTCTTTTTGATCATATGTATTCTAACAACTAAGTTTCAAGAAGGAGTAACACAAATTTATTTCACATAATTAGCCTATAAGGTATTTTTGTATTCCTATCTTTTAATCTAGTCAAATATGTGAAATGAACCATTATATGAACCACCTCTTCTCCATTGCTTTCAAAATGAAAGTCCACTTCTCTGAGACTTTGCTTCTTCATTTATGAAACGAGAAAAATAACTACTTTACAGGGTAATTGCCAGAATTATAACATACTTAGACCAGTTCCTGGTGCAGTATTAGTACCTAAAACTCTCTATTGCCTCTATTCTTCCTCTTAATACTACATTTGAACTTAAGAAACAGTTTTTGGCTTGACACAATGACTCACACCTGAAATTCCAGCTTCTTCAAGAGGCTGAAGTCCAAGAAATGCTTCAGCTCAGAAGTTCGAGACCAGCCTTGGCAACATAGTGAGACCTCATCTCTACCCCAAAAAATCAGAAAAATTAACCAGGTGTGGAAGCATACAACTGTAGTCCCAGCTACTTAGGAGGCTAAGACAGGAGGATCACCTGAGCCCAAGAGGTAGAAACTGTGGTGAGCTATGATCATGTCATGTCACTGAAATACAGCCTGGATGACAGAATGAGATCCCCAACACACACACACACACACACACACACACACACACACACACACACACACACACACCACACACACAAAAAACAAAGTTTTTAGTCATCATTTTAATGGACACACATACACACACACACACACACACACACACACACACACACACACACAGACACACACACACACCCAATCCTGAATATGCAACATAATAAAAAAGAAAACTTGCACTGAAGATTCAACTTTTTTGTAATTTCATGAATTTCTTTAAGAAAAAAGAATACTACCAGTTTGCAAGTCAGATTATGCTGGTGTTGTTATGATATGTCACCCTCCTGCTTTTAAATAGAGCATATTTTTATTTTCTATAGTTACTAAATCCAAAAGAACTCCAATTTAAAGACATTTTTATCTTGTCTTCTGCTGCCACCAACTCCAACTTTCACTGATAGCCCTCAAAAATGCTACTTTTGTCATACTTGCTTTGAGTGCGAAAATCTTCATAGTATTTCCCTCCAGAAATAACATTTTAACTTTGTTCTTTCATACTTTTTATTATTAAAATTATTCTCTTATGTATTTCTCTATTCTACTTTAAGCAAGTTGCTGCAGCCAGTGAGATATGAGGAACACTGCTGTTTGTCTGTGAGGTACAGTTATGACTACTTCACATGTGGTAGTTACATTAACTGTTGCAATCCTCGTAACAACTAATGTGAGGACTGTTATTATCCATCATTGTGCAGATGAGAAACCTGATGCCAGGGAGGTGATGACTGTTCCAAAATCACAGATTTTGATTGTAATCCTGGAGGGCTAGCTTTAAATATTTTGCATTTAGCTGTTATACTAACCCCTTACTATACTTATCCATACCACCATCTTTCTTATCTATGTTATTTTTTTTTTTTACAAGTTTTGTAAAGAAAGCCAAGAATGTGCACTTTTTTTTTTTTTTTTTTAAGTTGGAGTCTTACTCTGTCGCCCAGACTGGAGTGCAGTGACCGCTCCCGGCCACCGCAGCCTCGACCTGCTGGGTTCTGGCGATCCTTCCGCCTCAGCCTTCCAAGTAGCTGGAACTACAGGTGTGCGCTACCACGCCCGGCTAATTTTTGATCTATTGTAGAGATGAGGTCTTGCCAAGTTGCCCAGACGGGTCCCGAACCCGCGGGCTCAGGCAATCCACTCACCTCAGTCTCCCAAAGCGCGGAATTACAGGCTGAGCCACTGAGCCGGGCTGAATGTGTGCTTTAAATAAAACATAATGAAAAGAGTTCATAGGAGTCTATCAAATGCACTACTCTTGAAGGCAAAATTACTTAAACAATTAAAAGTTAGATTTACTTAGTTTTATAAATATGTAGTACAACTGAAATACCACTATAACTTATCTAACAGAATTTTAGAATTTTTTGCATAGCATATTGTTAAACAAACATGAAAGATTTATAGGGAAAATAGCCCCATTATTAACTGGTTAAGAAATTTTATTTAGCCATATATAAAATTAAATTTCCATCATTAATTTAGCCTTAAAATACAAAAACGATACCTGCACACGTATGTTTGTTGCAGCTCTATTCCCAATAGCAAAAATGTGAAACCAACCATGTTGCCCATTGAAACTGGCCTGTATATAACAAAAAAAATGTGGCACATATACACAATGGAATATTATGCCGCCATAAAGAAGGACAAACACATGGACTTTGTAGCAACTTGGATGGATTTGGAGTCGATCATACTCAGTTATCTATCACAGAAACAAAGAACAGATTACCATATGTTTTCACTCATAAGTGAACCTTGTACAATTATTATAACACTATAAGAAAGTGATTGGCAAACTGGGAATCCCTAGTTGGAAACTGTAGGCAGGGGATAGGGTGGAGGGTGGGATTGGCAGTTGAGGGAAACTGCTAGGGGAGGGAGGGGCATACCTCATCAGCAAGGGTAACTGCATAATCAGCGTTTGTATACCTAACCCTGAATTGTACCCCAAATCTTTATAATAATAAAAAAAATTAAAAATCTTTTGAAAGACTAAGTATAGTCTTTCTTCAGAGACTACTGGGATTTCTGTCAATCCATATATGCAAATTCATTAATTTAAAATCTTCACTTGAGATTAAATCTTTTTTCTAATACACAGTATTTCTTTACACACAAAGGTTTATTTCAACTCCTATATGCATTAAAAAAATCCATGCAGAGGAAATTGCATAAACAGCATGATTCAATGTGGAAAAAGTTTACTATCTGAAAATCTGTTAGAAAATCTAGGAAATATAATACATTCACAAATTCAAGAGATTAGTGGGAAAAAAAACAGGCAAGTTGTAGCTTAATGTGAAAATAAGATTTTTAGCAAAATAAATGACCTAAAGGGCAAAGTACAGAATGAATGTTTCTTAAATTGTTTGGCTTTCATTAAAGAAATAATATGTCCCTGTGAGGGCAGACAATTGGTGTCCAACTATATTAAATTATATTTTAGTTTTTAATTTTTAAGACTCAAGATCAGAGATAGCAAGACTAATCTTGAATGTCAAATTTAGTTTAGTTTTATTACGCTTGTTTCACTGGCTTTGTTTTAGTTATTAAAAAATCAACTGATGCAGCAAAATAGATTTGGTATCCTTACATAGCCCCAGCTGCCTGAACCTTTGCTCATTTCTTTCTATTGCACTTGTATATTTTATCAACAGTACAATTTTACTTGAAAAAAATATGCAACTAGTTATCATGCAAAATATCTCAGTTTATATGGCAGTTTATAACTCTATTTATTCAAAACAAGTCATTTCAGAAAACAATAACGCAAACTTACTCTAAAATTTTTCACAAAACACTTAAAATATTAAATATTAATAAGGCTTAACATACAATGCAGACAGTTCCTGACATAATATTTGACTCATGATTTTTCAATTTCATGATGGTGCAAAATCAATATGCATTCAGTAGATACTATATTTCGTGTACCCATACAGCCATTCTGCTTTTCATCTTCACTGTAGTATTCAATAAGTTACACAAGCTATTGAACACTTTATTATAAAATAAATTTTGTATTGGTGATTTTTGCCCAACTGCAAGCTAGTGTAAGTATTAAGATATTAAAATGTGCTAACATATTTTTTTGGTTTCTGAAAAGTTTAAAAAAGCATTTATAATACTTGTACCTGGAACTAGATTCTGGACATAACTCACTTGTGCTACTTTTTCTACTGAGATGAAAATTGAAATAAATAAAAATTTCCATTTTTTGTCTTATGCTAGTTCTGTAAGAGAATATGAGTATTGCCTGGACACATGTATATTTGAAATGACTTCATAAGAATGCAGCTTAAGCTGGTATACATGTTGTATGCCTGGATCCAAAAGGTACTTTAATTCAATTGGCAAAATTGACTTTGTGTATAGATAGTTATTTTCTATGTTGCATCTTTTGGAGAAAAAAAAATGACAGACTCCCAAAATTGACAAAAGATAGTTTAGCATTATTAATACAAATCTGGAAGGATGTGTTACTTTTAATGAAATACTTGTCTATTGTCATTTATACAAATGTCTCTCTTTTTTTTTCTTCTTTTCTCTTTTTAAAAATTTTTTAATTTTAAAAATGTGGGGAATAATTCAGGATTAGGTATACAAGTGGTCATTGTACAGGTAAAGTTTGGGCCTCCCTTTGGTTCTCATTTCACCTGGTTTGAGATCAGCTACCCTTATTGATAATATGTGCCCCCCTCCCATCTCCTCTGTCAGTTTCTGGCTCTGAACATTTACCATAGTATTATGACAAATGTTCAGAGTCCGCTTATGAGGGAGAACATGTGGTACTCAGTTCATTGTTTCAAAACTAATAAGGATTAACTGGGAATTAGAAATGGTAAACAAATCAACCCCATACAAAAAATGTGACTGAATTTTCCCCAAATCAAGTGAAGGCAGTTCTCTCATTCATTCCTTGATGTCTAGTCATTGATCAAGCAGCCCAATTCTTAAAAGGCTCTCACAGAAGGCAAACTGAAAGTATCTAAAGGAAATTCATTTTAATAAGTTCGAAACCACTTAAGTGTTAGGTTAGGTTGTTTAATGTAACAAAGTCTAGAATGTGACGTTTAGTCATCACAAAGCTTTAGTTCTTAAATTTTGCATCAAGAAAGCAACCAAATACTGTAGAAATTTCATTTATTTGACTTATTTTGAATTGCACAGGGGAGAACAATGAAAGCAAGTGATGATGTAATGGAAATAAAATCTTTATTATTTTATTACAAAAACATAACCATTACAGATATATGTGTGTACTTGTAATAGTGAGATATTTATATTTCAAATGTAATCAATTCTTGACATAATTGTAAAAATCAGAATTAGAAATCACAAAAATTGAAATCCCAAATCACTGATAGTTAAAAAGTAAATTGGATCAGATGGATTACTATATTTGCGAGTAGGACAGTGTTATTTCAACATCACTTGACCTAGATGAATCAATGAAAACTAGATACTTCCAGAAGACAAGAAGAATTCTCAAACATGGCATCTTTTGGGTAGAAATTCTATAAGGAGGCTTTTATTAATTGTCGTTCTCATTCGTTTTGGGAAAAAGTTTAATGAAGAATAAGAATGGAACCCAACCCAGTCCACCTGATACTAGTTTTTTGTCTTCTTTTAAGAGTCTGCGTAATTGATGGCTAAACAAGAGAGATTTATATCAAGGATCCTTCCAAACCTAAGTTTTTGTAAAATGTCCTTTTTCAGCCCTGTGTTGAAGGGACCTGCTTACATAGTATGAGTACGATAGTGATAAGCACACCAAATAACTTGTTCCCAGTTAACTACAATGTTTCTGAACTTCTCTGAATTAGACATATCTTAAGGGTTCTACTCAAGCTGGCTTAAGAGACTGGAATGTGGAAGGTAAAAATTTTAGTTCATTGAGTAGTAAAATATTTTACCATCTAGCTCAAAGCAAGTCCTGGACAGATTGATACACAGATTTAAGTAGGTTTTGATAGAAAGGGGTTAAAAAATATAGTAAGACGATGTTCAATTATTACTTGCAGCCTTTGCAAACTATTAAAAGTTAAGCTATTTTTATTTCATATATCATATTGTCATAAATATTATCTCTAAAAATGCCTACTATAGCATAAAAAGAAGGAAGGAAGGAAGGGAGATTAAATTAGGAGACACATGGCTAAAATGTCATACCTAGGATTTAAGAACTCATCTTTTTGTTACAGAGAGAAAGCTAAACTTGGTACCATTTTATAAATGAAATAAATAGATAATGGCTTATATATTCATCTGGAAATTTAAACAACAAATTTAATTTTAATATTGTTCTTAATTGTGAAGTACTCCATCAATGCTGCAGAGAACATATATGAAGGGTATATTTTAAAGAATCTTACCTATGTGACTATAACCAGTACTCAGTGGTTAAACATTGAACATTGCCTATGACATTAAGGGCCTGTAAACCCCTTCTAAATTGTCTCCCACTTCTACTTAGAAAGTAGAGAATCCAATTGTATTAGTTAGGGTTTTCCAGAGAAACAGAACCAATAGGCCAGAGAACTAAGGAAGAATGGATGTTAGTTTTGAGTTTGAATGGCAAATTTATTCTTCCTCAGACGACCTCAGTATTTTTCTCTTGGGGGTTTCAACTGACTATATAAGGCCCATCCACATTATAAGTGGTAATCTTCTTCATCCCAAGCCTACTAAGTTAAATACTAAAAACATCTTAAAAAAATACCTTCACAGTAACATTTAGACTGGTGTTTAGCCAAACAACTGGATATCATAGTCTAGCCAAATTGACACATAAAATTAACCATTACACCCAGGAAATATCTAAAGTATATCAATTTACATGTTTGTTTCCAGGTGAAAAGAGATTTATGAAATATGCTGTTACTCTATACCTCATAATTGTGCTTTTTCAAATTTGAGGAGGCCTGATTTGCATGTCTAATTGGCTCAATGAATTGCAGTCAGTATATTAGACCCATAAGTAATAGTAAACCCATACATACATATAAAGTTTACTTTTATAACTTGTCAATGTATTGTTTTCAGTTTCAAATCAAAGTAAAAAAAATCCAAAATGCATGCCAATATTATAGTGTTTATTACTAACATAAGACTTCCTGCTTATAAAAGCTATGTAGTAGCTTTTGATTTTTTCCACCAACCACACAGATGTGAAATGTGCTTGAATTAAAAAATATTGAGGATATCCAAGATGGACACCTAGAAGCAGTAACTGACTGGCATCTCTCTCGCAGAGCAGACTAAGGAGGAAAGCCCCAACAATAGGTGACTCCCAGTAGTTTCGGCAGACTGAGATGGAGGATGCACCCTATATCTCACAGAGGACTATTGAAACACAGAGAGCAAGGAGAGAGAATGGGCATCTGACTTTGGATTTGTTAAGCCTCATTTCCATCTGACTCCTGTCGGAATTAGAGTGCTGCCACATATGTGGAAAATGGTGAGTGCAAGAAAAATAGAACTCAATGCTTACTGCTACCATGGACTGGGAGGGGACCCCTGGCCGAGACTCACAGGACTCCAGTTTCACGTGGGAAATGGCCTGGATAAGACAAAGCGGCTGTGCTGCCATAGGCCAGGTAGAGCTGGGAACCCATGCAAGTCTCCTACGCTCAAAGTATCCCTGAGGAGTCTGTAGGCTGTACTGGAGGCCACCTTCCAGGCCAGGAAAGATCATCTCACACTTTCACTAGCCCCAAGGGCAGGTTCCCTCACTGCAGGCAACTCTGGTTTTGGGCAAGAAATTGCAGATTCTGTTGCTGAAGGAGTTTTTGAGTTGCGAATGTGGATAAACAAGAAGGGGAGAGTCAGGAGAAGCTCCCAACAACCCCTTTCTTACCATGTGAATGCTAAGTAACACACAGTGATGCCATTCCTGCAGCACTGCCACAAAGCCAGGTGGCCCATCCCTCCTCCCAATCCCCACTGAGTGAACACAACTGAAGATAGAATTATGGATGCAGACCAGCTGGTTCCAGCACAAGGGAAAAGTGCTGTGTAAGGACACTTTGAGTTCTGAGTGCTGTCAGCCTCAGACAAGAGGAACAGAGCCAGAGGCAGCAGATGCGGGGGCACCTGTTGTCCTCTCCTAGTGTGAAGTCTTTTGTAAAACAGAAAAGACTCTACCATCTTCACAGCATGACCACAGCAGCCAGGGATCCCTTTTCCCACTGGGGAAACCTAGTCATCCCTGAGGGAGAACTGGAGAACAGGCCAGTCTAACCTAGGCCTTCCTGACCAGCTTTTCTCTCCAACCCCAACAAATCCCAGGGACTGATTATCTCTGGGAGTTCCTATAACTCCACCCGTCACCCAGGTCATCTGTGTATTTCCTAGGGGAAAGAGAGGCCAAGAAAAAACAAAAAAACCCGCAATCACCATCATAGCCGCTGTTTCCTCCAAGTCCCACCTCTTAGCTAGAGGAAAAATGGCAAAGCCCAAAACAACTGAGACTATTATAGCGTCACTGAGAAAATTAAGACAAAGCCTATGCCAACATACAGCTTGCAGAGCAGGCAATAGACTGAGGCTTCAGAGAGCTTCTCCAGAGAGTCCTCTATATTCATCAGTGACCAACACTCCTTAGAATACTACCTCTATGTCTTTGTATCAGGGGCTACCTTGCAGGCACTCTCTAGCACTGGCCAAAATGTGTGGAAGCCTCCTAGACCAGAAGAGCAGCAGGACCCACAGTGGTTGGGCCCTCACAGAATACCACATGCAGTAAAAGGAGAAGTGTGACACAACAGGCGAGCACTCTGTGGGATACAAATAGAAATAAAAATTAAAAAATAAATCACACAAATGCCACCCCAACAATAGCAACCTTATCTAACTGAAAACCAAAACAAAACAACAACAACAGAAGTAAAGAATCTGTGCTTATAGATGAGGAAGAAATCAACAGAAAAACACTGACAATTCCCAAAGCCTTAATGAGGCATTGTCCACAAAAGGTCCTCCAAGAACCTAAGCAATGAAACCTATCCAGAATGACTTGAAATTCATGCCATGGTTAGCAAAAACAGTGAAGGAAAACCATGAGAAGACAGAAGTACATATTACCCAAGCAATGAGAACAGTGCAGTAAATAAAAGCTGAGCTGGTCAATAAACAAAAGTCCAATATGAACTCTTGGAAATGAACAATTATTTCCTGGAATTTCAAAGCACAATAACAAGCCTGGGCAATAGAATTGACCAGGCAGAAAAAGGAATCTCAGAACGAGGATCAAAAACTTTTGAATTAACTCAGTCTGACAAAAACAAGTAGAAAAGGCTCAAGAAAAATGAACAAAGCCTACAAGAGATTTGAGATTATGTGAAGATAGCAAATAAATGACTGATTGGCATCCCTGAGCCAGAAGGGGAAACTGAGACTTCTCTAGAACAAACCTTTCAAGAGTTCATCCAAGAAAATTTGCCCTCTCTTGCTAGAAAGGTGGCCCTCCAAATGTAAGAGTTCCAAAGAATTGCTGTGCAGTATTACCTGAGACCATACCCAAGACATATAATAATCTAATAAGGTAAGCATGAAAGAAAAAATCCTAAAGGCAGATATAGAGAAGAAACAGACAACCTACCGGCTAAGTTTCATTAAAATTTCAGCAGATTTCTCAGCAGAAAATCTATAAGCCAGACGGGACTGGAATTGCATCTTTAGTGTTCTTAAAGAAAAGCAATCTGGCCAAGCACTTCCTACCCTGCCAACATTGCTTCCTCAATGAAGAATGATTATAATCCATTCTAGACATCCAATCTCTAAGAGAATATTCTGCCCCAGATAAGCCCTTCAGGAGATATTTAGGAAAGTTCAAAGCACAGAAATGAAAGAACGGTTCTACTCACCACAAGACCATAGGCAAGCACAGAGTTAACAGACCATACAGATCAATCACAGAACCTAGAAAGCAAAGCAGCCTTTAAATAGCAATATGACAGGAATAACCATGCTCACATATCAATAATTAACTTAAATGTGAACAAACTGAATGTGTCACTCAAAAGGCATAGAGTAGCAAATTGGATAAAGAAACACTATACAACCTTCTACTGCCTCCAGGAAACCCATGTTCCTGCAAAGGACACCTACAGGCTGAAGGTAAGGGGCTGGAGATAGATTTTTTTTTTTTAAATGGAAAACTAAAAAGAACAAGAGTAGCTATTCTTAGATCAAGCAAACTTCAAAACAATAAAAGTTAAAAATGACACTGAAATTCTCTACATAATGATAAAAAAGCTCAGTCTACCAGCAAGGAATATCCATCTTGAATATATATGCATCTAACTTAGGAACATCCAGATTTATAAAACACTTGCTATATAAACTAAGAGAGCATATAGATACCTGTAGTACCCTGCTATCAGTCCTAGATAGATTATCAAGGCAAAAAAGCTAACAAAGAAATACAAAACGTTAACTAAACACTTGACCAATTGGATCTGATGGAAATCTGCAGAACACTTTACTCAACAATCACAGAATATATATTATTCTCATTAGCACATGGAACATGCTCCAAGATTGATCACGTTCTCAAGCATAAATCAAGCATGAACAAATTTCAAAAGGTTCATCTCCTGATACACAATAGAATAAAAATAAATATCATCAACAGGAAGCCCCTCCTCAAAAGTTAAAAATATATGAAAATTGAACATAATACTTCTGGATGACTTTTGGGTTAACGCAGGAATCAAGTAGAAATAAATAGATTCCTGAAAACAATTTAAAACATAGACACAATATATCAAAATCACTAGGATACCGTGAAGTCAGTGCTCAGAGGGAAGTTTATAACATTAAAATCAGCGCTGAGAAGGAAATTTGTAACATTTCATATCAAGAAACTAAAAAGACCTCAAGTATACAGCCTAATGTCACACCTAAGGGTGTTGGAAAATCAAGAGGAAAACAATCCCAGGTTTAGTAGAAAAATTAATATTACTAAAATTAAGTCACAATTGATTGAAATAGAATAAAAAAAAGAAGAATATGAGAAAGAATCAATGAGACAAAAAGCTTGTTCTTTGACAGGATTCACAATATTGGCAGAACTCTGGAAAAATTTATAAAAGTAAGAGAAAAAGTCTGAGTAAACATAATTAGAAATGAAAAAGAAAAAAAATAATGTCACAAATGACCCTAAGGAAATTCAGAGGATTATCAGAGATTATCATGAATAATAATTACGGTACAATAAGCCATATTACTATGCTAATAAACAACAAAATTTAGAGAAAATGTTGGAATTCCTGGCATCACATAAACTCTCAAGATTAAAACAATAAGAAATTGACACCCTAAGCAGACCAGTAGCATTCCAAGAAATTGACTCAGTAATAAGTTACTAAAAGACTAAAAATTGAGTTTGCATATGATCCCACAATTTCACTTCTGGGAATATACTCAGAGGAACATAAATTGCTGTACCAAAAAAAAATCTGCACATGTAGGCTCATTGCAGCACTACTCACGATATTAAAAATATGGAACCAGCCCAGATGCCAATCAAAAGTGGACCAGATAAGGAAAATGTGATACATATACACGATGGACTAATGCAGTCATAACGAAGAACAAAACCATGTCCTTTGCAACAACATGGATGCAGTTAGAGACCATCATACTAGTGAACAAAGAACTGAATAGCACATGTTCTCACTCATAAGTGGGTCTCCATCACAATTCACCTGAGCACAAACGTGGGAACAACAACAGTGGGCACTGCTAAAGGATGAGGGGAGGGAGGGAGGAGTGATAAGGAGCACACAGCAACACACTCAGTACCAGATCCACTATCAGGGGAGAAAGGGCCTGCTAGATATCCCACCCTCACGTGCACACAATTTACTTATGCGTAAATCCTTACATGTACCCTAGAACTCTAAAATAAAGTTTAAATTATTTTTAAACATCACTTCCTCTTATAGCTGCCAACCTGTCTCTTTATCCCACCACAAACTTCACCAAGGATTTCCATGTTCCTTTTCTCAATTTTCCAATCACTGGTAACTTTTCAGCTTATTCCTGTTTAGATTTACCTATATCCTGTCATCAAAACAACTTTTGCTATGACTAGTGAGTTATATTTAAGGGCTGTTTTAGCTCTCATCTAATGTAGTCTCTCAGAAGAATGCAACAGTTTCGATTTGCCCCTTGTTTTAAAAAGTCTAGTTACAGATGTCAAAGATACATCGTTAGCTATACAAGTTAATATCTTATCCTAGAGGTAAATATTAGAAGAATAATTGTGTCTGTTATCCCTGGTTAGGTAGTTATTGAAGCTGTGAAGTCGCAGGAAGTAAGTATGGAGTGCTAAAGAAGACAGTTTAGGATGAAACATCAACCCTTATAATGGCTGAAAAAAGCAAAAAAAAAATGAAAACAAAACAAAAACAAAACAAAACCCCCAAACAGATGAGTAAATAGAAAACCACCAGAGTATGGCATTTTAGAAAGAAGAAGGTGTTTTAAAAAATGTAGTGGTCAACATTTTTTTATAATTAATTAATGTATTATTATAAAGATGTGGGGTACAATTTGGGGCTAGGTATACAAACATTTTCGAAAGCTGATGAAATGTCAAGAAAAACAAAACTTTAAATATTTACATTGCGAGGACATTTTGAAGACTAGTAAAGGTAGAAGACAGGTTGGAATGAGTTGAAGAATAATAAAAAGTCTTCAAAAAGTCTACATTGTAGACTTTTTTATACTGCATAAAATATTTCTCAATTTGATATTCTTGGCTTTTCTCAATGTCACCTGATTCTATATGTAACCTCAATTTCTACTGTTATTTTGACTTTCAAAATGTGCCTCATAATGAAGATACCTATCCTCTTATTTCATTAATTTATTTCACCATTCTATTAATTCATGCAAATATATTTGTTAAGTTCTAACTGTATGTTAGAACAGAGACCTTAATAATGAACAGATAATGATGGAGTCTCTGGCATACATAGTAAATTTATTTATCCAAATTGTGTCAGTAGAGATTGTTTTAGCCAGGTCTTCTGGGGGAACCAACAACCGTTAAATCTCTGCGGCATATAAAAATAAAGCAATATGTATTCTATGTTCAAGCAACATATAGGCTGAAGTTAGGTGTGACCTTCACCAATATATTTATATTTCAGGACCCAGACAGAAAATATAGGCAAATGGGCTGAGAAAACGAATTAATACCTCTTAAAGATACTTCTCTAATGCATCATGCCCACTTAGATCCACTAGCTAAAGCACATTACATTGTCAGATCAAATGTCAATAGATTTGCCTTGCTAGACTCTGGTGTGGCCATGTGCTCCTTGAGCTATGGCTATCACCTTGCTTCCTGACTTTGGCCTCCTTCCCCACCTTGGGGAGGTGTATTTTCTCTCTCCCTTCTCTTTTTAATATAAAAAACCCACAGATGTCAATCAAACAAAGAATATATAGTCCATAATGGGTCACTTGCGCCCTATGGTAATGAGCACCAATCTATAGTTTCCTTATAGAAAGGGCAGAATGCCATGTGCAGAAAAACACTCTGGCCCCAATATTTGCTCCTGTATTTTATCTACAAAGCCATCCTATAAATATCTATGAAAATTGACTCAGATTTAAAAATCAACAATAATACTATTGAATTGTCTGTGATTCTTAAAAGTGACTGGATGGGCATCACCATTAGTACTTTAATTATTTTATCATTTTATTTAATATAATTACTTTTATCCTTTTTTTCCAGGATGCTATGAATTATTGATGTGCTTATATTTTTATTTCTACTACAAAATCCTATATTAGGAAAAACGTATACATTTTATACAGCATCCAAAATATATCCATTTTTTAAGTCATTAAAATATATTGATTGAGTTCCTACAACATGTTGCATCCACACACACACTGTAAACTAATTGCCAAAAAGAAAAGTGCTTCATGCTTGACCTCTTTCTCACTGTTACCCTCTACATCAAGTATGACCTTGGGTCCCAGTATCCTTCCAAAAGAGCTGTTTCCAGTCAGGCCCGTGTGGGACAAATCTGATGCTATCATGCTACAACCACAACATGCCATGCTTCGTATAATGGCATCTCATAGCCTTTTGAAACAATCCAGCTTAATCATCATATTGTATGGTGTCTGACAACTTCTAGGCTCTCTCCATTCTCTTTGTTCGTTTTCTAGGGCTTTCCTCTGTCTCAAAACCTATAGCCACTCTGGACTTCTTTCAGTTCCCGAAGTACATGCATGTTAATGTCTCCTCATTTTCTGCCTAAAAGGCTCCCATTGCCCATCGATCTTTTTAGGACTTTCTTGATCCTTTCGTGTATATAGAATTTCTATAATATTTTCTCACATCACCTGATATGTTTTCTTTATAGTGATATCATGATTGAATACACACACACACACATACATAAATATATACCTGCAAGTATATATGTATATGTATATTTGCAGGATTTTTAAAAAATGCTTCTTCTGCCTTCTAGACTTGGGCTATTCAGAGTGTGATCTCCTGCACTGGTGACAGTGGAGACCTCTTTATTACTAGTCTGAGGCAAGATAAACATTGAGAATAAGCTCTTCAAAATGTCTGCAGCAATTTGACGTTGGCGGACCATCCAGATTTGTGATCAATGAGATCATTTCTGACCAAGGTATAGAGCAGTTAGGTGCTGTGAATTACATATAGTCTAAGTCACATGCTAGTCATATTCAATAGGACTACATTTCAACATGTGACACTTCAATCTTAGCTTGTGTACTATAACCCAAATGTGTGTAAAAGGGATTTGGAGTCAATCATACTCAGTGATTTATCACAGAAACAAAGAACTGAGTTCCATATGTTCTCACTCATAAGGTGAACTTGAGCAATTGTAATGCTATAAGAAAGCGATTGGCAGTAGCGGAAAACTGTTAGGGGAAGGGGGTGGGACTGGCAGTTGGTGGAAACTGCTAGGGAGGGGCGTACCTTGTCAACAAGGGTACCTGCATGATCAATGTTTGTATACATAACCCTAAATTGTACCCCACATCTTTATAATAAATAAATAAATTTTTTTTAAAGAGAACATTTAAGATTTTCTGTGTTTCACAAGTTATTTCAGGAGCATTTTAATTTTTAATGACACCATTTTTCAAATTATAGTTTAACATTATTCACAATATTAAGAAAATACAACTTGCATTTTTAATCCTAATTAACACAGGGAGAAACAAGTTTCACCGGGCTTGTTAAGAGGAGGAAAAATTTCGCTTAGTGCCACAGAAGTTGTAGACCAAAAAAAGGTGGCCGGGCTCAGTGGCTCAGCCTGTAATCTCAGAGCTTTGGAAGGCAGAGATGAGTGGATTGCCTGAGTCCGCGGGTTCGAGACCCGCCTGGGCAACTTGGTGAGATCTCATCTCCACAATAAATCAAAAATTAGCCGGGCGTGGTAGTGCATGCCTGTAGTTCCAGCTACTTGGAAGGCTGAGGCGGAAGGATCACCAGAACCCAGCAGGTCGAGGCTGTGGTGGCCGGGAGCGGCCACTGCACTCCAGTCTGGGTGATGGAGTGAGACTCCAACTCAAAAATTAAAAGAAACGGTGAAGAAAGGCATTATGAAGAGCTGAAGACCAAAAGAGTTCAAACTCATTTTATTCAGAAGTATTAATCCTATGGTTAGATCAGTTTTCTAACCAAAATTGATGATAATGCATTAAAACTGCAATGCATTATTTCTGGAGATACATTGCATAATGAAGTGATGCAGCAATCAACAGAAGTTGTATTTATAGAAAACATACAAATAAATATGTTCAATCAAGAGGCTTTTTTTTAAACTTTAAAAAGAGTACTTTATTGAAAAGACCACAGAAGCAGATGTTCAACATTTCAGATGTAAATATTGGTGCTATATGAGCTTTTTGTAAGATAGCACTCTGGATTGCTAAAATCAAAGAAAACATATAAAATTGCTAAGATGTTAGTAAAATATGATATCAAAGATATTTTCTTGGAAATGTAAGATGAATTTTTAGTATGAAGTTGGTTAAATGTCACTTTCCAATGGCACTGTGTAATTTTGTTCAGGAGAAGACCAACTCACAGAACAATTAAAACTAGCAAAGTGTTTTTCATTGTAATTAGACTAATGTCAGTGATACTGACAACATGGCAATTCTTTTAGTGTGTCACAATTTTAATGTGATATTGATATTATGGAATTTTTTTCTTGATTGTTGACTCAGAATAACCAGGTCTTAACTGCACAAAGCTATGAACTGTCAACCAATGTAACTTAAAGATTAAGTTTTACGAAGGAGTATGTTCTGATGACAAAAAAAATTCTGCAGTAGTAATCTATATATGCCAAAATGTAAATCAACCCTCTATTTTGCTTATCAAAAAAGCAAAATATCTTACCCAACATTAAATGTCAGGTTAAATATTGTTCAATATAATAGAAAAATTAGTGAATGAAGTAAATGCTGATATATTGAATTCAAGATTTTTTTCATTAATCAAGTAATAATATAGCAGCTGATTATAAACTCATATTATTGTGAGAATAGGCATAAATGTTATTGAGAGTAAAAGTTGAAAGCATTTGAATGATTGAACAAATTCTTAATATTTAAATAGATAGGAAATCAGCTTTGTTCACTTTTTTTTTTTTTTTTTTTTTTTTGAGTCGGAGTCTCACTCTGTTGACCAGACTGGAGTGCAGTGGCCGCTCCCGGCCACCGCAGCCTCGGCCTGCTGGGCTCCGGCGATCCTTCTGCCTCAGCCTTCCGAGTAGCCGGAATTACAGGCATGCGCTACCACGCCCGGCTGATTTTTTGATTTATTGTAGAGATGAGGTCTCGCTGCCCAGGCGGGTCTCGAACCCGCAGGCTCAGGCAATTCACTCACCTCAGCATCCCAAAGGCACGGGATTACAGGCTGAGCCACCGAGCCCAGCTGGTTCACATTTTTTTAACAATGAAAAGGATATATGGTTTAATATACATACTCTTATAAAACAAACTATAAAGATTGCATTTTTAGTTTTGATAAAGTTTTCCAGGTTCCTCATACTAGAGAGACTTATAATTATTAGTTAGTTTTGCTGAGGGATGGTTTTTGCTAACTATAATTCTATAATCTTTATTCTTTTTTTAAAAAAAATGTCATTATAAAGATATGGGGTACATTTCAAGGTTAGGTATACAAACATTGATCATGCAGGTACCCTTGTTGATGAGGTATGCCCCTCCCATCCCTAGCAGTTTCCCTCAACTGCCAATCCCACCCTCCAACAGTATCCCACTACTGCCAATCACTTTCTTGTAGCATTATAATTGTTCAAGGTCCATTTATGAGTGAGAATATATAGAATTCTGTTCTTTGTTTCTATGATAAATCACTGAGTATGATCGATTCCAAATCCTTCCAAGTTGCTACAAAGTCCATATATTTGTCCTTCCTTATGACTGCATAATAGTCCATTGTGTATATGTACCACATTTTTTTTTTTAATCCAGTCCAACTTCGATGGGCAACATGGTTGCTTCCATGTTTTTTCTATTATGAATAGAACTGCAGAAAACATAGATGTGCAGGTATCTTCTTTGTAGAATGATTTGAGTTCTTTTGGGTATATTCCCAATAGGGGGATTGCTGGGTCATATGAAAGGCCAATTTCTAATTCTTTCAGAAATCGCCACACTGTCTTCCAAAGAGGTTGTACTAGTTTTCATTCCCACCAGCAGTGTAGAAGCATTTCTTTTTCTCCACTTCCTTGTCAGCATCTGTTGTTGTTTGTTTTAATGATGGCCATTCGTTCAGGAGTTAGGTGGTATCTCAATGTGGTTTTGATTTGCATTTCTCTGATGATGAGTGAGGCTGAGCACATTTTCATGTGTCTGTTGGTTGCCCATATATCTTCTTTTGAGAAGTGTCTATTTATGTCTTTTGCCCAATTTTTAAAGGGGCTGTTTGTTTTTTTGCTTTCGGCGCGTTTGAGTTCCTTGTAGACCCTAGATGTTTGTCAGATATACAGTTGGCAAATATTTTTTCCCATACTGTAGAGTGTCTACCTGCTCTCTTGATGGTTTCTTTTGCTTTGCAGAAGCTCATTAATTTGATGAGTTCTCACTTCTCTATCTTATTTCTTAAGGTATTAGCCTTTAGGGTTCTGAATAAGAATTGGTTTCCAGTTCCAAATTCAATAAAGTTGTCTCCTGTATTTTCTAAGTTTCTTATAGTTTGAGGTTTTACGCTTAGGTCTTTGATCCATTTAGAGTTAATTTTTGTTTATGGTGATAGGTAGGGGTCCTGTTTCAATCTTCTGCATGTGGTCAGCCAGTTTTCCCAGCACCATTCACTGAATAGGTTCTCCTCTCCCCAGTGGTTGCTGTTGGAGGTTTTGTCAAAGATGAGTTGGTTGAGGAATTGAGGTGTGGCTTCTGGAGTCTCTATCCTGTTCCATTGGTCTATGTGCTTGTTTTTGTACCAATATCAGGCTGTTTTGATTACTGTAGCCTTATAGTAAAGTTTGAAGTCTGGAAGTGTGATACCTCCTGCTTTGTTCATTTTGCTAAGGATTGTTTTGGTTATTCGTGGTTGTTTATGTTTCCATATGAATTTCTGTGTTGTCATTTCCAGGTCTGAGAAGAATGATGTTGGTAACTTAATGGGTATTGCGTTGAATCTGTAGATGACCTTTTGTAGGATGGACATCTTAACAATGAGCATTGAATATTTTTTCCATTTTGTTTGTGTCTTCTTGGATTTCTTTGATCAATGTCTTGTAATTCTCATTGTAAAGGTATTTCACTTCTCTGGTTAGGAAGACGCTGAGGTATTTAATTTTTTTTTTTTTTTTTTGAGTTGGAGTCTCACTCAGTCGCCCAGACTGGAGTGCAGTGGCTGCTTCCGGCCACCGCAGCCTCACCTGCTGGGCTCCAGCGATCCTTCCACCTCAGCCATCCGAGTAGCCAGAATAACAGGCGCGCGCTACCACACCCGGCTGATTTTTAAAAATTTATTGTAGAGATGAGCGGGTCTCGAACCCGTGGGCTCAGGCAATTCACTCACCTCAGCCTCCCAAAGGCACGGGATTACAGGCTGATCCACCGAGCCCGGCTGGTATTTCATTTTTGGTGACTATTATGAATGGGATAGTGCTTTTTATTTGGGTCTCTGCCTGCTTGTTGTTGGTGTATAGGAATGCAACTGTCTTTTGCACATTTGTTTTGTAACCTGAGACTTTGCCAAAGTCCTTTATCAGTGCCAGCAGGTTTTTGACAGATTCTCTCCGATTTTCAAGGTATAGGATCATATCATCTGCAAAGAGGGATAGCTTGACTGCCTTTTTCCTATTTGGATACTCCTTATTTCTTTCTCTTGTCTAATTGCCTGACCTAGGACTTCCAACACAATATTCAACAAAAGGGATGATAGTGGGCAACCTTGTCTTGTTTCAGTTTTCAGGGGAAATGATTCTAGTTTCTGTCCATTTAGCAATATGTTAGTTGTGGGTCTGTCATAGATGGCACTTACTATTTTGAGGTATGTTCCTTCTATACCTAGGTGTTTGAGGGTTTTTATCAAGAAGGAATACTGGATTTTATCAACAGCTTTTTCTGCATCTAATGAGATAATCATGTGGTTCTTGATTTTACATCTGTTGATGTACTTAATGACATTTATGGTCTTGCGAATGTTGAACCAGCCCTGCATCCTGGGGATGAAGCCTACTTGGTCATGGTGGATGATTCTTGAGATGTGCTTTTGGATCTGATTTGCTAGACTCTTGTTGAGGAGTTTTGCATCTATATTCATAAGGGATATTGGCCTGTAGTTCTCTTTCTTTGTTGGATCTTTACCCAGTTTGGGTATCAGTGTAATATTAGCTTCATAAAATGATTTGGGGAGAATTCCATCTTCTCAATTGACTGGAATATTTTCAATGGGATTATTATCAGAATCTCCTTATACATTTTGCAGAATTCTGCTGGAAAGCCATCTGGTCCTGGGCTTTTTTTTTTGTAGGTAGTTTTCACATGACAAAGTCCATTTCCCGGGTTGTTACTCATCTATTTAGTGTCTCAATGTCTTCTTGTTTCAACCTGGGGAGGTTGTGTGATGTCAGAATGTCCTCTGTTTCATCTAGGTTGTCTAGCTTGTTTCCATATAGGTATACATAGTAATCGCTGATAATCTTTTGTATTACTTAGGAGTCAGTTGTGATTTGATCTTTTGTATTTCTGATTGTGTGTATTTGGGCTTTTTCTCTCCTTTTCTCAGTCATTTTGGCTAGGGGCCCATCAATCTTGTTAATTCTTTCAAAGAACCAGCTTTTTGTTTTGTTGATGTTTTCTATGATATTTTTGTCTTCTATGCCCTGTATTTGGGCTCTTATTTTTGTGATTTGGATTCTTCTGCTAAAGTTGGAGTTTGGTGGTCTTCTCTTTCCACCTCCCTTATGTGATTTGTTAGGCTCTCCACTTGTGATCTTTCCATTTTCTTGATGTGTACCTGTAGAGATATAAATTCCCCTCTCAGAACTGATTTCATGGCATCCCAGAGGTTTTGGTAAGTGGTTTCTTCATTTTCATTTGTTTCCAGGAATCTTTCAATTTCTTCTTTGATTTCAGTGTTGACCCAGTCATTGTTCAGCATCATGCTGTTTAGTATCCATGTCTTTGTGGGCTTTAGGGAAATGTTGTTGGTTTTGATATTTATTTTTATTCCACTGTGGTCTGATAATGTGCATGGCAAGATTTCAAACTTATGGAATTTGTTTAATCTTGATTTGCAGCCAAGGATGTGATTGATCTTGGAGTAAGTTCCATGTGGTGATGAGTAGAATGTATACTCTGTTGTTGTCGGGTGGAATAAACTGTTGGTATCTACTAAGTCTATTTGGTCAAGTGTCAAGTTTAGGTTCTGGATCTCCTTGTTGATATTTTGCCTCAATGATCTATCCAAAGCTGTCAGTGGGGTATTCAAGTCTCTTACTATAATAGTGTTAGAGTCAAATTTTTTTTAGTTTATTTAGTAGTTGCTTTATAAAGGCTGGTGCTCCTGTGTTGGATGCATATATGTTTAGGATGGATACTTCTTGTTGATAGATTGAAACTTTTATCATTATGTAGTGTCCTTTTGCATCTTTTTAAATTTTTTATAGCTTAAATGTTGTTTTGTCTGATATTAAGATTGCGACTCCTGCCTTCTTTTGTGATCCATTTACCTGGAAACTCATCTTCCATCCTTTAACTTTGTTTGTGTGCATCCTTTGTAGTGAGATGGGCCTCCTGGATGCAGCAAATAATGGGCCCATGGTTTCTTATCCAGTCCGCCATTCTGTGTCTTTTCAGTGGTGCATTTAATCCATTCACATTCAGCCTAATTGTTGAAACGTGAGGGTTTTACCCTGTCACGAGGTTCTTATAGAGTTGCTGCTGTTCCTGTTTGTTGTCTTTCTTTTGGTTTTGGGGTTGATTCATGTGTGTTTTCCATCTTCTTACTGTACTCTAGTGAAGAACATTGTTGTTCTTTTCTCTTTTTCTTCTGTGTTTAATACTTTCTTAAAAGTTTCTTGTATAGGGGGTCTGGAGGCAGCATAAGTCCTTAGAGATTGGATTTCAGGGAAAGATTTCAATTCTCCTTCACTGATGAAGCTTAGCTTGCCTGGGTTGGTTATTCTTGGTTGAAATTGTTTTTCTTTGAGAACTTTGAAGATTGGGTTCCAAGCTCTCTTCCTGAAGTGTTTCTGTAGATAAATCTGCTGCTATTCTAATTGGTCTTCCCTGATAGGTAGTCTGACCTTTTCCTCTTGCTGCCTCTTGGATTTTTCTTTTATACCTAATTTGTTTAGGTGAATTATTATGTGTCTGGGAGTTGGTCTTCTCATTTGTTGTCTTTCAGGGGTTCTTTGAATCTCTTGTGTTTGAATTTTCACATCACTGATGAGATGAGGGAAATTTTCTTGAATAATTTCATGGAATGTGTGTTCCAGGGTGGTCTCTGTCTCTCTCTCTGCCTCAGTAAGTTTAATTACTCTTAAGTTTGTCTCTTGAAATAATCGTTCATCTCTTGAAAGTTTTGTTCTCTCTTATTAAGCTTCTTTTCTATGTTTTTGACAGTTTGGGTTAGTTCTATATTTTGGTCTTCAAACTCCGAGATTCCTTCTTCTGCTTGGCTAATTCTGCTTTCCATGCTTATTAGTTTGTTATTTATTTGCATCACAGTATTCTTTACTGTTGTTATTTCTGTTATCAACTCCTTTTTATTTTCCTCTTGTCTCTCTCTCAATTGTGTTTATTCTCTCTATTAATGTGTTAATGTCTGGGTTTTTCATATGTGACCAGTCATTCTGGGGGCTCTTCATTGTTTGCGTTCTGAAGTCTGTTTCTTAGTGTCTGACCTCCCAGGGGTCTGTGTGACACTTATATTCTTCATTTGGTTTTTCTACTTTGTGTAGATTTTCCTTCCCATTCCCTCCCCTACCACTGTCTTCTTTAATTCTATTATTCATGCGTGAAGGGTTACTTTTACTTCTATTTGTTCAATCTCCTATTCTTCCTTATGTATATCTTCTGACTTTGTTCAATTCTGGAGCTGGACTGTAGGTTGGGGGATCCTTTTCATAGTTTTGAGATTTAACTGACGGAGGAGCTGTGATTCAAAATCTATCTGCAGATTCCAGTATCCACTGATAGGTATGTGAATAATCTGAAACCCACTTTCCACTGCCATGCAATCTGTCCATGCAGTGGGGTTATAGGTTTACTCCCTGAAAGTAACATGAGGTAAGAAAAAGGAAAATAATGGAACAGGGAGCAGGGATAAGAGGAAGGTAGAGAGAGAGAAGAGTAAGAGGAAAAACAGAAAAATGTATCGACTAACAAATGAAAAGAGACACAAAGACAGATACAAGTTTAAAAAAAATAAAATAACGAACATACAAAAAAACTATAACATACAGTCATACAGACATACAAGCTAACCCACTTCCTTATTGGTGTACTATTCCCCTATACAAACATGAGGTGTAAAGAGAAAAAATAAAATAGAATAAAGTCAGTAAACTAACAGAACCAAAGCAAGTATGAACACATTATTGATAACAGTAAGAAGAGAGAGAAGAGGGAATAAAAGATGGGTAAGACAACTAGACAAAGAATTTTAAAAAATTAAAACAAGGGAACCAAGCACACTCTGAGATTTTTCCTTTAAGTCCAATGTCCTTTCAGCTCTGATTTCAAGCTCTCACTGCAGGCTGGTGGAGTGACTCACAGTTAGGGGTCGGTTGCCCCTGATCTGATGGTGGATCAGATCTGGACTGCCTGCCAAATCTGCAACTCAGATCTGGCCTGTGTTTATCTAGCATGGGGGAGGGGCTTTTGTCCCTCTCACTTGATGTTGTTACCTTGGAACCCAAGCTGGGGGATGGGCTGAGCTGGGTGGAGCTGATCTCATGGCTCCTAATGATCTCTTTTTCCATTGCAGCCGGCTGTGCTGGGGAAGGTGGAATATAGAATGCAAGACTGCCAGGTGATGCAGGCCAGCATAGCACTGGGCTACTCACATCAGGCTGGGTGGAGCAATGTGGCAGGTGGGGCAGGGGGGTGCCAGGCACTCCACGGGGTCAGGAACCAAGGGCCATTCAGGGAAGGAGGGAGCAGGTAACAGTGGCATTGGTGGCAACTGCCACTTTAGCACTGTTGTATGTGGGAGGAGCTCCACAAGCTGGGTGCTGGGTAAGGGGTGGGTGTGGCAGTGGCAGTGGAAGTAGCAGCAGTGGCTTCAGTAATGCAGTGCTTGTGGGGAGAGGGATTGATGGTCCAGGAGCTCTGGTTGGCCTCAGGCGGGAGCAGTGGTGATGGTGGCAGTGGTAGCCACAGTGACTGCAGCTGAGGCAGTGTTGGCTGCAGCTGAGGCAGCAGTCAAGCAATGTGCAAAGAGCAGGCTGGCAGTGGTGAAAACCATAGCCCCCAGGGAAAAGCAAGGTCTTTATGGGTGTTCTCTTTCATGGAGGGGATCACAGACCAAACTGCCCATCGCCATCTTTCCAGAAGTCAGATCCAACGTTTTAAAATTGTTCAGTGATAACCAGGGTTGCTTGTTTATCTGATATTTTGTGTTTATTTGATTATATTAATATTTTTTGGTATAATAGAATATGAAACAAGTTTTTAATTTTCAGGTAAAAAATAAAAATTAATATCCTTCTGGAGTCAAGTTTTTACAGATTTTATGGCATGTCAATAATTTAACAATTACCAGTGAAGTAGGTATTAGCGTTGCTACTGCATACCTGAAAAAGATTGTCATCAAATATTTAGTGTTTGAAATTTTATTTTATTTTTTACCAAAAATTGTTCCACACATAGGAAATGAATGAATCCAAAAGTTATCATCACTGAAAGGTTATTCAGATTTAAAAATGAAGATAAATTGACAGAATTAGCTACTAAAGCAACACTGAAGATAGATCTTGAAACTACACTGTCAGTTGTTTCATTTCTGACTTTTTCTTTTCCATTTTGGATACTCTTTATTTAATTTATTTTTCTGGTTGCTCTGGCTATGGCTTCCAATACTACAAATTCCCCCATTCAGTATGATGTTGGCTGTGGGTTTGTCATATATAGGTTTTATTATTTTTGAAATCTTTCTTCTCTTCCTATTTTGTTGACAGTTTTTATCATGAAGTGATGCTGTATTTTATCAAATGATTTTTCTGGATCTATTGAAATGATTATGCTATTTTAGTTTTTAATTCTGTTTATGTGGTTGATCATATTTATTGACTTGTTTCAAAAACACCATCCTTGATGTTGAACCATCCTTGCATCCCTTGGATGAAATCCATTTAATTGTGGTGGATTATTTTTTTCATATGCTATTGGATTTGGATAGCTTTTATTTTATAGAGATTTTGATTAACTTGTGCCATTGTTGTCATTCATTTCAATAAATTGTTAAATTTCTATTTTGTATTATTGTTGATCATTCAGGAGCAAATTGATATTTTCTATGTATTTGTTTGGTTTTGAGAGTTTCTCTTGGGGTTGACTTCTAGTTTTATTCCATTGTGTTCTGAGGAGGTACTTTATATAATTTTGATCTTTTGAACTTATTTAAACTTATTTTGTATCCTATCATGTGGTCTATCTTGAAAAATGTTCCATGTGATGATAAGAAGAATGTATATTCTGTAGTTTGGGGGTAGAATATTCTGTAGATGTTTGATAGATTCATTTGTTCTAGAGTTCAACTTAAGGTTAATGATTATTTGTTGACTTTCTGCCTTGATGATCTGTCTATTGCTTTCAATGGAATGTTAAAATCTTGCACTATTATTATATTGCTTCTATCTCTCTTCTTAGATCTAATAAATTTATTTTTATAAAGCTGGGAGCTCTAGTGTTAGCTGTATATATCTTAAATTGTTTTATTTCTTGCTGAATGTATCCCTTTATTATTATATAATGACTTCTTAATCTTTTTTCACTGTTGTTAATTTAAAGTATATTTTATCTTATATCAGAATATTTATTATGCCTTGGATGACAAAGTGAGACTCCAACTCAAAAAGAAAGAAAGAAAGAAAGAAAGAAAGAACCCAAACTTAACCTCTGTCCCACAGTATCAGCTATATTGATCAGGGTAGATTAATTGCTATAAAATATAACACTCAAGATATCAGTGGAGAGTAGAATTTATCTTTGCTCTCTCAAGTTCAATGCAGATATTCACCCTTTGGTAGTGCCCTTCCCAGTGGTGATCCAGGGGTCCAGGTTCCTGTTATCTAGTACCTTCTACCAATGCCTAGTATTTCAGAATCTTCTGGAATCTTTAAGTCCTCTGCTAATCTTTTGGATCTGCACATCAATCAAAAGAAGAAAGAGCTTTAATAAAATGATATAAATTATTTCCACCAACATCTGCCAAACTAATCACGCTCCCCTAACACCCTGAAATATAAAACAGATTTAACAAGTTGCTAGCATTCTTCACCACTATATTAAATCCAGGTTAAACCTAGGCCTTTCGAAGAATACAGGGAATGGGACCATAGCCACCTCAAGAAAGAATACTGGCAAAAAAATTGGCATCCCTGTTTTAGTGCCACAATATGCTGAATTTTGCCTACATTGGGAAAGAAAAATGTTGTTTATATATCAATATGTATTTATTGTGCTTGAAGATAAATAATACTCCTTTACAAGATTTCAACTTTCTTCAGTATTTGGGGGGTGGATTTTTTTTGTCATTGTATACTGTGACTTTAAATTCAGTTTTATAAAAATTGTTGACAGGGACACAAGAGCAGTAAGAAATGTATCAAATGCCTCATCTCAACCTAGTCCCCAAAAGGCATATTAGCCTAGTTGGACTTTCTTTGATGGTAATCTCAGTGGTAAATAGCCAACCAACATTTTGTAAGCTGAGAAAAATTTTCTCTAGAAGTAAAATACAGGTCATTGTTTGGAAAAAAGAAAATATAATCGTTGGCAGAGTATATAATACTGTAGTTTTATATGAAAAGCATAACGTCTTACTATATGTAGTCAGTGCTGAGTACATAATGAATGTTCCATAAATGTTGCGAATACATGTCTCCTATATGGTACATTTATGGTAATCTATAAATATGAATTTTTGCTTGTATGACCTAAATATTAATGAAATGATCCCTATAGAATAAAAATGATTAATAAGACTCTTTTGTGAGCTGGGAACCTAAACATTTGAGGTCAAACATATGGTATTTACTTAGCTCTGATATCAATTATTGTATTTCTAAAAAAAGAAATCACCTAATAATATTAATATTCATATAATTTAATGACAAACACTCACCTTTTGTTGCAGATGGCATCTTCCAAAATGGATCATCCTTCATACTTTTGTTAACGTAACCTTGATTTTCTGTCCACTGCCTATGGTGATGTGGTGACATCCCCTCATTTCCACCCACTGCAGCAGGGTAGAACTTTTTAACTGTTAATGAATAGAATATGCTGAAATTATGTCATAAAAGTTCTGAAGTTTGATTATAAAAATGCTAAGCATTTTCATCTTTTTCTCTTGGGATATTTATTGTGAGCAAATAAATCTTCTATTTTGACTAAAATATTTTAGACTAGAATAGATTGTCTAATTTAAATAAATTAGATTTCTAAATGGACTAAAATATTTTGCCTATTTTTAAATTGACACATTTAAAAGTATTATTGAATATAAACGTATCATGAAGTCATGCATTAAACAGGAAGAGGCCACTTGCAGGTGTTCTAATTCACAGGCCAGATTAGGATTCAGCCAACAACCAGCATTAAAGACACATTTGGGTGATTTCAGCTTGTATCCAGTAAACCCTGGTTACTATGGTGTGGAGAAAAGCCCCAGAATCCATGACAATAGTAAAATAGTTATTTTAATACACAGTTAGATTAATATAATTTGTTATGCATCCATAGTAATTGAAACATTCCTCAAACATAATTTTAGATCACAACTTTTCATTAAACTTTTGTATTCATTTTTATTCCTAACTTTAACTGTATGTAATGGTGTTGCATACATGCTTCATCCTCAAGTGTTTTACTTGATTTAACTTCCACCAATTATGCAGTCCAGAACAAATTTTTGAAAATTATGTTTCTATTAATGTTTCTATTCAGACTTTAGTTTCACTGCTTGTCTTTCTAAATATTTTTAACTTAACCATTATTACATGATTTGATTATACAATACATTGGATTATATAAGGGTAAAGATTATTGTTGATATTTCCTAAACTAATAGTTTCAGTCCCAGGTCATAGCATTAATTGTCCCAGTGCTGCATTGTAAGTAGCACAAGACTTACACTTGATAAATGTGTCAATACTTATCACATGAATAAATGCATTCACAGACACTTTAATATGTTTTACAAATTGAGATAGAATGTTGTGAAAATATGTACACAACTCTTGATTTATTTCTAAATGCAGATTTGTTATTTAGTTTATTTGTGTTTTATAGTCATTTACTTGGCCATGTAAATATTTGTTAATAAAATTGAATGAATTTATACTAACTTTTCATCCTATATTATAAAAATTATAGCTATTAATTTATTGAAAATGTTTTTGTCACTGCAGTATTATAATAATAATGATGAAAACAATGACATCTAGCATTTCTTGGATGTTTATTATATGCCAGAAATTATTCTAAGTTCTGCCAGGGTTACTGAATTAATATGCTTGATTATATTGGTTTAAATATTATTTACTCATAAGCAAATTCATCCCTTTTGATTATACAGTTCTATGTATCCTGACAAATGTATACAGTCAAGAAATTATCACTATAATCAAAACATAGAATATTTCCATCATCTACAAAAATATTCTTATGCCACTTTGTGGTCAGTTTTTTCTCTCATATCTAGCCCTTAACAAACAATGGTCTATTTTCTATTTACATAGTTTTGCCAAAAATTGTATAAAAATATAATCAAACTGTATGTCGCCATTTGCTTCTAGTTTACTTAAATTAGCATAACACATTAGTGATTCATCAATGTTGTTGAATTTATGTTTTTTATTCTGCTGTATGGATGTACCATAATTTGTATGTCTTTTCTTTACTGATGGACATTTGGGTTTAGTTTGGGTGATTATGAGCAAAACTGGTATAGACATTTGTGTATAGGTATTTGTACAGACATATGTTTTCAACTCTCTCTCATTTCTAGAAATGGAATTTCTGTCCTGTGTGGTGAATGAATGTTTAACTTTTTGAGACACTATCAAGATGTTTTATAAAATACCTGTGTCATTTCCATTGCCACCAGCATTGTATACAAGTTCTAAATGATCTGCATCCTTGCTACAACTTGATACTACCAGTTTAATTTTAAAGTTATTCTAATGCATGTTTTGTGATACCTCAGTGTGATTTTAGCTTGCATTTCCTTAATTAATAATGACTTAAGTATTACTTTAAATGTTTATGTGTCCATATATCTTCTTTGATAAAGTATTTGTTCTAATATTTTGCCCATTTTAATGGCAGTATTTAAACTATTATTGAGTTGTGAACTTTTTTTTTAATTTGTTTTGAATATCAGTCCTTTATTTTTTATATATTCTTTGAAATATTTTCCCCCAATATGTGGTTTGTCCTTAGATTTTCCTAACGGTGTCTTTCAAAGAACAGAAGTTTTTTGTTTTTACAAATTTTGTTGGACATAAGTATACCTAATTTTTATTTTATGATTATTGCTGCTGGATGTTGGATCTAGGCCTAACCCAAGGTGGTAAAGTTCATCTCCATTTTTTTTTTTTTTGGTTTGGAGTCTCACTCTGTCGCCCAGACTGGAGTGCAGTGGCCGCTCTCTGCCACCGCAGCCTCGACCTGCTGGGCTCCGGCGATCCTTCTGCCTCAGCCTTCCGAGTAGCTGGAATTACAGGCATGCACTACCACGCCCGGCTGATTTTTTGATTTATTGTAGAGATGAGGTCTCGCTGCCCAGGCAGGGCTCGAACCCGCAGGCTCAGGCAATCCACTCACCTCAGCCTCCCAAAGGTGCGGGATTACAGGCTGAGCCACCGAGCCCGGCTTCCATTTTTTTTAAAAAAAACATTTTCTTGTAGATGTTTTACAGTTAATTTCTGTATATGGCACAAAGGGTAATTCAAGATTTTTTTTTTATATAGATATGCAATTTTTGCCACATCATATGAAAAATAAGTTGACTTATTTCATGTATGTAATTCTTTGCTCTATTAGCTGATAGCTTCTGGCACATCAGAGAACACGGTATGTGATAAGACCAATGGATTTCATGATTGTGTTCCCACTTCTTTATCTAAATTTATGTCATATGATTCGTTTATCCAATTGAATTCTAATCAGAATCCTGTGTGAAGATGCAAACATTTTGTAAACCTTTTAGTAGTGTAACTAGTTAAGGTCTTGCAGTCAGAAAAAGAAACTCAATACCTAAAATATGTCAGTTATTATCAAGATGAGTCATGTCCTTTCAGGAGCAGAAGTTCACAAGTGTCAACTTATCACTAAATGTCTGGTCAGTGACACTGAAGTGCCATGTTAGGGACTCACAGTTGGTCTTTTTGCTAAAAAATTGGACAATTAACTAGGAAAGGAGCCAGATCAACCCAGACTGGATCCCATGCTGTTGAGCCCCGCATGGATCCATCTCTGTCACCATGGTAATTCTGTTCTTGGGTCTATTGTACAGAAAAGTGGTGGCTGAGGACAGATGTTGGCTGACATCAACTAGCTGCTATTAAATCTACATTGTGTAGTGCCGCATCCATGGTAAATGTTCTCTATTGGACATTCAAATGTCATGTGTGATTGTCACAGTTTGTTCCCATTACTACATTCCTATTACCACATTCATCATAACTACATGCCTGCTCCCCTAACCACTTTGTTCCAGGTTTTCCAATCTTTGTCCTTCAAGTCTTCTATCAAATCAACGAAACCATTAGTTTCTGTCAATGTGTCTGTGTAAACTCTCACCCTGGGCTATTTCTATTTCCATGCAAAGTGAATGGAAAGTTGCACCATCAGAGAACTGCCCAACAGGTGAATTTATAACCACTGGCAATTTGGGGCCATCTGTGAGTGGGGTTGTTGTACAGCAAGTAGATTTTTATTTTGAACCCATTCACTAAGCTGGTCTTTAGTAAGCAAATTCAGCCTTTTCCCACCTCTGTCTGATGCTCATAAGAGTTTTGTCTTGCAGTCAGAAGTCTGAGCCAAAGGAGAGATGCTGGTACAGCAGCAAAGAATAAAATGGTGGTCTGAGCCACTTGCTAGGTAGATTAATTTTTCCCTCTGATAATATTCATGTCTGATACCATATACATTGCTTTCTTTTCTAAATTACATTGCTGCTAGGCTTTCCTGACCCTGTGGCTTTGTGAATATAACATATATCCAGTACAAGATGACCATTTTGGGGCATACAGTCATTTGCTATCCCACAGTCAGGTTCTCTGTCACTACCAGAGCCCAGGTATGTGCTGAGAGAAGTTTTTTGAATGCAGATGCAAATGTGTGGCTTACTACAGAGTCCTAAGTCCTCTGTTGTAATTCTGAAACTAGAACTTGTCTTACAACTGCTTTTCTGCTGTAAGGGAGGAAAAACATTTCCTTAAGTTTCTAACAAAAGCGAATCCAGTAACAAAAGACATCGTAACAAGAGAAAAAATCCCAGAAGTTTCTTAACATGTATATTTTATATAGACATGTGAGACACCCAGGGAATGAGTTGCTCTCAAAAACCTGGATTTGAATTTTAGCTTATCTAGCATCTTGAACAAAAAATAGCATACTTTTAGAGAAGTGATAAGACAAAGAAAAAATACTTTGAGACTTCAGAAGCAGCAGGTTGTGAAGGCAAATAAATGGCAGATAACAGCTAGTTTAGTGAAGCTTGTTAGTGTAGGCCTCCAGTACCACCTCCAAGCCAATACAGTCTAAGTCTTCAGTGGTTATCCTTTGTTCTCCCTGGTAAAAGAGTGGCATTATACCTTTTGTCTTTTGAATTGATGTCCTGCTTTTAGGCAAATTAAAACAACAGAGATCTGTCCTACATCTGCTTCTTCCTAATGTCCTCCACTCATCAATCCTTCATAACTTGGAGTAGCATATTCTGATCTCCCACACCACTAAAGATCCTGCACATGGATTAGTTTACACGTGGTATTGCTTGAGTGGCAGGGCAGCTTTCACTATAACCTGAAATTGATGTGGATGTGTTTCCTTCTCTAGGTCCCATTTAAAGCTGAGAGTCTTGCATGTTAGTAAATGGGATGGAAATATTTTTCCAAGTGTGGGATACATTGTCTCCAGAGCTCAAATAGGCCTGGTAGGCTCTGTGTTTCCCTCTTAATTGTGGGAGATGAGAGATGCAGGAGTTAATCAATTGTTTTGATGAATGCATCCTTGTACACCACAGATTACCGGTCCATCAGAATTTCACTGACATGATGGTAGCCTTTATCATTGTAAGGTATATCTTCTAACCCATAGAGCACATATGTCCTCCCAAGACTTCCAATAAAATGTGTCAATTCTTGCTTACTTAGTTTGGCTCATATGATATCACCAACAGAGTGGGTCAATGTGATAATCTCTACAATGTCCTAAAAGTTCAAATCTGTTCACATTCAATTATGACAGAGGATTATCAACTGAGTCTTAGAAGAAAAATTATAAATATATATTATAGCTTATACCACATGAATGTAACTGTGTCTTCAATTTCTTGATAGAAATTAAAAGAACACTTTAACTATATGTAATGAGTATCATGTACCTGAAACCATATAGATCTGCTCTGGGCAAATAAACGCTCCCAGCACAGCAGCTGCAATGGAGACAGTTATGACACGGAGCTTACAGTTCATTCATATTTTCAGGACCCTTCTAGATTTTGTGGAAGAAAAGTTGATCTCATGGATGTATTAAGGAAAAACATACATTATTTAAGTTTGATAAGATTCTTTAAGAGTATTTCTTTAAGGTGGATACTAATAGTGATTGTTCTTTCTTAGACGTATCATTGTTTCTTACTTACTCTCTTGGTCATATGGGGATTGTTGGGCAGTTTCAAAGGCTTCCACTTGAATGCCCTAATTGTTCTATGTCCTATCCTACAGGAGAGGTAACATTGAAGATTCTGCCAAGTACTGACATGACCACTTCAGTTATACATTCTTAGACTTGAAGAAATAACCAACAAGAGGATTCATTTATCTAATTAATCTACCATAAGCCACTTTTCTATTTCTCCTAGAATAGAGAAGTGTGATAAATTTTCAGGCACAAAATGTCAGAATCGATATCAAATGTGTATCAGTGATTGGCAGAGGTGTTTTTCTTAATGTGCCAGACATCAAATATATTAGGACTTAAGAACCACACAGTTTTTTGCATCTCAGGTACTCTATTATTGTAATGTGAAAACAGCCAGTGGTAATATGTAAACAAATGGATATGGCTATACTCTCATTGCAACGACATTAGCTAAGCTTCCACTGGGAAGAGTGTGGCATTTCTGCAGGCCCAGAGTATTTAGAATAATCTAGGGATTCACGAATTTCAAGGTATTGGCCCATGCATTCCCATATCAATTTCCAGGACCTTGTTCCTCTTGAATGACTTCACAGACTTGCAGATTTTGGGAATACAATCTTCACTTTAGCTCTGCTAATTTTATAATGAAATTCTAGACTTCATATTCACTTTTTTGCCTTATGGCTATAGGAGATGAGAGTTTCATTAAGTGCTACTAAAATGCCCTCTGACTTTCATACTTAACCATAGATTAGTGACTAATCACATCAGCTTTCATTTTCATCTTATAAAATATTGAGAGATCACAGCAAAAGTAAATCTCTTTTATGAATCTTTATTACCTTCCACGAACTCTGAGATGCCTAAGATATTGCACACATTAATGCATTCCCTTCCTCCAGTGAAAGTGAAACAATTGGCTGGGTGCAGTGTCTCAAGCCAGTAATCCCAGCACTTTGGGAGACTGAGGAGAGAATATTGCCTGAGTCCGGGGGTTCCAGACCAACCTGGGAAAATTGACAAGACCTCATCTCTACAATAAACCAAAAAATTAGCCGGGTGTGGTGGCATGCGCCTGTAGTTCCAGCTATTTGGAAGGCTGAGATGGAAGGATTGGCTCAGTCAAGCAGGTAGAGGCTGTGGTGGCCGTGAGTGTACCACTGCAACCAGTCTGGGCAACAGAGTGAGACTCCAACACACACACACACACACACACACACACACACACACACACACACACACACACAAAGAAACTGAAACAACTGAACTAGTACTTCCTACTAGGGACTATCTGTGCTCCATCTATCAGCCATCTGGCCAATGATAAATATATAGACTACTCTTAAGTTACTCTTGGCATTGAAGATGGGCTTCCTGTTTTCTAGGAATCATATGCAAAGATTAAGGTTTGCATGTACTTCATATATTAGGGAGTTCTCTCAAAAACAACACCTAGAAGGAAGGGAAAGGAGTAGCATTAGTCAGAGTTAAACTGTGATGCAGCCACAACAGAAGCCTTAACTAGTCCATGGGGAATTTTAGACCTTGTGATGACCCTTCCAAGATGTCCTTAACTGAGGAAAGCAACCAAGTCTTTGTACTTCTGCACTGAGCAGTCAGATGAATTCTTGCTTTCTCTAGATGAGGGAAAGCAAGACAGCTCTGTTTGACTGAAGACAATTCCTGGAAAAGATCTCAACTTTGGGCTGTCAGTCAGAAAAACTACAGTACATGGGGATTAAGCATTTCAGCAGTGAAGGGGGAAATCTGTGACCCATGGTTGGTTGTTTGCCTCTTGTTTCTTGTTTAATGAAACCAAGAAATGACCCACAGCAAGTACTTGGTGAACCTTAAAGAAGAACTATATACATAAGCTGGTATTTGAAAAGCACATCCAAGAATCTTCTTGCTTGTTCCCACGCACCCTTCTTTTTCTCCAGTTCTTTTTTCACCCAGTTTTAATTTTGCCCTTTATATGATTGTCTTCAAATCTTCAAAATGTTATGTGCTTTCCGTGGTTTAGAGCTCAACTTTGCACTATGAACTCTGATTTATCTTGTTTCTTAGAGTCTTAGGATCCTTGTTTGTGACCTAAATGAAACAATTGTTTCTGTTATCAGACCTCCCAGTTGGCAAATGCAAAGACTAGTCAAATCTCTTCCCATAAGGTAGAAAAATATATTTGGCTAATATTAGCTTTTTGAGTAAAATTTGAATTATTTTGAACTTGCTTAGTAATAAAATTACAGAGATTCTTCGAATGCCTACTTCTCTCACACTGTCCTCATTTATATTTTCTGATATCAAAATCAGGTAGCTAATCTCAACTTAAATGTATCTAATAACAGTTCTGGAGTTGCATCACACAAGAGTCAAAAGATCATAGAGAAAGTCCATACTGCTTCTTTCGGTTCTTTTTTCATATGAATCACTTATTGCCTGATACAATAGTACTGTACCATACAACTCATCCACAAAGCATTAATTATTGCTTTTGAGTCTAGGTTAGCTGTGAATTTGGGGTGTTAGCTGTACTCTTGCATCTGCAACCGGCTGTGGACTGGGGAGGCGGCTCCTCTGATGTTGACTGTGCTGTATTACATGTTTGGAGGTTGGTTGGATACAGATGGGTCTAGGACAGCATTGGTTAGGCCAATATGGTTGCCTGCTACTGGGTTTCTCATTCTCTGACATACTAACCTGGACTTTTGCACATGCCATTAGTAATGTTTTAAAAGAATCAGCAGGATGATACAAGACCTCTTGAGGTTTCAACTGAAACTGACATTTGTTGCATTCTACAGGAAGAGCAAGTCACAAGGTCAGCACATTTGCAAGTCTATCTAAACAGACTCTACCAGGTAATGGGGAGGATGGAGTCATTTTGAAAAGTCACATCACAAGGGGTATGAATATCAGAAAGGAAATAATTTGGGACTTTTTACAATTAATCTACTGTACATAGAACTAAGATTTACACAGAGTATTATTTTTTCTTCCTATATATTTCATAGCTTGTTCAACTTCTAAATCCTAGGATTTTCTAATAAAAACCCTTACTAATATCTGGAACTTCTTAATTTTTCTCCCACTTGTCAAAACCAAAGCAAAACAAAAACATTCAAAACAAATGTAATCATGCAAAGGAAAATATGATAAATCTTTGCAAGATTAAGCAATCTAACCAATAATACAAAACCCACTCTTCATTTTTCTTGTTGAATATATTTTGTTTGATTACTGACCACCAAAATAAACACTGACACAACTGCAGGATTTTCACTTCTTGCAAATAGGAACTGGAAGTAGCAGAAATAGAACAGAGGGAATGCAAGGTCAGCACGCAATGTGTGCCTCTAATGCTGCTCCACCGAGAGTCCTCGCTGATTTATACTTGTTACATACTAAGAGCTCAGTTGTGGCGCCAACTTTCTTTCATTATTATCTTTATTTTAAAGTGATTTGTGTGGCAGATGAAAAGAATGCATTGCAGGAAGTCAAAAATTCAAAGTAATCTTCATGTAATTTTGGAAACTAATGTGAGGAATACAACAAGAAAAATTTTGGCACTTTACTTTAAAGTATATTGGATAAAATAATCTAAACAACCGCAACAACAAAAAAGCCCTAATGCTCTGACCAAATAATGTGAGTATGAGAGGGATGTAAAAATATTATTTTTTCTTATACACAAATATAATTAGGTAAAATATCTCTGAGATCATTTATGACCACATGGCTGAGTGTGATGATCAGCATCTATTTGTATTTTCTATTCATGTCTTATTAACTGATCATTTTAAAGAGCTCAGTACTTTTATAGCATTGCTAGAAGCAGTTTTGTGTTTTTTTTTGACATTGATGTCTCTCAGCTTTTTAGTCTCCAGGCTTATCTGTATAAATGGCAGCTGTTTTACATTCTTGAAATTTCATCTTATGAAGGTCAATATTAAGAACCAACTCTAACAGTCTTAAATTATTCAATCTGTGTCAGAATGGGAGAGATCTGAAAAAAGTTGACAGTTTAATTGTCCAGATTTCATTTTAGAAATTCCTCCACCAAAATCTTCTACTGCTGACATGATAGCTTCATTATTATTTGGTTTTGGGGTTTTTGAACATTCATTTATGTAGATAAAGGAGATAGAATTTAAGGACAGTAGCTATCTACATGTGCTCTCAGTTGAAGTCGAGTATTTATCAGTGTGAAGTTGATTGTGAAGACATTGTTTGAGGGAGAAAACACAGGGGAACAAGCACTTGACTGCCTTACAGTTCAGAGTTTACCATAAAATATTCTAGTAGAAAAAGACTTCCCATTATCTATGATGTTATCTAGATCCATATCAATTAGAATAATAGTATTTTTTATAATGTAGAAATTTTGTTATTCAACCTTACCTTCATTTTTATTATCTGATTTGTAACATATAACAACCTAGTGAGATAGTTAAAAGTTGTTTTCCTCATCTTTTACAAATGAGAAAATAGAGACATGAATTTTTAAAATAATGTTTATATTTGACATTCTTGGATGGTTAAGATTCTAGCACAATTAGATTGAGGCAATATGATATATTCAAAAGAAGACAAAAATGAAGAATAAATGCACAAATAAGGTACTTTTAACTAGTGATAAGTATTATGACAAAAATAAAAGATAGTAATGGTTAAAAAGTAATCACGGGTTCTCCTTCAAACTATGTAAATAAAAAGCAGGTTATGATAATAGACTCACATGTAAACATGTAATGTCATGTTGGAATTAACCATGTGGAGATGACAAAAGCAACTAAGCAGTATAAAAGCCCTTAGGAAGAAGCCAGCCTGATGCTTGATGGGCTAGATCTTTAGAGAATTTGATCATTGTAAGATATGTATATTATAAATGAAATAGAAAGCTATGGAAGTACCTACACCATTATCTATTTTTTGCATTTTTGGAAAAGCATGCTATTTACTTCTGGACAAATGGATTTTGGAGCAGGAAGTTCTTCTTGACCATGAATGGCAAGGTAAAAATTTTTTAAATGGTGGAATTTATAGTACATTTTATCCATGACAAAATTCACTGAATCTAATTATTTTCCCGATAGAGAAAAAAATCATATGTGTGTGTGTGTGTGTGTGTGTGTGTATTTTTTTTTCGAAATATGTGGAAATATTCTTTCTTTCATGATCAAGCAAAAAGTAATTGATAAAATGAAATAACTTCATTGAGACATTCATGAGAACAATTGTCACTAGAATGATAGTATAAATATATCATACTTTAGATTGTTCTATTGTGTATAGTAACTAAACATATACTTTTTCCAGTTTGAAAGATTCTATCCTTTGAAACAAAACAAAAAACTGTCTCTCACACACACATACAGAATAGCAACCATAACAACAACAAGTGCACACAAGACAAACTTTTAATAAAAACAACAAAAGCAGAGTAAGCTGAACTGTGGACCAAAGAGACTTGGGAGGTGGCATGCTCCAAGTGTCTAAAATTATTCTTGTTAATTAGCATAAGAAAACCATCAATCAACAGATTAGGCTAGACCTAGAAAATTTCATAAAATGAGAAATGTAACTCTTTTGTGAAGACATGAAATCCCTGGAGGACTTTGCTTATATCTAAACTAAAAAGCATTTTGAACTGCATGTGGGACATATTTGGGTTGAAAGGATTCAGTTACAGTTTCTTTGAAGATCAAAAGGCATATACATGGAAAAAGAGTAAGGACGTACATGTCAAAAATTGTCAAAGTAAATATAGTTTCTTTAACATTAGCTGGGAACTGAATTCTGAAATTTTGGAACCCATGTTAAGCCCGATAAGAAGCATATTTATTTTATTTTATTTTTTATGAGTTAAGAAAGGAAGATTTATTAAAGAGAGGATACATCGTGAAAGGCACAATGGGCAGGACAGCAGCATGAGTGTCTACTGTCTGATGCCCAGAAGTATACTTAATATTAAGGTGAAGTGAATGTCTTATAGCTCTATTCCATCAAGAAAGTCTTTCTTCACCCTTTGTAACCCACACACATAGCTCTTAACTTTTACCATGTTCTGATAAAACAAGGACATGATAAATCCAGCTTCTCGCAGGCTGTGAGTGTGATTTTGTAGGGGTGATACTGCAACTTGGCATTTATAGCCTTTGAAAAAAGCCTCAACCCTATACAAATGCCACTAATGGCCATGTTTCAGGTCCCAGTTTATAATGGAAAGCCAGACAAAAGCTCAGGGTAGGGTACCTTTCACCATTTTAATTTCTAGCAAAATCAATAAACTTCTCAAATTGTAAAGGATGTAAATAAATATAGTTTATTTGCATCTCAAAGAATCCGGCCACAAAATTCTGAGGTTGTCATATAAGGCTAGTAATTTTCTGAGTGTTTATTTTTTTTCCTATTTTCTTAAACACATGCTATATAGTGAAAATATTTCCTAGAAAAAGAATGTTCCTTATAGCTGAAGAACTGAAAATATTCATGCTATCAATTACTAAATCTCAGAAAACATTCATTGAAATAATCCTTCCTCAATTCCTGTTTTAAATGGGATTTATATATCTGGTAAGTGGGTAAACTTTTTGAGGAATTAAATGGATGCAGGGGAAAATGAATTTTGTCATGCATAAAGCTGTTATTTTTAAAAGAATGCCTAAGTGTTATTCCTCCACAAAATTCCTGGACATCCAGATGGGTGATTGTTAAACTAACTAATTTCTTAATTTTGGCTGTGAAGTCAGTGAAGATTTATGAGAATTGATTTTAAGTAAAGAAGTGAGCTAAAACAGGACAATGAATACAGTAATGTGTTCTTTATTAACCAAATTTTACATATTTTAAAAAAATTTTATTCTTCCATTTCTCTTTACCCAACATTTTGTTTAGTCTCCTTTATCATAAGAACTGTCTTACAGAAATTTTGAATTCTGTTAAGCAATTTGATAGTCATTTAGTGTTTTTATGCATGAGGAATAAATATAATTAAAAATTAAACTACTCCATCATTACACACAACATATTCATATAATCACTTATAATAATAATCTGAATATTATCACTTTTTCAAATTGTTGTCAACATAAGAATGATAATAAACATACCACTTGACAATCCTAGTTACTTAAAAGACCTCTGTCTTCTCAAGTAATTCTGCTCTTGAAGTAGATAATGTAAAAATGAAATTTGTAGCACTGATGGGTATAGAAAATAATTCAACCAATTAAGATATAATGAACTTGTCCTACTCATTACTGTATATTGCTTGGTATGTAAAGCTTTACAAACTGATTCCTAGCAAATAAATTGTCTTTACATAAACTTGGAACTTCAAATGCATGAAATATTAAAGTGCACCTTTTGGACTTAGGTGTAATATAGTAATCATTTTTCAGTCTATGAAAAACTCAAAAGAATGAGTAGGAGTTGGAGGCATCACTCTATTTGTTAGATATACTCCACATCTACCTTTCCTAACATTGAACATAGAGTCCCAAAGGCTATAGCATAGAGAATGTTTTAGATAAATGCACCGCACATCTGTCCTTAAGTTTTAGAAGGAAACCTCAAGATTCTTTCTTTATTTATTGCTTTTTTTACCTTCCATATTTTTCTCTTTCTTCATTTCTTTCTTTGTTTTGGAGCAATTTTGAATTTTGAATGTGAACTAATTTATGTTATTTTATAGAGTTATTTAATCTATTTGTGGAAGAGAATATAATTATGATTATGTAGACGAATGTCTTATTTTTAGGCTATATATATAATATATATACACACACACACATACACACAAGCATATGTCATACAATATATTTTGCAAGCATATATTACACAATATATTTCATATATGTATATATACCATGGAGAAAGAAATAAGTGCCATATCGGAGATTATCACAAATTTCTATGACAAACCATATGCAGGACACTTAACACAGACTGGGGGCAGATTCAGAGAAATCTGTGCAATTTCCCCAAGGAGATGCATGATTCAAGACCTGAAAACTATGCCATGATTGATAAAATTGTAAAGAAATTTATTTTCACATATATTTAAAACTTAATTAGTCCATTAACATAAGAATGTTAGCTTTAAGTGTTAGACACAAAAACTAAAAACAGTATTTGAAGAGGGTTTCTTGACTTCATTGAATAATATTTTTCAGTAGAATTGTATAACAGTAAATTAAAAGATATGCATTATGGGAAGAAAGTTGTCTTAGCATTTTTGGAAAACATAGACCTTATGATTTACATGTTTTGTAAATAGAGTTAGTGTTCAACTAAAGTGAAATGCAAAGGATACTTAAAGTTTGCATACTCTATATACATAGTATAACTACTTATCAAACAAGGTGAATTTTTTAATTCTTTTAGCACAATTTAAATTTTCTTAGCATGATAAGTGATCTACAACATTCAATCTACTAATTTACACATAAATTGTCTATAAAGATTGTGGATCCACAAGTAGAAAATAAATTGTTTTAAATTTAAAGATATAATCATTGGCAGGCTAAATTATGTTCCCAGATTTCTCCAAAACAGCAAGACTGAAATGACAATATGGAAGAGTAGAGGATTGGGGTGGTAAATGAAATGAAGATAAAAAGATAAAGACTTCTGGTTGTGCCCTGAAAAGTAGTATTATCAACATCTAAATTATTAACAGTCTAAATAAATGATTTCACTTTTAACATTATTAATTTTTGTCATTCGAAGTCTTTTAATCTTATCATTTCCCTTTGTGGTAATTTAAATTTCGATATATAGCCTTATACTCCCTTTCTTTAAACAACTGCTACTGTTAATGTAGATTTTTAATCAAAGCCTGGTGAGTTTGTTTTAATGACAAGTGAACTATATCTATAAAGGGTCCCTAAACATTAAGATGCCTTTTAGTCAAGGAGCTAAATGAAAATCGAGAGAGCAATTTATTGGCAAAACAAGTTTGTTTTGTCTAAACTATATGCAAAATAACCCGCAAGTCTGTTTATATTCACCCATCGTTCAATAATAGGAATGTTTCATGGAAACCTAAAAGAAAAATTGCTGAAATATATGTTTGGAAAATCAACCATACATAAATAGGGAATGTTAAAATAGATGAAATTGGTTTTGTGAATACACTTTATGAGCAGAACTACTGAAGAGAAGACAATGCAGAAAGTATTAAATAAGGAGAAGTATAATCAAAGCAAGGGAATAGATTTCCAAGGTGAATTCAGTTCCCTAGAAAGACACATCTCAAATTGATTTTGGAAATCTTCTAAAGTTTAGAGGCCGGCAATAGCTCCCCCTGCTTTTACAATGTAGAAGCTTAGAAAGGCATTTTTAAGACAACACACACGATCTATGAGAGAGTATAATACACTCAAAATAATTGATTTTAAAACCTGTGTTTTTAAACAAACAAACAACTCTTAAAATGGTCAAATCTTTAATCAGAAAAACCATGGTGCATTAACTATTTGGGTGGATTCTCTTGAACAGCAAAAATAAACAATATTTTTGGTTCCAGAAAAACCCCTTTTCTTATTTTCTGCTTAGTTGTTAAATGATATCCAAACCATGATTCTTTTTTCTTCTTTCCTTACAGTTTTAAAAAAATCTGATGCATTTAATTACTAAAGCGTTATAAAGTACAAGTGATTTCAAGCGTTTTTGTACCTTGTAGCTTTTGTCTCTCAAGGTTACTCAAAGAGGCACATTTAATGTGCTACAGATCATGACTTTATCTATAAAGACTTGTCTCATGGGAGTGAGGCAGAAGGAGTAATTGTTGAAGTCGGGAATTGTCTGTGTTCCCCACCCTTGTGATTAACTTGAACAAGAAGGAATGTGGCAAGAGCAGATTCTGGAAAACTCAGACTTGAGATAGAAACCATGTTCTTGTTTTTCTCAACTGATTATGCTCTCACAATGCCAAATAAATAATCCTGCAGGTTGGGAAGGGTGACCAGGAAAGCAGAGAGGGGAACAAGAGCAAATTGGAGAAAAATCTCTATTTTGCAAACATTCTTTTTGTAATATAAAGTATCATTAGAACACTATAAAATACATATTTTTTGCTACAGTTTTTGCTTGAAAAGCACACTTGTCTGCTTTTGTTTTAATGTTTACAATTACTTTGCCCTTCTAGAAGCAGGTTTAATTAAATTTTATTATATATTTGCAATCAAATCCAAAAAATTTAAGTGATAATTTTAATAAATTTGTTACAAAGTACGAGAGTCAGCAGGAAATACCTTGAAAGACATTTGCCCGTATTCATGTCCCCTTCCCCTAGATGCCTTTAGCACCACTTCTTTAGTTTTGATCATCAAAATGTCTCTACATATTGGCAAATGATTCACATGTACCAATATCTCCCCCAAACACTGAGAGCCTATGCTTTAAGGAAACAAAGCAGTAGCAGTTAGAATTTTCAAAATAACTTGAAAATGATATAACTGTGGAGAGACAGCACAAAGTCAATCTTAGAAGGTTATAAAGAAAAAAACCACAAAAAGGTTGGGTGAGGATGGGGAGGGTATATTTGTAACTGAAGGCCTCTATTTTTTCCCAAAGAAGTAAAAATAGAACAGCTATTAAAAGTGAGAGGGTGGTTTGATACTAGAATAATTTCAATGGTTTGATAAGGGATATGATTAAGGTTTTGCAAAAATAACTTGCCAAGGAATACCGAAGAGCAGCTGAGGTTGAATAGTAACCTGGAATGGCGCCAATTAGCAAGCTGATGAAATGTTCCCAAGAAATGTTCATCCTCAAGGGAATAAATAAATGGAAAACAAATGGTGAGATTGATCACATTTTGAGGGCTTAACAGGGCAGGTGTGGCCCTGGAATAAAATGGAAAGGAAAAGATCCCAGGGAGGAGTGTAGGTTAAATGATTAAAGATTAGGTGCAGTTTAGGGAATCAAGGAGAGAGTCAGTGAGAATGGAAGGGGAAAAATGTAATATTAAGAGATTGAAGGTTTTGGTAAATTCCAAAAAATGCGCTTTATGTAACTAGTAAAGTAAGACAAATGAAACTCAAAAGGTGTAGTTATTCAAAAAGTTGAGTATATGCATATCCACTCAAGAATAAGAGCCCTGCTAATATAGAAATACAATCAGATTGTGCAGTAGATTTATATTGACTTGACTGTTTAGACAATCTCCTTGCTAATATCATGTATATATGTATATATACTAAATCTATTTATCTTTGTCTGACTACTTGCCTATCTGTCTCTAGTCAACATTTTGAGAGTTTTGCTATTTTTTCTCAAAATCAAATGAAAGAAAGTAAATGTATGTACATTATCTATATGTTAATCAAGTAAGACTCAGATCTAATCGTTTATTTTTGTCTCTTTAAAGTTGTATATAGAGAAAAATTTTTCCTCTGCCACGAGATGAAAGTGTGAGAACCTTGTAATTTCTGGTTTCCTTTAGGTAGTATATAATCTATGATGACTTTAAGTTGCAAAGACAATCTTATTATTTCAGAAAATTAAAGCATCAGATATTCATTGGTATTTGAATCTCTATTCAAGATAATTTGCCTTCTTATTCATCAGTTAGCTGGGATCAGCCTCAGGAGGGCCCCAGGCTATCAGAAAAAATGAAGTGGGGTGGGCTTCACTATTCTTATCACTCAATTCTCACCCTGCTGCTAGACACTACTTCTATTCCCTAAGGTGGGTATGAAAGGAGAAAAAATTCAAAAGAAGGCAGAGAATGTTTCTCCTTGTCATTACTACTGCATACAGCCTTCACACATTCTGTGTGTAGCAGATATTTAAAGCTGTGGTTTCTGTGGCAGGTTATGTTGTGGGTACCTGGAAGGCAACTAGTTTAAAATTCTTAGACTTGTGGCTTCTATGATGTGAATGATGCCTCTTTGTTGTCTGGCACCTATGGATCTGCTTTTGCTTTGACCACCAAGAGCCACTTACTCTTTCAAACTTGTTGCTATTGGAGGCTGTCCCCTGTGTAGGGATCATTTTAAATGAACCCCAAGCTAATATTACTTCTGCACATTCCTTCTGCACAGCCAGTCCATGGGATTCATGCACTTTGACCTTCCTGCCCCTGCTTGAAGTGCAGTTTCTTTCCAGCTGCAGCTCCCGGGTCTGCTGCCAAGAATGCTTTTTTCTTCCTCAGGCATGAGTCAACTTTGTGCCGTTTACCAGAGGGAATACATGTCTAGCTTGCTAAGTGTACCTATGCAAACTCCTCTCATTAGGATTGACATGAGGAAGTAACTACCCTCATCTCTTGCCTTGTGGGAAAGTATAGTGAGAATCCCAGCCCAATAATCTTCACAAAATCCCCACTCTCCTGAAATGTAAAGTCATTCTCAGTTTGAAACTCCTCAGTCAATGTTTCCTAAAATATAGATCTAATTTATCTCCTCTTCCTCAACCACTTTTTTCTAATTAAATGAGTTATACTTTCCCTTTTTTTTCCTTCAATGGAGAATGAAAAATTACCTGAGAAAAGTGTTGTAACTGTTTTATAAACACAAACTAACCTCATGGTCCTTCAGCTGATGTGGAAAGTTTCGTGAGGGCTTGGCACTACTACACATCTATGAGCAACAGATTTTTTAAAAGCATAATTTATTCTACTCTACATGATAAATTACATTTTTGTAGATTTTGTTTTGATGGGAAGCATTATATAAAAAGTGTTTGAGTATATAACTAACATTTTCATCTAACTGTAGATGACAGTGCTTTGATCTTGCTTTAAAAATAATGATAATAGTTAATTAATTTTTAATTGACATATCCAAATTATGCACATTTATCTTACACAATATGTTGTTTTGACGTATATTTAGACATTGTAAAATGGCATAATTGAGCTAATTAACAACTCATCTCACATGCTCATCACATTTTTTGTAATGAGAACATTTAAAATCTACTCTCTTGGCAATTTTAAAGAACACAATACATTTTGTTACCTTTAGTAACAATGTTGTACAATAGATCTCTTAAATTTATTTCTCCTGTATAATTGAAATTTTGTAGACTTTGACAAACATGTCCTTAACTTTCCCCTTCCTGACCCTCCAGCCCCTGGTAACCAGCATTCCACTCAGCTTCTATGAGTTCACCGTGGTGCATTGTTTGTCATTATGTGCTGGGTTTATTTTACTTAACATAATATCCTTCAGGTTCATCCACGTTGTCATAAATGACTTGATTTCCCTCTATTTTAAGGTGAGATAGTATTCCTTTGTGCCTATATACCACATTTTCATCATCCAGTTATCTGTTGATAGACAGTTTGATTTTATATCTTGTTATTGTGAATAGTACTGCAATAAACATGAGTGAAGATAGCTCTTCCACATGCTGATACTTTCCTTTGGATATACTGTATCCCCATTAGTGGAATTGCTGAAGCATATAGTAGTTATATTTTAATTTTTTGAGAAAACTTCATGTGGTTTTCCATAATGGCTGTATTAATTTCCATTCCCACCAACAGTGTGTAAAAGCTCCCTTTTCTCTACATCTTTAAAAATACCTATTTTTCATCCTTTTTATAATAACCATTCTGACAAGTGTGAAATGATATCTCATTGTGAATTTAATTTGTATTTTTCTGTTGACTACTGATGTTGAACATTTTTTTCATATACCGTTGACCATTTGTATAGTCTTCTTTTTGAGAAATGTCTATTTAGGTCCTTTGCCCATTCAAAAAATTTATTTGTTGGTATTACTATTGAGTCATTTGAGTTCCTTATATTTCTGATATTAGCATATCAGATGTGTGACTTGTCAATCTTTTCACCATTCTTTAGGTTGTGTCTACACTTTATTAATTGCTGCCTTTGCTGTGCAGAAGCTTTTTAATTTGATATAATTCCACTTGTCTATTTTTACTTTTGCTGCCTATGCTTTGGGGTTGTTCTTTTTTTAAAACGTTTTTGATAATTTTAAAAATATGTGTAGAGAGGATTTCTGAATGTTTCTAGTTCAAATGAATGAGAAATACTTAAGCTAATGAATATGCTAACTATTCTGATTATTACACATTATATACATGTATTGAACTATCACTTTGTACCATCAATAATAAGTAGGCACAACTATTATGTTACAATTAAAATTTCAAAAAAGTTTAAAAAGGAAAATTAATGGTAAGCATGGGCTCAACCATTTGGTAAATATTGATGTCAAAAAATCACAGTATCCTAGAGGCTTATCACTTAATGAAAACGTTAAAAAAAATATTCAAACTTTAAACACTAATATAACAAGTGACTTTAAGAAAACCTAACAGGTCCTTAAAACACAGGTTAAAAAATATTTAAAAATTAAGTTTGTATACTCAAAATTCTATTACTCAGAATCTGCATTATAGGAATAAAAGTAATTATGTGAGAGAATACATGTGTAAGGATATGTATTTCAACATTGCTTACTAAAGCAATAAAAAGAACTAAAATAAAATCAATGTTCACTCATTTATAAGAAGAAAGCTGAGTAAATTGCAGTTGAGTCAGAGCATGAAGCCATTTAAAAAGCATTAATGAACACTAGGGAAGTTGAATTGAAGATATTTCCATAATACGTTACTGAATGATAAAGATAAGTTTCAGAAGAGTATGAAGAGCATAATCCTGTTTAGGTTTAATAACTTAAAAAAATGCCTTTTTGTGTGTTGTATTGGGTTTGGGGGGGATTTATATGATGATGTTAATAAAAGTAGAACTGTTCTTCTGAGAACATTTGCATAGTCTAAACTCTAAAATGTACAATTTCCCTTGTCAAGATACACTTCTCAGTTTGATTTCTATACAATTGTTTGAATTATCTTTACATTATATGTGTTTTGGGTTGGAAGGTCATCATCAGTAATTTCATGGTGATCATGTTTAGTGAATGTGAGAGTGTTTCCCATATAGTAGGTTGTTGTTTTTTATGAATAGAATCATTCTGTTATGTTTGAAAAGAAAGATTTTCATTTTACTAAGTTTACAAGAAAGTATCATTCTGTTAAGACCTATGCTTTGGTAAACTTTCATCAGAACCTACCACCTACCATCCACCCATCTTAGCATTGCTAATTAGCCAGAATATCACACTCATGTCTTTGTACTCAAACTTTCACTTTTCTTGGTCACTTGAGAAAACTCTCATTTTAGATATATTTTATTCATTAAAATCAAATCTGTTTTCAAAAATATGAAATATTTTTCTATTATTCTGAGGCTTTAAAAATATGAAAGAATACTGCTATGTTTATATATAATAAAAAAATTTCAAAGTTGGAAATACATTAATTTAATTTTTTCTCTTTTAATGATAGCAACTGGAGTCTTCAGCGAATAAATTGTATGCCCAAGACAGCACAGTAATAGATAGAGTTAGAGGGGAAACTTTTTATTTATTTTTCCCTAGCATTAACACAATAGAGTGCTTAGAGAGTTTCAAAGGGAAGTATTCTTTTAGTATATTGGGCACAGCTTAACACTGAACCAATATCAATTTAATTTTAAGTAACAATCCACTTTTAGGAACAGCAGGAGCTGCTGCATTTTTGTTAAAAACATATCTTAAAAGTGAAGAAGGCAACAGAGTATAATGGAAAAAGCATATATTTTGGGCCCACATCTCTGAGGTCAAATCAATTTCCTGATTCTTGGTAGCTAGTACATATTTTATGTGAACTTGAAAATGGGTAAATTAAACTTGTTCATAATGAAGAATTAAGCTTGGAAGCTAATGCTATTCTTGATACATATTCAATAAACATTTGTTGTCTGTTTTTTTTTGGCTGAAATTTCATTTAATGAGATGCTTTTGTAATTAATAATTTCATAGTGTAATTCACCAATTACATAATGCAATTATTTAGGAACTCATAACTAGGAATAAATCAATCTAAAATCTATTTATTATTTTATATTATTTATTTTATTTAAAATTCATATCCAAATACCAATGATTATTATATGGAACACTCTTTGTGGTCACATTCTAAAATTTAATAAGCTGACATATCAAACACCAAGACTGATGACACAAAATAATTGTGATTTCCAGTTATTATCTCCAAAGGCGTGTCTTTATGAAGCAGGATGTGGAAATATTTGCTTAAAGGTGAGAAATAGGTTTTAAAACAATAAAACTGCAAGAGGAAAAATTAAAATCCCTGACACAGCTCTTGGGAAAGGATGGTTAGGCCTGAAAGTGCAATCACTGACTTGGTCCATGTGTGAGAAAATGTGTCTCACCAGATTCTCTTGTTGATTCACATTTCTGTTAATTATATTTGTTCTGGTTGTGTGCACCACATAAATGAAAATCTGGTAGCTCAGATGTGTAAAATGAGTGACCACTCATCCTATTTGATGTGATGATTGAAATTAATTTTTTCATGATACTGTGTCAAAGAGAAAGGCATATGTTTTGTACACGCAGCCAATATACACCTGGAGCTTATGCAAGTGAGGGGGGGAAAGAGGAAGAAAGGAAGAAGGAACACTTTCTAAAAATAAGGCTACATGAGCTCTGGGGAAAGTGGAAGGGTCTCATTACACGAAGGAAGACTGAGCAGGGTGTGGCTTTAACGGCAAGTCATATACTTGTTTACATTCATATTCTAGTCACATTTAGTTTCTCACACATTTTAAGGACAAGAAGATGTAGCAGGTAGTTGTAAAGTTTCCTCCCATACTTCATTGTCTTTAATGGAGGACTAGGGTCAGGTATTATCTGCAGTTCTATGAAAATGATCAATTTTGCAAAGTAGGGACATGAAGTGGGGACCAAAAGGAGGCCCAAACTTTACCTGTATGATGACCACTTGAATACCTAATTCTGAATTGTATCTCACAACTTTAAAATTAAAATTTTTTAAAAAAATTTAATTTAATAAAAAAAGATCAGGTTTGTGTTTGTGTCCTATATATGTTTTTTTCCATGGGACATTGAGGCTGTGAAGGAACAAGGCATGTCCTGGGCAAACTTACTGTGTAAGATGGGATACTTTTCTAGCCTTCTTCGTTCAGGCATCCTGTGCCAGTGTCAACATCTGGCCCAAGTGTTCTCTCAACCTCTGTTACAAATCCTTCCTCTAACAAAAGTAATACGCCTCAAATTCAACAACATTCTGACTTCTCTCTACCACTTATCTGTTGCATATCAATAGATACACATAGGAGGAGCACTTCTACGCTCCACTTGCAAGAGTTCAATTTCTGATAACACAGTGGTTATGTTGGAGGAGGGATACCACTGAGAACAGATGTTCTTGCCTAGAGCATGGGGTTTTATATAAAAGTATAGAAAGAAGTATACTAAAGAGAAAAAGCAAACTAAACAAAAAAACACTTCTTCTGGAAATGGCATAAGCCTCTTAAAAAGCCTCATTAAAGCAAATATCTATCCTTGAAAATTAAAAAGTGTCTGGGAAAAAAGCCTAACCATGCCAAAGCTTTTGGCTCCATCAACTCCTCACTTATACCCATATTAGCAATCCCTGGACTCTCAGTTCTGTCCTGTCTGGAAAGAAATGGTCTTAGAAGAGCTGCGTCCTGCCCCTCCCTGTCTCAGTGGATGATCATGACCTTCCTCCTTCTGAGTTCCTTCCATTTCTAGAAAACAGCAATAAACAGTTGAGTCTCAAAAATGGATTTACATTCTGACTAGTGTCTGAAAAGTTGCCTAATTTTCCTACCACCTCTGGTTTAATGTATTGCTCCCAAATGAGGCTGCTAATCTCAATTTATACTAAATATGGTTTTGGTATAAATACTGGATAATCTAATTAATATCCACGGGGATAGTTTTGCTTCAAGGGAAATGATTTTTAGTTGAACTTAGTCTTATTTTATGATATTATTACTGGCATATCATATGAGACTTGATGTAAAGATTTTTTTTTAAGCTGAGAGTACTTTCTTCATTGTCAAAAAGAGGAGCAAAAAAAAAAAAGGGCTTTCAAATTCTCTTACAAAGAGGTATTTTCTATTACCTGCATTTTACTACCCTCAGAATTGCTCTAATGTTTCTAGTTCTTATATTTATTTTATTTTTCCTCTTTCAGAATTTGATTATCTAAAAGATCAGATGATGAGATTCTAAATCATGCTGTCTAAATCCAGCACACAGTTTATATCCACTGTACCAATAAAATAATTTTAGAGTCTCCTGGTAAATTGCAAAAATAGACACAATCTTTCACTCTTTTCAGTTTCCATTTCTTGTGTAATGTGACTTTGAAGCTATTACTCTCAAGAAGTTGTCTGTTGTCTATGGGTTTATCCTGTGACTAATTTAAGACACCAAATCCTTTTCAGTTTGTTATGCTGCCAAATATTTGTTTTTACCCATTGTATTTTGTGATAGTTATACAGTATAAAGTAATGCATATACCTCTTATAACTCACAAAATAAAGTCCAAAAATTTTAACGTTATAATTAAAGTCTTTTACATTCTCTCTGGATTTATACAACCAGGCTCAATCCTCGTACTTCTTCCCTGCAATACACTTCCAATTCATACACATCACATGTTTTCTTCACCAAATACTGTTTTCTGTGACTCTATATTTCCATATTTTATGTGTTGTGCTCTCTGACCATAGAATCTATCTTCTCTCCTTCTAAACTCATACAAGCTTGTTCTAATATTATTGACTCCACAATATTTTTTCAACTCTCCCAAAAGATAGAAGTCCTTGACCTTCTGTTTTCACAACAATATTCCTATATCTTTCATCTACAACATGTATCACATGGCCCTTCATTGTCTTTGATCTCTAGCAGAGTGGTAGAAGTAGCTGCAGGTGATTTAATCATGAGTCATCACAATTTGTTCCCTACTCTTCAACTTCATCTCCATGGGAGGAATACACTTCCCCACTGTAGCCAGTACCAGTGTGCCAATTCTGACTAAGGTCTTAAGAAGCATTATGTTTCTGCCCACCCTTTGAGGAGCTTCCAATCATGCTTATTTGATTCTTTCACAAAAGCTCAGATAAAAGAAAAGAAAGAGAAAAAGAGTTGCTCAAGTTTATCTGCTTACATGTGAACAAGAAATTAATATCAAGCATTTTTGTTTTGCAGTATTGTAACAACAGCTAAGGCAAATGCTAATCTGGTATTTGAGGGACAAACAAAAACATTAATAATCTGTGTAGTATTTTAAGCTATTCTAATAAAAAATAAATGAAATTAAATCAAAACCTAGAAAATGTTAGTTGAAATAAATCAGTTTCCTTAAAAGACTGTTAAGCAGTGTATGTCATCAAATACATTTCAGTTCCTTAAATTTAGACACATTTTCATCAGTTATGTCAGAGTTTTTGTCTTGACTGAAAGTTCTTCTTTGTTCAATTGTTTTTTAAAATAGTTTAAATGGACAATAAGTACTCTCTGGTGAAACTTATATCTCTCTATACACACAGTCCATGATTATATTAGAAAACAAAATACATTTGAAAAGGAAGTGTCATTGCTTCCTCTTCACTCTAATTTCTAAAGTAACATATTTTCAACATAAAATCATTTTAAGAATACTAAAATTGATAAACTATAAAGTTCTGAGAACAAGTACCATCAATGCATTAGTATATAATCTTTCAGCATTATTTTTGGTGCATATAATAAATTTACTTTTACTTAATATCAGATTAGGGATGAATATGCTAAATGTTCTTTGTTATCTCTTCTATGAGCAGTAAGAAAATAATGATTAAAAGAAAGTTAAAATATGAAATGATTCTATTAGATCTCTGATGAGAAAATTACACATGCTTAGTTTTTAATTCCAAATAAGTTCTATGAGAGATACTTTGCATCTTTTTCCACTAAAAATATGTGCAATGCACAGAATTCTGTAATGCTGGATCTTAACTTCTGAATTTAAAAATGTAAGTGTAAACAGTTGACTTGTTTCAGAAATACAAGTGAAATTTTCCGTTAGCTCTTTCATTTTATGAGTTGTGGTTTAACATTCTTACCACACTGTAAACATCTGAACTTACAAAACAGGGATGGAGTTGGCACATTGCATGAAAATACTGCCACGCTACAGCATTTTTAAAACCTTTCTGATGAAAATATTTTTCTTGGAAAAACAAGATAGGTATGTTTTAGCAAACGATAGTAATAAGGAAAAAATTTAAGATATTTTTTATATGTTAACAAATTGTTCCAAGTGTAATGTAAATTTTTCATGTAGGTTTAAGTTTATATGACAACAGAAATTCGGTACTTAGAAATACATATTTTCTGAGCCATCCAAGGAAAACATGAAACTTTATTTTTTCCCTTTGGTAAATTATCTGATTTATGCCAAAGGGCTTTTAACTGCAGAACCATGACTTGTCCTTTGCTATGCAAGACTAAGTGTGACTTCCTTTCTGTTTCTAAATTTACTCAGGCTAAGTTGAATATGATCTACATGAACCTTTCAGAGATGACAGCCTGCATCAATTCAGACAAGACATTCAGTTGAGCAAGAAAGAGAAATAATAAAGAGTTCTGTATAAATAATATAGAATTATATCTTCAAAATATGTGTGGGGATTTATATTTATTGATATCAATAAGTTAATAGATATTAAGCAAAATTTAGCATTTTACTTAGAGAATTAAAGAAAGTAGGTCTTAAGATAGTTTGTGAAAGGTAAAAATAAGCTAACTTAACTGAGAGGACTATGGAATATTTATTGAGTCATTTCTCTAAATGCGTAAGTTAATTCTCAGGAAGAACTAAGAAAAGACCAGGAAAACTATTTATCACTTCAGATATCTATACTGATGGAAGAAAAATTTGAGTAATACATCTAGTGGATGGGAACTTGAAACATCAATGCAATAAAAATAGTACAAATGCTAAATTATTATTAGGAGTCAGAATATAGGTGTTACTAACCCATTAAATCTCAAAAGTCTATTAAATATAGTGGCACAGAGTGGTTAACTGTTTTCCACAAAATCACAGATTTGGCAGGAGACAGGGTCAGGATTCAAATTCATGCCAGCTGACTTCTGAGACCCTTATCTCAAAATTTCACCTTAGTACGAAGGGAACTATGATCTCAAGTGAACAGCTGAAATGTCTGGGCAGTCCTGACCCACATATTATGCAGCGCTTAGAGATTCAGTTTCATTCAGTGGCTTAAGCAGCCACTTTATTTCATGTTCAGGAAAAAAAAATAATGCCATGCGTGAAGGTGTTAGTTGCAGAAACAAACAAACATGCAGGGATGTGTAGACAACTTATAATTTAGAGACTGAATTCTAGCTTTAATATTTATTTCCAAATCTATGACTTTTTTTTGCATGAAAAATGCCCATCTTTGCCATGGAAGCCGCGCAGTAAGCCTATAATTATGTATGTTTTCAATTTCAAAAGCTGAAGAAGAAACATAATGAATAAAATATGAAAATGAAAGCTTATTATATGTTCAAAAGAAGCAAATCAAATTGCACAAGGAAGAGTTAGAATTATATCTTCAAAATGTGTGTGAGGATGAAGTATGTAAGTATGGCAGAGAGATTTGTTTTAAAAAATAATTGGTATCCAGGGAATGTTACAAATAATTTTTTATACATTCACAGATAATATGTAATAGTAATAGGACAGATTGCATCCTTCATGATCTCACTCACAATTATAGCAATATTTCACCTATCCCCCTCTCATTCACCTGTTGTTTCCCTTTTCTACAGTTTTTCCTCCAACCTCCTTTTTAAAATATAATTAGATGTTATCATGTGGTACAATAGGTCTTTGTTTCTTTCATTCTATATTGAGCTCTTTAACAATGAGAAATTTATAATAATTATTCATTATTATGCTCTTTGTGCTTATCACAGTGTCTAGTGCTCAACAAACTTTTTAAAAATTGCTTTATTGTAAGTAATAATGGGTAGGTTGATCCATCATATGTTATCTACTGCTTAAACTATAATTGTAGCTAACTAGAGTATTAAAATCACTCATATAATTCATTTGCATTAAAAATAAAATGATGATATATTTAGTTATCATAATTTGAACAGTGCATGTTCATCTTTTGTGAAAACATAGGCATGATGAATGCACAAACTCTAAATTGTTTGTCATTCAATAGGGTACAAAAGACAGATAATCAAGCAGTTGTGAAGCCAGGCGAAATTGGGAATAATCAGAGAGTCAACAAGTTCTAATTTGACACAATCATTACTGCAGTAGCATTCAGGAAGAACAGGGATAAGATATTACCAGAAAACCAAAGCATCCTTATGAAGGAGTAGCATTAATTCTGATTTAAGAGTTTGAGTGCCTAAACAAGTGTAAATAAGGAAAAATGAAAGATTAAATCCCAGGAGTACAGCATATCCAAGAATAAAAAAATCTAGAAAGCCTGCTGAGTAGAGAATTTTGGAGACTGGAATTTCAAAGTTGGATATATATTAGGACAGACATTTTAGATATTTGGAGGAAAATACACAAAGATCTGGGGATCACAAGCAAAGGAAATATTTACTAAATAGAAAAGAAACTACTATGAATGGCATTGTCACTATGGACAGGTTTTTTAAATGACATAATTTTAGCTTTAGAAACATAAAATTGGCAATAGTGTTCAGCATGGATTCAAGAGAAAACAAATACTAATTAGGAGGAGGCTAGAGGGGAGAGTTCTTGAAAAAAATAAAGAAATAAAAAGAACTTGAATGTTGGCATGCCTGAATTTTGGCAAAGAGAATTACAAAGAAGGTAAAGATCACTCAAAATATTTTAAGTGATTAAAAAAAATAATAACCACATAAACTCATGTAAGGGCTTAGCTCAGAGGATGTAATAGTAGAAATAGCCTCTAATGAAATTTTGCAGCACTTAACAAAGTGTGATAATTAGAAAACAGAGTTGAAACTAGCCATACTATAAAGGAAAAGCTGTACAAAACAATAAATATTTGCCTATCTTGAAGAAAACATAAAGACTAGATAGGTCAAGAAAATACGTAGAAGAATTCCCAAGCAAAAAGTCAAAACCTGGGCCAGTGTTCTAGAATCAGTGTTAATCCACCCCCAATTTTGAAGTGGTGCAGTAGGATTCAGGCAGATTGAAACCAAATGACTAAATGTTCATTCAGAGTAGATGTGGAAAAAAAAGTTTGAACGATAAAAGTTTTACCCTAAAACTATATAGAAGGACTTGAATATAATATGGATGGCAGAAGGGAGCATTGCAGGCTCTGAAACAAACAAACTAAACTAAAGACATTAAAAAAATCATTCCTATAGTTGTATCTGTGAAGAATTCGGGTTGGGTTTAACAGAAGGTTAAGGTTCCATGAGGAGTCAATTAAAAGGAATTTGAATTTATTAGAATCAATGAATTGATAAAGGATAAGGTTGTGAGTGTTTGAACAAGAAGAGTGTCTATAGAAAAGATGAAGGGATAACTACGAATAATCGTGTCTTGAAGTCCCTTGAGAGAGCTAAGAGAGGAATTAGCTTAAGATAACCAGGTCAACCAGGGGAGGTAAAAGAAGCAAACCGATGCAACAGTGTGGAAGGGAAACTAGGTCCGTGTATGCATATTTGTGATGATGACAGAATACACAATGTGAGTGAAGATCATGGAAGCAGATGGAAATATTAAACTGAAATCTTGGAAAGTAGTTAAGGATAGAGAGTTACATCTGAAAGTCATTAATATAAGATAGTTATAGATTGGGTGATTTTCTCTTTTTTCTTTTTCTTTTTTTTGAGTTGGAGTCTCACAGTGTCGCCCAGGCTGGAGTGCAGTGGCACACTCATGGCCTATGCAGCCTCGACCTACTGGGCTCTGGCTATCCTTCCACTGCAGCCTTTCAAGTAGCTGGAACAACAGGCGCACGCTACCATGCCCAGCTTATTTATTTAGTTATTGTAGAGATGAGGTCTCATAAAGTTGCCCAGGCTGGTCTTGAACCCCTGAGCTCAGGAAATTCTCTCGCTAGGCCTCCCAAAGTGCTGGGATTACAGGCTAGAACCACCGCTCTCAGCCCAGGTGATTTTTTTTTTTTTAAAGAACTGAGTGAATAAAGAGTAAATGACCAAGAACTCATATTTGGGAGGTCATTACTACTATAGACCAGGAAGGGGAAAACGACAACAAAATAATTTATAACAATGATGGCGATGTCATAACTATAACATATGCCATTCATTAAGCAATTATTTTGAGCCAGGAGTTCTGATAAGAGCTTTACATCAAGTGCCCACAGCAGCATCTTTAGATAATAGGTAAATTTGGTACAATTCAGTAAAATGTCAAAGCAATGTGTTAGTTATCAAGAGAGGGTAGATTTTTAGAATTGTCATTGTAGAAAGTGAAAGACAAGAAATAGTTTTAGAAAATTCCTAGGGTTTGGCTAAAGTGGATACAGCAAACTGAAAGCCTGCTAAGGAGGAGTAATGACTTTAAAAAGGCAGGTTGAAGGTCTCTCTCCTGTTCAAGTATGAACGAGAACCAAAAATGGCTCAGTAATACACATGAATGATTATTTTATACTGAAATGAACATGGTACTACTATGACTGTTTAAGGAACTGTATATGATTATCAGCACCCCGAACCCTTACATATATAATTCTATCCATAAATGTTCTATGGTAGTTTTCATAGAATCAATATACTGGTAATACAGATTTTTTTAAAAATAAACACTACTACTACTAATAATAATTACAGATTATTCATTAAGACTTCTAATAACCATGAATTGCCAAAACAATTCTCAACAAAAAGAAAGAAAGAAAACCAGGTGGTATAATGCTCCCAGACTTTAAACTTTATTATAAAGCTACAATAACCAAGACAGGCTGGTATTGATACAAGAAAAGGCAAATAGACCAATGGACCAGGATAGAGATTCTGGAAGCAAAACCTCAATTTCTCAACCAATTTATCTTCAACAAAGTCTCCACCACCAACAACTGGGGAGAGGAGAACCTATTCAGTAAATGGTGCTGAGAAAACACATGCAAAAGATTAAAACAAGATCCCTACCTATCACCATACACAAAAATCAACTCTAAATGGATCAAAGACCTAAACATAAAACCTCAAACTAGAAGATCCTTAGAAAATACAGGAGATACCCTTATGGAAATTGGAACTAGCAACAAATTCCTGATCAAAACCACAAGTGCCCATTCCATAAGAGATAAGGTAGACAAGTGGGATCTCATCAAACTGACACGTTTCTGCAAAGCCAAAGAAGCCATCAAGAGAGCTTTGAGACTGCCCGTAGACTGAGAAAAAACATTTACCAACTGTATGTCTGACAAAGGCCTAACATCTAGGATCTGCAAGGAATACAAATGTGCCAAAAAGAAAAAAACCAAGAGCTCTGTAACAAAGTGGGCAAAAGATATGAATAGATAGTTCTCAAAAGAAGACATATGAGCAGTTAACAGATACATGAAAAAATGTTCAACCTCACTAGTCATCAAAGAAATACAAATTAAAACTACACTGAGATACCACCTAACCCCCGTCAGGATGGCCATCAATAACTCAAAAAACAACAGATGCTGGAGAGGATGCGGCAAAAAAAGAATACTTCCACACTTCTACACTGTTGATGGGAGTGTAAACTAGTACAGTCTCTGTGGAAAACAGATCTAAAATTCCTAAAAGATCTAAAATTCTACCTTACATATGACACCATAATCCCCTTACTGGGAGTATATCTGGAAGAACTCAAATCACTCTATAAAAAAGATACCTGCACACGTATATTTATCACAGCATTGTTCACAGTAGCAAGAACATGAAACCAACTGTGCTGCCCATCAAAACAGGACTGAATAAAAAAATGTGGTTACATATACACGATGGCATATTATGCAGTCATAAAGAAGAACAAAATCATGAACGTCACAGCAACCTGAATGGACTTAGAGTCTATAATACTGAGTGATCTTTCACAGAAGCAAAGAACTGAGTATCACATGTTCTCACTCATAAGCGAACCTTGAACAATTATTGTAATACTAAAAGAAAAGTATTGGCAGTAGCAGGAAACTGACGGGAGGGGGCGGGGAAGCAGAATTGACAGTAGTGGGAATCTGCCTGGGGAAGGGAGGAGCACACCTCATCAACAAGGGTACCTGCATAATGATGATTTGTATACCTAACCCTGAATTGTTATCCCACATCTTTAAAATTAAAAAAAAAAAGTTGAAAAAAAGAGTTCTAATAACCTAGTGGTTACATTTTGTTAGCCCTGATACAAATTAACCCTTCAAGATTACATGATATCATAGTTAGGAAAATTGGGATCTAGAGTATTTATGTAACTTGACCAGTTCAACTAGCTATAAGTATCAAAAACAGGCTCCCAGACCAGAGCCACATGGTTCCATAGTAGCCCCCATTCCTACTGTTCCTCACAGCCTCCTGCAGGATTCTGTATGTAACTCTCTGCTCCTAAATAGAGAAACAAAAGGTATATGATTTAAACCTAAGTAGGCATTGTGTTTAATTCTCTCTCAACACTTCTGTCGTTACCCAGAAGTGTTAAAGACCTGGTCTCAAAATATTTGGCAGCATGATAGTTTTAATCCTTAAAAGGTTGTCCATGTCATAAAATTGGCAAAGAGGAACATGATTAATACTGTTCTCTTTATGAAACCTATAGTTCCATAGAAAATAAATGGAAAATGTCACAAATGTGAATTGTGCTCTAGAATGATGGGAAGATGTAAGTTTAAGAGATGAAGAATGAGAGGTCACCATTATTGTAATTGCTCTGCTGACAGATGGATTTTTGTGTGTGTGTTTTTGTAATATTCATAAAGTTTCCATCTGAGGTCACTTTTAATTTACACCACACATTATCTCTCTTGATCCACCGTTTTCTCAAGGTATGCTATGCTGAGGTTTTGTTTTTATTATCCCACCCCCATGTGGTTGGCCTACACAAACACACACACACTCACACCCTGCCTGGGTTTTTTCCAACACAAATATCAATGGTATTCATATGATGGGAAGAAGGATAACTTGGTTAAAAGCTGATGTGGAGGCTAATTAATGTCCAACCCAATATTATATTGCACAAAAGTTAGAAGACGATAATGTTATTACAACAAGATACTCAGAAATGTAGAGGTAACTATATATATTTAATTTTGTCACCCAAGAAATAAAGTTATCACTGCCCCCAAATATGTGCATAGGAAGTGGGGATAGGCACAACATCATTTGAGGAACTTCAGAAATTTCATAGACCCTTAAGTAGCTTCTGCAATGGTGTATTCTTTTTTTTTAAATAAAACCTCTGCTAAATCAAATTATGAGCTTCATTTTTTTTTTTTATTTTAAAGATGTTGGGTACAATTCAGGGTTAAGTACACAAATGTTCATTATGCAGGTACTTTTGTTGATTAAGTGTGCCCCTCCCTCCCCTAGCAGTTTCCCTCAACTGCCAATCCCACTCCCATTCCCAGCAGTTTCCCACTACTGCCAATCTCTTTCTTATAGTATTATGATAGTTGTTCAAGGTCTGCTTATGAGTGAGAACATATGGTACCCTGTTCTTTGTTTCTGTGATGGATCACTGAGTATTATAGACTCTAAATCCATCCAAGTTGCTGCGAAGTCCTCATGCTTGCCTTTCTTTATGACTGCATAATATACCATTGCTTTTTTATCTAAAAATACTGCCAACCAATTATTGGGAGGCCATAGATGAGGAAGGAGAAAAGGAATATATAATCTGTGAAAGAATAGTAATTAGTCAAGGATAACACAGGGCTTTGTTTACCAGCTCTGCTTTTTAACCAAAAAGACATATACACAGCATGGTTAATTATAAAACGTAACCAGAAAGAAACCAAACAGAAAGAAGGGAGGTGTTTTACACTTAGGGAGCTGCAGGTATATTCAAAGTCAAAGAGAAAACTGGGAGGGGAGCACTTGGAAATGAGGGCAAATCTGAAGTGGGCAACTCATGCGTGTGCTGATGTGAAAGATATTTAAAAAGAATAAACAATGATAGTCACAGAGTGGTTCGTTAATTCACAGGCACATTTAGAGGGGTCAAATTACAATTTCGTCTTTCAATATTTGTGGCACTAGTTGTGTTGTCACATACGATTTTATTCAACAACACCTCCCCTGATTACCCCTACATGACATTAATACACATACACATTTGTTTCTGGGTTCCTTGCTCCCTAGCCACAAAAATTTCATTTGGAGTGTAGGTGGATTTTGAGTCACTCTGACTGAGAATGATTAGAAAAAGACTAGGAAATGGGGAGGGAAAAGGGAGAAAAGCAGCAAGAGAAAAGGCTTTGGGAAAGAACAACAGGAGAGATTAAAAAAAAAAAAAAATCCCTGGGTCCACAACCCTTTACCAGGAAGGCAGCTCAGGCAGTTGTGAAAGGTATTGATAGCTTCAGGTCACAATGCTGTCTAGGCAAGACGTATCTAAGAACAGAAAGTTAAGGCACTAGGTCCCTGTGGACAGCAGAAGACAGCTGTCAAAGACTTATTTCCGTGTGACAGATTGAATGGGTTAAAAGTAGTTACATGCAACTTTTTCTCATCTTAAGTATCCAAATTGCATTCTCTCTCTCATAGAATCAAAAGTCAAAATCATAATCAGAAAGACATTAAATATTTGGCCTGAACATCAGACCCCGAGGAATAGGAAGCACTTCTTAGAATCTTACAGACTTTGCCATAGAGCACAATTTATAAGCATCTCATTTCAGCCACAGGAGGGAAAAAAAAAGACGGGTGAACTTATTTGTAGAATATTAGCGATTGCTATGTGATGTGGAGCGCCTCCGCCCTAGCATGGCGCCTGAAGCAACCAGACCACAAGACAAAACAAGCCCTGATAAGGCAACTAAAGGATATCAGCATACAATCCTCTCTTACGGCCGTGCCGCGTTACCTTAATTGATTGGCAGAGATACTAGATTTAAGGTCACGAATAGGAGAAAGAGAAAGAAGAACGATGTAGTAACCTGGGATTAAAGCAGCTTGCAGAAGAATCGTGTGAGAGTCGTTATTGAAAGCGACAATGTGAGATGCATAAAATGAGGCTTATATTTCTTGTATCTAACATGTCATCTTTATACTTTGATTTTCATAAATAAAATTTTTTTTTTTTTTTGAGTTGGAGTCTCACTCTGTCACCCAGACTGGAGTGCAGTGGCCGCTCCCAGCCACCGCAACCTCGCCTGCTGGGCTCCGGCGATCCTTCCGCCTCAGCCTTCCCAGTAACCGGAATTACAGGCATGCGCTACCACGCCCAGCTGATTTTTTGATTTATTGTAGAGATGAGGTCTCGCTGCCCAGGCGGGTCTCGAACCCGTGGGCTCAGGCAATCCACTCACCTCAGCCTCCTAAAGGCACGGGATTACAGACTGAGCCACCGAGCCCGGCTCCATAAATAAAATTTTTAAACTAAACATTTATTAAAGAGGTTAACGTGAAACCTATCTCCCCATAATCCTTGGTCTCATAAGTCTAGGATTGCATCCTTTGATACCTTCCTGCCACACAGCCAGGGAACCTAAGTAAATGCTTCCTCTTAGGTGTGATGTGATAGAGATTAGTGGAGATTGTGATAAATTTGACAGCACATACTCAGTTCTAAAAAATTTTCAATTTTCTTGAATGACTTCGGAAACCAAAGAAATAAGTGTGTGGGCCACAGAGTGTTTTCTCTTTCTGCCATTTTCAACCTCTCAGTTTCTTAACTCCTTTATAGCAAATGTCCTGCTACAGGGCTGTTTGGCGTTCTTGTGGAAAAACAAAAAACAAAAGACAAAAACAAAAAACAAAAGACTACCAAAATGGAAATATGTACAAACCAAACCTTAAATTTAGGGAAATATGTGTTTTCCTAGACTTGTGACGTTCAAACTTCAATTTTCTGGTGTTATTTCTCTTTTTAAAATGCTTTGTCTTAAGTTGTTTTTGGTGTATTTTGAATGAGTCAATATCAAGAGGAAGTTTATAAGGGTAATAGACACTTTTGTGTGACTTTATCAAAGTGAACAGTGGGGGACTACAAATATTGCTACACTTGTAGGTTAAAAACACAAACATACACATATGCAAATATAAAACATACACGATTCCACAAACGTATATACACATGCGCACACAGATGTACACTCACAGACATAAAGATACAAACTCATATGCATGTAAAAATACACAAATAGACACATGTAATCATGCATGTCACGCACATAAAAATACATAAACACAATTGACACTTCTGTCGAACTCTCTTAAATGTGTAAAGGCCCCTGTGAGAGAATATTTGGGGCTCTATAGCAAAGGTGAGTCAACTTTTTTTTTTTAGTATGGCTCAGAATCTGCCCAGATATCATTCCACATTGTTCACCTAGGTCACTCCTACCAACATCCCTATACCTCATTTTCACCTTGGCTGCAGCTGAAAAACAGAAGCTGCTGCTCTTGTGACTCCTATTTAAACTGGAATTTATGGGAAATGAAAGGATCAATTTCTTCCTGGTCATTACATCTCATACTGGACAGATTGTATCTTTCACTCAAGTTTCCCTGTCCACTATGGGTAGCAAATGTCTTTTTATGTAGAAACTTCCTTTAAAAGATTGGATATACAAGTGTCTTTTCTGATCCTCAGCTGTGGTGACCTAAACATAGTTACATTAATTTGCTTGTGTTCTTCTATTAGTGATGCAAACTATATATAAGTTTAGCAACATCTCCACAACTTTTACATGAAATAAAACTAGGTCTAACTTTTAGACTTAGTGATTTTGTACTGAGCAAAGACATTGATTTTAATAGCCACCACACCCTATAGCCTGCAGACATTGGAAAACTCTGTGAAGAAGTTACCAAAAACCACATCAACCTTGTTCTGTATCATATAGGTAGGAAGCATTCTATCAGCACAAGTGTGATGAAAACTTTTAAAGAAACTTGAAATAGTTCTTGTGGTATACAGAATTGTAAGATGACCTCCAAGAATTCTGCCCTGTGTTGTATATACCCTGTCTATTCCTTTTCTTCATTATGGAAGGGACCTATATATATTTATGCCATGCATAAATTATGCTATGTAACTAAATTAAGGAAGGTTAGCCTGTGAAATTGTGGTTCCAAATTTATTGGTTTGAGGTAATCAAAAGAAGATTATTTAGTAGGCCTAATCAGGCAAATTCTTTCAAAGTGGGTCTGGACATCAGAGACTATCTCTGCTGTTGGTCTTAAAGAAGCAAGCAATCATTATTTATAATAACCAGAAAAAAATTAAATTTGCTAATGACTACATGCACTTGAAAGAGTATCCTCTACCCCAGAAGAGTCTTCAGCTCCAAGTGACACCTTAATTTCAGCCTTTGAGACCCTAGGCAATGGACTCATTTAGGTCATTCCCAGACTCCTGATCCAGGGAAACCATAAGACAATGTATGTATGTTCTTTCAGTCTTCTAAATGTGAGATAGTTTGCTACACAGTAAATAAAACAGTTCTGCTACTAACTTTGCAAATACAAAGTATAACGGCATAACAATTAAATAATATGAAAGTAAACCATTCTGAAATTAGCACTTTGTACTTCCAATTGTAGAAATAATTAGTATCAGTTCAGTTCTTGCAGTATGTATAGTAGGGGCTACCCAAAACACACTTTTAAAGCATAGTAGATTGATAAATTTTTCCATTTTTCCACTCTCTTTGTATCCATGCCCTGGGAAATTTGACTTAATATCTTCTTCCATCAAGAGGTAGAATCTATTTGCTGTACTGGTTGTGTGACATGCTTTGGCCCATAAAATACAGTGGATGTGATAGTGTGCAAGTTTCAAGCCTAAGCCTCAGGAGGCCCTGCATGTCTCTACTTGTTCTCTTGGGACTCTGCCAAGACCTTAAAAAAAAAACAAAAAACCTTAGCTATCTTGTTGTGGCTGAGACATGTGGACAGAGTCTAATGGTTCAGCTATCTCATACATAGCCTGTTTTTAGCCAACTCACCACAAATTCTTGATCACAAACACTTGTGCAATCTTAATTGGGAGCATCAGCTGGCTAGATCAGCAGACCTATTTACCAAACTCGTAGATAAGTAAGAAACAATAATTGTTGTTCTATTTTAAACTATTATATTTGGTGCCGTTTTTTTTCTCAATAATATGTTGCTTATAACAAATATATACAATAATGTTTATAGTAAAAGCAACTATCATGATTAATAGATATTTTATTTGGAATCTTTTTTATTTTCACACATATAGTATTTTTATCCAATATATGAACAAAGAATAAAACAATACTCATACAATATGTCCTGATATATTATAATTGCCATTGCCATATAACTTTATCATATTAACTGTGTAATAGTATATTCCTATATTAATTTTAATATATCTTATACATTCATTATTTTGTAGATGCTGTAGGTGATTTACAGATGAAAAATATAAAATCTCAGTTCTCACTAACTTCTAGCCACAGAGTCAATGACAAGAATATTAAAAGTTATAAAAAATTATCAATAATTTGATGCTTGGATGTTCTCCATTATAGTGCTTGCTTCCATCCCCCATGTTGTTGTTCAGATAGAGTGTAGAGATCTTCAGTAAGAAAAATAATTTTTTCAAGGGAGCTTATTTTATCCTTGGATTACTCTGAGCATTAAAAATATTGTTTATTATTTTGGGGCAAGGATTCTTTTCCTCTAACTTGTATCGACGGATCCTAGTTCTATCTCCAAGGTGGTTTCTACCTCCTAGGGCTCATATAAAGAAGATTTAATTTCTGTTGCACCCATAGCAAACTCATACACCAACTAACCTCATACACCAAATAACCTCATCATACATACTAATTCTGACTAAGTGTTCCAAAGTAGCAAATACTTTGTCACTTGGCATCATTTCTTCTGTAGGTACTTGATTACGGGCATTTACAAATGATATTTTGGTAAATGCTTGTTGTAGCTTGTCCTGAACTACCTGTCCCCTTTTACCACTGGAAACAATGTCATTAATGAATGCAAATGTAATCAAATCAGAGAATAAATTCTAGAAAATTCAGAACTAATTAAGAAAAGAAATGCCTTTAAGATTTTTTTTTGTCTAGAACTATTCTGGTACCAAATTCTGCCCTGTTTCAGTCAAGTAAGAGAAAGAGAATACTCATACACACACACACACACACACACACACACACACACACACACACACACACACCAGAATTTGGTCTTGCACAGTTGGATAAGCAGGATATACAGCTTCTATAAGGCTTTCATCTTTTCATCCGATGAAGTTTGAAGTTCACAGAGCAAGAAGTCAGGAAGAGAACATGAATGTAATTTGGAGAAGACAAGGGCAGGCTAGAATCCACAAGCACTAATTAGATCCTCTTGAAAACAGACTGAAACTCAAGTTAGTTCTTGCTGCCTCGGACCTTGGTGACAAGAGAATCTTGGGAAATGCGGGGACTTTTTGTCATGGAGTAAACACACACACACACACGCACACACACACATACATGCACACGCACACACACACACACACACGTGAATGCGCATGCTCACACAACTGGCCTAGGAGTCAAAAAAACTGAATGAGAATCTAAGGGGAAGGTAGAGAAGTTGCAGATTTAGCTACTGCTCCATGCCAGTGAGATGAATCAGCAGATCAGCAGCAGCCTCTATGAGTTACAACATGGTGTCTGCTTTTCTTCCCTACTCCCTACAATCATTTTTAGTCCGATGTTACATAAAAAGATACATGAAAAAAAATTCTGAAGTATGCCATTCAAGTTTAGTCTAACCAAGTTATCACATTACAAAGCCATCACAATCACAATCAGGGCTTTTTGGAACCTAGCCTAGGATGTCACAATAACAAGTTAGGGTATTTGATTGACCTAGCTTAATGTTAATTCTACCATTCTCTGTTCTTCACAGTCCCACCCAAAATAAAAAAGACCTCACATCTCATTAGAATAAATGCCAAATAATTTGTGTTTCAGGATGGATGTTTCTCTCTCACACTCTCTCTCTCTCTCTCTCTCTCTCTCTCTCTCTCTCTCTTGTGTGTGTGTGTGTGTGTGTGTGTGTGTGTGTGTGTGTGTCTGTGTGTCTGTGGGAGGAAGAAAGAAAAAAATCAAATGGTTGTAGGAAAGATGGCAAAATGTTAAAAATCAGGCAATGTAGATGCAGAAAATAAGGAGTATTATTTAACTGCTCTTGAAATTTTTCTAGCAAGTTTAAATTATTGAAAATATTTTGAACAAATGGAGCAACCTAAGGAGAAGTTGATGGCAACTCACATTTATAAAGGTCATTACTTTTTAGTGTGATGTGATCTGTCTTAATAGATTATTTGTAAAGAAGTGTTGGTGAGGAAAAATCTACAAATAAATGCATTCCTAGTCTTCTGTATCAGATAGCTACTCACCAAAATATTACTGACTTGTCACTGCAGAAGATAATTTTGCTGAATGTGTCTTTGATTTGAGTCAGTAGATTAGCTATTTAAATTATCTAGTTACTGCAATGATTTGCTATTTTATTGTAAATAGAAAGCTAACAGCTTTGTATAGCTACATTTAAACTTGAGGATAAACACTCTGTGGACGTTTCTGCTAAGCAGTTTTCTTGTTTGCATATAAAATAGGTCTGTTAAAATTTTGTAATCCAACATTTCATGTTTTCCAAATAGAATTGTTTCCGTGATTTGATGAAAATTTGTTAATTTGCCAAGATAAATATTTTTCCGAGTGCCAAAAGTTTCACTCTTTTTCTCACTGATTCTTGCTGTCACTTTTTCAGTTTCAACCCGGATGTCAGGCCCCAAACTCTCTTCAGTCCCACTCCTCTTTCTCAGATGGTTCAGAACCACATCTTTAATCCAAGGTTGAATGTGATCATTTCAATCATTCTTCCGTTCCCCACAGAGACTATAATTCTTTTACAAAACGCTTATTAGGAAAGACATTGGGAATTCAGAACAATTTTATTTTCTGCTTATCTTCCAAGGTCCATGAGATCAGTGTCCAGATGTTCTGACTCAGCCAAGGGCAGGATTGTTCCCTGGCAACAGATAATTGAGATTCTGCATGTAGAAGACCAAGAGGAATAGAAATGGATGCTTGAAAGAAAAAATATACCAGCAGAGCCATTTCTAATAAGTTTACTTAGAGAACATGAAGAAATGTTATGAGATTGAAAGGTCCTTTGATTCCACGAATTTTAAACATAGTTGAAAAATAAAAGATACATCACAAATTGAAATCAACATAGCAGAGTTATTGAAAAATAGGTTACCTTATTTGATGCATTTTGGAAGGCTTAAGTCAGAGTAGTAGCAGGGAAAGATTTTTAAAGTGTCATTACCCTTTCTATGAGTCACCCTTGCTTTCCCCTTTTTTGTCCATTTTTGTGTTCCTGAGGCTCCCTCTTCCTGCCTCTGTGATTTTTTTTTCCCCTTTCAACTAAATGAAATTTTATTTGGAGACAGCCTTACTTAATCCATTTTTACTTTTAAAAATGTATTTCTCCACACTTGCATTTGCTTGCATAGAGAAAATACTTCAAGAAGAAAAATAAAAATCAGTTTGTGTTTTAAATGTTTGAGCAAGTAATAAAACTATTAAAGCATTTATCATGTTTTCAATGTAAGGTCCTTCATGTCCTCCTCTTTGCTCATTTCAGCTCCCTGTTTCCCCACTTTATCTCATCATTTAGGCTTCTACACAAATGCCATGTCAGTAAGTTCACCTGTGCCACATGCTACCCAAAGAATGCTTTGATTTCAAATAGATTGTTTTGGAACAAAATGCTCCATTAAAATTTAAAACTCTGTGTAGGACTCCATCGTATATATATATGTATATAACATAAGAAGGACAAAATTATGGACTTCTCAACAACTTGGATGGATTCAGAGTCCATCAAACTCACTGATCTATCACAAAAACAAAGAACTGAATATTATATGTTTTTTCTCATAAGTGGTTCCTGAACATTTATCGAAATACTACAAGAAAGAGATTAGTGGTAACCAGACACTGCCAGGGGAAGGAAGGTGATGGTGGGGAGCATGTAACATCACTAAAGGTACCTGATCCTAAATCAGGGGAAGTGAGTACCAGTTGGGGACCCAAACTTCAACTTCACAAAGACTACTTATGTACTTAATCCTATCTTGTACTCCACATCTTTACAAAAAAATAAACTTTTTAAAAAGAAAAAAAAAAAAAACCTAACAAAAATGGTGTAATTTCAATGGCTTATAAAAAAGTAATTTTACACATGCATATGCAAAAACTCATTATTTTAAACACTATGAGAACATTCTATCTTTAAGTGAGACAGAGTAAAGAACAAAACAAAAACTTCTGTCAGTAACTGTCAGCTTGCTTGGAGACTTGCCAATCACTATAAGAATACTGAGTTTTGTAACCCTCATTAGTGTAAGTATTGTGCCCTCTTGTTCATTCACAAACAAAAATGGCCTATCTATTCTGACCCTTCCTTCAGTTAGTTAAGGGGTCATTCATTACACATGAAGTTAACAAAGCTATAAAACATGTACCAGCAAAGTAAAGCTCTGCTGGAGTTTATGTTGAAAATTTTCCTGGAAGAATGTTAACCACTATCAAAGATGCCCTTGTCAGGAAAGATGCAATTTTATACACACACACACACACACACACACACACACACACACACACACACACGAGTTGTATATGTTTGTATACATATATTGATACATACATTTCAGGTGATATGTATATATTTGACATATAATATCAGTGATACATTTGGCATACTGCATATTCTACGAGGAAGAAACCAAAAAAATGAGATTATTTTTTGGAGGTGGGGAGGGCACTTGTAGTGCAGGTTTCCCCACTAGGTAAGTGTTTTAGGAACCCATAGGCATCAGTATACCAGCTAGCATTGTTGTAAGAAGCTGCATGCAGCTTCAGTGGTTTTTCTGGAGACTATTTCAGTGCATTTGCCCATTTCATGATGGGTAATTTAAGAGTGTACTTGCTATCACCGTGCCAAGTGTTCATCAGTTTCTGACCAAAAACAGCAAGACTTCTGAACCTCACCCTCCTTATTCACTCCATCTCACTCTGAGCAAGTTTTTTTTCCTGATTCCCTGGATGAAAAAGTCCTCAATGGGAAGTGTTTTGCCAGTGTGGAAGAGGTGGAACAAAAAATGGCACAATCACTAAAAGGCATTAAAATTGGTAAGTTCAAAAACTGTTTTGAATGGTGGAATAAGCATCTCAATAGGTGTACTGAGTCAAATGGAGAGTACTTTGCGGGTGACTAAAGTTCAAGCATGTAAAAATAAATACACATTTTTAATAAATAAATTCCTGGCTGTTTGGGTCCCCTTTCATATAATTATACTATATATTTTATCACTGTATACAGTAAAAGAAATCGTATTTGTATCAGATATCTTTCTTTAATCAGTGAACAACTGGCTTCTTTTTTCTTAGGTTAGATGTGGAAGTATTCTTTTCCTTATCAACTTGATTCCCTAATATTCCTCACTAGGAAGTTTAGTATTATTCTAATCTCTGTTACAATTTCATTTTGAAAGGAGACATATTGGAAAAATATGTGTGCACCCTACTTAGCTGGTCCTTCTTATGGACATTGTGTTTGTCTACATTGTTTGAATGCTTTTGATTCCCAGAGTCCATTTTGAAATCATGTGAATCTGACATTGACATCATAATTTTGCATTCCTGTAGTCACAGTGATTGTTCTGGAAAGGACATGATATACCACACAATAAATTAAGACTTGATTGCCAGACTTGAGAAAACTGTTGAAAAAAAGGAAGTTACCCTTTCTGAAAATGTAGGTCATATTCCTGAATCATTTTGGAAGTGTATTCTCAACAGAAATTGAAAGCCTATAGGAAAAGATGGAAACAGAAAAGTTACCAAAAATAAACCGAGATATAGACTGAAAATAAAATTTGAATGTTTTGATTTACCCTCCCGGTAGCAGCTATCCTGACACATTCTACTTTTTTGCTTTTTTTTTTTCTTGAAGATTAGGTTTGAGTTTAATTTTCTATTATATGTGACAAGAGGCTTAACGTACACATTAATTCAACTGGGAAAACTTGGGATCACTGTAAAAGTAACACTGAAAAATATAGCAGTATTGTTCTAGTCCAAATCAAGTCAAAAGGTCTGGGGCTCCTAGACATGACCCTAGTTCATTCAGAGTGACACTTCTCTCTACCGTGTATTTGCTTACTTTATAGACATGGGTGTCTACGTAGACTTCTCCTAAATGTCAATGTGTTGTACTGTTATGTATTTCTCCCTTCAGTCAATATTTGCTTTATACATTTAGGTACTCCAAGTTGGGTGTATGTTAGTATGCAGTTTACTAAATACTCTTCATTAACTTACTTCATTAACATATAATAACTTTCTTTTTTCAACTTTTTTCATCTTTACTTTAAGCCTATATGTGTTCGCAAAACTGTAATATTGAGTCTCCTGTAGGCAGCATATAGTTGGATATTGTTTTTCATCCACTTAGCCACTTAGTATCTTTTGATTGGAGAATATAATTTATTCAAATTTAAATAAATTATATTATAGGTAAGGACTTACTGTTGCCATTTTGTTGTTTTCTTACTGTTTTATAGTTTCTTTTTTCCTCTATTTCTGACTTACTTTGTAATTTGATTTTTTTTTGTAGTGGTATTCTTTAATTCCTTTCTTTTTATCTGCTGTGTATCTACTATACTTTTTAAAATTTATGGTTACTATGAGGCTTACATAAAATGTTTTATTATTATAAAATCTATTTTAAGTTAAAAATCACTTAACTATGACTACATACATCTATATTTTTAACTTTTCCTTTCCACACATTTTATGTTATGTCACAATTTGTATCTTTTGCATACAGTGATCTATTAAAAAATTATTGTGGCTAAATTTATTTTAATTCTTTTGTCTTTTAACTTTTATCTTTCACACGAGTTAAAAGTGAGTTATGCACGACTTGTATAGCATTAGAGTATTATGCATTTGATTCTTTTCTTACCTTTACATTGAGCATTATACTTTTGTGTGTTTTTCTGTTGTTAGTTAATATTAGTTGATTTTTGATTGAGAACTCCCTTTGCTATTTATTGTAAGGCAAGTGTGATAGTGAAAAAACTCCCTCAGATATTGTTTTTCTGAGAAAGTATTTATTGCTCTCCTTCATTCCTGAGAATCAACTTTGCAGAATACAGTATATTTGGTTGACAGTTTTTTGTTTCTTTCAATACTCATATTATATAATTCTCTGTGGCAATGTTTCTACTGAGAAATTTGCTTTTTGTTTTATGGAGGTTTCTTTACATGTGAAGAGCTTTTCTCTTGCTTCTATCAGAATTTTTTCTTTAGCTTGAAATTGGATTATGACATCTAAATGAAGATCTTCTAATATATGATCTAATTGGGGTTCTTGGGACCACAGACATGGTTGTTCACTTCCCCCTCCAGATTTGGGAAGTTTTCTGTTATTATTATTTAAATAAACTTTCTACCATTTTTTTCTTTCTTTGTTTCTTCTAAAATTATTATAATGCACATATTGTTTGCTTAATGATGACCTAAAACTTCTGTAATATTTCTTCACTCTATTTTATTTTTTTCTTTGAGCTCACTGATCCTTCTGCTTGATCAATACATCCCTGACTAACAATAGTTTGACTCATAATTTTTTGAAATTTCAATAGTGCCAAACCATTGCAATTTTAATGTGCTTTGAATTTTGATCTTTTCCTGGGCTAGCAATATGTGGTACATGAGATAGTCAACACTTTAATATAGTAGGTTTTTTTGTTAGATGATTTTGTCAAACTGTAGGCTTATGTAAATGTTCTCAGCATGTTTAAGATTGGCTAAACTATGATGTTAGGTAGGTTACATGTACTGAATACATTTTTGACTTATAATATTTTCAACCTATAATAAGTTTATCAGAATGCAACCACATTGCAAGACAAGAAACATTTGCACGCTGTTGATATTTTCTGTGGAATTTTTTACTTCGGTCATTGTGTTCTTCAACCTCAGAATTTCTGTTTTATTATTTTTTAAGGTTTCTCTTTGTCAAAGTTCTAATTTTACTCATGTATTACTTTATTATTTCATATGGTTATCAATTGTCTTATTTTGTAGTTCACTGGGCTTCTTTGGAGGATTATTTTGAATATTTTGTCAGGCCATTCAGAAATCTTCTTTATTAAGGGTCATTTTCTAGTGCTTAATTTTTTCTTTTAGTGATCACATGCTTCCTGATTCTTCAAAAGCCTTGTTACCTTGTACTTGTGTCTATGCATTTGAAGAAGCAGACATCCCTTCCAGTCTTTACAGACTGACTTTGGTGAGGAAAGACCCTTCACCAGTCAATCTCTCCAGAGATTCTGGGAAGAGTGAATGCTAGGATCTGTGAGTGTACTTGCTATTGGAGTCCTTGGGTTACCTGGCCTATTTCTTAGGTCAGTGGCCCTGAATTTTGAGTCCATAGGGCCCACACTGATGCCAGGGTTTTTAGGTGTGAGTCTGAAGAATGGGCTTACTGGGGTAAGTCTGGAGCTTGGATCTATGTGAAAAAGCCAGGTGCCTGGGTCCATGGTGGTGGACCTGGAGCCTGAGGATGCAAGGGCCAGCCTTTAGCCTATATTCATGTGAGCCTTCCTGAATTCTGAATCTGTGAAAGTCATCCTGTTCCCCGAATAACTTCAAGCTTGAGCATGAGGACAGACATTAGGCAAAGATCCATGGTGACTAGCCTGGATCCTAAGGCATGAAAGCTAACCTGGTGCTGGGTGAGTCTAAATGCTAGGCCTGGAGGGACATGGTTCTGGGGACCACAGTGAAGGAAGGTGCTTCCTTCACTGTTCTTCCCCATGTAAAGGGTATTACTCTTGCTAGTGTGTTACGCTATACAATCTTGGAGGAAAGGTGATGAGGTTAAGGTGAAACTATTTTTCCTACCCTCTTCAATCCATCTTTTCTAATTTTGTGCTCCATTTCTGTGTTGTAGTATCTTACCTGGATTTCTTAACTTTTGCAAAAGTGAGCTTTTGTATAGGTGGTTGTTTAAATTTATGTTTCTGTGAGGAGTATTGGAAAATTTTTGTTAATCATCTTGCTGATATGCCATCAACATTATTATAAAGAATATGAAGAACAGAAGCTAAAATCTTAATATTTTGTCTACTGTAAATAGAGAATATCGAGTTGGTTATTTTATTGTCCTTGGTTCTTATCATAATTTATTTCTGTAATGTACCAAGGGATTATCAGTGGTGGAAAAATTAACTTTACCAGGGTAGAAATTTATTTGTGATTAAATTAGTTGTCAAGAAGGTTTAAAGTAAATGATAACATGTAAGGTATTCTGAGAAAATAAAAAGTATAAATAGGTATAGATGGTTAAAAATTAACTATAATAATGAAAATATAACAAGATCTTACTCTTGAGAGGTGCAAAAACCACGTGGCTACTACAAAAATCTAGCATTCTTATGCATTGACTATGTGACCCAGAGTCTCCTAGGCTGATGACTGCTACATGATATCCACTATAAAGCATAAAATAAAGTGTTTGGCAATAGAATGGTTCATATTTTTATCTAACTGTGGTCCTAAGATATTGTGAATGATTGTTTTCCTAACACCAGGACATTGTAATTATATTTCAAAGTGATTTTTAAGTATTTTGAATTTTAGCCCTTACTATCAGCTACAAAAAATATTTTTCAACTGAAATTTGAGCAATATACTTATTCACCTTTTTTGCATCCCCAGTCTATATTAATGTTAAATGTTAGAGTTCCTATTTTCCTAGGACTATGAATAAACTTTGATCATATTTGGAAATCTCTTTGTTTTAGGTAGGATTTTAGGTTAGATTTGTACTCAGATGATCAGTGTGCCTGTTTTTAAGAATGTATTTAGCTTCATTCAATTTTATACACATGCATATAATTAAATAATTATCTGTTATTATGGTCAATATTGAAGGATAGTAATGGTATTATGTGGTATATTTCCTTTTGAAATTAATATATTTAAAGAGAAAAAGTATTTTAAGGGTTATGACCTTCCTTTAATAACTCAGTGAATCTATTCATTTATTTTTTAATAATAGATTTCAAAAATGCCAGAAGTCCCAACCTTATTTTACCAAAAAGGAAATGCATCTTTGAATTGGTTAAGTGGCTTGCCGAAGTTTAGCAAACATGCTAAAGTTCACTGCTTTTTAAGCTTCATTAAACTGACCCAGCCTTCAAAAATATTTGTCAGACTTTGATCTAAAACATCTTTGGCATGTCTTCTAAGAACAAGCTTTGAAAAAAATAAAAGTTTACTGAAATAAAGATGTACTAAAATTTTTTTTCCAGAAAATTTAGTATATAAAGAAAAGAGTTTTAATCTTAAAATTATATTTTTGATTTGAAGAGCTTTATCTTTATATATTAAGCTGTGGTAATTGTTATGACACATATGCATAAATATATAACATTTAAGAAGTGCAATAGCATATTTATGCTGTAGAAGACAAAACACACGCGTAGAAAATAAGCAAAAAACAATAAAGTCAAAGTTAAGAACTAAAAACAGAGAAGTTAGCTAAGGTCTTAAAATATGTTAATTGAATTTTTTTAAATTTAATTTCTTGAATGTAATTAAAAATAGCCTTAAGCTACAAAAATGTTTGCTTCATAAATTACATAATAACTTTCAAATATTTTTAAAAGAAGCAATTAACAAACTTGGAGCCAAGTACAATCTGGAGGTAAAAACGTCAGTTTGCTGTCTACAAGGAGATTAATAACTTTGTATGGTAAAAAAAATACATGGAGCAGTAATGTATTAAAGCACATATTTCAGAGTAACAGTCGATTTTGTAATGTATCCCATTTTTGTCTGTCTCAAGGTAAGAATACTTTGATAATTGTGAATTTCTGACTATATGACAATATGTATTTCTGATGTCGAAACAAGATAATTAAATGACTTTGGAAAGGAAGTGGATAGTATTCAAACAATCCATGCATGATAATAGGAAAACTGTGTACAAAGAACAGGAATTAATTTTTGGCGAGCAGGCCCCTTGTAATACAGGTTTCCTCCACTAGGTCAATGCTCTGGGAACCCATCCGCATCAGTGTATTAGCTAGTGGGAGAAGCTGCGTTTGTCTTCAGTGAATTTTTTTTTTTCTTGGAGATTCTTTCAATGCTTTTGCCCATTTTATCATGAATGATTTACAAGTATGTCTGAACACACCACACTGAGTGTTCAGGAGTTTTTGACCAAAAAAAAAAAAAAAAAAAAAAGACATGACCCTCGTGCCCCACCCTCCCTGTTCATCAGATCTCACCATGAGTAACTTTTTTGTTTGTTACTCCAGATGAAAAAAGTCATCAAAGGGAATTGTTTTGCCAATGTGAAAGAGGTGAAACAAACAAACAAACAAACAAAAAAACAAAAACACTAAAAGGCAACAACATTGGTGTGTTCAAAAACTGTTTTGAGCACTGGAACAAGCATCTTGATAGTTGTATTGCATCAAATGGAGAGAACTTTGAAGGTGACTGAAGTTGAAACATGTAAAAATAAATACTTACCTGGCAGGGGAGATACCATGATCATGAAACATGTAAAAATAAATACACAATATTTTATAAATAAAGTCTATTTTATTGGGGTCCCCCCTCGTAGATGAAGTAAATGGGAGGAAAATATAAATTCAGTGGAAGCTTAGCACCAGAGATTTCAGGTCATTAGGACCTGTGCAATGAGACAAACATAAAAATAAATAAAATCTAGTGTATTCAATTAAATACCTTAAAATATTCTAAATAAAATATAAATGTGTTTGTTTTTTAGAGAGTATAGTGAGAAAAAGTAACTTTTAGGGAAAATGATTAATAAGATGATATTAGGCCAGGTGCGGTGGCTCAAGCTTGTAATCCCAGCACTTTGGGAGCCTGAGGTGAGAGGATTGTCTGAGCTCATTGGTTCGAGACCAGCCTGAGCAACTTGGTGAGACCTCATCTATACAATAAATTAAAAAACAAGCCAGTCGGGCTCGGTGGCTCAGCCTGTAATCCCGCGCTTTGGGAGGCTGAAGTGAGTGGATTGCCTGAGCTCGCGGGTTCGAGACCTGCCTGGGCAACTTGGCGAGACCTCATCTCTACAATAAATCAAAAAATCAGCCGGGCGTGGTAGCGCGTGCCTGTAGTTCCAGCTACTTGGAAGGCTGAGGCTGAAGGATCGCCAGAGCCCAGCGGTTTGAGGCTGCGGTGGCCGGAAGCGGCCACTGCACTCCAGTCTGGGCGACAGAGTGAGACTCCAACTCAAAAAAACAAAAAAAACAAAAAACAACAAGCCAAGCATGGTAGCCACATGCCTGTAGTTCCAACTACTTGGAAGGCTGAGATGGAAGGATCGCCTAGGCCCAGCAGGTTGAGGCTGCAGTGGCTGTAAGCCTGCTACTGCACTCCAGCCTGGGCGAGAGAGTGAGACTCCAATTCAAAACAAAACAAACCAAAACAACAATATGATATTAATTTGTGAAATATAAGATCACTTCTTTCATATGCAAATAATATAAACACATAATAATCCATCCCTACTATACTGGATAATCCTTTCAAAGAGATCTGTTTACCTTTGTGAAAAGTGATGACTGTCAAAGGTTCAGTTTCAGAAGTATCATAATACTCTTTTTCTCTTTCTCTTGATGCAAATAGAAGAGTTGGAAAAAAATTCACAAAAAATGTTTTGAATATGCAACAATTTCAAACCATCAAATAAATACCTTGAGAGATTATTATTAGGTAAATTTCCCATACATCAAAGTTTTCTTTATTTGACTAAAACAATTCATTAGTCATTTTAAGTTTTCAAATGCTATACTAAGTTTTAAAGTGTTATATTTGATAACACTCATATTTTCATTGCTTGAAATTATCCATATTTTTATTAAATGGATATTATTGTATTTGTCAACAGAATAGTACATTTATGAAGCACATAGGGTCCTCTGGGTTAGCACCATAATAAATTTAACCCTACAATCTTAGATGCTGGCTGTGGAGACCAGCGGCCCATAGTCTTGTCTGTGAGTAAGGCATACATCATAAAGCACAGGATAAAGTATAAACATTTCAGTGTTTAACTGTGGGATCTCAAAGCAATTCCTGTGGATTCCCATATATACACTCACAGCTTTAAATTAATATCATTTACTTATTCATTTTTAATTGACAAATAAAAATTGTTTTTTGGGTGTACAACATACGATTTCGAATTTGGAGGTGTCAAAAATGCATATGCATATTAAGTATGACATTCACTCAAAAGAGGGTGTTAATCAAATGAATGCTAGTGTCATCATGTGACAGGCAGGACGGTCAAAGAAAATAGCAGAAGCTCAGTTGAGTGAACGTCATACTACACATTGCTATCCTAATTTAATTCAGCTTCATAAAGTGATACATAGATAACATCTCTTAAAATTTGTTTACATTTTTTAGTACCCCCTCCCCCATTCACACACACACACACACACACACACACACACACACACACACACAACACACAGTGTGAATGGCTAAATCAGGCTAATTAACATATTCACAACCTTATCTTTTTTTGTGGTTAACAATATTTAAAATCTATTCTCTTAGCAATTCTCAAGCACACAGTACAATGCTATTGACTTTTGTCTCCATGTCCTACAATAGATCAATAGATTCAACATATTCCTTCTAACTATATAATTTTAATGTCTTTATATCCTTTTGTGTTTACTTGTAGATAAAATAATTTTTTTCTTTGATTTTTAAATAGCGTTATTCTGAGAGCCATTGCAGGTTCTTGGAAACAGATTACCCAAGAAAATAGTCATATTCCCTTGTGCTTCATGAGAAAATTGATGGAATGGTAATCTTGGGAGGAAGGGGAGAGACTAAAAACTTGTTTTTGGATCTCCGGCCATGCAATTGTGCTTTATGGTGGAGACCCTCCACTGCTTGACTTTCTAGTTTTATTGTGTCTACTTTTTTGTATGCTGAAGAAATCATAGAAAAGTCAGGGGAAAATACTTTTTTTTTTTTTTACATCAGCAAATCCTTCTCTTCCCCATAAAAATGAGAGACCTTGCATTGGAACAAGATGAGAAGGAGAGAAACTAATCTGCTTTGCTATTCATTTTGGGGGAATTGACGGAGCACACACTTTTGAGGGACACATGATATCTTTCTCAGCAGTTACCTGCTAATGCTGTATCAACTTTCAGCTTGTCTGGAAATAGCAAGAGATTGTTCTCTGAGTGTCTAATGGGCACGATGAATCAGCTTTACCTCAAAATACATTCAAACTTACCCAGTGATGCAATTCTGAGTGCATGCACATACATACCCACAAAGTGTCTTTCAGTCTCAAAAACAGCATTCTGTTTACATACTCCTAGCTATCCCAGAGACACTAAGAGTTAGAAGACTCTGATTATATCTCCTATTTTTTTTCCTTATTACAGGAATAAAGTGCTCAAACTTTGCATCTTCCTATAGTAGTTTTAGTTCTGAAGTGGAATCAATTTTGTATGTATTTCTCAACTTTAGTTGAGTGCATGGTGCCACATTATAATGTTTTGTTTATTACTTAAACTTCTCATTTCCCTACCAATAATTTAGATCGTTCAAGTATTTGCTGATAGTTTTCATAATCCCATTTCATATTTGCTCAGCCAAGTAACACGTGTAAAATTCCTTTAATCTCTCCTTTAAAATCAATCCTCCATTGCCTTAATTATTCCTCGTAGTACTTCTGAACTTTACCAGCCTACTTTGGCAGAATTATGGTGAGAAAATTGGATCCCAACTGTCAGTAGCAAAGTGTTTGCTATGCCATTACTCTTGGCAATTTCAGGCCTCTCTCAGGCTGCAAATCAACCCAGCGCCTGGTTTCTTTTCCCCGCTCTCTACCAGCCTACAAATTCCAGCTGTGGTCAACGGGTGAGCTCTGAGCTGCAGGGACAGTGTGGAGCATGTTTTGTGTTTAATTCAGGGATCATGTCATGTTGGGACAGTGAACTCTCAGATGGAAGCCAGTAACATCCCTTGTTTTCATTTCCTGACCACAACATCTCAACTTAATTCAATCATCTTAACATCAGTGAGGATGGCTGGAAAAATTCTTTATCAGAGCCTCAAAATAAAGGCAATTCCAAGATGTTTTATTTTCCATTGCACATTTTTGGAACGTTGATTTTCCTGATGAAGTGCTCCTTGCATGTGCTGTGTTCTCAGACTTACTGAGATTAGAGGAAAATGATTACTCAGGGGAAAAGAGGTCAAAACGCATGTAGATAATTTCACGTCTTAACACTGTGATTGAGGCTTTCAGAGAGAAATGATGCTATGTGCCATGGTTTTTACGGTTATCATCGAGTTATTTATTTGCATATTTTTTATTTCCTCTTATAAAAGTCTTTACATACATAAAAATGGATATATTGTATAAATTTCTTCTTTTACTGAATACCCACTTGTGCAATTTATTTATAAGTGAAGAGAGATGAACCTCACATAATGCTAACTGGTATGTTTAAAATATTTGTTCACTTTAAGATTTATGTCACAATTTAGGTGTGCCTGATTTGTCTAATTTGGGTGCTCAAAGTTCAGGTATCTGCTACAATTCTGCATCATTATTGTTTAGGTTGAGGTGTTAAAAAATATGTGTGTGTTCATGTCTATACTCAACTATCTATTCTTGTAAGTTTTCTAGTCTTGCTGTATGTAATACATTACCACAGACTTAGCAGGTTAAAACACATAGGTCTGAAGTCTGACACAGGGTCACTTTATACTAAAACTGTGGTACCGGTTGGAGTGGGATTCCTTACCCAAGGAGATGGAAAAGAATCAAACTATTGCCTGCTTCAGTTTCTTGTGGTGCTAAGTCTAAGCTTCCCACCTCTTTCTTCTTTGTCAAGTTGGAGACTGGTTATATCTCCTAGAATCCTCCTCCCAGTTCTGACTTGTGAACACTTTTAATTTAAAACCAGCAAAGGCATATTGAAGTTGAATCTATCTCACATTTGGAAGTTCTCTAACTTCCCCTTCCACCTGCCTTCCTCTTTCACCACGTTTCTCTGACCCATCAGGGAAAATGCGCTGCTTTTAAAGACTCACGTAATCAGATTTGCCTCTCTCCAGTTAATCAGAAAAATTACCCAATTTTAAGTCTGTAACCTTAAATTACAGCTGCAAAGTTATTTTCTGTCATGTGTCATAAACTATAAACAGGTTCTGGGGATTCAGACATGAATTTTTGGAGGGAGGCATTATTTAGCCTAACACTTAACAAATGTCTTTTTCTTTTCTCTTTCTCTCTCTCTCTCTCTCTTTCTCTCTCTTTCTCTCCCCCCCAACACCACCCCAGACATAGTGTCAAGAACTGGAAAGAAGATAAGATGCTGGGTTAGAAAAAAAATGGACTTCAAAATTCCTCCCCCTGCCAGCTGTTCGTTAATGAGACTCCAGCTGGTAATTTGATCATGAAATTTTCTTCATTCTTTCAAAGTTTTGTTTAATTTTATTTTGTTATATTTACCTCACTTGTAAATGTAAACTTGAGGAGATAGTCATATGTCTGCATCTAGTGTATTACCAGTTATATGAGAAGGGGTGCATTTTTAATCCAATTTTGTTTCAGAGGAATCATGGTGCATCCTGTCTCTTATCAAAACCTACTTCATGGAAGTTACCCAGGTCACTGAGATCAAGCCAGGGTTGTCATTCTGAGGGGGGGAGGTGATAGAGATAAGATAACAGGGAGGGTCCAGCAGGGGAAGGAAGCTAGAAACTGTCCTCTGTGAGTCCAGCATGTGGGAAGCAGCTGGGTGCATTAATTTAACTTTGTCATCCTGGCACTGTAAAAGCACATCTAGTTTACACAGAAAGGATTCCCAAATGGAATTTTCTCAAAGTTATGGTTAAAAACATTATAAAAGTGCTTTGAATTGAAGCATGGTATTGATTATTGTCCAGATCACTCCCTCTGCTGAAAGCCATTTGACTCTCACGTGCTTAATAAGCAATCTTTGGAAAGGTCAAGTGACATCCAGGAAAAGGAAAAACAAAAAAGAAACAAAATACAACTCACCAAGAAGGAGGAAGAAACTGCATTAAAATATGAGAAAATTTTATCTATTTTCTTCTAATATTGCATGTAAGTGAAAAAGAAAACCATTTGTGTAAATATAATATACTTCTAAAAAAACCAAAATGGTTATGTGGAGATTCTTTGAAAGTCAGTTTCCCACCTTCATTAGACTATGACTGAACATTTGCCTAGGTGGATATATCCCGTCCTTTGGCTAGAATGTGATGTTTACATTATTATAAATGAATGGACATTTGTATATAGCGCTGGAGGCGACCCTTGGCCTATGGAGCAGATATGGTTCTTGAGTTCATCTTGTCTTTCCTCTGTCAGTATCAGTCAGAGAAGAATGTTCATTTAATTAGGAAAAATTCAATTTGCCTTCTAAAGGCTTGGTCAAATAAATATGGGAGATCTTATGATTAGTATATACTCTAACAAGGTTTTTTTTTAAATTATGTTGGATTTCCCTGTTTTTCAGAGTAAGACTTGTTTTCTTTAATAAACTTTCTTAACTTATACTAAATAGGTTTACTCTAAAACCCTAATAGTTAAAGTGCTATCTTCAGATTATAGGAAAATCAAAATATATCAAAGTAAAACAGAAGTAAACATGCTACCCTTATTTTATGTCATGAAAAACTGTGTGTATATGTATGTGTATAGCATAATCATGTGATATTACAAGACACTCAGTTTACCATTTAAAAGTTTTGTAACAAATTATGGCAAAGATAATTTATTTAATGAAATTACTTCTTATGAAACATGGTAGTCTGAACTTGTCAGCTTTTCTTTTCTTTTCTTTCTTCCTTTATCTTTTTTTTTTTTTTGAGTCAGAGTCTCACTTTGTTACCCAGGCTGTAGTGCAGTGGCATGATTACAACCACTGCAGCCTGGACCTCCTGGGTTCAGGTGATCCTTCCACCTCAGCCTTCCTAGTAGCTGAGACAGGCCCATGCCACCACACCAGGCTAATTTTTGTGTTTATTGTAGTGAAGTCTCACCAAGTTGCAACAGCTGGTCTCTAACTCTGGGCTCAGGCAATCCTTTTGTTTCCCAAAATGGTGGCATTACAGGTGTAAATCACTGCGCCCCACCGTTATTACCATTTCTATTTAAATTCATATAAAGCTTTTCATTTCATTCCCCATACCATTTTTGTGTGAAATGCTTAAGTTAAATTTTTTATGCTTTGTTTTTATGAATATATTAAAGGCTAGTTTTATTTTGTCCACATCACAATATTTTTGAAAGGTAATATATTTATTTCTTAATAATCTTTCAATGAGAATGCTTATAGTATTAATTTTAAACTTGTGAGTTCATTGAAAGACTGTGTTGTTTAAAGAATTATAGACATTGTGTCAATCGTCATCCATCCATCAGTGCCTCTATCAATCTTCCATCAGTCCTTTTTGTCTCTATCATTGTCTTTTGTATTTTGCTAACCTCTATTTTGACTCTATATTGTACTCAGAAAAAATAAAATTCAGCTATTGATACATATAAGGGATGTATCAGTTCTTTCATTTTCATCATGGATTCGTGAGATACAACTTTAAAACTGCTATGTTTGCTTGAGGTATTTCTAAGCAGTGTTATTTAATTTATTGTGTTTTTGTGCTCATTATATATTTTGTGCTACATGGTTTCTATATTTTATAATTTTAGGATTATAATTATATAATATAGAAATACTTTATATTATAAAGTACAGAAGTATATTTTATAATTATGAAATTCTATATTTATTATAAACTATAGAAATATAATTATAAAATATCCTTATCCTTTCATGTAAAACTTTTTGGTCTAAATTATATTGTCTTAGATACTCATGTTGTTCCAACTCTTATATTTGTATTTACATTTACTTTATTTAACTCTGGTCATTCTTCAGTGTTCATCCTTTCCTATTGTCTTTCTTTAAAAAGTTTCAAGTACAACTTTTAAACCTGAATTGAAGGCTTTTGGAACATTAGAACCTATCACACACCATTAATGTTGATAACATTTATTGGAATGCTTTTTCCATATTATTTTATATCCAAGCATATTTTTATATTTCCTCTTGTGCAATTTCTCACTTTTGATGGTAGGACTTTTAGATTGTACCTCTTCCCTCAGTTATTTGAGACATGTCTTTACCAGTTTTTACATTCATGTTTTAAACAGCATATTTAATTAATATTTCTTTCTTAGCATTATAAAATAAACAACGTTCTATTCCCCTTTTCCTTCCTTGCCAAATGTCAGTAATTGTGGAAATAATTTAGAATTATATTTCCAGGAAATAATTAAACTATAAGGAATTTTTTCTTTCATTCTTGTACTTAAGTATTTACATAGAATACTATCTTACTTGTTTGGGAATTTATAATCACATTTTTATTATTCACTAATATTCACCTATACATTCCACTAATGTCTATTTCTCCTACAACCATTTTTTTTCTCTATTTTAGTTTTTTAAAAATATAATTTTTCTTTCATTTAGACTGTGTCTGCAACTAATATCCTTATACATTATATATTCCTTTTTCTTTTGCCTTTAAATAGAAACATTTGAAAATTACTGTCTTTGTCAAAATACAGTATGTCTTTGCCATTGAATTTGGGCTTTAACTCTGGTAGAACAGGGAATGTTTGTAACCATAATTCTCTTTCCTTATTAAAAAAGGTGTTAAGTAAGGTGATTAGAAACCTGAAAATATCGTCTTAAGTCTTGGAGATTAAAACTGTTACCAGGCTTCATACAAATGCATGTCTGTTTTATAATTTTTTTCCCCCTGAACTTCAATGAGTTCATTTGTTTTAAAATCTCAAGTCTGTGTTCAGTTCAAGGCAATATATTTGATTACCAGTTTGTATCCCTTTGCTTATTTTGCCTTTCTGGATCTTCTATTATTTCCGCATGAAGTCTCCCACAGCAAATACTAATATGCCCCAAAATGTCAATAGTGTTGAGATTGAGAAACTCTGCTTTAGACTGAAATGGGTAAACATTTTACAAGGTCATTTCTTGGTGCCGTTTGTAGTTGGAGGGAATGGAGTATGCATTTGATATCTCAAACTCATCATAGGTGCTAAAAAAAAACCTACTTCATCAGAAGCCTAATCTTCACATAATATTTTTATGCAACAAATCCTCACATATACCGCACAATTCTTAAAAAAAAAAAAAAAAAAGCTACCAGGGCTTCATTTTAATAAGAATACAAACTTTCATTTTTAAAATTAATTTTGTTTTTAATTATGTGTGTGTGTGTGTGATATTTATGTGGTAAAGTGTGATATTTTCATACTTGTATATATTGGTAGGGATCAATTCATGACATTTAGCATATCCATCTCATCAGAGTTTATTATTTCCTTGTAGCAAGAACATTTGGAATTCTCTCTTCTAGTGATTTTGAAATATACACTATAATATTGTTTATTTTAGCCACTCTACTATGCTGTGTAATGCCAGACCTTATTTCTTCTATGTAACTATAATTTTGTACATGCTGACCAATATCTTCCCATTCCGCTCCCAGCCACTGCAGCCTCGACCTGCTGGGCTCCGGCGATCCTTCCGCCTCAGCCTTCCAAGTAGCTGGAACTACAGGTATGCGCTACCACGCCCGCCTAATTTTTTTAATTTATTGTAGAGATGAGGTCTCGCCTGCCCAGGTGGGTCTCAAACCCGCGGGCTCAGGCAATCCACTCAACTCAGACTCCCAAAGGCACAGGATTACAGGCTGAGCCACCTAAAAAAAAAGCTTCAGTTTTATTTAATATCAAAAATATATGATGAAGTATTTGCTTTTCTGTGCCTGGTTTATTTCACTTAACATAATGTCCTCCAAGGTTCATCCAAGTTGATGAAAATGACATGATTCCATTCCTTTTTATGACAGTAGTTTCTACTGTGTATCTATATCTAACACCTTTCAAATAGCACCTGGCCACATTTTTTTTAGCTATTAATAACTATGAAATTATAATTAAACCTAAACAAGGAAAAGTATATATGATGTATGCATACTCAAGCACACACCTTTTTTTAAACATTGTCTCTAAACACTGGGCCATTAGGAAACAGGTGTGGTGGACCATGCCTGTAATCCCAGAGCTATGAAGCTTAGGTGGGAAGATCCCTTGAGCCCAGATGTTTGAGGCTGCAGCAAGCTATGATCTATGATCTTACCACTGCACTCCAGGCTGGGTGACAGAGAGAAATCCTGTCTCTAAGCAAACAAATAAATAAATAAGCAAATATTGGACCATTTTAGAAAGTAAATCTCAAGAAATTGGAAGAAAATGTTTAAGTTGTTTAAGAGAACCCTCAAAATTAAATTTTATATCTTTATTACAGTGACCAGACATCTTGCTTTATAACTTTCCTTAGTAAGACAGTTGACTCAACCCAAAGCCAACATATTTAAAATTAAATTTCTTGCCACAGAGCCATCTTTATTCATTCCATTTTCTTCCACTCACTATTTTGTACTTTGTAATTACTTATTATAGGAAACTGCACCTGATATGTATGCTACTTTATATAATGAGTCATTTCTACCAAAGCCAATTAATAAAGATAGATTCTATTTGCCTTTAATAAGTTTATCTTTAAGAATTATTATGGTATTTTGTAAGGAGTGTTTTATATATTCTACCCATTTGTACTAATCTGTCCAAACATACATTTAACAAGTATCTATTGAAGGCCTATGATTCGTCAGTATTATGTTGTCTGTGTTTTGATTTTCTTTAAAAACATTTCAGTATATGGTGTGTGTATATATATATATATATATATATATATACATATATATATATATAAAAAATATATAAATGTTTTAAAAAAGACATGTGCATGCGTATGCATGCATCATATGTGTGTGTGTGTGCGTGTGTGTGTGTGTGTGTGTGTGTGTGTGTGTATTCTGTTATAAGAATACCATTGCATCTGCCTCTCAATGCCTCTTTCTTGCAAGACGCTTGCACCATCAAGGTCTAAACATGGACAGAAAGAAGGCAAGAATGATGTTGCTAATAAATGTCCATGATGTGGCAAGAGTTGTAATTGTAACATACGACCGGCTCTGACATTGTGTTGATAGTGGAAAGTAGCTGCTATCTACCTCTAATTACTGAAGACTTCAGCTATTTTGAAGCAACTTAGCTTAGGCGATTTTTCCATAGCCAGTACTCCAGATAATAAAACATCTTAATCAGGTACAATAATCAGATATTTTGATAAAAACTATTGATTCAAGCTGACATTTACTAACTTGAAATGATTTTTTGTACTCATTGCTATGGTCTGAATGTGTCCTTTCCAATTCCATATGTTGAAACTTAATCCCCAATGTGACAGTATTAATAGATGGGGCACTTAGAAGGTGATTAAGTCATGAATAGAATTAATAATCTCATAAAAGAGGTATAAGAATCTTTTCACTCTTTTTACTCATCCATGCATCTGGCCATGTGAGGATACAGTGTTCACCTCTTTTGAAGTAAGCAGCATTTGAGGTGCCATCATGGAAACAGAGTATGGGCCTCACCACACACCAAACCTGCCATCACCTTGATCTTAGATGTCTCAACCTCCAGAACTGTGAAAAATAAAATTCGATTATACATACATTACCCAATTTTTATGTTGTTATAGTTGCATACAGTTAGCACACATGGACTAAAACATTCATCTTTACCCTTTTTCAGATAGAGAATTTTAATGAACAGATTATAAACTAAAGGAGAAGCCCTTAGAATTAAAAACAGGACCAGGGTAGGTCAATATTATCAGTTTTGTTGATTAGGCTTAAACACAAACCATTTTTTCCAAAGGTGAGGTCAGGTGCATTCTCATAGCTCCTAGACTGAATCTCATCTTGTTCTCTAATTCCAAAAGGAGACATTTAGTCCTTCTTAAGAACTTGGACTGAAGTGAAAAATAAAAAAGACAAAACAAAACAGAAAACACACATATTTTTTAATCCATTACAAATGACCTCTCATTTTTCTTTACTTTCCATAATCATTTCATTTTTTTCCAGGAAGGGCTAACAAACCACTTGCCAAAAATAAAACAGCAGTCTATATGTAGTGCTAACTATTGGCTCCATATTTAGGTCCAGGTATGAGTTGAGATTTCCTTTGTCCTTCAGATTAATCTTAAATGTCTTTTAAAAGATACATCAGATAGTAAAATGAATAATGGAGATGCAAATAGGTGAGACAAGTAAACAGAGTCCCCTCTTCTGGGGAAAACTAGCCAGAAACATAAAGCAAGTACTAATACATGAGAGCAAATTGATTGAAAGGTGAGTTTACACTGCTAAATTAACTAGAAGTCACATTAAATTTTACTCTTCTTTCCTCTAAGGGTGTGTGTGTGTGTAGGGTCCAGGTATAAGTTGAGATATATTTGGCTAATTTTATGTGTCAATGTGACTACTTTAAGGGATGCCAGATAGTTGGTAAAACATTATTTATGAATGTGCCCCTGAGATTTCCAGAATAAATTAACATTCAAATCAGTAGACTGAGTCAAGAAGACTTACTTTTACTAATATGGGTGGGCATCATCCAATCCATTGAGTACCTACCAGAATAGAAAAAAAAGGAGAAGAGGGAAAGATTCTTTTTCTCTTCTTGGGTTGGGACATCTGTCTCCTTCTGCCCTTGGACATATGAGTTCTTGGTTCTCGACTTTTGGACTCCAGTACTTACACCACAGCCCTTCATTTCTCCTGTCTTTGGCCTGAGAATGGGAATTATGCCATCAGCTCTCCTTGGTCTTTGGCCTTTGAACTATGATTGAATTATACCACCAGGTTTCCTGAATTATATCACCAGCTTTGTTTTTGAGCTCATTAATTTTGATGCCTTTTAGTGCTTCTGTCATTTATTTGTTTCACCTCTTCCACATTGGCAAAATGTTTCCTTTTGAGGACTTTTTTTCACCTGGGAAAACAAAGAAAAATTGCTTGGGGTAAGACTCGGTGGGGTGCAAAGTTTATGCCATTTCTGTTCAAAAACTGCTGAATACTAAGTGTGGTGTAGGCAAGTGCATTGTCACGGTGGAAGAACTAGTCACCTCTTTGCCAGTACTGAGAGTGTTTCTCCTGCAAATTGTGAGGCAACTTTCTCAAAACTTCCAGATAAAAACTTGGGTTGACTATTTGATCTGGAGGAGCAAATTCTGAGTGTACTACAAGGGGCCTGCCCTCCTCAAGATAATTCTGGTTTATTTGGGTCCCTCTTTGTATAACTTACTGGTGTTGTTTCTCTGGAGAACCTTGTATGTACACAATACAGTGTGTATACAAGCTTGCTCTATATTTATTCACTTTGTGTTGTTCATGCTGAACAGAGCCTCTTTAACTCTCATGTGGAAGAATTTCAAGAAAGTTACTGATCTACAAAAATGCATCATGCTGACGGTACAGTGACCAAAATTTTACCCAGTTCTCATAGATTCAAGTCCAAGAAAATCTCATTGGTGTGATTAGACATGAAAGGAAATTCTTAGGATCACTTACTAGTTTAAGAAGTATAGGTCTGCTGGAGTGCCATTGCCCCTGTGAGTCATATTTCTATAATTAGGTCAGCATGCACTTCTAAAAAAATGGAGACAAGTCTAGTAAAATAAAATAAAGGCTTGAAGAGAGTTGGCTTGTGCAGAACACCAACTCACATGATTTTAATGTTCATGCTATAAAGTAAATCAGTATTTTGACAAGCTGTAGGAAATATTGTTAAATAACCACTCTAAAAAAGGAAATCTAGACATACAATTATGCATACTACTGAAGGGGTTAACCTGAGGCCTTGTCTGTGGGTTTCACAGAAAGGGGAAAAGCAGAATTTCCCAAGAATCAAATACGCAGAATGGTAAAATGCAGCTTCCGTTTGTATTAATTTTGAATTTTTTTTTGTTGTTGTTTCAAGCATCAGGTAATTCCTCTGGCTTGTTTAAACACAGTAGGAAATATGGTATAAAAACAAAGTTGTGCCACACAGGGATAGGGATGAAACTGGAGTTCAGGAATAGATTTGAATCAGTAACTGAAGCATCAAGGAATCCAAAAACAACTTCTCCATCTATTATCTCTCTTTCCTTCTTTCTCCGTTTCTTATTGTTTTCCCTGTGCAACGGGTTCATTTCTCCATCCCATAACTTGAAAAACATGGTTACCAACTTTGATTACTTATATATTTCCATTCCCACTTTCATTGTCTTTCTTCCTTCTCAAATAAAAGCACTTTCCTCTTCTTATTTCAGGCCCACATCCCCTCCTTATACACCTCCTTTAACTCTTACCAGTTATTCAAGAACTTTATTCCTGCGATAATCTCTCTTGTCCATAATCTGGTTTTTCTTTATGTGGGACCACTTCTAACATCATACAGATACTGCTTACTCTCTCCTCTATTAAAAATACAATGGTAAACAAAGCAAGAGCAGCAACCACAAACAAACAAAACATTCCCCTAGTTCCATACTTCTCTTTATCTACTACCTCACTCTCTCCTCTGTCACACAAATCTAAAAAGAAAAATAATAATTCATCTTTGGCTGCCTCCACATCCATTTTATTTACAGTCCCCAGGATGGTTGCCTTGCTTTGGGGTTGGCAAGACAAAACCTTGTGAAAATGTTGACAATCACCTTCTATACCACTGAGAATGTGATAATCAACATTTTCACAAAGTTTTGCCATGCCAACCCCAAAGCTCCTAATTCCCATCTTACTCCACATTCCAACCTTTATCATCTGCTTTATGTTAACCTTTATCACCTGCTTTTTCTTGAAAACTTTTTGCATTTGGTTGCTAAAACTTAACCTCCAAGCTTTTCTCTTTCCTCACTTATTTCTTCCTCACTGATACCTTCTTCAAAGGTTTCTCTTTGCAAGACTCTTATCTTTTTTTTTTTTTCTGATCATGCATGTTGCAGCACTGAGGAGAACTGAACCATTTTTATTCTTCATCTAAAAAGTCTCCCGAGTTTAATCTTATACAGTTTCATGACTTTGAAGATTGCCCAATTTTTATTTCTGATCTAACAAAAAGAAAACTCATTGTAAATTCATCTGTTTCATAAGTGCACTTGTATGTCTATTTACATTTTAACTTTAGCATGTTTAAAAGTGAACACTTCATTTTCCTTCCCAAATCTGCTGTACTCTTACTCTTTCTCATTTCAGTGAAAAGCTCTATTATTCACTGAATTATTGAAGCTATAAAATTACACTTCTTTTACTGACTCCACACATCTAATTCATCAGCATGTCCTGTTTGAAATACCTTCAAGATGTCTCAAACTTCCACAATTGTTAACATTTCCTCAGTCACCTCCTCAGTCTTAGCGACCAATGTCTTTACTTTGGGTTATTTCAACTTTTCAAAAGACTTACATGATTTGACTCTGATCCCCTTTACAAGTCTATTGTCCACACCGTATGCAAAATAGTGTTTTAAAAATGCAATTCACATCGCATCCTTCTAAAGTTCAAAACCTGGCGGAGGCTTTTGATCACAATTTAAATAAATCCCAGGCACCTTAGCATGGTTTCAAAGCTTAGCATGATATGGTGGTTTCTTACCTCTGTGAACTTATTTCTTACCATACTTCTTTGATCAGTCACTTCAGGTGTGCCAGCCTTCCTGTGATACTCCAACACACTATTTCTGTCTCAGGACCCTTTCAATTGCTGTTCCCTCTGTGTAGGATGCTCTTCACCTGGCAGTCTACATGATTACTTCCCTTACATGATCCATGACTCAATTTAAATGTCATCTCCTTTGGAGGTGCTAATCTGACTCAGCATTCCACAGTATCCTACTTTCTTTAGACATCTGCTATCTTATCACCCTCTTCTGATGCCCTCATAGTTCTCATCACATTTTGTACTTATTTTGTTAATTCATTTAACTCTTCATAGTCCTGTAAATTCTGTGAGGTGAGGGACTTCTCTTTTACAAAGTCTTCTCAATTTGATACAAAGTAGATACTTAGAAATATGGGTTGGAAGTTAGCTGGATAAAAGGAAAAAGGAAGACAGAAAGGAAAAAAAAGATTGAATATTTTCAGTGGTGAGATACATATATATATATATATATGAAGTGGCACAATCGTGTCTCACTGCGTGTTCGACTTCCTGGGTTCAGGCAATCCTTCTACCTCAGCCTCCTGAGTAGCTGGGATTACAAGCATGTACCACTACATCCAGCTAATTTTCTGAATTTTTTGTAGAGACAAGGTCTTTGTGTTGCTTAGGCTGGTCTCGTACTCCTTGGCTCAAGCAATCCCCCTGCTTTGACCTCCCAAAGCACTGGGATTACAGGCGTGAGTCACGCGTCCGACCTGGATTTGAATTTTGAAAGAGTCAAAACTCATTTGGAATTTCTATAGCAAATACACTTTATCGTTATGCTGAATAGCTGAAAAATCAAGATAAAAAATATCACTCATTGCTTTGAGAATTATATCATTTTTGAGGGATTTTCTTTTTTAATTATTATAAATGGAAGTGTTATTAGAAATAATTTTGCATGCATAAGTGACGTTGGAAAATTTTCTATATAGATACAAAAGGTTGAGTAATTTGACTCATATCACTCTTGTTCTTAAATTCCTTCAATGATTGCAAAACTGCCAGATGCATGAATCAACTCTACCTACCATATAAAGTTGTTTATTGTCTTATCTCCAGCTTCTCACTCCTGCTTTATCGCTATACACACTTTGCATTTTGTGGTCTAATCATAAAAAATTAAGCCCCCTCTATCTATCACTGGTCCTCATCAATCCATATATGCTTATCTAGCTTATTTTATCCTCAAACTCAATCCATATATTACTTCTGCCCATAACTTTTAACAACAATCATCTGCAACCTCCCTTCCAGTCTAGGTATGACACCTTTCATTTGAACTTGAAGGGGTGGTGGATAGAATTCTCTCAGTCTGAAGTCTTCTTGCCTTCCTTCTTTCCTTTATTAGTTCCTCCTTCTCCAGGACAGAGAAGCTGAAATGGTTGTTTGGGCTCAAGGATATGTGGTCAGGGCTCTGTCTATTCAGACAAGTTAGCATCTCCTTACTAAGAAAGTCACCTCTTTTGTTCTTGCTTTACTATCTTCATGCTATATTCTTTGGAAGTGTAAATGGTAGCCCAGTAATTGTGAACATGGGGAAAAGAAACACTATTGGGTTCTTGGGTCTATGTCATGGACCTGCAATCCAATGTCTGGAGTGATCTTACATGGGGCATTCTTTACCAACTCAATTAACATGGTTGTCTTATCTAAAGTTCTTATGTATATGCCTCCTCAAATTTCCAGGGAAGAAGAAAGGGGAAGGCATAATTGTCAGAGCATGTTTAGAAAATTTCTTAGGTTTTCTAGACTAATAAGACTTAAATCCATTTACTACATTGTAATAAGTATTCCTTGAAGTTCACCATTTTCCTTACATTATTTGTTATTATAATTCCAAAGACTAGAATGAACCAAGTGTTTAGTAGGTACTTAGTATAGCTTGGCTAAATGAAAAATTGGTTGAATGAATAAATGACAATGTTTTATGTATTATATGGATATAGGTGTTTTTAAATAGTGCCATAGTTTCTTGGTTTTTGTTTTTGTTTTATGGCTTTATGAACTTGTCTTTAACTGGAATCATCTAAAGATAATTCCCCTTTCAAACTTTAAGTTGAATACATTGGAAGCACTTGAAACCACTTGTAATTCTAAGAAAGACCAATAGAACTTGCCCATTATGTACTTTCTTCCATAATTTTAATTGTGATTCTTAAAAATGTTAAAAACAGTTAAAATTATTTCAAGTTAAATGTCTCTTGCTTGACTAGAAAGGTTTTAGGCTTTTGCTGAATTTTAAAAGTAATGGCAGAATTGTGCCGCCTAGCTTAGGTTAGTTAAATCCCAGTTTTTTGTTTCTTAATTGTGTCATCTCTATAACTAACAAATTACATCACCTACTTCATGTAGTGATTTCAAGAATTAAATTATATTATTCAGGAACATAATATTCAGTTTATTGGTTAAAGTTCTGAGCTCAGTTTTTGCATATAGTAAACATTTAAAGTTTGTCCTTGTACAATAATAAACTGATAAATTAGTAATTTGATAATAAAATAGCAGAAGTAGCAGATATTTTTAATTTAAATTAGAATGTAAATATAGACATAATTTGTATTACAATTAGATCTAAGTTCAGTAAATGAAATGCCTGGGAGCAAAGATTTCAGTCTAACTAGAATCTGAATGTTGTCCCCATCTTCTGAAATGCAAACTTAACAAGCAGCTCTCAGTCTTCCTCTTATCTCTTTTTCTTTGCAACCCTCAGAAATATATCTTTTTGTGTGTTTGAGTGGGAGTCTCACTCTGTCGCCCAGGTTGGAGTGCAGTGGCATGCTCACAGCCACTGCAGCCTTGACTGGCTTAGCTCAAGTGATGCTTTCGCCTCAGCCTGGTTTGGGTATCAAGCTGGAGAGGTTGTGTGATTTCAGAAAGTCCTCCATTTCCTTTAGGTTTTCAAGTTTGTTTCCATACAAGTGTACATCAGTCTCTGATAATCTTGTAGTTCTTCAGGGTCAGTTGTGACTTGATCTTTTACATTTCTGATAGTGTTTATTTGGGCTTTTTCTCTCTTTTTCTTGATCAGTCTACTAGGGGTCCATCAACCTTGTTTATCCTCTCAAAGAGCCAGCTTTTTTTTTTTTTTTTTTTTGAGTTGGAGTCTCACTCTGTCACCCAGACTGGAGTGCAGTGGCCACTCCTGGCCATCACAGCCTCGACCTGCTGGGATCCAGTGATCCTTCTGCCTCAGCCTTCCAAGTAGTTGGGACTACAGGCGCGCGCTACCACGCCCGGCTAATTTTTTGATTTATTGTAGAGATGAGGTCTCGCCAAGTTGCCCAGGTGGGTCTCGAACGCGCGGGCTCAGGCAATCCACTCACCTCGGCCCCAAAGCATGGGATTACAGGCTGAGCCACTGAGCCCGGACTAAATATTATTTTCATAGAGCATATCTATACACTGCTCTACCTTCAACACTTATTTTTATATTTTCCAGCTTTATTGAATTATAATCCACAAATAAATGTTTATATGCTCAAGGTATACAATGTGATCTTTTGATACATAAAACATTGTAAAATAATTACCATAATCAAGTTAATTAAAACATTCATCACTTCATCTACTTCCCTTGTGTGTGTGTGTGTGTGTGTGTGTGTGTGCGCGCACGCGCATGTGTCTGTGTGTGTGTGTGTGTTAAGGACACAAGATCTACTCCATTAGCAAATTTTTTTTAGATGACGACTCTAATTTTTTTAAAATTTTTTAAATTATAAAGATGTAGGGTCAATTCAGGGTTAGGTATACAAACATTGATTATGCAGGTATCCTTGTTGATGAGGTATGCTCCTCCCTCCCCTAGCAGTTTCCCTCAACTGCCAATCCTAACTCCCTCCCCTAACACTTTCCCACTACTGCCAATCCCTTTCTTATAGTATTAAATTGTTCAAGGTCCACTTATGAGTAGAACATATGGCACTCTGTTCTTGGTTTCTGTGATAGATCACTGAATATGATCAACTCTAAATCCATCAAAGCTGCTGTTAAGTTCATATGTTTGTCTTTCTTTATGATTGCATAATATTCCATTGTGTATATGTACCACATTTTTTTATTCAATCCAGCTTTGACAGGTGACATGGTTGTTTCCGTGTTTTTGCTATTGTGAATAGAGCTGCAACAAACATACGTGTGCAGGTATCTGTTTTGCAGAATGGTTTGGGTCCCTCTGGGTATATTCTCAATAGGACAATTGCTGGGTCATATGAAAGGTCAATTTCTAGTCCTTTCAGAAATTGCCACACTGTCTTCCAGAGAGATTGCACTAGTTTGCATTCCCACCAGCAGTGTAGAAGCATTCCTTTTTTTCCCTCGTCCTCGCCAGCATCTGTTGTTGTTTGTTTTATTAATGATGGCCATTTTTACTGGGGTTAGGTGGTATCTCAATGTGGTTTTGATTTGCATTTCTCTGATGAAGAGTGAGACTGAACACTTTTTCATGTGTCTGTTGACTGCCCATACATCTTCTTTTGAGAAGTGTCTATTCATGTCTTTTGCCCAATTTTTGATGGGACTGTTTGGTTTTGCCTTTCTGTGCATTTGAGTTCTTTGTAGACCCTAGATGCTAGGCTTTTGTCAGATATACAGTTGGCAAATATTTTTCCCATTCTGTTCTCTTGATGGTTTCTTTTCCTTTGCAGAAGCTTGTTAGTTTGATGAGGTCCCACTTGTCTATCTTATTTCTTAGGGTATTGGCCTTTAGGGTTCTGAATAGGAATTGGTTGCCAGTTCCAATTTCCATAAGTGTGTCTCTGGTGTTTTCTAAGATTCTTATAGTTTGAGGTTTTATATTTAGGTCTTTCATATGGAAACATAAATGACCACAGACAGTCAAAACAATCCTTAGCAAAAGAAACAAAACAGGGGGTATCACATTTCCAGACTTCAAACTTTATTATAAGGATACGGTAATCAAAACAGCCTGGGATTGGTACAAGAACAGGCATATAGATCAACGGGACAGGATAGAGATTCAGGAAGCAAAGCCTCAATTCCTTTACCAATTCATCTTTGACAAAGCTTCCAACAACCTCCACTGGGGAGAGGAGAACCTATTCAGTAGATGGTGCTGGGAAAACTGGCTGACCACATGCAGAGATTGAGACAGTACCCCTACCTATCACCATACACAAAAATTAACTCTAAATGAGCAGACTTTTATAAAGTGGCCTACTGTGGGTATGCCTTCTCCCTCATTCCTTCCTGCTGTATGAAAAGAGACCCCCAAAAAATCCAGAATTAATTTGTAAAAATTGTGTATTTATTCTTACATGTTAAACTTTGGTCCCTTTCAAAGTACTCTCCTCTTGATACCCTATGCCTATCAAGACATTTTTTCCATTGCTCAAAAGAGTTTTTGAACTCATCAATTTTGATGCTTCTCAGTGCTTCTGCCATTTTTTGTTTCACCTCTTCCTTATTGGCTCAACATTTCCCTTTGAGAACTTTTTTCAAGAGAAACAAAAAATAGTTGCTTGGGATGAGATCCAGTGCATAGGGAGGGTGGGCAAGTTTTTAGTCAAAAGCTGATGAACACTCAGTGGGATGTGGGCAGGTTTGCACATAAATCACTCATCATGAAATGGACAAACACAATGAGAGAAAATTCTCCCCTCCCCCCAAAATTCTGAAGACAAACTCAACCTATCAAAAAAAAAAACTAGCTGACGTCAATGGATTCCTAGAATACTTATCTGGTAGGGGAAGCCTGTTCCAGTCTTCTGGAGAGGGTCCCCCCTTGTATAACTGTCTCAAAACCATATGTCATGTAAACAATGGTGGGAAAAGCTTCCTGAAGAATATCCTAGATTTGTCTATAGTTTAATTGTCACATTTTATCCAGTTTTCTTTCTTTATTTTGTCTGTCTACAGTCCTCCATATACATAATTAATCTTTGGTTAGTTTTCTTTGTTTTTAATCATCTAGGATCTAATGTTGACCATCTTTTGTTACAGCCTGAAAAGAAACCTTAATCCAAGCTCGGGATCTTGGTACAAAATCTCAATGCAAAATATGTGATGGTTGGACTCTGCTTTATCGAATTATGAGTGTGATACAAAATAAAACAGCAACTTCTAATGTTTAATATAAAACACTTCAGAACTTCCACTGTGCCTATCTCAATAAATATGCTAATTTCTTTCTTATTTAAAAAAAAAGTCTTAGGAGTTTAGGGATGCTTATCCATTTTGAAGAAGCAGCATTTGTTACTGTTGTACTACAGACTGGAGATAAGCCCTCAAGAACCTTGTTTTTAGTTCACTTTACTTCTGAGATTTATACACTAGAGTTCCTGTGGAAACTCAGAAATATAGCAGTGGTGCGTTATACCTGATGCCTCTACTGTTTTTGTGAACATATATATTCATCCTGGACGTATTGTTTTCTGCTTGTTTGTTTATTTTTTAGGATTATTCTTCTGATACATAGTCCAAGATAGCTTAAAAACAAATCTTCCTTAGGCAACAGGACAGAGTGGGGGAAAAAAAGACCTTTCCTTTGAAGGATATGGTACTAAAGTTGCACACATCAATTCTGCTCACACCCTAATGTCTGTAACTTAGTTGCAAGGGAAATCAAGAAATTTTGACCTTTATTCTGTGTGCCTAAGGGCCAACCTAAGAATAGCTTCTCAGCAATGATGAGCAAAACAGTTACTGGCAGTAACTATGTCTGCCACTGTCTACACTTTTGGGTACCCCATAAACTCACTGTACCATTTTTCCCTTTACAAAATATACATATCATTCTCCATGGGATACTATTTGTAAGTTCTATGCAACTACTCAGTTAGAGTGTCCAGCATTGCTCAATAATGTTGAGTGGAATCAGGGCTGATTCTTTTTTCATGGCCAGTAGTCTGAAATCTAAAATACAAACTATTTCCAAGTCCTCTCTTACAACACAAAGGCAATACTAAAAGGGAGTAATACCAGAATAATCCAAATGAACTTCTTGTTAAGAAAAATGTAGAGTCCAAGAACAGAGCATTCACTGATCCATATTGATTATCAAATGCAGCTGGGCAGGAATTGAGACAGCTTTACCTAGCAACAAACTGTTATGGATTGAATTGCATACCTGGTCCCTCAAAGATATATTGAAGTTCTAACTACTAGAACCTCAGAATGTGACCTTATTTAGCAATTGGGTAATTGAAACTATAATTCATTAAGACTAGATCATACTGGATTAGAGTAGGCCCATAATTCCATATGACTGGTATTCTCAAAGGAGGAAAGAGACACAGACATGGACACAGACAGGGAGAATACCATACAGAGGTGAAGGATTGGAGTGCTTCATCTACAAACCAAGGAATAGCAAATATCGCCCGCAAAACACAGAAGCTGGAAATAGGCAAGGAAGGATTCTCCTCCTGGTTTCAGAGGGACAACAGCCCAATGGACACCTTGATTTCAGACTTCTAGACTCCAGTGCCATAAAACAATAAAATTCTATTGTTTTAAGCTGTCTTTTTTTTTTTTTTAATTTTTTGTTACAACAGTGGGAGTTTCCTCTGTATTCTTCAATATACATGATCATATCTGAAGTGAGCTTTGGAAAGTACGCCCTACTGGAGGAAGCTAAATTTTTACAGCATGCTTCCTGATGGATCAAAGGTATGGAATTGAGATATTTTGCAAATTGCATTATCACAGACTAGCCACTACAGTAGTGGCTTGAATAGAAGGCAGGGAAGATGCAGATTTTGTAGGCTATTGATCCCTGTAATGTCACAGAAAAATTATTTAATGAAATCAACAATAATTTGATAATAACAAAATATTGAAAATATTAGTGTGCTTTGGATGTTTCTGGTCATTTTCCACATATTCCTATTGGAAAGATAAATACAGGCTCAACTAGCTTGCAGGTAGATATAACAGGAAATATGATAATTCTGATAAGGAGGACATTCTCTGCATTCAACCTGACACAAAAATTGACAGAAAGGTTAGTTATTTGCAGACTGACAAATCTGAATTCCAATGATTTCTATATCTCAAACTGAAGCAAGTCTATTAGAAGCAATAGCTTTAGAAATAGACAACTCTTGTCCCACACTTTCTCAGTCTACCCCTGCTTTTCCTACCATTTCGGTAGGCTCATCCTCTTTACTCTTCTCTTGAGACACCTCTTCTAAAAATGGATGTGATTCCTTGCCATCTTGTTTACATTTATAATGTGTGTTTGCAATTATGTCTTACCTTTGCTCAATCAGCAGTTTTTCCCTTCTTTATTGGATAATACAATTAGCAAACGTTACCATGTCTTCTATCTTATTTTAAAGCACAGTTAGTTTATAAATTCCCACAAACCTACCTTGATCTCATATTTATATCTACTCACTATCCCATTTTTATCTGCCCCTTAAACTATAACTTCTCAATAGAAAAAGAATATGTATTTCCTATCTTCCCTCCACTTCTCCTACTGTTTTTACCTTTCTTTGGTTAGTTTTTGGCATCTAACATTGTCCCAAACTACTCTGTGTGGGTATGAATGGCATCAAAGTTGCCAATTTCAATGGCCAGTTCTCATTCCTTCTCTTATTTTCTGATCAGTAGATTATTACAGAGTTAACCACCCTTTGAGAGAAATCACCAAGTGCTATTTCTTTAAAAACATTTACAGTGATAAATTCCATGTGTTTTTTTCGATTTCTGTCTTTCCCATGACTGTGAGAACCAATGCTTTTGATATAATTCCACTTGGATATCTAATAATCATTACAGTCTTAGCCAGTCTAAAATATAATTCTTGATTCTTAGAACACCACAAAATAGAAAAATGAGCATGAAAATAAATGCTCAAATAAATTCCTTCCCTCATCCCTGCCCCCCTAGGAATTCTGTATTAGTCAGGGTTCGCCAGAGAAACAGAGACAATATGATGGATAGGTTGGTATGAAGGTAAGTAGATAGACATATAGATAGATAGAAATAGGTGATAGATAGATAGATAGATAGATAGAAAGATAGATATAGGTGATAGAAAATAGAGATATAGATATCGATTGATCGATCGATCAATAGATAGATAGATAGATAGGTAGACTATAGAGTTGTATTATAAAAAAATGGTTCATGTGACTGTGGAGGCTGAGAAGTCTCAAAATCTGCAGTGAACAAGCTAGAGGTTCAGGAGAACCAATGGTATAGTTCCAGCCTGAGTCCAAAGACTTGAGAACCAGGGGAAACAATGGTGTAAGTGCCAGACTGAAAGCTGGCAGGCTCAAGACCAAAGACCCAATTTTTCAGTTTGAGTCTGGAGTCAGAAAAAGACCAAGCAGATCAGAAAGGAAGAATTTCATCTTGCTCAAAATTTTTGCTCTATTCAGGTGTTCAATTGACTGAATGAGGACCACCCTCATTAAGGGAGAAAACTCTGCTTTACTCATTAAGATGTTTCTACTGGTTCGAATGTTAGTCTTAACCAGAGGCACTTTCACAGACACAGGCAGAATAATGTTTAACTAAACATCCATGGCCCAATCAAGTGGACACACTAAATTAGCTTGCACAGTTCCATCCTACAGAAAATGGCACCACTAAGCTCCCAATAGTTCAGATCAAAACACTTGAAGTAAATATTGACTTTCTTCTCTTTTTGCACTTCTTACATGAAATCCAACAGAAATTCCTAGGATATCTGTCTTCAAAATAGGTCCAGAATTCAACCACTTCTATGCATGTTCCCTGCTATTATTCCAGTCTAAACTAAGACCAGCTCTCACTTCAACAGTTGAAATAGCTTTCTTTTTTTTTCTTTTTGAGTTGGAGTCTCACTCTGTCACTCAGGCTGGAGGGCAGTGGCACACTCACCCCCAGTGTCGAATTGCTAGGCTCCAGCGATCCTTCTGCCTTGGCCTTCCACGTAGCCAGAACTACCGGTGTGTGCTACCAGGCCCGGCTAATTTTTTATTTATTGTAAAGATAAGGTCTCACCAAGTTACCCAAGCTGGTCTTGATTCTGTGAACTCAGACAATCCACTCGCCTCAGCCTCCCAAAGTACTGGGATTACAGGTGAAATAGCTTTCTAACTCAACCGTCAGTTTTAACTTTTGTCCTTCTAAAATTTAGTCTTCATACAGTTGACAGAGATCTTCTAAAATACAATTCAGATTATTTTGCTTCTACGAATATAACCCTTCATTAGCCTTCCATAATAACAGAAAGAAAATCTAAAATATGCATGTTGATTTATAAGGTTCTGTATGTCTCACCCTTGGCTACACTCTAATCTCATTTCCATTCACCGTGGTCCCTGCTGGCTACACTCTAGCTAAAGTCTTGTGTCTTTCTTGAACACTTTACTCTGGTGTAATTTTCACTGAGACATTCAAATTCTGTATTATTTCATTCATTCAAATTTCTGTTCTAATGTCACATCTTCAAAGAAGTCTTCTCTGACAGTCTAATTTAAATCTCCTTCACTCCCTCCTCTGTTTTATATTTATTCAGAGCACTAAATAATGTTTTAACTTGTATCATAGTTATTATTATTCTCAAGCTGAATTATTATTATTTATTATTATTATTTATTCTCCAGCTGAATTATTAAAGTAAGGGCAAAAACCAAATTTGTCACTATTGCCAGTTCCTTAAATGTGTGTGTGTGCGTGTATGTGTGCAAGTGTGTGTGTGTGTGTGTATGTGTGTGTGTGTGTGTGTGTGTGTATAGCAGGCAATCAGTATATATTTACACGTAATACATTGTGATACATTATAAGAGATGGAAATAGTTAGGATGGGTATAACCAGAACCAACTTCTGATAAAAAAAAGAAATGAGAAAATAAGACTGTAACCACTAACTCATCAATACCTCTCTGTTTTATCCCTATATACACACAAAATACTTAGAGTGCTAGAATAACAGAGTTAGGAGAGATATCAAAATCAGCACTATTTGATACTTTAAATGAACTGCTAGTCTTTACATCATATGCTGGTACAGGTACTAACCTATTGTTCCTTTCTAGTCTTCTTTCACGGTGTGTGTGTGTGTGTGTGTGTGTGTGTGTGTGTGTGTGTGTGTGTGGTATGTCTGTATATGTCTGTGTGTTTTAACTTAATGGTTTTATTGGTCTTCCCTTCTATTTGGCCTATGTCAAAATTACTCCAGTTATCTTCATAAGCTTCAATACCTATAAACCACAAAGTATAGGAAACTCAGTCTACTGTATCCCAGATGACTCTTTGAGACTTAGACAATTTTGAAAATGCAAACACAAAAACATTTGAAGTGTGTGTACAAAACATATGGAGATAACACAACTCTATCTGCAATCAATCTAGCCTTAAATTAGTGCCTTATCACCCATTTTCAAAAATTTAGAAAGATATTTATCTTATAACTAATGGTTTTATAATGGCCATTTGAGTGACTTTTCCAAAACAGAAAGCTGCTACAAGATGACAGTGTCTCCACCAGTAGAAACAAACTATTAGTGACCATCAAATGAGATATATTTCACCAAAATAATAAAGTTAAAGCACTGTTCTCCCCCTCACAGTTAAAAAGTCCAACTCTTCTCAGTTCCCAGTACATCTAACAGTCACTGTATTTTAATAATGACCTTTCCCCGGATCACATTCCATAAATCCTAATGATGACATCAGCCTGGGGCCCTAGTTTGAGTCTTTTTTCAGATTTTGAGTGACTGGAAACATCATGGCAGTAATCATATGGTTCTTTTGTTCCCCACTGCATACCCAGCACCTAACACAATGCCTATGTACAGAAGGTGCTCAAAAATTACAGAGACTTCTTACTGTCCTTACTTTCCTCAGCTGCATTGGAAATTTCTTACTTCATCTTCCATCTGGAACCTCTTGTGGTGAGCACTAACTCACTAACCCAGAAGCCTGAGGGTAAAATAGAGCGAATATCTGTAGAAAGAAAGTCTAGAACTTTGATTGCAGTGGCATTATTAGCATAAGCACCATAAGGTGCTACAGTGGGCGAGTAGGCCAGAGACAAGCAATAGAAACCATAGTCATTGAACTTGACTGTGGAAGGCTTCTGAGCCTCACCTTTTTACTCTGATGCCAGCGGGAGATGACATTTCAAATTTGAGCAAAAGCCCAAGGATAAATGTTCACAATTCTTTGCCATCAGGAATGATTACACAGATAAATGGTAACGGTAAAAGCCATCGTGTTTGAACTCAGTCCTCCTTTCCTTTTTTATTACAAGAGATTTTAAATACTGACAGATTCACTATGCTTGTACAATTTTAGTACCTCAATGTATTGTTAATGTTTGCTAATTTTACAGTAAATCTTCCATCCCTTCCATCTCCCAGGTTTCAGTTACCCTTCAACCCAGGGAGTGAAGGTCAGAGATTGCAAAGGGTAACAACTGACTTGGAGGAAACACTTGGCCACTTCCTATGTAATCATTAAATTAGCAAAGAAAAACCAGTTTTAACGTCATCATTTGTACCTTGACCCAGTGATTGGCCATTAAACAGAGGAAGGGCAATGCCTATCAGTAGCTTAGCAACCAGCACTTTTTCCTTCCCACTTAAGGTGAGCATTTTTTTTTTCAGAAGCAATTCCGGCCCAAATGACGTCCATCTGGCTGAGTAGTTTCCTTCCTTTGCTGAAATAGGAAGATCCTACAATTATGTGCTTACCCTCGATCTAGATATCAGGGATTAGAGTCATAATAGGAAAATCTTATCCAGCTGGATAAATATCAAAAATAGAGTACATTTCCAGAATTAGAGTGTCTACAAAACATGATCTACTTAATTGTTCACTACCTTTTTTACCCTCTGTGATCTTACGGCCTCTTTTTCTGCAGGTTGCCTCCTTCTAAATTCTCTGGCAATGTAAGGCAGATAGATAAAAGAAAAGCAATTAAAATAAGTAAATTTAATCTCACAAAGCTGTGTTTTGTCTTTGAAAGCAGAAAAGATATTCTGAGGGATTCTTTTTTTTACAATAGTAAATTTCAAGGCAGCATTGAGGGCCAATGAAAACCTCAAATGGTCTATTGATAATTATTTTCAAAAAATCCTGAAATAACATAGGTTTCAAGAAAAGAGTAAATATGTTAAGCTAACTTTCACTTTATTAAAAAACACTTATTTTGAGAAATTAATGTAATTTTGTTTTGGAAAATACTGTATTATATGTGAGTTACCCCCCACCCATGGCAGCAAAATACTATTCTCTGGAACAAATGGAAATATGCTTTTTATGAAATAATACTTTTCAAAAGTAACAGGATTTATTATGATATTGTGCTATGATCTTAAGTGTATTCTAAATGTAGGCAAAAATAAAAAAAAAATGTGTTCTAGTAACTGACCAAAAAACAATTTTAAGGATTTCTGTTGAATAGTGATTTGCATGTATGCAAATGGGGGTAAATTTTACTAAATCTCCATAATGTAATGTTGCCAAAATTTTCTAAAACTTCTAACTTTTCCAGATTCTGACTCTAGGAACAAGACAATTGCCTCTTTTGCTTACAAATCAGATATCTAGGGTATGTAAACAGTGATTAAATGTTGATTGTGAGTTGTTCAAATGTAGACTCTTAGGAGTAAATTAATTTCTATATTTTACTTTCTTAAAATTTATAAGGTCAAAACTAAAATTACCTTATGTTTATGTTCTATTATTCTTCATTCCTAGGGAGATGGTACCTTAGTTTAAAAAATGTTTTCTCACACATAAAACATGTACAGTGTTCAGTACAAGGTTAGATTGCTTCCCTGTTTTTTTTTTTTTTTTTTTTGAGCTGGAGTCTCACTCGGTCACCCAGGCTGGAGTGCAGTGGCCGCTCCCGGTCACCGCAGCCTCGACCTGTTGGGCTCTGGCGATCCTTCCGCCTCAGCCTTCCGAGTAACCGGAATTACAGGCATGCACTACCACACCCTGCTGATTTTTTGATTTATTGTAGAGATGAGGTCTCGCTGCCCAGGCGGGTCTCGAACCCGCGGGCTCAGGCAATCCACTCACCTCAGCCTTCCAAAGGCACGGGATTACAGGCTGAGCCACCGAGCCCGGCTGCTTTCCTGTTTTATGCCAAGACCCCAAAAAGTAAGAGTAGAAGATGAGAAAAAAATAAAACAGAAGAGAAAAGTTGATTTTAACTTTAGGCAAGTAGCACTCAATCCGTTTAATTGTTTTCATGAGGGATGAAAACAGAGGCTTTTTTTTTTTGAGTTGGAGTCTCACTCTGTCGCCCAGACTGGAGTGCAGTGGCCGCTCCCGGCCACCGCAGCCTCGACCTGCTGGGCTCCTGCGATCCTTCCGCCTCAGCCTTCCAAGTAGCTGGAACTACAGGTGCGCGCAACCACACCCGGCTAGCTTTTGATTTATTATAGAGATGAGGTCTCGCCAAGTTTCCTGGGCGGGTCTTGAACCCGCAGCTCAGGCAATGCACTCACCTTGGCCTCCCAAAGCGCTGGGATTACAGGTTGAGCCGCTGAGCCTGGTCTTGGTGTTTATTTATTTATTATTATTATTATTTTTGAGTTGGAGTCTCACTCTGTCGCCCAGACTGGAGTGCAGTGGCTGCTCCCAGTCACCGCAGCCTCGACCTGCTGGGCTCCGGCGATCCTCCCGCCTCAGCCTTCCGAGTAGCCGGAATTACAGGCGTGCGCTACCACCCCGGCTGATTTTTTGATTTATTGTAGAGATGAGGTCTCGCTGCCCAGGCGGGTCTCGAACCCGCGGGCTCAGGCATTCCACTCACCTCAGCCTCCCAACGGCGCGGGATTACAGGCTGGGCCACCGAGCCCGGCTACACAGAGGCTTTTATTCACTGGCTTTCATCCTCCATTTGTTAATAAGATAGCCCCAAGTGGTGTTAAGTTTCTCATATTTTGAGGTTTTCTTTTTTTTTATTAATCAATATTTTTTTATTTTGGTATTGTGGGGTACAGTTAAGGGTTAGGTATACAAATATGTTCCGTTCAGGCACCCCTGTTGATAAGGGATGTCTCCCCGTAATCTCACCTTCCTTCCCCTCCCCCCCATAGTTTCCCACCACTGTCAATACTTTTCTTATAGTATTACAATAGATGTTCAAGGTCCACTATATGAGTGAGGTTTTCTTAAACATCTGTATCAAGCAAATTCTCTTCACTGCATCTGAAAAGCCTGGGATAGAAGCTAAAAGATTCTTGGCAGAGCTGAAGCAAGATCAGGTACACCTCTGTGAAGCTGATTGCTACAAGTGAAGTACAGCTGAGTTGAGATAACTTGACAGTAAGCACAAGAGGTGTTCCATAGGATTCCCTCCCTTTTCTGCTTAGATTCCCCCTAAGGAGATCCCTTAAGTCAAATCCATTTGAGAACCTTCAAAGACACAAACCAGCTGCAATCTGTTCTAAAACCTTAACACCGCAGAGTTAGTGGAGTAAGTTTGTCTCCTATGTAGCAACTGGAGCTAATATTGTTTTCCTTTCTACTTTCTCCACTATGCCTTCTAGGTCACCTTCACCCTTGAACAGCATTTTAGGATGTACAGGTTGTTTTCTCAGTGGCTTAATTCACACCTTCATCCCCAAAGGATCTAAGGTCTTAGTTGCTTTATCTTTGTTTACCTGTGATTGTTGCAATTACACTCTAACATCTAGTACTGAGACTAGAAACTCCATGAGATGCCCTAGTGAATGCCTGAGGTTCAGAAAATGGTCCTTTTTGCCCTCATGTATAGCAGCAACTCAAGGACCTTTTGCTATTCAAGCTGAGTTACTCCCCCAACAGAATAATAACTCTTCTCTTTGCCTTTTTTGTTCACTAGCATGAAAGCACAGGTTGAGGTTATCCTCCTGGTGCAAGTGGATCCTTTTCTACATGCAACCAGGGCTCCTAAGCAGGAAATACCAGTCTTTTTTATGTGTCAATGTGGCTAAGCTATGGTCCCCAGTAATTCAGTCAAATGCTGATCTAGGTGTTTCTGAGAAGATATTTTACAGCTATGATTGAAGTCAATAATTAGTTGACTTTAAGCAAAGCAGATTACCCTATATCATCTGAGTGGGTCTGATTCAATTAGTTGAAAGGCCTTCAGAGTGGAGCGGAAGTGTCCCTAAAGAAGAAATTCTACATGTGGATAGCAGCTTCAGGCTGTGCCTGATATTTCTAGCCTGCCTTTTCTGATGGCCTGCCCTATGGATTTTGGGATATTGGATTTGCCAAGCCAGCTCCCATAATCACACACACACACACACACACACACACACACACACACACACACACACAGTCAATTCCTTGAAGCAGATATTTTCCCTCTCTCCTCTCTCTTTCTCTTCCCTGCTTCTGGCTCTTACCTGCGGGTTCTGTTTCTCTGAGTGAATCATTCTGGCCAAGCTGATCTGTTTCTTTCTGTCTCTAAATTACCTATGTCCTGATACGTTGTGATTTAAAGAGTGTCAGGGTTGGACAAGTTTGTGATTTGTCACAATGTGTACTTAGAACTCTTTCACATGCCCTATAAATACCATCAATTTTAATTTCCTTCTATACCACAGCTTTTGACCTATAAGGTAGCAAATTTTCATAAATTCTTCCTAAGATATTAGTGGGACATGTAACAGATATGATGTTAACCAAAAGAACTTCCAAGTAACTAAGAAACTTTAACTGAACGAGAGCCAAGTTCTTAAGGAATGCAACTAAGGTAAAAGGTTGACAGGTGGCAGGTTTGATGTCTTAATATTAGCCATTTCTTTTGCACAGATGTAATAAGGAGTTAATTAGACACCCTTTGCACCCAAGTGAGTTATGCAGCACTTGAAACTAAAATTAAACATTTTAGAATTGAAATGTCCCATGAGGTAAATATTTTCTACTGAAATATGATCAGCTATTATGAAAACCTAATGGCTTCTCTTCTAAGACCCATAATTAAATAAAGGTTTTCAAACTAGTGGTACTGAGATAAATAAATATTTACAGATTTGTAGTCATTGGGTGATAGAAGATGAAGTACATTATATTTAGCTAATTGATTTAATGTGATCAAGTCATTTATATGTTGAAACCAATATTAATTAATATCTTTTAGTAAACTCTACTACTACTTTTGTTTCTTTAATACGTATTATTTATACATGTTATTTATATTTATAAGTGTATATAGCTAGACACTTAATATGTGTAACACATATATATACTTAATATGTTATTTATATTCATAAATTATTTGTTTATATATCTATATCTATGCTTCTCATGAAATCGAATTAGTTTCAGAGAACTGAAACAATATCTGTATTTATCAAAATGGATTCCAGTATGTATAGCAACAGTTCCTCATATATCAGAAGTTAATATTTTGCTCATGCAAAACATTGATTAGCAGCTGTCTCTATCCAGAAAGGGTCTTGCCTGGTGGAGGCTTCACCATCTTGACCACATAGTCACACTATACTTACTGTCTTGCAGTTTACCATCTTCCAACCGCACCACCTTCGATACATGTCCTTGATATAATCCCAGTAGTCTAAGAGACAGAATAAATAATTATGTATAAACTTTTCATTACTTCACCTCCAGTCTGTTACATATTGCTCTTGCTTATATTAGCTAAAAATTTTCATGTGACCACACTCAAGGTGACTAGAAAATACACATGGTGGTGGGCAGTTGGAGAGCTCGCTGAGTACTACTTTCTCTGTTATAGTTCACACGTGTCCAAAACTCCTTTGCTCTCTTTTTATGTAGGAAACTCACTCAACTTCCCCCCAAAAGTATCACCAAAGTCTCATCAAGTCTTTATTCCCTGCTCAAAGTACAGGATCTCTAGTGACATGTGACAGATTAGTAAATGAATTTTTAAAATGTAAATAAAAAGATAGAAAATATAATAAGATCTATAAGAATCCAAGATATGCCATGAATACATAGAGGTATGTATAGAATATAGAATTTGCAGTAAATAACTTCCAAGTCTGAAAATTATGCCAACTGAAAGATTAGCAGAATCATTGTTTAGAAAATTTTGATTAGTAAATAATAAAATGCATCCATAATTCCAGGAGATAAGAACTAAATATTCAATAACATAGAAAGAGAGAAAATAAATAATTTGATATAAATAGGAAGTATCTCCAAGTTCTTTAGCAGTTATTATTTGATGATGATTAGAAGACAAGATGTTATATATTAATAAATGTGCTTACCTAATTTTATTTTTTTTCCACCAAATATTGTTCTATATAAAATGTAGAATTGCCAGCACATTAGTGTACTGTGTAATGCTTTAATGTTTTTGTGTGTGTTTGTTCTGGTATTTATATTAGTCACAATTCTCCACAGAGTTAGAATCAATAGGATAGAGACAGATACATAAGAGGAGATTTATTAGGGACTTTATGGTTATGGAGACTGAGTAGTACCATGATAAGCTGCCTACAAGCTGTAGTACTCAGGAAGCTAGTAGTGTGGTTCAGCTCATGTTGGAAGTCTTGAGAACTCTCAGCTCCAGACCAAAGGCTTGAGAACCCTGGAGATTGCTGGTGCCAGTCCCAGTGTTCAAAAGCCAGAGAACTTGAAGTTCTGATGTCTAAGGGCAGAAGAAGGTATTCAAGCTCCAGAAGAAAGAAACAATTTCTTCTTCCTCCAACAACGTCACAGTCACACCCAGAAATAATGCCTTACCAGTCATCTAGGCATCCCTCTACCCAGTCAGGTTGACACCTAACATTAACTATCCCAGCATCTAAACAGCAAAAATGGAATAGGTGACTAAATTAACGACTGTTTCTGGTACACTTTACTTGATGAAATACATGAGCTGTTCAGCAGTCATTTTTGCCTTTGAAGTTCCTTTAAAATTGAAGGTGGGGGGAAGAACAGCAGAATAAACAATGAGTAATATTTTAATTTCGTGAAATAAATACAGTTAACATTGATTCATCTTGTTGCTATTATAAACCCTAGTTAGAAACTGTGCAGTGTCATGGAAAATGCACGTAACATACACTTTAATTCCTGCTTGAGAAAGAAAAAGAGTTAATTTGTCAACAAATGAAAATCATCAATTCACCCAAGTTCTTGAAGATAATGCAAATGCAAGATACATTAACATTTTCAAGGAATTAAACCTCTGTGAAAAAAATAGAATATAATAAAAGTATTGTTTGATGAATTTCTTAATCAAAATTAAACAGATTTGTTAATTATCTTCAAGCATAAGTGTGAGGGTTACACATTTTCTATGTGGACGCACCTTTGAAATATCATTTAGGCAGAATTAAAATTCATTACATACTGAATTTGAATGTATTATTTTTATCTGAAAGTTGTGTTGAAATTCCTCAGCACATTACCTCACATTTATTAATATATGTCATCTTGCCTTCTAATCATTATCAAATAACTTAACTTAGAATTTAACTTCCAAGAAGACAGGAAATTTTACTTCTATATCTTATGAAAGCAAATTTATTTAATATGATCTTTGCTCTTATTGTAGGCATCACCGATCAATTATTTCCTTTATTAGATATATGGGATTATAGTTCAGATAATGTCCTGTGTGATGCAGTTAACTGCTCTCCAGTTCCAGCTCACGGGATTTCCCTTCTTATGCATGATGTGACAAATGAATACCAGTGTCCACAAGGGTATGTGAATAAAATCAGCACTCCAAGACAGAATTAAACACCAAGTTATATTTCTGTAAAATGCAAATGCTACTTATTTGGTTTCGTTCCCTATGTACACCAAAATGTAAAATTTAGCAATTTGCTATGGCTCTTTTAATTTCCATATGACTTCATAAAATTACCTTGAATAGGAGCAAAATGTTTCTTAACTTGAAAATTTATGATAATGGTCAAGCATGTCTGAGAAAGATTGATTCTCCATTCTATTGAAAAAAACAAAATACAAAACCAAGCTGAGATTTGCATCTTCTTTTCTTTTCCTTTCTTCCTTCTTTTATTTCCTTGCCTTCTTGTTTTTCTTTCTTCTCTTTCTCTTTCCCTCCTTTCCACCTTCCTCCTTCCGTCCCTCTCTGCCTCCGTCTCCCCCCATTTTCCCCTCCTCCCTTCCTTCTTTCTCTCATTCCTTTCTTTCTTTTCTTCCCTTCCCATCCTGTTCTTCCCCTCCCTCTCTCTCACCTTCCCCCTCCCTCCCTCCCTTCCTTCTTTCCATTCTCTCTCTCTTTCTCCCTTCCTCTGTCCCTCCTTCCATCCCTCCATTCCTTCCTTCCTTTCTTCCTTTGTTTCCTCACAACCTTATCCTGAGATATAATTAATGTATATGCATTCAGAGTGTGGATGTGAAGCATCCATTCCTCATAAACCTGAGCCCACAGGGCCTACCAAATCTGACTGAGGCACATTTCTGTTTTGTCTCTCTACTGCAGGTACTGTCTGAGTTTTTCTGCTCCGAATGATGCATCACGCTCTGACAGTTACTTTTTCTGTATCTCTTTTGAAAAGGATCATATCAGAACATTCACTCCTATCTTCCCCATCTAAAGCAAATTTCATCCTGTTATTAACTCAAGTACTTGTAAGTTTCCTTCATGTCACTTCAGAGTTAATATTTATTTGACTTATTTTCTTCTGTGATGTTTGCCTATTTCATCCATTAGCATTTAACTTCCCAAAAGAGCAGGGTTTTCTTATGCTTTTTATACTGTTGTTCCCAGCACCTAACACTGTCTGGCACACAATGAAAGTTCAACAAGTCATCTGTTGATTATTTGGTCAGTATCATCACTGTTGTAACTTTTTGCAGGGGTATTCAGTGAAACAACCGACTTAGAGAACTAGCCTGATCTTCAGTGGGACTGTAGTCTGTGGATGTAATTCATAGGGTACATACATGGCAGCAGAAATTTTCGACCAAGAGACAAAATGCAGTTAAGTTAATGGTGGCCTCAAGTAGAGGTTGGTGTAACTCTCTGGTGAACAATCATCATTCGTAGGCAATTATTTGAATAAATAAAGGTGTACTGCCAACCATTCTCAGCACTCACAGTGGCCAGGCCAGTAAAAGGAATCCGAGAAGAACAACATCAATTCTAAAAACCATCCATTCAGCTGAATGCATAATGTGATTCAAAACAACAATATCCTTTAACAAATACTCATTAATTATATATCTTTGGGGTACTTTAGAGACTGAGAACTTAAGAAAGTTTTAATAAAACAGACTGGTAGCCATAAAATAATATAAAAAATAAGTTCTTACCCTAGGTATTAAAATTGAGCCTGGTTTTCTTTTCTTTTTTTTCTCTTTTTTTTTGAGTTGGAATCTCACAGTCGCCCAGACTGGAGTGCAGTGGCCGCTCCCGGCCACCACAGTCTCGACCTGCTGGGCTCCGGCGATCCTTCCGTCTCAGCCTTCCAAGTAGCTGGAACTACAGGCATGTGCTACCACACCCGGCTTATTTTTTGATTTATTGTAGAGATGAGGTCTCGCCAAGTTGCCCAGGTGGGTCTCGGACCCACGGGCTCAGGCAATCCACTCACCTCAGCCTCCCAAAGGCACGGGATTACAGGCTGAGCCACCGAGCCCGGCTTCTTTTCTTTTTTTTGATAATAACTTCACAGCCCATTTGGAGATAAAAAGCCTGTTTATTAGTCAATAAATATAACTCTGAAGGACTGAAACCTGTAACCAAGAATGCTCAGATATTCTCAAGGGTGATTTTTCTGTTGAAAATTCAGAATATGATAGTTGGAGCACTCTAATTTGGCTAATGGCAAGGGACCAAATTCTTTGATTAAATAATCCAGATCTGGATATTGTCACCATGAAAAAAAGTGACTCCTCCAGTTCTTCATTATGAGGAAACTTGTCCTTTGTACATGATGTTCCCTTCTTTCAAAGAAACATAATTTAAATAGTGGAAAAGAAACTGCTGCTCCAAAATTGTTTTAAAAATGCTTTAATACTTTATTTAATTTCTGTATAAAATATCTGTTCTTCTAAGAATATTAGGGCCAGGGTAAATGATGCAACTCTGTTGATTTGGATTGGCAGGATGAGATTTGCTTTCATCTCTTTGCAAGCAAGAGGTGGCCTTAACATTAAAAAATATTATAATCTGTAAAAATATGAGAAAAATAATTTCCTTAGCACATGCATTTCTCTTTTGGTAAACAATTTTTTATCAACACATCTACCATTTTAATTTTTAAAAGGCAAAAAAATTAAAAATATCTTTATTGCAAACACCTTCTAAAATTTAAAAGACCAGAATTCTACATCTTAGTCATAGTAAGTAAATGTTAAGTAATATTCTTAATCTAATAATCTTCTTGTACAATACCTTCTACTGGGTTAAACCCTTTTCTAGAGTAGAGGGTTTTTATGCCTTCTGTTCTGAAGATTAAATTTAAGTTACAGCCAATTGCAGTAGTTGAAAGTTTGGAGAGTCAACTACTATCTTTAAGATTTTTCTATTAAAATAAAATGTATATCTAGTAAAGAAATTATCTGAAGTATTTCATATTCTTTGACATATATTTCCTAAATGTATCATTTTACATTTGCAGAAAATGTAATGCAGCTGAATTATTAATGAAACATGAATAATAATAATTTTGAAAACATTCAATATTTATTACCCTTTTATTACATATGCAATGGACATTAGTTAAGATCTAGTTGCAATCGTGTTGTTCTTTGACTTTACAAATATCTTTATTTTATATTTTTATTGAGACACATCTTTACTGAAATGTAGGTATTATTGGTATCAGTCCTATTTTATGTTTTAGGAGACTCAAGTTAAGGAAAATAAAGTGACTTGTCACACGTCATAGAGATATAAGACCCAGGTCTTCTGGCTGTTAGTCATTACAATTTTTCATCATTGCTTTGTCATTTGTTATTTTCCATCCCTTCTGGAAATAAAATATGAAACCTTGTTTATCTTCACTGGTAGCCTTATCAGAATCTATAAACTAAGAAGTCGAAGAAGAAGATCTTACTTTCTCTCCCCCAGATAACTTTTGTTTATTGCTGGTTAAATAAACTACATTTTTTGTGACAAAGATGCTTATTCTATAATTATACATCAAAAGACAAATGTGAAAATGTAGTAGAGAAGTAAAATGGGATACATTAACACTACAAGAAAATATATAAATAAAAATAGATCAACCAGAGTAAATTCCTGATACTAGGATAATAACAGAAATGCAATTTTAGTCAGAAGACTATACTCTTCCATTATGCCATACTTTCCTGGCTGAATTAAGAGTATCTCAGCTGCTCTTGGTGGTTCAGCCAGTAATCCCGCGCTTTGGGAAGCTGAGGCAAGTGAAATGCCTGAGCCCGCGGGTCGAGACCTGCCTGGGCAACTTGGCGAGACCTCATCTGTACAATAAATAAAAAAGTCAGCCAGGCGTGGTAGCACTCGCCTGTAGTTCCAGCTACTCGGAAGGCTGAGGCGGAAGGATCGCCAGAGTCCAGCAGATCAAGGCTGAGGTGGCCAGGAGCGTGCCACTGCACTCCAGTGGGGGCGACAGAGTGAGACTACAACTCAAAAAAAAAAAAAAAGAAAGAGTATCTCAAATTCCCAGGTGAGAACCTGACTGAGTTGTCTTAAGATTTTTATCATTCAAGAGACTTTCACTTGGAAGCAAGACTTACTATATCACTGAGATACTCATAATACATTATTTTACTGTGTAGATAATCTTCCAAGACATCACTTGGTGCTCTGACAAACTGCTATTATCAGTTTAAATTATTTGAAATTGTCACTATTTGCAGACCAACCATGACTGACCTTTGATGCACATTGTAGCTGAAATATTACAAGAAAAAAATCCTACCTCTGAGTGCCAATGCCACTCAATCCTCCTGAGTTTTTGGTGCCAGATTCTTTTGCTTCTATGTCATGATCCTTTTGATGTGTAGGAATATAGATTGTTGCTTGGGTTGCTGAGAATTAAGTTTTCAATGGCCAAGAAGACTTGGTTGTACCAAGAGAAGATCTTTGCAAGAAGAAAATTCTTCAAATTTTGACATCTACATTTGTAGTTACAAAGGAATATACAGTATGGCAGACACTAGCCACATAAGGCTATTTACATTAAAATTCCAAAAAAATCAAAATTAAGTAAAATTAAAAATTCAGTTCCTCAGTCACACCAAACATCTTTCCAGTGCTTAATAGGAACATGTGTCTTGCAATTGGATAGCACAGAGATAAAGCATATTTTAATCTCAGAAAATTCTATTGGTCAGCACTAGTCCAAGCAGCTGATGACAAGAGATCACTTGAGTAAAAAGGAATAGAGAATAATTTATAACACACATTATCAGGGTGGGGCAGTGCAGGATTGTCATGATCTCAGAAATGCCTTGGCAATTCCCAGCTGTTGGATGCATTAACCCACCTCTCCCACCTGGAATTGGAATTCTGGCTCTCTCTATTTGAGATACACACAAATGCGCATGCGTACACACACACACACACACACACACACACACACACACACACACACACACACACGTATATGCTTTACTTACCATTAGCAAGCAAATACAGATATCTGTTTCTAAAGATCAGTGATGATTTCATTTTAAAAATTATTCCTCATGTATTTTTCTTTAATTCTCCCTCCAGTATCCTGCTGATCACATAGTAGCATTTCCATTATATACAACAGTATTCTTATAGTTTGTCAATCAACCAAGCCCCAAAAATACCCATAACAAAATTACATGATACAATTCAAAACTTTAAGTTTTTTTTTTTTTTAATTTAAAAGGCTGTCCAGTCTCAGAAATGTTGCATAATGTATTATTATCTTGGCTTTCTGAGATGCAAGTATAAAATTTGACTTTTAGCAAATTCCCTCTGCCATTATTAGCTTGACCACTATGAAGAAAAGTATCTACAATTTTAAATATAAAAATCTGAAAAATAGAAAGGTCATTATTAGAAAGAGTCAATAGTGATTTTATTGTAAGTCCTCACTACTGATATGTGTGAAAATGAAGAACATAAAGATCCCTTCCTTCTTAATTAGCCCATATTTCTCATCTGTATTTAGAACCTTTCAAATAAGAGGAAATTGTGTCCTATGAGTGACCTTAGTGTTTGGGTAAATTACTTTTTTTCTATGAGAATTCTAAAACATGCATACAAATAGGAATGTGCATGAGCTTGCAAAGATATTACTGGCATTCTGCATTTTCCATAAAGTTATGTATGCCTGAGGCTGTATTTCATCCTAAGGTTAAGAGAATTTCATGAAATATTTAGACTTTCATTATATGTCTTTTAAATAATTTTTTAAGACGTAGGAACTTTTTGACCATTTAAACATTTTTTTTAACCTAAAACAGAGCAGTCATCTGGCATTTAATTTGGAACATGAATTGTCTTTGTTTAAAACTCTCTTTTGAGTGGATGCACCAGTCTTATTCCTGACTGATTAGAGCACGTCACTCTGATCAACCTTAGGTAGCATCTGTGATTAGAACTCTCATCTCTCAAATGTTGTGCCTTGATCATCAATCATCTTTAAAAAAATTAATTTGACAATGCTCAAGTCAACACAACTGACAATGCAGTCATCATGAACAAAGCGAAAACAAATAAACTAACAGACAACAGGGCCAAAGACTAAGTACCCAGTTTGTCTTTAATGGTTATAGTGGTGAATACACACACACACACACACACACACACACACACACACACACACACACACACCACACCACATACACACACATATACACACACCACATACACACACACACACACACACACACACACCAAAATGTTCAAAGTGGAACATAGCTTTAATTGTATATCACATATCTTAAAAATTCACTTAGATCTAGCATTTCTTAATCTAAGCCAAATAAATAAGATTTTTCTAAAGATTTCCATTAACTGTTACTAAATTACCTTTATTTTGAATTACCTGGACACTGGAAAGGGGAGAGGATCTTGATCTAATTACAAAATAATTCTCCAGGCTTTAAGTAGGATTAAAGCAAAAACATATTAAGCTTTTCAGTTTCCATGGGATGATTATAAATTCCATGGGATGATTATAAATTCCATGGTCTTGATTCAATTCATCAAAAATTCTTTTTTACATGACAGTCAGGTAGGCCAACTCCCAACATCTGAATTAACTGGGTCATTGCAGAAGCTTAGCACCTCACAAAACATTTTCTTCCTTCCTTTAGTCCTCTCCTCTTCCCTTCCTTCTTCCTTATTTTTACCCGTATCAAATGATTAGAATTTAGGACCCATAATATATTTTGCATCAAGAATCAAACCTTACAGCTACGTTTATTTATTATTTCTAAGTGGTTTTTCTGGAGCTAGACATATCGATTTCACTTTCCATGTGACTGTCCTTTAAATACATACATTACACATACAATCATACTACATGTATGCATGTTTTGTTTCTATTATGTTTCTATTATACTATGTTTACATATGTGTATATTTATATATGTGTGTATTTATACATGTATTTTCTTTTCTTTCTCTAAATTCCACTTTCCACTCCAGATAATTAATTCAAAATATCAACATCAATCTAACATTGTACTATGTGTCACCAGAGACAATAAATTTCCCATGTTTGAATATTAACTTTGAACAAACATTAACTTTGAACAACATTGAACCATAAAAAGTTCATCTCACATTAGGATTTAAAGCAGATGATCTTTATATTTTACTTAAATCTTAATTTTCCACAATTGTATAACAATCAAGAAAGAGAATTCTACCCCTTCCCCCAACACTAGGCAGAAATTTGCAGGCTTACTCTCAGTGTAAAATAGAGGGCTATTTTCAAGGGATACATAAGATAATTCAGCGTGAAACACTTAGTGCATCACTTGGTATATAGCAAGTACTCAGTAAGTATTGGCTATTACTATAATTTTTATTAATTACTTATGTTATTATATTATTATATATAAAATAAACTCTAAGGAGTGGAGCTCTATGCCCCTTTCTAATTTATTTATGTATCTGAACCACATGTGATCGTGATTTCTGGCTATTATGTTTATTCTTGACTGACTGAAATGTGATATGAATAGAAGCACAGTCATCTATGGTGGTGCGAGAAATCACCCAATGTCAATGTTAGAGAGAGGATGAATCAACTAGTTAATGGCATGATCAAACAAACCAGAAATACCAGTCACTCCCATTGCAACACACAGATTGATCTGTTTATGACTGAAAATAATATACACATTGTTCTTGAAACCACTCTATTACCACAAAATGTCATTATCACATAGACAGTCTAATCCTTCTCGACATGTGTCTTGGTTTGTAATGTGGGGAAAATGATATAAATTTTTTTTTCTTTTGAGTTGGAGTCTCACTTCGTCACCCAGACTGGAGAGCAGTGGCATGCTTCCGGCCACCGCAGCCTTGACCTGCATGGCTCCAGCGATCCTTCCACTTCATCCTTCCAAGTAGCTGGAACTACAGGCGAGTGCTACCATGCCCGGCTAATTTTTGATTTATTGTAGAGATGAGGTCTCGCCAAGTTGCCCGGCCAGGTCTCGCACCTGTGGGCTCAGCCTCCCAAAGCGCTGGGATTATAGGCTGAGCTACCGAACCCGGCCAATGATATAAAATTTAGTAAGTAATAATATTAAATCAAAGAAACAGACACTAAAGCTTTTCATGGTATTAGCTGGCTAATATTAACTAGCACAGTCTTTCTTTTACAGTCTTTTAAAGTTAAACATAGGTTGTTTCTTTTTTTTTATAATCAGTATTTTTTTATTATCGTTTTGTAGGGTACAGTTATTGATTACTAACTTTGAAATATGTGAATCATTATATTTTAGAAACATTCTATTTGAAATTATATATTAACTTGCATTCATACGAATAACATTGATCACATAAGAAAATAGCATCACACACATTTTAAAATAAAAAGGTGTCTAAGAACCCTATCCCTTTAGCGATCTGTTTATTCAAAATAACATAAGGGTTTACAATAAAAAGTCTATAGTAAAAGCCAGTATTCATCAAGTACTTACTACATGCGAGACAATGTGCCTAGTGCTTTGCACATTAGTTCACATTTTCCTGAAAATATCTCTATAAGATAAATGCTGTTTACATTGACAGTAGCATGTACATTTGTAAATTTTATCTAGTTATTTTTGGGATATCATTCTCTTAATTGATGATGTTACAATTGTAAAAATAAGACCAATAAACTATGAGTCATCTAATTGAATACTGTGAGGTTTGTACCTTTTGTATAATTTTCAAACCTGAAAATTGGTATCTCAGATCCTTTCTCCTCAATTTGTGTCCAGGTATAAATATTGTTTAAATGTAGTGTTCAGGCATGGGGACTCATTGCCTCTGAGGATAGCCCAGTCCACCTTTGAACAGTTCTAACTGGTTAGGCAGAAAACCCTACCTTCAATTGTGCCAAAATCAGTCTCTTCTTAATTTACCCCAGGTGTTTTTTCTAGAGACAAAACAGAGAGAAATTAGAAATTTTATCAGGACAGATGCACGGTGCCCTGCCCTGCAGTCCAAGACTTCTTTCTCCAGACCAAACCTCCCAGTTTCCTTTAATTGCTCTGTGTATTATCTACGTCACATTTCATCACTATTTCAGCAGCGCTCTGGTGAGTTGACTCTGACTTCCCTCTCTTCCTCTTGAAGATCAATGCCAAGTGAAGCCTGGTGCAACCTATTTGCTGCACAGGTTTTCGACTTAACTGCTTAATTTCTTGTTCTCTCTCTCAACCCTCTGTAAGTTTAACAACTTTCTTAAACTTCTCTGGTCTTCAACTCTAAAGTTAGGATTTAAAATATATATATAATATATGTATATATATAATTACACATATACAAACACACATATGGTGTGTGTCTGTATACACTTATCTACATATGTATATGTGTATGCATATATAATACATGCATATGCCTAAATAACACATATATAAATACATAACTTACCCTCAAACATCCAAAACATTAGTTGTTAATAAACCAATTCTCAAATATTTTACTAAGTATGTCTACCTTACCTAGGAAATTGCTAATAGAGTTACGAATTAACTTATGCAGTTGATAGCATTTACTGAAGGAATGAATTGTAAAGTAATATGTTTCCCCAGTCAAAAAGTTTTTCCCATGCTATACATTAAATCATGTTGACAAGTTACCATTATTTTACTTCCTTAAAGTCTCTTGAATTAATTCTTTTATTTGTTTAACCATAAGTGTTGTGAGCTCAACTTTTATTATATCTAACTTGTAATCTAGGAAAACCTGAAAATTGGTATCTCAGATCCTTTCTCCTCAATTTGTGTCCAGGTCATTCCCTGCTACCAGACTAATTTCTCTTAAATGATAGTTGAATGATTTATCACTGTGTTTGTCAAGAGCTGGCAAAAATTCAGCATTGCCAATTAGTTGCCCTCAATTTGGACATTCTCAGACAGATTGACTTACCTTTCCAGTGCTGGCCTTTTCTATTTTTAAAAATGTACACTTCAATTACTCAACAACACATTCTACTTACTACTATTTTTAAACAAAGCATTGATTTTGTGCTCTCACCATATTTTTATTCACTCATATAGGCTAGTATTTTCCTCCCACCCCATCTTCATTTATTGCAACCCTTCCAAGTCTTATCTCAAACTTCACTTCATCCATAAAGTCTTTCTGATCTCCCCGTTCAACTCAATCTCTTGAGATATTGAGCTCCAGTACACTTTGTTTGAACTTATTTTAGGGCACTTATCTTAAATGATCTTGTGGCATAGTCATTGTTGTACTTGTCTTCTTGAACACAGATGGTGGATTCCATTTTATAAGACTCTTAACAATCACATGAGCTCAATAAATGTTCATTGAGCTGGCAGTTTGATATATCCTAAAATAGGTACATGCTAAGTTTATAAAAATTTATTTTGTTAGAGAAAATAGATCTTATTTTTTTCTCTATTATAAAGACAAAGTGAGATATACAAACTTTTTTTTTTTTTTTGAGTTGGAGTCTCACTCGGTCGCCCAGACTGGAGTGCAGTGGCCGCTCCCGGCCACTGCAGCTTCGACCTGCTGGGCTCCAGAGATCCTTCCACCTCACCTTCCGAGTAGCCAGAATTACAGGCATGTGCTACCACACCCAGCTGATTTTTTGATTTATTGTAGAGATGAGGTCTCGCTGCCCAGGCGGGTCTCGAACCCGCGGGCTCAGGCAATCCACTCACCTCAGCCTCCCAAAGGCGCGGGATTACAGGCTGAGCCACCAAGCCTGGCTCACAAACATTTTTGAAGATAAACTTTGATGAATTAACAGAAAAGTCTTCTGAGTGTAAACTAATTTTCAAAATTGACTACTAAAGTTCTTACTTTTTACATCTTGTTGACATATTGAAATTTTAAAAAACATCATTTACTTCATTTGCTTCCATGTAGTTCCACAAAAACAACAAAAGAAAGAAAGAAAGAAAGAAAGAAAGAAAAAAAAAGAAAGAAAGAAAGAAAAGAAAAGAAAAGAAAAGAAAAGAAAAGAAAAGAAAGTTCCCATTAAAAGACTATCAAAAGTATTGTCTTGGTTGTTACTACTTTGCTTAAAAACCCTGGTGAAATTTTACCTTTTTTATCCATGTAAAGTGATTTTTGCCACCCACAACACTATAGTCTTAAGCACACGATAAATACCATTTTAAAAAGAGACTAGTTGAGGACCTTTGGAGCCTACACATAAAAATTACCATGTTAGCTCAGCTGACTGAAGATCTGGCTATGGTGGGTGACTTTATCCTTCAATAATCCTCACTTGACCTTCCAAATAAGGACTCACTTGTCTTCTCCAAGTTGGAAAGATAATAGAGAAATACTGGTTTTGTTTAGATCTGGGGGGAAACCTCTAGTTTTCTCTACTCCTCAGTGTTTAGGAAACAGCACTAATGAGAACTTAGTGAGATGAGGTTAAAGACCAAGAAGACAGTCATCTCAATATTTTTTTTGTCTGATGCAAGAAATAAAGTTTCAAAGATTTTCTCCTGATAAAAGATGATTTACTATACATTATTATATTTATTACTTTTTTATTTTTTCATATCAGTGAGGTATAGTCTTTATTTATTGTTGAGTCCATATATATTGTCAGTTTTACCCATAAATTCTGCAGTGTGCCCCAGGAAGGTAAGATGGTGATGGTGGTAGCCTCAAAGTCTCTACAAGGATGAGTGTCCATAAAGAAAGTCTGCATGAATGCGTGAGTGAGCTGGGTGAGTGAAAGTCCATCTGAGGGGTGACTCTGGATTAAGCACCTGGTTCTCCCCTTTGAAGGCAGCTGCAACCCACTACTGCCCTGAGATCAGGGCACCCCATCATGCAGGATCAAAGACTCAGGGGTCTCTCAGGGGTAGGCAGAGGAGGTCAGCTGCTCCTCAGCACCTGGCCCCTGGCTCATTCCACCACCCGCAGCAGTGGGCTGGACTCTGGCAGAGGGAAAGCTGAAGAGGAGGAAATCTGGAGCTGAGCTCTGCTGTAGGCGAGGAGACACTGACCACTGCCCTTTGTTTCTTTCTTTCTCTTTCTTTCCTTCTTCCTTCCTTCCTTCCTTCCTTCCTTCCTTCCTTCCTTCCTTCTTTCCTTCTTTCCTTTTTTCCCTTCTTTCCTTCTTTCCTTCTTTCTTTCTTTCTTTCTTCTTTCTTTCTTTCTTTTTTTTTCCAGTTGGAGTCTCACTCTGTCACCAAGACTGGAGTGCAGTGGCTGCTCCCGGCCACCGCAGCCTCGACCTGCTGGGCTCCGGCTCAGCCTTCCAAGTAGCTGGAACTACAGGCGCGCGCTACCACACCCAGCTAATTTTTGGCTAATTTTTTGATTTATTGTGGAAATGAGGTCTCGTCAAGTTGTCCAGGTGAGTCTCGAACCCACGGGCTCAGGCAATCCACTCACCTCAGCCTCCCAAAGCACGGGATTACAGGCTGAGCCACCGAGTCCGGCCAATCACTGCCATTTTATCTGTCCCGAGACTGGGCAGAGACCTGTGTTGGCCCATCTGGCTCTGTTCAGCCTTCAATCTGGGACCCAGAGATGATCTCCACACCCCTCTGGTATCTACCATTGTTCCCCCCCCAAAATAAAAAACTTCAGGAGCAGACAGGAGAAGATGGACACACCACTCCCATGCTGGACCAGGCACAGACACATCTGATCTGAGTGAGGGACTTGGCAGTAGTAGCAGCAACAGCAGAAGAGTTGGGTGAATCTGGATCTGATTCATCCTTCTCCCACAGCAGTCCATGGGTGTCTGACCCATGCTAACAGTAACCCAATCAACCTGCACCAAGAACAAAGGGGAGGAGCTGGAGACCTGAGCCCACTCCCTACCTGGAAGGCTGCCAGAAGAGGCTGGAGTACTTGAGAAAGAAACCCAAAATTCCAGAAATGACCACAGAGAGAGCTCTTTAGTTTTAAGTCTATTTCTGTTTCTGTTTCAGTACTTGTTTCTTTGGGGGTTTTTTTTTTTTTGGTGTTATTTAGTTTTTCTGTTTGCATATGGATATTTTTGAGGATGCGTGCATGATCAGGCTTTTAAAAAATGTTTGTTTGATTTTTTTTTGTTATTTGTTTATTCGTTAGTTGGTGTGCCTGTCTGTTTTCCTTTTCCTTCTTCTTTCTTTTCAACTTCCTTTCAACTCCTTTCTTCCCTTTTCCATTCTTTTCCTTTTTTAATCTCATTTTGCTTTCAAGGGCATACATGCACTTCCATCACATGGACAGATTTTAAAGTGGTGAGAAGTGGGTTCCGGGGGACTCAAACACCTGTCAGTGGATGCTATGAACTGCAGGTAGCTTCTGAACCACAGCTTTCCCCATCACAATTTAATCAAATCTCAAAACTGCAGAAAGAACATTCCCTACCCCCAAATCTGCCTTCAAAATTGAACAAATCCAGAGGAGCTACATAAGGAGGAATAGGGGATTGAGCAAAAAGAAGTGAAAGCTATCCCCTCTATCACTGAGCAACAGAATTAAAGTATGAGGGGGGAGAAAGAAGGAAATCCATCACAAATGAAGAGTCAAAGGATCCCAAGGGTCCCACCAGACTCTTGGGAAGACAGTGCCTGCGAATACAGACTTTGGAACCCAAACAATGAAGAGCTCCCTGAATGACTGGTTTCAAATACAACCCCATATCTCAAGATATAAATACAGAGAATGAATAGAAATGAGAGGAAATAAGAGGAAAGAATGAATGAGTTGATAATTGAGATGATGACAATAAATAATACAGTAAATGAAATAAACTGACAGACATGGAAAGCAGAATTAACCAAGCAGAAGAAAGAATCTCAGATATGGAGGATCAAATTATGGAACTAACCCAAACAGTTAAAAACATAAAAAATAAGCTTAAAAAGATGGAACACAGCCTCCAAAAGATGTATGATTTTATCAAGAGGCCAAGTCTATGATTAATTGGCATTCCTGAGGCAGAGAGAGAAACAGAGATCACCCTGGAACAAGCATTCCAAAAAATTTTCCAAGAAAACTTCCCTCATCTCATTAGAGATGTGACCATTGAAGCACAAGAGATTCAGAGAACCCTTGCAAGACATCAAATGAGAAGACCAACTCTTAGACACATAGTAATTTGCTTACACAATGTAGGTATAAAAGAAAAAATCCTACAAGCAGTGAGAGAGAAAGGTCAGACTACCTACTGGGGAAGACCAATTATAATAGCAGCATATTTATCTACCAAAACACTACAGGCTAGTAGAAACTGTAGTCCAATTTTCAAAGTTCTCAAAGATAAACAATTTCAACCAAGAATTTCCTACTCAGCTAAGCTAAGCATCATCAGTGATGGAGGATTAAAATTCTTACCAGAAATTCAATCCCTAAGAGTTACCACCACCTCCAGAACAGCTCTACAAAAAAATGCTTAAGATGGTCTTAAACACAGAAGAAATAAGAAATAGAATGACCATACTCTTCCTGAGAATGCGGGGGAAAAAAAAAGGGAAAAAACTCATACTACATCAATCCCAAAATTAAAAGAAAACCAACAAATCCTATAGAATTGCATGACAGAGATAAACTCTCAAATCTCAATAATTAGCCTGAACATTAATGGACTAAATGCATCACTGAAAAGATACAGAATAGTGAATTGGATTTAAAAGTCATGACACAATAAAATGCTGACTCCAGGAGACTAATCTCACCAGAATGGACAATCACAGACTCAAAGGAAGAGGATAGAAAATAAATTTTCAGGCAAATGAAACACAAAAGAAAGCAGAAGTTGTGATCTTAATATAAGACAAAATGTCTTTAAACTTTCAAAAATTACAAAGATATGAACAGTCACTACATAATAATAAAAGGTTAAACTCTTCAACAAGAAATATCCATCCTAAACATAGATGCACCCAACTTTTATTAAGCAGCTTTTAGGTACACAAAAAAAAGATATTGACTCGAACACTATCATAGCTAGGAACATAAATCCCCCAAAACAACCCTAGATAGACTATCAAGGCAAAAAAATCAACAAGGAGATCCTGAATCTCAACTTGATGCTTGACAAAATGGACTTAATGGATACTTACAGAACACTCCACCCAACAACCACGGGATATACATTCTGCACATCACCACATGGAATGTACTCTAAGATCAACCATAAATCAAACATAAACAAATTTCATAATATCAAAATATTGCCATGCACCTTCTCAGGTAACAGTAGAATAAAAATAAATATTAACACCAACAAAATTCTCCCAAACCTACAAAGACATCGACACTAAACAGCATGATGCTGAACAACACTTAGGTTAACATGGAAATAAGAGCAGAAATTTAAAAATTCCTGGAAACAAATAAAAATAAAGACACATCTTACCAAAATTCTGGGATGCCATGAAAGCAGTACTAAGAAGAGAATTTATATTTCTATGAACAAGCAACAAGAAAAAGAAAGATCACAAATTAGCAGCCTCACAAATCATCTAAGGGAGCTGGAAAGACAAGACCACTAAAACTCTAACTTAGAGGAAGAACACAAATCACCAAAGTAAAAGCCCAAATACAGGACGTAGAAGACAAAAATATCATAGAAAAAAAACAAGAAGCTTATTCATTGAAAACACAAACAATATTGATGGACTCATGATCAGAATGACCTAGTAAAAGAGAGAAAAATCTCAAATAAACACAATCATAAATGCAAAAGATCAAGTCATAAATATAATTATAAAAGATTATCAGAGATTACTATGCACACCTGTATGGAAACAAACTTGAAAACCTAAATGAAATGGAGGACTTTTTTACTTCACACAGCCTCCAAAGGTTGAAACAAGAAGAAATCGAGACTTTAAATAGACCAATAATAACCCAGGAAATCGGCTCCATCATAAAAACTACTCACAAAAAAGTCCTGGATCAGACCGCAGAGTTCAACAAAACATAAAAGGAGGAGCTGATACCAATTCTATTGAAAATATTCCAAGCAGCCGGGTTCGGTGGCCCAGCCTGTAATCCCACACCTTGGGAGGCTGAGGTGAGTGAATTACCTGAACCCGCGGGTTCGAGATCCACCTGGGCAACTTGGTGAACCTCATCTCTTCAATGAATCAAAAATTAGCTGGGTGTGGTAGCAGGCGCCTGTAGTTCCAGCTATTTGGAAGGCTGAGATGGAAGGATCACCGGAGACCAGCAGGTCGAGGTTGTGGTGGCCGGGAGCAGCCACTGCACTCCAGTCTGGGTGACAGAGTGAGACTCCAACTCAAAAAAAATAAAAATAAAAATAAAAAAAAGAAAGAAAATATTCCAAGCAATAAAAAAAGATGAAATTCTTCCTAAATTATTTATGAAACTGACACACTGTTACTCAACCCAATAAAGACTCAATAAAGAGAGCTACAAGCCAATACCCCGGATGAACATGGGTACAGTAATACTCAGCAAGATTCTAGCAAATTGATCCCAATAACACATCTAAAAAATCACCTACCATGACCAAGTAAGCCTAATTCCCAGGATGCAGGGTTAGTTCAACATCTGCAAGACCATAAATGCAATTAAATACATCAATAGATGTAAAAATGGGAATCACATAATTATATCATTAGATGTGGAAAAGCTTTTGATAAAATCCTGCATCCCTTCTTTATAAAAACTGCTGAACACCTAGGCATAGACGGAACATCCCTTTAAAAAATAATGAGTCATCTAGGATAAACACATAGTCATCATATTTCTAAATGGACAAAAATTGGAAGCATTTTTCCTGACAACCAGAGCAAAATAAGGCTGCCAACTTTCACCCCCTCCTGTTTAATATAGTGTTGGAAGTCCTAGCTAGAGCAATCCAACAAGAGAAGGAAATCAGGGGTATCCAAATGGGAAAAGAGGAAGTCAAGTTATTTCTCTTTGCTGATGATATGATCCTGTACCTTGAAAATCCAAAAGAATATGTTAAAACCTACTTGTGCTGATAAGGACTTTGGCAAAGTCTCAGCATACAAAAACAACTTGCAAAAAACAGTTGCATTCTTATACACTGACAACAAACAGGCACAGAATCAAAATAAAAAGCATAGTCCCATTCACAATAGCAACAAAAATAAATGAAATACCTCGGCATTTCCCTAACTAGAGAAGTGAAATACTTTTATAATGAAAATATAAAACACTCTCAAAGAAATCAAAGGGTTACACAAACAAATGGAAAAATATTTCTTGCTCACAGATTGCAAGAATCAATATTGTCAAGATGTCCATCCTGCCCAAGGCAATCTACAGATTTAGCACAATACCCATTAAATTACCAACATCATTCTTCTCAGACCTGGAAATGACAATACAGAAATACATATGGAAACATAAGCAACCACAAATAGCCAAAACAATCCTCAGCAAAAGAAACAAAGAGGGAGGTATCACACTTCTAGACTTTAACATTTGTCATAAGTTACAATAATCAAAACAGCCTGGTAATTGTACAAGAACAGGCATATAAACCTACGGAAAAGGATAGAGATTCTGGAAGCAAAACCTCAATTTCTCAACCAACTCATCTTTGACAAACCTCTACTAATAACCACTGAGGAGAAGAGAACTTAGTAAATAAATGGTGCTGCGAAAACTGGCTGACCATATGCAGAAGATTAAAACAAGACCCTTACCTATCACCATATGCGAAAATCAATTCTAAATGAATCAAAGACCTAAATGTAAAACCTCAAACTATAAGAACCTTAGAAAAGTATAAGGACCTTAGAAAGTGAGGAGACACCCTTATGAAAATTGGATCTGGCAACCAATTCCTGATCTAAATGCCAAATGCCCATGCCTTAAGTGATAAGATAGGCAAATGGGACCTTGCCAAATTTCGAAGTTTCTGCAAAACAAAAGAAATCATTATAAGAGTGGGGAGACAGAAAAAAAAAATTTGCCAACTGTACATCTGACAAAGGCCTAATATATAGGATCTACAGGGAACTCAAATGTGCCATAAAGAAAACAAAACAAAATAAATGGCACTATTAAAAAGTGGGCACAAGATATGAATAGACATTTCTTAAAAGAAGACATATGAGCAGCCAACAGAATCATGAAAATACTCACCTCAATAATCATGAAAGAAATGCAGATTTAATCCACATTGAAATATCACCTAACTCCGGTCATGACAGCCATCACCAATAACTGACAAAAACCTCTGATTGGAGAGGTTGGTGGGAGTGTAAACTACTATAATCTCTGTGGAAAACAGTGCGGTGATTCTAAAAGATCTAAAAATCGATCTCCCATATGACCTAGCAATCTCCCTTCTGGGAATATAGCTGGAGGAACTCAAATTTCTCTATGGTGAAGATATCAACACACATATGTTTATTGCAGCATTATTCACAATAGCAAAAACATGGAGCCAGCTGTGCTGCACATTGAATGTAAACTGGATAAAAAATGTGGTGTATATACATAATGGAATATTTTGCAGCCATAAAGAAGGACAAAATTATGGACTTTGCAGCAACTTGGATGGATTTACAGTCTATGATACTCAATGATCTATCACAGAAACAAAGAAGTGTATATACATGTTCTCACTCATAAGCGGACCCTTAACAATTATCATAATACTACAAGAAAGGGATTGGTAGTAGTTGGAAACTGCCAGAGGAGGGAGCTGGGAGCAGACTTCATCAATAAGGGTACCTGATCTCAAATGAGGTGACGTGGGGACCAAAGTGAGGCCCAACCTTTACCTGTACAATGACCATTTGTATACCTAACCCTGAATTGCACCCCACATTTTTAAAATAAAAAAAAAATTTTAAAAAATAAATAAATTCGGCAATGTGCATCACATAGCACTATTGAAGCCACTAATGTGATTATACAGATGGCCATAGAGCAATCAATGCCTTTCAAGTAGGGGGACAGGAAACTCTGCTTTCTGCCTCTATTTCTTCTCCCAATATATAAGAGGAGACCAAAACAAAACAAAACAAATTTATTCATAAAAAATTTAGTATTTATTCTTACATGTTTAAACTTCAGTTAGCTTCAAGGTACTCTCAATTTGATGCAATAAACCTATCAAAATGCTTTTTCCACTGCTCAAAACAGTTTTTGAACTCATCAGTTGTGATACCTTTTAGTGCCTCTGCCATTTTTTGTTTACCACTTTCACCTCTGCAAAACTTTTCACTTGAGGACTTTTTTTCATCTGGGGAAGCAAAACAAAACAAAACAAAAAATTGCTCAGGGTGAGACTGGGTGAACATGGATGGTGGGACACAGTATTCATGCTGTTTTTGGTCAAAAACTGCTGAACACTCAGTGCAGTGTGGGCAGATACTCTTGTAGATCACCCATCACAAAATGGGAGAACGTTTAAACGATCTCCAAAAAAAATCCACTGAAGCTGAACACAACCTCTCACAACAATGTAAGCTGGTAACTCTGGTTCCGATGGGTTCGTAGAACACTTACCTAGCAGGGAAGTCTATACTACCTGGAGCCCTCTCTCCGATAGATAAATCCAGTTTTGGGGGGGGGATTCCCCTTTGTACATACAAAAGTAACACTTGGTTATATCTGAAAACATATAGTAGTTACAATTGAGGCAATGTTAATTATATCTTGATAGTAGAAGTCAGAGATGCTGGTAAATATTGTGCAATGCCTAAGCCCCCACTACAAAGAACTTCCAGGTCTCAAATGCCAATAATGCCACATAGAAATGTGATAAAGAATAGGGATCTCAGAATCAGGTTGTTTAAGGGCCCACTTCACCCCAAACTTCTAACTCTACCATTTTACCTGTGCAGCTTGGACAATTAAATTTTACCTCCCAAAGCATCATTTTCAACATCTAGAAAATAAGAATAACATCCAAAAATCTGTTTTGGTAATTAAATTGCATAATCTATTTAGCATGTAATGCATTTAATACAGTTCCTGGCGCATAGTTTATGTTCAACAATGTCGCTTTCAATAACGACTCTCACACGATTCTTCTGCAAGCTGCTTTAATCCCAGGTTACTACATCGTTCTTCTCCCTCTTTCTCCTATTCGTGACCTTAAATCTAGTATCTCTGCCAATCAATTAAGGTAACGCGGCACGGCCCAAGAGAGGATTGTATGCTGATATCCTTTAGTTGCCTTATTAGGGCTTGTTTTGTCTTGTGGTCTGGCTGCTTCGGGCGCCATGTTAGGGCGGAGGCGCTCCACAGCTCCCCTTTTTTATTTATTTTGGCAGGAGAGGGTAGTGGTCACAGCCCCCATATAACAAGGACCATGTAAGACAGTCTATCTCGCACGTGTAATCGCCAGACCGACTGCCCACCTGTCCGACACCGATTTTCTGGGATGGGAGAGGCGGTGTCAACCCATATGCAGCTGGACATGCCCTCCACAGGATAACTCCTCCTGGGCCCCGTGTGCAGTACTATTCTCACATCCTGCCCTGTTCTTATTGCCCTAACACAGCAACCCAGACCTGAGGGGATTGATCCACCTCCATGGCAGCAAAGGCCTGCGCTAGTAGCGCACGGTCACGTGCATTGCGTTGATGCATACGGCAGAGACAATAGAGGCACAGGACACAACAAGAGAATAACAAAAAGGCCACTGAACCCATTCCCGCCCACTCTTTAAGGTGGTATGCCGCCTGGGCGATCCGGGAGGCCAAGGTTTTGAGCGACTACTGGATCTACTCTGATGGCGCTGATGATTTCACGACGTAGAGCCTCCGTCAGGTTGTCAAAACTCTTGGGACCAATTACCTAAAAGATGGAGGGAAAGCTTTCGAGAGAGGTTAGCAGCAATAGTCATATTATGGTATGGGATACCGGTTACGCATAAAGCAATAGTGTGCCATTCACACCCTATTTGCACCATGCGCCAGAGAATGTCTACTTGTTCTTATACCACGTCAACTCTTTGATTTAAGATCATAATGCCACCACACAAGTGACTGTTAATATTACTTTGGGTGTTTAATGCCGCAGCAACAGTGGAAGACAAGGTGTTTAAAGTGGTGGCGGTCTGTACTGTGGTACACATGGCAACAGCGGCTGTAGCAGCTGCAGCGGCCGCCATTGCAATTGCTGCAATGATGGCGGCTGTAATGCCGAAGTCTCTCCTCTGTCTAAAAGGAGAGAGAGCTTTAGGGCCCCAGCAAGAGTGTAATAGAAATCAGGGGCTGGTGCCAGTTAAAAATCGGGAAAGTACGTGCCGAATAAGTGTCTAGGAAATACTGTTTAAAAATTTCCCCCTTGTTGCTCAGCACGACTTATGGGGAGGTTCAGCATCAGCGTTCCCAGCAGAAGCCACATCGTCGGACTCATCATCAGCAATCGGGGTTCGTTCCTCAGGGGGCTTTGTAGTGCGTGTTAGTCGCTCAGGTACCCACACCGGGTCTGGGCTGTCCTGTGGAAAAACACACACAGATCCTCTCGCCCACGTTAATACTGGGTCGGGACCTCTCCATTGTCCCATGATAACATCTTTCCATTTAACATAGCCCCTTTTATGCGGTACTGCGCCTAGATGGCGGTCCGCAGCAGAATTGTTCTCGTTGTCCAGCTGAAGAAAATTTAAAGTTAATAATGCTAATGACAGTCTTTGTTTAGGTTTGTAACCCATGCCTATTCCCCCTTTTTTTTTTTGAAGTAGTTCTTTTAGTGTGCGATGAGCCCTCTCGACTATCCCTTGACCTTGGGGATTATAAGGGAGCCCATGGCGCAGGTCCACGTTCATTTGTGCACCGAACCGTTGAAATGTTCGGGAGGTGTAGGTGGGGCCATTATCTGTTTTGATTTGCTGAGGCATGCCCCAGGTGGCCCACGCCTCCAAGCAATGGGAGATAACATGATGTGCCTTTTCTCCAGCCATGGCCGAGGCAAACAAAATTCCAGAACAGGTATCTATGGAAACATGGACATACTTGAGGTTACCGAACTCTGCCACATGAGTGACGTCCATTTGCCAAACCCGTGAGGGGAGAAGGCCTTTTGGATTCACCCCCCATGAAGGGGGGTGGCTGAAAGTAACACATGATCCGCAAGATTTTACAATATCTCTGGCCACATGACGTGGTATTTGGAAAAGGGTCTGTAGTGTTTTTGAGTTAACATGAAACTGGGCATGAAAATCTTGTGCCTTTTTGGGGAGGGGTTACAAAGAAAGCCTGTTGAAGTCGCGTAAGGTTTTCAGCCTGGGCATTACCCTCACTGAGGGGTCCTGGTAGGCCAGTGTGCGCACGGATATGCTGAACAAAGAATGGCTCTGAACGTTGCCATATCAGCTGTTGAATTTTGTAGGCAAATGTATGTATAGGGCTAGCGGGGGGTATTCGGCCTGCCACTTCAGGAGATTTAAACCAGCTGCTTCACTAAGGGCATGGCAGTGTCTGGGTCCCCAAAAATCCGCCCTGCGGCCTGCATCATTCGGGCCACAAAGTCTGAAAAAGGCTCTGTGGAACCTTGAGTAATTTTGGTGAGATTACCTGATACCTCCCCTCGGCTAGGCAAGGCCTTCCAGGCTCGCATTGCCATGTGATTAATTTGATCATACACAACCTGGGAGTATCCTATCTGTTGGTTAGCAAAACGGCCCTGCTCCAACAGCATATCAACGTCCCAAGCCCCGTTACCCACCGGCCGGTTTCTTGCTGCCTGCTCATTAGCCAATTCTATGTAATAGGCCTTCCAATCTAAATATTGTCCCCGGGGTTTATGCAAGCCTTCACTAATCTCTGCCAGTCTCCGGGGGTCATGGCGAACCGGTCTAGTGCCTCCACCATTGCTGTCGTGAAGGCAGCAGTGAGCCCGTACGTTCGTACGGCCTCCGCGAGGTTTTTTACTGTTTTGAAATCTAATGGTTCATGGTACCGGTTTCCTGCATTGTTCACGAACACCGGAAAAGTTTGCAATGTGCCGCTGGCATGGACCTCCCTCCACACTTCATTGTTGAAAGAAGCGCCTCCTTTTCCGGGAGGCGCAGAAGGATTATATGGGGGAGGAACTCCTACCGACCCAGGGACAGAGGATCCGCCCTTATCTCGGGCGCGGCCCGACTGAGTTCTAACTTTTCAACTCAAGTCACGAGATCTCTAAGTCCCTCATCTGACTCCAGTTCTGAGTCAGAGGCTGCCTCGCTGTTCCCTCTTGAGGAAGTTGATCGTTCCTCTTTTATTTGGTCAAGCGCTGCTTGGCCTTGCTTGACTGTTTGCACGCACTTTTGATCTTCCAAACAGGCACGAACCAGTCTCCAAAGGGGCTGGACCCCGCCTGCCACCTCTCCTAGCTCTCGGGCGCGGTCAATATCCTGCCACACTTTGTCCCAACTACCCACTGTGAGATTCCCCGAAACGGCAAACCACGGTGCAATCTCGTCTACCTGTGTGATAAAATCAGTTAAGGTTTTATCCCTTAATTTTAGACCTTTTGTTCTTAGGAGAGTTTTAAGAGCCTGAAAAAACGGGTGAGAGGAAGTAGTGCCCATGTTAGCAAAAGGGGATCACCTCTACACCGAGGGCCCCTTTTTGATCGCCTCTTTACCGAGGACCTTCCCAAATCGCCTCTTTGCCGAGGACCTTCCCAAATCGCCTCTTTGCCGAGGACCTTCCCAAATCGCCTCTTTGCCGAGGACCTTCCCAAATCGCCTCTTTGCCGAGGACCTTCCCAAATCGCCTCTTTGCCGAGGACCTTCCCAAATCGCCTCTTTGCCGAGGACCTTCCCAAATCGCCTCTTTGCCGAGGACCTTCCCAAATCGCCTCTTTACGAGGACCTTCTTAAATCGCCTCTTTACCGAGGACCTTCTTAAATCGCCTCTTTACCGAGGACCTTTCTAGTTTTTTCCCTCCCTTATGGGATCTACATACCAGTCGACTGCCCTGAGCAGCTGCAGTTCTGAATCCAAGGATTTCGGCTTCTTTGAGTCCCTCGTACGGGCCACCACTTGTCGCTTTCAATAACGACTCTCACACGATTCTTCTGCAAGCTGCTTTAATCCCAGGTTACTACATCGTTCTTCTCCCTCTTTCTCCTATTCGTGACCTTAAATCTAGTATCTCTGCCAATCAATTAAGGTAAACGCGGCACGGCCCAAGAGAGGATTGTATGCTGATATCCTTTAGTTGCCCTTATTAGGGCTTGTTTTGTCTTGTGGTCTGGCTGCTTCGGGCGCCATGTTAGGGCGGAGGCGCTCCACACAACAATGCTATTTCAAACTTATATGTGCTATGGTCTGAATGCTTGTGTCTCTCTGGAATTTATATACTGAAATTTTCACTCCTACAGGGATAGCACTAGAAGATGGGGCCTTTGGAAGGTTATTAGGTAATCTAATGAGTGAAACTAGTGCCCTTACAAAAGAGGTCCCAGAGACATACTTTTCCCCTTTCACCATGTGAGAACACAGCATGAGGGTGTTATCTATAAACTAGAAAGCACACCGTCACCATATACCAAATTTGCCAAAGCCTTGATCTTTGACTTCTCAGCCTCTAGAACAGTGAGAAAGAAATTTCTGTTTTTGGTAGGCTACCCAGTTTATGACATTTTGTCAGAGCAATCTGAATAGACTAAGACATTTATGCTTTTAGATGATTTGATATTTATAATAAAATTCCTATAAATGCACATCTAGACATAGCATTTTATGAACAATTATGTATAATATAAAAATCAAAGTACAGCCATGACAGTATCCTCCTCAGGATAAATTTGCTTGAACACTACAAATCATATTTATCAGAAAAGAAGAAGCTTCTTCTTGACCTATTCTGCCATACGACAGACATTGAATCTGTCTATTCACTGCCATATGCATTAATTTTTAATCAAATTAGTGACTGATAAATAGTGAAGTGACACATCCCAATAATGAAAGAGTGAGCACCTGTATACATGTAAAAGCATACAACTTTCTTGCTCCTCTGTGCAGGGAGTTTAATGAACTTTTGCTTTTCCATAATCAAAATTAAATTTGCCTTCCAAAACTTAAACTCAGAGATTGTTGGCTTCTGAATTATTTCAGTATATATAATTACTTTAGATACATAGGTCTTAATTTTAATTTTGTCCATTCTGACTATTCTTCTATCTGGTTCTTGATTTCCATTTGCAAATTCTATGATATTGAATATGTCTTTATCATTCCTTTAAGTAACTTTATGAAATATAACTTTTGATTTTCAAGATGAATTAAAAGATGAAAACTTAAAAGGACAGAAATGGCACAAATGCATGTAGTAATATATCTGAGTCTCCCAAAACAATTCCAAATATACATTCTCTGAAATTTTTTGCCCTCTACTAAAGTGGCATAAAATACTACTTAGTCACCAGTTATTTTTGGCATTAAAGTAATCCTGCACCTTGGGAGGCTGAGGTGAGAGGATTGCCTGAGCCCGCGGGTTCGAGACCTGCCTGGGCAACTTGGCGAGACCTCATCTCTACCAAAAATCAAAAAATTAGCAGGGCGTGGTAGCGCGCACCTGTAGTTCCGGCTACTTGGAAGGCTGAAGCGGAAGGAGCGCCAGAACCCAGCAGGTCGAGGCTGCGGTGGCCGGAAGCGGCCACTGCACTCCAGTCTGGGCGACAGAATGAAACTCCAACTCAAAAAAATAAAAAATAAAAATAAAAAAAATAAAGTATCACAATTGTTGCCAAGATCTTTTCTTGTTTCCTAGGAGAGAACTAATGTAGCACTTCCAAAGTTGCCTCCCTTCAATCTTCATCATGGTTTCTGTGAGTTCTCTAGATGGTGTTCATCTAATCTCTTCTGGAGTTGAATTCTCTCACCTTGCTAATTCAGGCAACTGTGCCGCTCAAATGAGTTCTTTCTGTTTTTGCTGTTAACACAGGAGGTAATAGTTCTTGACTCAGAGTTTTATCACATTTCCTTTTTCTTGTTATCAATGGTTACTTAAGTTAATGTTGACATAAACATAAATGAAATTTCTCATTATTTGAAATCATGTGAGAAATGTTTAATTTTTTAAAAAAAAATGTGTTTAGGAAGAAAAGTCTTCAACATTTTATGCTGAGGTCCAGAACATATATGAAGCACTCAATCTACATTGGAGGTAGAAGTTCAAAAAATAGGATGAAATCCTGGGTCCTGCTTTTGAAATCCAAAGATTTGAATTAGAGTGATAGGAAGTGTATACCAATGTAAATTGGGCATTGATATTATATGGTTAGCTTCTTGTGATAGCAAAAAGGTAGTTTCAAAATGAGGAGTGTTACAAGCATTATAATAATATTTTAAAAATCACCTAATCAAGAAACCAAAATATGAAGTCATATACTCAGGGATGGCTAGGGCAGTTAAGTTTGCATGTGCTCAAGGACCAGAGATTAGTCAGAGAAGGACTCATAGGGGTAGTTGGCATTAGCAGAGCTGTTTAAATATGCTTGAGGTGAGAAAGTTTGGTGCTGAAGGAAACTCACCCATAGTTGTGTTAGTATTCTGCCTTCAAGATAGTCTGCCTCCTCCACCTGCCCTGCCTGAGTTAGTGGAACACGCAAAATCTAAAGTTAGGAACAGAGTCTGCTGGGATCTTGGTGTTAGTGGAGAAATAAACTATTTGTAATGATTGAATTCTAGGGTATGACTGGAAGTAGAAAGAAAACTGAAAGGAGCTAATAGACAAAAAATGAAGAAGTAGGCTACTAACAAGTAGTGATTAGGAATTTTTGTTATATTTTTATGAAGCTTTTTTATTTATACTATGCCTGATATGATCAAAATGCTAGAAAAAGATTTCTAGATCTTGGGAGGTAAAGCTATTTATGATGCCAATAAAAATATCTGTACCAGCTTGGCTCGGTGGCTCAGCCTGTAATCCTACGCCTTTGGGAGGCTGAGGTGAGTGGATTGCCTGAGCCCACGGGTTCGAGACCCGCCTGGGCAGCGAGACTTCATCTCTACAATAAATCAAATCAGTAGGGCATGGTAGCGCATGCCTGTAATTCCGGCTACTTGGAAGGCTGAGGCGGAAGGATCGCCGGAGCCCAGCAGGTCGAGGCTGCGGTGGTGGCCAGGAGCGGCCACTGCACTCCAGTCTGGGCGACCGAGTGAGACTCCAACTCAAAAAAAATAAAAATAAAATAAATAAATAAATAAATAAAAAATCGATACCATTTTGTGCTTTAGGTTAAAAAGAAAAAAAGAAAGAAAGTAAATTAGAATATTTTGGAGACTCTTCAAAAAGGAGAACATATTGATTAAATCTCAATTCTATCAACTTTCGATGGCAATTTTATAAAGAAAGCTGGAACATCATAATTAATATAGATGAGAAGAAGAAAAAATACAATCAGAAAATTTTGGAAGGGTACCTTTGGGGAAATGGTGGTAATAACACGATGTTTTGATATTTGTTTGTATGTTCGTTTACCATCTGCAGAGTCAGGTCTACTCTCCTTAAATTTAGTTGACCTTTCTGTATGTGTAAATCTGATCCTGTAAATCAATTCACTTGAACCCAACACACAGATTTTCTGGTTAAGTGGGGGCTATGGTCAATTTTCATACCACTGAAGTTGGACACACCTGATTCATTCCATTAAAATCCACTTTAAGACAGGCACTATTTTAGGCATATGAGATAATGAATGCATGAGTAAATAATGCTGAAAAAAAAAAAACAAAAACCCAAAGCAATCTGGACCTTACAAACTTTGCATGACAGTGAGGAATGGTCAACATAAATTACAAACCACAAAAATACTCTATGAAAAAGATACCTGCACATGCATGTTTATTTCATCATTATTCACAATAGCAAAAACATGGAACCAACTGTGCTACCATTGAAACTGGACTGGGAAAAAAATGAGGTACATATAAATGATGGGATATTATGCCAGCCATATAAAAGGACAAAATTATGAACTTAGCAACTTGGAAGGACTTAGAGTGTATAATACTCAGTCATCTATCACAGAAACAAAGAACTGAGTACCACATGTTCTCACTCATAAGCATGCCCAGAATAATTACCATAATGCTATAAGAAAGGGATTGGCAGTAGTGGGAAACTTCCAGGTGAGGGAGAGAAGGAGGGAGCACATCTGTACCTGATCTCAAACCAGGTGAAGTGGGGACCAAAGTGAGAGCCAAACTTTACCAATACAATGACCATTTGTATACCTAACCCTGAATTATACCCCACATCTTTAAAATAAAAATTAATATGGAGACTTAGAAAATGTTAAGTAATGGGGAAAAACAGAAATGGCAAAATGGATTGGATGCAAAGACTAAGGGTTAGAATTTCAAATCGAATGGTCCTAGCAGGTCTCCTAGAGGTCACCTTTGAGAGAAACTTAACATAATTATGGACTGCCAAATATGTTTTAGCTGTTGGAGATACATAGAGAAAAAAATAATCTAAGACTCCACTGTTTATATTCTATTGAGAGGAGACAGGCAATAATAATAAAGGATTATGTGATGTATTAGTTAATAGGGACATCAAGGGAATAGAGAATGATTAAAATGAGATGCTCTTTCTGATAATGTGTACTGTGAGCCTTCTTTATAAGGTAGTTTTTGAAGAACAGAATTCAATCCATATAATTTCTCAGCATGGGACCCACAGAAATGAGGGTGGCAGAAGGTATGAAGGATATATGTGGAGCACAGCATGAGGCAATGCATTGTGGATTATATTCCTGGTGAATTTGAGAGGAAAACTCCCAAGGTTTGTGACCTCAAGGGAGGCTGAGGGCCCTAGAGACAGGTGAATCTTAGAAGACCTAACACAGTACACAGAAGAAAAGTGCTTTACAGTTATTGACTAATTTACTGCAGATACAACTCTATGCTATAAGCACTAGTTTCATCCCCATGTAACAGAGGAGAAGGCTAGAGAGCTTAAGTAATTTGTCTGTTGTCAAAAAACTAATGGGTGCCAAGATTCACACACAGGCCGTTAGCTCCAGAAACATGCTCCTCCCCATGTGACTATCCATCTTCTTCCACAAGCACAATTGGTTTTAATTAATGTTGGGAAAAAGTTTCTGAAATCATGTAAGAATTCTCTCTATAAATAATAATTTCCAGTATTACTCCATATATTACAGGATCAGTCAATTTTGACTAAATTCCAAAGTAATGGTCTTCAATAATCATGAAAAGAACCATTGGGAAGGCAGTAAGGAGTGGAAGAAGAAAAATGCATAAACAAGAATACCTAGAAGGCTCCACAATTCAATTTTATTTATTCTCTGAGAAGAAATAAAACTTTTACCTAAATATATTTTCTTCTATATCACAGCTGCTCCATCAGATGAACAAAACTGAATTCAAAATCTTGAACTACAATGGTGGCTTATCTTGCCATAATCATTAAAACTAGCTATTCCAACCTATAAGTTAAGGTCAAAGAGGGATGTCATATACAAGGGGTTTGGATAGCTATTGTATACAACAAAAAATTTGAACTCCATCTGCTGTGGGTGTTTCAGTTACAAGCACCAGTTATCTGAGGCAAGATAGACAGGACTGACTTTAATTCAAAATGTCAGTATGAAGTTTTGCAGCCCTGGTAGAGAGGATGGAAGAACAATTGGTAATATGCTCTGTTATCTTCTTCTCAGTCTCTGTTCTGTGTGAGGGATATTGTCCATTTGATTGAAGTCATTCCAAATCTCTGAGAAATAAAGTGTCTGTCATTTCTCTCACTTTGTGAGGATGATTTTATTAACATTTTATTTTATAAATGCATATATAATGTAAATGATATATATACATTTATGTGTGAGTGTGTGTATGTATATATGTACATATACATTTTGAGAGAGAGAGAAAGAGAGAGAGCCCATATTCACAGTTCTATATAGAAATCCAGGTCTTTCTCCCAATATTAATCTAGTCTGTTGAACAAGCAATTTTCTTCTTTTGAGATTGAAAAACCATATTTTCAAAATGCTTTCATAATGGAGAAGTGCATCAGACAAAATAATTGTAAATAAGACTTTCCATTTTAAAAATAAAATATCTACAATAGTACTAAACTTGTCTCTTTGAGTCAATCATGAAGTCGTTTGTCCTTTTGTTTTCACTCAGCACTTTCTGGAAAGAGATATCAGCACTTTTTCAAAAGCAACAAGAAAATAAATAGTTACAATATTTTGGCCTCCATTTTGTTGTTGATTAAATATGATTATGATTTATTGCCTACTTAAGAGCACCTAAATTCTACTTCCCAAGGAAACCAAAGGATTACATCTCCCCATGCAGTGTCACTTTGAAATCAATGAACATTAGTTATGCATTTTATTTCATCCAGAGAAACCAGAGATAAAATACCATTAAAAAACTTCTGATTTCTTATGCCATTGAACTGATGCATTATCAGAGGAGACATATAGCTGACAGGGGCAATTTTAAAAATAGGCTTTAAAGAAAAAACTTTACTGAAGTTCTATATTTATTTCTGCATTTAAAATGTTTAGCCAATGTCAAAGATTCTGGCCTTTTATCCAGTCATTTCAGTGAAAAATGTTGGTATCATACTGATTTTAGTTTATCAATAAACAATGATAACATGACACAATAATAGAAAAAAATGAAACGATACTTTTGGTAAACAAAAAATAGCTTACTTCTTGTTCTTATATTCATAAAACTGTATAATAAAACTCATTTGCTAGCAGTGTTATTAAAAACTCCATGATAGCTATAAAAGTATCAGTCCTAACTAGTGAATTCTCATAATTTGGTGTCGGTCACAAGAAGTTTCTTAAGATTTTCAGACTTAAGTTGTAACAATTGTTAACATTTTCTCATAAAAAATATTGAAATCAGTACACTTGATATTTCCCCTAGAAGTGTGATATCTAATAGATTCTGTTTGACAAACATCTCATATTTTTCTTCATCTTATGACACTTCCTTTTTATAACATATAACCACCTATCTTTACACTTTATTTTACAGCCTCTGCAGACCATCTATCCTCTACAACATTGTCAAGCTGAATTATTTCAGACAGACTTGTTAATTTCAATGGCTCACTCTCATTTACAGTGGAGGCCAGAATGCCAACAAGGCTGTCCTTCTGCCGAGTGTCCTGAAACACACACATAACATCTCCTGAACACCCCACACCACTCATCCTTTGTACCTCAGCTGTAGTTCCTCCTTCTGTTGGGGATACCCTTTCTCTGCTTTTCTGCTTCTCAACTTTCGTATCTTTTATTGCGTATATCACTGACCTCTGTGAATGTTTTCCAGTCTCTCTAGAAAATCAGTTATGTATTTCTATGTGCTTCTGTAGAACATGCTCTACTTCTCTGCGGTGTGTGGGTTATGTAAACTACTTGAGGCTGTCAGCAACTCCTTCATTCACTCAACCCCTAATTAACAGGAACTCACTCTGTGCCAGGCACTCGACTTCATGCTGAGTATGCAGTGGTGAATACAACAAACACAATATTTCCATTATTGAAGACTGGTGGATCTCTAACCTAGTGTGTGTATTGACCGCTGGGAGCACTTTACAAACATGCAGATTCCTGAGATACACCACCAGATGTTTTGACCCAAAGCTTGCAGCATGGCCCTGGAATGTGCTTATTTTTTACAACTCTAGAATGCAGATCCCGGTGGCTCATTTACATGATACGAATGACACTACAGTAGACTTTGCACTTTATTAGGCAAAATAAATGATGTTTTTCCTATTTTTGTCATTTTATTACTTTAGTTTTTTAAACTCTTTTGTTTACAGCAAGTAAGTTAGAGCCTGGTATTTTGTATTTATTCAGTAAGTATTTGAATGAATTAATCTCCTGTGGAATTTGCAGTCTAGTGAAGAATGTACATGGTTACATGGCAATCCTAACACTAAATGGCATGGCTCAAAAGTGAGGATGTTCTATAAGAGGATAGACAGCTATGATTGTTTAATTAGGGAAGCCATCTCAGAAGATGAAACGTTGAAACTGCCAACCAAAGGTAAACAAGAGTTACAAGGGGAAGTGGTTGGTTTGTCAGGCAAAGCGAACCACTTGTTCAACACTTGGTGGCTAGGGACAGCATGGCTTACTGATAAGGAAGAGCTAAGGTGGTCAGCACATATACAGTTATAATAAATGTATGCTGAATGAAAAATAAACTGTATTATTGCTGGATCATGTCCTAGATATCTCACACAATAGCTGGCATATGGGAGGTGGTGCTAAATAACTATTTATTAAACGAATAGACACGGTCTCTCATAGCCACACATTTTACATTAAAATGTAATTTCTATTTTATAAACAAGAATAAAGCACATATTTCTTCAATTTCTCTCAGTTTTCAGAAATCTACTATCCATGTGTCCTAGTGCATATTTGAATGACTTCAAAACCACAGTCATTTCTATAAAGACATTTTACAATTATAAAAAGACTAAATTTTTTGCCATATTTATGGGGAAAGCAGTTTTATAAGTTCTCAATAGAAAAAGAGTTTTTAATTATTTTTGTGAATTAATTAAAGGTATATGATCTAGTTGAGATGACAGAATGCGTGCTCCTTTTTTTACTATGGGGAACTCTCTACTAACCGTTGTCAGTTAAATATATTTCTTTTAAAGCATATGATCATATACATAAACTTAGTTATCAAATTATAAATTCAAAGTCCCATGTTCTAGAACTTCCAGACATTCTGGAGGCAGAGTAAATCTTAAGTGATTTTCTTTCATAAGTCAATAAGTCAATTTCTGTGTTGCTGCCCAAGAATGCAAAGCACTTACTTCCTCTAGTGGCTGATCATGTTGTCTACAAAATAAGAGTTTATCTTTATCCTGGGTTATTAGATCTTCGCTAATAGAGTATAATGTATATTTAACTAATAATATCATATCATAATAAAAGAATTTTTTTAGTCCAAGAGGATTCTATAAAAGTGTAGATGAGAGTTGCTTTTGCTATTTTTTAAAGTAACAAAAGATACCAGAGTCCACTATATGTGTGTAAAATCCATCAGGCAAAGCTTTTTGACTAGTTCTGCCTAGTCTTTGTTCCATGGTAGACATATATGGTTTACCCTCTTAGTTAGAGAATTGTATAAAGTTGGGTTTCAAATATTTATTAAAACTGTAACTGCTAAAGGGGTGATTATTTCACAAGATTCAATCACAATAATTAACACAATGTGATACTAAGACATAAATGACAAATAGCTAAGAATAATTTAATTAAGAGTTCTGAAAAGTACAGCTGTGTGTATCAGAATTAATGCAATACCAAAGTGGCATTTCAAAAATGAGGAAAGCATGGATTGTTCAATAAGTGGGGTGATGAAAATTAATCATACACTTGGGAGGAGATGACAGAAAAGATATATCCCCATTTCACAACTTTTACAAAAAATAAATTCCAATTGGATTAAAGATCTAAACATAAAAACTGGAACCATATGGAAGCTAACAAGCTTTACTTAATATGATACCAAAAATTGAGTTGAGAAAGGATCGTAGTTCAACAGATTTAAATGTTTAAAAACTTCTGCTTGTCAAAGCATAGCAAATCAAGTTAAGAAGGCAAAAGTCAGGAATGGAAAAGATTTTCCAATGTGTACAAATAAATTGCTAGTGTATAATAAAAGTAAAGGCCTTTTATAAATTATTAAGTAAAGTGCAAGTAATCTAATAAAAATGGGCAAAGAAATGAACCAGTAAGTCACAGGAAGGAATTAAAAAACTCAGTGTATTATAAAGCACCACTATGCCTAATAATCTCAGTACTTAACATTATATTTATGAATTATATTTCAATAATGAGGTCACCAAAGATTAAAACAGGGGACATTTTCCATTGTTATTGATTGAGGACAAAGGGGTACTCAAGAGTAACTCAAGTTAATGAAAGAACAAATTGTTTCAGTTTGCAAGTTAATGAGGGAATAAATTGTTTCAATAGTATTAAATCACACAATACTGAAGTCAGTAAAATAATGTGTATTTTTAGAACATTGACACGGAACAATGTCCTGGACATATTTTAAGATAAAGCAAATACAGTTGGCCTTTGAACAACATAGTTTAAACTGCACTGTACAGGTCCACTTACACATGGATTTTCTTTTGCCTCTGTCACCCCTGAGACAGCAAAACCAACTCCTTTTCTGCCTCCTCTCCAGCCTATTCACCCTGAAGAGGATGATGATCCACTTTCACTTAATGAATAGTACATATATCTTCTCTTCCTTACGATTTTCTTAATAACATTTTCCCTAACTTACTTTATTCTAAAAATATAATATATAATACACATAACACACAAAATATGTGTTCACCTGTTTATGTTACCAGTAAGGCTTTCAGTCAACAGTAGGTAGTTAAGTTTCTGGGGAGCCAAAGGTTAAGCATGAATTTTTGACTGCCGGGGGTTTGTGACTCCAACTCTCATATTGTTCGAGGGCTAATTGTACAAGATATAATTGCTGTTATCTGTTGTCTTATTCCATTTTGTGCTACTCTGAATTTCACGAACTGGATAATTTAACGGAAATTTACATTTTCACGGTTTTGGAGACAGGGACTTCCAAGATAAAGGTATCCATAGGTTCATATTTGTTTGGTAAGGGTCTTGTTTCTACTTCCAAGATGGCAACTTGAATGCTGCATCTTTTATTATCTGTCCTCGTTTCAGAAGACAGAGGGGTAAAAAGTGGCAAACTCCTTCCATCAAGCGCTTTTATTATTGCAGTAATTTATTCATGAGGGTGAAACTCTCATGACCTAAACAATCCCCAAAGGACCCTAACACCCTACACTGTTGAATTAGGGATTAAATGTCCAACATCTGAATTTTGGTAAACACATCCAGATCACAGGAACTTTTGAGCTCTCTTTATTACTTATGTAGAACTATATAGTCAATAGGAGGTCATAGAAATATATAGTACAATGTCCTTTTTATTGATCCACATAAAATATATATGTGTGTGTATATGTGTGTGTGTATGTATGCACATGTTCACCAGCCCAAGTAAAAACATGTATATATATCACTTTCTTTCATGACCAAAAAGTCATTTTACAAAAGACCAACCTAATTTCTTAACTTTTTCCAAGTATTTTCCTCTCCATTAGTTTGTGTAGTCCTAAATTCTTTGGCATTAACTACCCTATGGTGAAATCATGTGTCTGTCTTTGCTGTATCTTTGTGAGATAATCATGTTGCGAGACAGAGCTGTCTTTTGACCGTTGCCATTCATACCTCTGTCCAAGGTCTGAGAGAGGACATTGCTTCTCAAATTCCAAACAGCAAAACTGAGGAGAGAACATTGCTAAAGCTCATCACTACAGCGTGTGTAATCACAAGAAATCTTTCTTACTATTTACTTTCTTACTATTTACTTTAGAAAAGGTTACTATTGTAGAGGTCACTAACAAAATAGAACACAGACTCTTTGCACAACCACAGAAGTCCTTCATGCAATTGGTAGTTTCACTTTCTGTCAATGGGAATCAGCAGTTACCACCACACCTGGAAATCAAGGCCCAAGTGCTTTTCCAGTCCTGGAAAAAGACACAATCCTTCTATTCCTCATTCAGAACCAGGATGAGAGATAACAAGGGGTTATCTCTTCTTGGCATGTGAAATCTTGCTCTTCACACAAAGACTAATTCTCCCCCATGGTTTCCAAATTAATTTTAAAAACCACAATATTATCATTCAGTCTTGAGCAGTACTAAACATGGGACAATATTTGCTTATTAAAGATTAAACACAATTAAATCCAATACTCTTTCCTTCTTTACGGAGACAGAGGCAGACTAAATATGTTATACCAAGCCTACCTACGACTTTTATCTCCTCTTGACTGTTGATCTTGAATAAGCTTTCAACTGAAATAAGTTTAAAACAAGATTTGAAAACAAATGGTAAAATATTTGTCAGTCCTGTAGAGAAATGGTTATTTTCCCTATAAATTTTGTGTTGTAAAGAGAATACTTAACATTACGTATACTTTAATTACATCAAAACAATCATTTTACAAGCATCCAGATACCATTCTTATTATATAAAAAGTAACAACTCTTACAGAAATTTAAATTTAGTCTATAATGAACCTAATTATGCATGTGACAAAATAATATTTTGAAATTGAACAATTAAATATTTTCTATAACCTTTCATTTCTATACCACGTATTTATTGACTCAAGTGATGTTCTAACAGTAGAGTCGTATAAAGGATTTTTTTTTCCTTCAAACTTAAGCTTACTTGGCATGAGTGACTGGGCTATTGTAGAAAACCAAGTTTCTTCCTTTCTGAGTAAAGCCTTGAAGAAGAAAGTGTGAGGATAGAGAAGATACAGGTCACATATACAGGGCAGGGAGGGCCTAAGGAACCTGTGACCTTTAGTCTCACTTCCATGGCACGAAATATGACTGAGATAAAATTAGAACTAAAGAAACTGAGTAAAAGAAGAAAGGGTAACAAAGCAAAGACTTCAATGGAATAAATAAATGAGAACTAGTTGGATGGTAAATTCCCCATTTGATGTTAGTGTGTAGACAGGTAACAGCTGAGATGTCCATCCCTCCTGTACTTGGATACTATGTAGCACTCACAATTTGGATGTAAACCAGAGCCAAGAGGTAACGAGAACCTAAATTAACTCACATTGTGTTTTTAAATCATCCAATAGGATGGAGGTTAAGTTAGATATTATGTAATTTTATGAGCTAAAGAAATTATATCTTTTGCATATGCAAGGTGGCTTAAGATTTAGCATCTAACTTATTTTTTTAGTTTTACTATGTGATTTCTGCTTTATGATCAGGCATGGTAACTCACACCTGTAATCCTAGCACAATATAGCAAGACCTCCCCTCTGCAAAAAATCAAAACATTAACCGGGTGTGGTAGCATGTGTGTGTGTAGTACTAGCTACTCTGGAGGCTGAGGTAGAAGGATTGCCTGAGCCCAGGAGATTGAAGCTACAATGAGTCGTGACTGAGCCACTGCACTCTGGGTGACAGAGTGTGACTCTGGCTCAAAAATAAAAAATAAAAATGATGTTTGTAAGATTAATCAACATTTTTTCAAACCAGTATAAAGTATAATTCAAAACATAACTAGATTGCTGTGGTATAGACAGGCCATTCCTCAGAGGACTTCCAAACACAGAATGAGTAAACAGAATTGGGATATGGGGTAGTCATCATTATCATATTTGTTTACAGGACTGTTGAACCAATGTCCACCCTAACATAAACAGAGGCCACCAGAAGAATTTATTCCTAGACATTGTTCATCATAAAGAATTGGATAATAATAACAACAGTGAAACAGTAATGATAAAGTAGAAAGATTATCCTTGGAAGAGAACATAGAAAGGATAAAGGAACCAGAAAGGGAAGCAAAATAAGACACAGGGTAATGATGATCCCCCAAATTATGTCTGGGAACATAAATGGGAAAGGGATATTAACTTAGGAGTTAAATTCTACAGCAGTTTATGCCCAAGGTGTGATTCTACTTATACTCCAATTATGAGTGGCTCCCCATCTTACTACTCCTCATTTAAACTTTTAAAAGAATTCTGTAGATTGGTGCTACACAGAGTAAGCAGACATGCATAAATAAAACAACTTTATGGCATTTGCAATACAGATTAGTCTAGCTATTCATTCATAATTAGGAACAACCACTAAAGGATAATCAGTCATTAAGAGAAAATCAATAGGCTGGGGGTGGTGGCTCACACCTATAATCCCAGCATTTCGGGAGGCCTAGGCAGGAGGATTGCATGAGGCCAGGGGTTTGAGACCAGCCTGGGCAACATAGTGAGAGCCTATCTCTATTTTTTAAAAAAAGTTAAAAAATAAACATATGTGAAAATAGAAAAAAATCAATATAACAACAAAAAAAGAACAAACAGTAAACAATGATTATAGTACATAATAAATTAATATCCGAAGGAAAATTTGGGGATATCCTCCAGTATAGTAGAATTGGAAAGATGGAATGTGGGAGAACAAAATATTTAGATTTTAGATGTATGACTTTGTCTAGTAGAAGATTGTAAAGGAAAGATAAAGCATTGAAAAGAAGGAAATGGATGACATAATATAACAAATTTCCATTCATCTAAGAGTTGTATCTCCATTGAAAAGAGACCACTACACACCAAACATAAGAAAGTAATGTCCACAAGGATAAGTAAAAAGTGTAATAATTTCTGAGTTCTACTGGTTTACAGAAAACCATACAAGTTAATGGAGGTCATAGGAACGAGATGAACAAACAGGTTGGACTGACGTTAAACATTTTATAAACTAACCTGAGTGTAGCAAGTGATGGAATGATGCCACTAAAGTCCTAAAGAGATCACTTTCAGCACAGAATTTTTAGGCAGATTATTACTTGTGAAGGCAAAATAAAGACATAACAGTATAGTATCTGTGAGTATGCTTTCTATTGAGCGAACCAGGCTTTAAAAAACAAGTGATTTCTGTGCTCTCAACTGAAAAGTCCAGGTGATATCCACCCTCCAGAAAAGTTCAGTTTAGATGATCACAGAAGTGAAGTTGATACGAACTCCAGAGGAGTGCAGTTTGGATGATTCAGTTTAGAAATCATCTCCAGCTCCAACAGTGTATCACGGCAACTCAGTTTGCTCTGCCTTCCATGGTGTGTTACACTCTGTGTGACTCTTTTCATGGAAGTCAGATTGGCTGGCAACACTTTATTCACCTAGAGTAGGAAATAAAGATATCTTTATTGTAGAATATTGTCCAAAAATTCTAAGGTCAGTTGGTGGCTCAATGTCACTACTATCAGGACATATGCTCTACCCTTGGGACTAAAAGTAGAGTCACCCTCTCCAGAAGAGAGCACTGGAAACTGAATAATATTGGAAATGAGTTGTAGAAAGATGTTAAGGAGACACAAAAGAAATTATAAGAAATTAAATGAACTCTCCCTGGAAATACTTCAAAATAGAAGAAATTCAAAGAAGAAAGAAGCATGAAATGAAAGACACACTGGAATGAACCTAAGGGCATAATAAATGAAGCCCTATGATGGCAGTGAAGCCAACTTAAAAAAGTAAAACCAATTGAATTATAAAATTAAAAGAAGTAGTTGGAAGACCCATGAACAATATTCCAAAGAGAAAGTGATAAAATAACAGAATCTGTATCATTTTAAGAACCTAATAACAATCTTAAACCATGTATTTTCCATTATTATTTGGAAGCAAAAAAACAATTAGAAGCCATTGGAGGAAAACAATGTTGGATAAGAAAGTTATAATCCAAATACAAACCAAGATTAAAATATAGCATGCTTTTGAGCAAAAAGATGAAATATAAAATCACTTCTTAATAAATAAAGCCAAATATTTACTGGTCAATACATTCAGAAAAAGGAAAAGAACCATTGCCCTTATTTTATGTAGCCTCTTTAAATCTACAGCAAAAAAAGAACAAAAATGATTTAAAAAATTTACTACAAGTTATTTTTTTCTCTAAAACTATATATATGTATATATATTTGTGTGTGTGTGTGTGTGTATGAGAGAGAGAGAGAGAGAGAGAGAGAGAGAAGCTATAGATCAATACTTCTCTATTAATCTGTCTTGAAGAAGCATCCTGAAAGTAAATACTGGATTTATTTCTTGATTAATTTAATTTAAAATTATATACTTCTAAAAAATATCAGAGTAAGAGACATCATAAAGGAAGTAAATACAAAGAGGGAAAAATATAGTCACAATACAAACCTCAGATGAAGAAAGATTTCCGTAAAGAGTGCCTAGTCAGCATTGAATACCTGATCAACTATTGTTCTATAAATCATTTTCATTTAAGTAACTGAACAAAACAAGAACAACCATAATTAATATATGGTGAGATTGTGGGTCAAAAGCAAAAACACTTTTATTTTTTTGATCATATGTCCTACATTTTACAATTTTTAATGAAATGAATTGTTTTTATAATTTTTTTACTCTTATACATTTTAATATGTTAATTACACCTAAAATTATCTTATCCCAAGAAAACATTTGTAACTTTTGGAAAGGGTACATTTTTTGAGGATAATGATATATAGAGGAAGAACTCATATAAATGTATACAGAATTTATACATTTATAAAATGATGGTTAATTTATAATTTCTAACCACTGGCTGCATGTAGACATTTCAATGTGGGTAAAACACAGGCACTGGTATCAGATGCTTACAATTTAGATCAATGGATTTTGACTGATTGTAATACATTTTACAGTTTGTATAATGTACAATATGTTATTGGTAACCCCCAAAAGAAGAGTGATACATTTTATTTTTGAAGTCTAAATCAAAGTGTTTCTACTGGGAGATGTAGAAACACTTGGTGTGGTGTTTAAGGCTATATAAGAGTTTGCTTTTTACCAGTCAGAGTTCTGGGGTGCTGAATGGAAAAGCAGAGAAAGGAAAGTAGTGAGGGAAGTGTTAAAAGGCTTAGAGACATCATGCTAAGTGAAGTAAACCAGACATATAAAGACAAATACTGCATGATCTCACTTGCATCTGGAATCTAAAAAATGTGAACTCATAGAAGCAGAGAGTAGAGTGATGGTTACCAGAGGCTGTGGGGTAGGGGTAATGAAGAGATGTTGGTCAAAGAGTAAAAAACTTCAGTTATATAGATTGAATAAATGCTGAAGATTTAATGTACAGCATGGTGACGACAACATATTGTATTGTACACTTTAATTTACTAAAAGAGCAAATTGATTACATATATTAATTAAATAAATTACATATATTCACCACACACACACACAATAACTATGTGAGGTGATGGATATATTACTTGATTTGGAATATTATTTAACAATGTATATGTTTATTAAAACATCATGTTGTACACCTTAAACATATAATTTTTTCAATTATACCTCAGTAAAGCTGGTGGAGAAAGGATTAGCGAAATGACAATATAGTGGAAATAGATAAGCGAAGGGCACTGACAAAGACAATTGAGATGATATATTAGTTCCAATAGTCTTTAGAAGTAGACCAGGAACTCTTTCCAGAATTTAAATCTAATGTAGAAAGACAATCCAGAGTGGTTATGAACTTTTAGGAGTCACCACACTGTTTTCCACAGATGTTGTACTAGTTTGTACTCCCACCAACAGTGTAGAAGTGTTCCCTTTTCTCCACATCTTCTCCAGCATCTGTTGTTTTTTGAGTTATTAAGGAAGGTCATCCTGAATGGAGTTAGGTGATATCTTAGTGTGGTTTTAATTTTCATTTCTTTGATGACTGGTAAGGCTGAGCTTGTTTTCGTGTATCTGTTGGCTGCTTATATAGTCTTCTTTAGAGAAATGACTATTCATATTTTTTGCCCACTTTTTAATAGGGATTTTTTTTTCTTTTCAGCACATTTGATTTCCTTGTAGATCCTAGATGTTAAGTCTTTGTCAGATATACAGTTGGCAAATATATTTCCCATTCTGTGGGCTATCTCCCCACTTTCTTGATGGTGTCTTTTGCTTTGCAGAAGATTTTCAGTTTGATAAGGTCCCAGTTGTCTGTCTTATTCTTAATGGCATGGGTATGTGGGACTTTGATCAGGAATTGGTTGCCAGTTCCAATTTCCATAAGGGTGTCTCCTGTATTTCCTAAGGTTCTTATAGTTTGAGGTTTTACATTTAGATCTAAAAATCAACCTTCCGTATGACCCAGCAATCCCTTTTCTGGGAATATACTGAGAACTCAAATCATTCTACACACAAAAATTACCTGCACATGCATGTTTATTGCTGCACTATTCACAATAGCAGAAACAGAGAACCAACTGTGCTGCTCATTGAAAGATGACTGAATAAAAAGAATGTAGAAATATACACAATGGAATATTATGCAGCCAGAAAGGACAAAATTATGAACTTCATAAAAACTTGGATAGATTTAGGGTCTGTAATACTCAGCAATCTATCGCAGAAACAAATAATTGAGTACCACATGTTCTCACTCATAAGCGGACAGCGAACAATTGTCATAATACTATAAGAAAAGGATTGACAGTAGTGGGAAACCAACAGGGGAAGGAGGAGGGGCACACTTCCCCCAACAAGTGTATCTGATCTCAAACCAGGTGAAATGGGGACCAACGTGAGGTCCAAACTTTATCTGTACAATGGCCATTTATATATCTAACCCTGAATTGTATCCCATGTCCTTAAAATTAAAATTTAAAAAAGAAAAACAAGAAAATGATTAGAGGGGTTATAATATAGAGATTGGCATGCTTCTGCCAACTAGTCTGCAGAAAATGGAAGATGTGGTTTGTCCTTGTGACATGGGAAAAACAGACTTGTTGTTCATTGTCTTTTACATGGGGCAGAAAAGCTGTGAGAGAAAGGTGCGGAGCCTTGTATGTTATTAGGTTGATCCTCTTTTGGTCCATTCACTAACTTTTGCCTAGGACACTGATGGCAGCAATAATTGTGTCATTCTCAGTAGCGTTATTATAATGTAGTGTGTCATTTACTATTCATTGAGTATAATTACTAAACAAACACTATAATCTCAACTACATTAGTTTAATGTATCATTAGAAAGGATTATTTTGTTTTATGAACCCTGGCTAGTTGCAAATCACATTCTTGTTTGTCTTTTTTTAAAAATAAAGATGTGGGGTACAATTCAGGGTTAGGTATACAAACATTGATTATACAGGTACTCTTGTTGATGAGGAGTGCCCCTCCCTACCTTAGCAGTTTCCCTCAACTGCCAATCCCACCCCCAGCCCCTGACATGTTCCCACCACTGCCAGTCCCTTTCTTATAGTATTATAATTGTTCAAGATCTGCTTATGAGTGAGAACATATGGTACTCTCTTCTTGGATTCTGTGATAGATCACTGAGTATGATCGACTCTAAATCCTTCCAAGTTGCTGTGAAGTTCATATGTTTGTCCTTCCTCATGGACATTGTGTATATGTACCACATTCTAATCAATGCTGTACAAACTACAGATAAAATTGCCTTAGTTTAGTAGATTTAAGCAATGAATATAGGTGATCTTCTAAATGATGTGTGGGGAAAGTATATACTATTATTTGATTTAGAAACTAAATTTAATATGCCCCATATATCCATGCACTGAAAACAACAGTATAAAATAAACTTAAGATATTATATTTTGGCAATTCATGTCTTGGGAAAGAGACAGAAAGGAAAACAGGAAGGTTTGCAAGCTAGATGTCCTGTATGTTATTCATTCAGTAATAAAAGGTTATTATGCAGTGAAATACATTCAGATTTTCAGAAAAGTACTGTAGAAAAAATAACTTATTTATTTGTAGTATTATTGAGCCTATACCTAAAAATAGGTAAAAAAACAGATGTTTCAATATTGAAATTTTACTCTTTCTTACCCTGACACGTATCAATGAGAATTTAGTCTTATAACTTTGCAGATACTTTATTTTATATCCTGGCTGCAAACACTGCAGTTTCTAGATTTTAGATAAATATCAAAGAATGAAGGGAAACTATTATATATTGCTGATACTACTATGCTAGAAAATTTTGTTATGCTAAATTATTAAATTGAAAAACTCACTAGAAAATCCAGAGCAGACCAGTATAAAAGTGATAATCCTGTGATTCACCTGTAATTTTAACACAAATTATTAATAATACCCTATTCAATGATGTGACTCCACAAAAGAAAACTAACTTGAATGACATTATGCATATTAAATAATAGCATAATTTTCAATCTTTTTAAATTAATATATTTAGAATTATAGAAATACTTTTCAACAGACAAGATGAAGAATGCAACCATTTTTTTACTATCATCCTGTCAAATATAAGTGCTCAGATATTGTCCATCATGCCTTACATTTCTGTGCTTAAATTGCTGAATTCATTCATATCCTTTTGCAAGATCTAGAGTTGATTTTGGCACATTTTCTTCAGTCTTTTTTTTCCCCAAAGTCTATGAAATCATCTGGAAAACTAGAAGACCCATAGACTTGTGGAGACTTTTTGGTTTATAAAATTTGGAATGTCCACAGTAAAAAACTCTAAGTCAACTCTCTAACTCAAAATTTCAACCCTTTGCCAATTTGCTTATTTTTTATTATTTTGCAAGCCAACTCTCTATTATGTAATGTTCATTTCTACGGTCTCGATATATTATAATAACTAACATAGTATACGGAACTATATCATAAATGTGTATGTGAAGTAAATAAAGTATTGATACAATAAGTCAACGTGTTTTTAAGAATTTACTCATAGACAAATCCTAGACAACCAACAACTCTATTAGATTTTTCTAACATGTCAAAATTAAAGTTCTCATTTTTCAATTTACCCAATTGCTTTCTACTATATTGCTCATTATATTGTACCCTAAAAAGTACATTTGATTTTTATCTTTTTGTCTCTATTCTCAAAATCTAATCATGAGATTGGTCCTATCAGATCTACCTTTAAACTTTCAAATAATTTTATTTCTCCACCTAAACTTAAACATTAATGGCAGATGGTCCACCATTAATATAAAATAGACTCCTAACTCCTCTCTTTCTACCTCATATACCTTGCCCTCACAAGCTGTCCTGCCTTACCGGTTTCATTTTTCTCCAGATCACTTTGCCTCCCAACACTCAAATGCTTTAAATGGCAATCAGGAGACAGATGACCCAGTGAATGCACCTGTGACTGTAACCCATGTATGTATAACAAAGCAAGATATTTTGAGATAGCCTAAGGCACTAAAACCACCACAAGAACTACGTTCACACAGATTGGTTCACTTTTTCTGGCTTCAATTTTCGAATATCCATCATCACGTCTCTTTTCTGAGTTAAGATTCATTATTAACTCTGCATTTGTCTTAGATTTACATATGGAGCTTTTAGAAGCATGTCTCCCTATGCCCCAGTTCTTGATATTCTAAAACTGTCAATCTTGGTGGTCCACATTTGAATGTTTTTAATGAAACACTGCAAATATCTTTGTTTCTTTGAATATAGAAAGGTCTTTTACCTATCATCAAATGTCCAAATTAATAGTACCCCTCAAGTCACGTCTCAAATACAGATTGCTGTTCATATTAAGTGTTTCATTTTAAGTCTCCTTTACTCAAATTTGGATAAAATTTGGTCTTCCGAAATTCTATGGCATATAGAATGAACATCTCTTACAGACTATATGCCAAATGCTTTATCACCTGTTCCTACTACATGTTTTTCCTAAAGAAAAGCTTTGCTCTGTTTTATCTTTCTATTGTCTGAAGCCTTTTACAGTTTGAAGATGTTAAATAATTATTGCATGGGATGAATTTATTCTATAAAGTGCAATGTGTTGCTGGCAAAAATTTCTCTAGCTGAGATAAATAATGTGGCTTAGGCTTAATCAATCAGCTTCAATATATTGAGTATGTTATAAATAATGTGTCTATTAATGTTCTGCAATGCCCATGCATCGACCAGAATGCCAGCATCATATTGACTAGAATATTAGTGAGCTGAACCTCTGCTTTGAAAGGGTTATGCATTTTATGAGGCAAAGTCTTCTTCCTGTATGATCTTTCCCTTCTCCCTCTGCACCTTTCCCCACTCCATACCTAGAAAACACAACAGAAAATAACTGTCATGACTCTTGACTGATCTAAAACCACAAAAGATTCAAGGGCCCATGCTTGAGAAGGATTATATCATGTTCAGAAAAGAACAGATGATTTCACTTTAGACTGTGATTGGTCCACACCACCAGATGAAAGGAAAACTGACAGACCAGTCAGCAGATCCATTCTACATTTCATTCTAGATCTTAATGATTTCTTCCTTGTATTAGAGTTGCTGAAGTAGCTTTAAGTTCTCAATCTCTGACTACTCAAATTTTTAAGGTGAATGTTAAAAATTAGAGTCCGCATTGACGGTAAGGCAATGCTAAGGAAGATTACTTCTTTCCGAACCCTGTGATGCAAGACGATGATTATTATTTCCTAATTATGAAATCTCTCTACTTGTACACAGAAGTACCTTCATCTTATTTTGGCCACTCTTCATGTTTCTACATCCAGCCTTTGGATTGCAGAAAATTTGAAGGAACTTTTTTTCTCCATATCTGTTTTGTTCACAATTTTATCTCTAGTACAAAACAACAGCATTTTAACACATCTCTAAAAATTGTTTTCCGTTTTATACTTCTCCAATCTATCAAATTTTGCAGATTTCTGTGCAACTTACTCCAACTTAAAAAAGGATAGAGGGAAAAGAGGTAAGGTGTAGAAAAGGCCTTACTTCAAAGATACATTTGCAATCTAGCATTACTACTCTGCATGCAGTAGATATCTAAATGTGAGTCTGCCATCTTTGGAATAACTCAGAAAAATCTCTACTAGAAATTTTCAACAGCAGTTGCCCAGAGTGGGTAATTTTGTCTTCTGGTCACCAATGACTCTTCCGTCTTAGTTTATGCATTTGATATCTTACCCCCATATGTTTTATGTACAGGTAACTTCCTTCAAGAGAGAATCATTATTACATGGAGTTTATTTTACAATGATTCAAGCCAAATACTTTCTACTGGTCACTATATGACCTGCTACTTGGATACTCCATACGGAACATCCTCTATGAGCCATCCACTCCTATAGAAGTGCACCAGCTTCTCACTTTATCACTGTCAATTACTTTTACACAGCAGTAAGTCAGATATAAGTCCCTACCTTCTTAAAATCCGTTGGGATAGACCTTAAAGCTTTCTGCTCAAACTACCTATTTTTGCATAATAGTCTACCCCCAAATTCAGTGACAGAACAACAATCTTGCTATGTGCCCAGATTCTGTGGGTTAGAATGTTGGGAAGGCCACAGAGGGATTGCCATTTCTCTGCTCCACAATATCTGAGCCTCAACTGCAATAAATCCACTGGCGAGGGCGACTGGCAACTGGAGCCGCTCGGGATATGAGATTCACTTCCCAGATTGCTTTTTTACTCACATATCTGGCTCCTCCATACAGTTTCTGTAGCAGTGAGAACTCAGGGTGGTTGAACTTCTTATATCTCGATTCACAGTTCTGAGACCAACATTTCTAGCACACAAGGCAGAAAGAAACTGGAGGGCATTTTTGAGCTACCTTGAATCTCTCATATCATCAATCTGCTCTACTCTTTTGGCCCAAGTAATAATAAAGTCACCCAGAGTCCAGGTAGGGAGACATGGATTCTCACCAGGAGAGTGTGAAAGTAACTGATGCCAGGTTTTAAAACCACCAGACTCCACAAGCCATCCTCTTAAAGCACACTCCAGGTGAATTAAAAGGAGGATAAGTCTTTAAAGGTTTTTTCTTATAATGCATCATGGAGAATGTCCAGCTAAGAAACTCAAACCTGGTTTATTTCCACTGCTTTTGCAAAGTCTGTATTGATGTTCTTTCCTAGTGCTTCATTTTAAGATGGAATCTGCCCTTGGCCCATATTAGTATCAGTTATGAGATACAGCCACGACTGTGATATGTAAAGGATTCCATTTTAACAGCTTGTATCAGTGTGTTCTTTAAGCTGATATTGTAATTGTAGTTTTGCAAAATTTGGGACATTGATTTAATTTATTATTATACATTTCCAAATCTGAAATGCCTTTCTCTCAGGTCATTTACTAAATTAATATATCTATATGAGATGATTGATTGTTATTCTACCATGCTTTTTAATGTATCTATTAGGCTTGTTTTAGGCTTGTAGAGTAGCATTCTCAATCTGGGCTGCCAACTGATTCTCCTGGGGAGATTTTACAATGCTGAGGCTATATGGACCTCAGATCAATTAAGTCAAAATCTCAGGAAGGTAACATTGGTGCCAGTATTTTTTTAAGTTTTCCAAATTATTCAAATGTTAAGTCAAGGTTGATGACCACTATAAATGGAGCAAGTCCATTATCATCACTATTCTTTAAATGATTTATATTCTTATGTAATCTAAAGGAAATTCTTATGTATTCTAACTGAAATGTAGACTCAGTTAAGTTTCAAACAATAGGTCTGGAATGTTGATTGTAATGTTTTAAATATATGGAATATTTTTTAGGAGAACTGTCTGTTACTGTTACAATATTAAGATATCCATCCAACTGCTTATTATTTCACTTATTTTAGTATTATGAAAAGAATATAAAAATAAAAATTTTTGAGCTATGTGTCTTTATTCATTTAAATATTTTTATAAAATATTGATTTCCTAAGTACTTTATTTTTAGGTATTTTTATTTTAATATTTGAAATTATGAATAAGAGTCCTCCAATTTATGCTTCTAACTACTTGCCTAAAATATATATTTAGAATATTGATTTTTAAAGAATTTTGTAACTGAAAGCCACTGTGAATTTCATTGTAGTTTAGATTTTGCTGATTATTTTGGCATTTTCTGGTTTAAAAAAATGGCATCTGTAAATTTAAAACGTTTCCTTGCTTACTCTTTTTATGTTCTTTCAGAGTTTTTGGATTGGAAATGTCAAATAATATTAAAAGCTGGCAAGATGGCAAATGATTGATAATGTGAAGGATTTTTTTATTTTGTGCTTTTAAAGGTGATGTTTTTGTATCCGTTTTTACCAAGTTTTTTTTTTTTTTTTTTTTTTTTTTAGTTGGAGTCTCACTCTGTCGCCAAGACTGGAGTGCAGTGGCCGCTCCCGGCCACTGCAGCCTCGACCTGCTGGGCTCCGGCGATCCTTCTGCCTCAGCCTTCCAAGTCGCCGGAATTACAGGCATGCGCTATCACGCCCGGCTGATTTTTTTAATTATTGTAGAGATGAGGTCTTGCTGCCCAGGCGGGTCTGGAACCCCCAGGCTCAGGTAATCCACTCACCTCAGCCTCTCAAAGTTGCGGGATTACAGACTGAGCCACCGAGCCCGGCTCCAAGTTATTTTTAATGAGAAATAATTGTTTAATACTGTTAGAGTATGGACAGGGTGAAGGTGGAGAGGCGCAGAGGGGAGAGGTAGAGAGGCGCAGGGGAGAGGGGCGCAGCACCGCTGAGGCCGGCGAGCCGGAGGTGCCACACTGGGAACCCAGAGATCGGAGTAAATGCAAAGAATTGTGACATACCAAGAGGTTAAAAAAGAAAAGTTTATTTAAAAGTAGATTAGAGAGAGAAAGAGAAGGAAGAAAGAAGATTCACCTCCCCAAGGTGTGGGAGGGGGACCAAAGCCAGGAAGCATGGCGACAGCCATGGCTCAAAGAGCACATGGCCACACCAGACTTTAGCAAGGCAATGGCCGCTGGTTGTTTGTGGTTGAGTCCTTTTAACCATTCCCCTATACGGGGAAGATCATTAAGGTGACTGGGTGGTGGTCTGCTTCCACATCATCACAAAGGGGGAGACAAGTGCAGGTACTGATGATGTCAGGTGATGGACAGCAGGCAGATGGGTGGGTTAGTCACATGATTGCTGCCATGGTGGGGCTTCTTTGTGTCACATAGGTTAACCCTGGGGGGGGGGGTTCCTGCAAGAAACTTGTTAGACATTTGCAACTCACAAATTCCTTGACCAAAGGTGGGGTTGTCATATTATTACTTTTATGACTTTGGCCTTGACAAGGAATCAAAAGTTTACTAGAGATTATTATGCTAAACCATGAATGGTTAGACTGTCCTGGATTTGCATCTGAAGGAGATTTGCTGAGGGGGATGTGATAGGCTGCTGCTTGTTTTTGCAATAGAATATCTAAAGGCTTTCTAATGGTTATGCTGAGGTAAAAAGACTAAAGACTAAACTAAGAATAAGCTAAATTTCTTCTAGGTTTTTATAGGTACCTTTCAAATACAATTAAATAAGATCTGGTCAATATTTGATAGCGAAATAATGAAATTAGAATCAACACATTTTTGATGATGAGAAATAAGTTTGCTTATAGTGTAAAAATTTGTGCTTTGAGATTTGACAAACTCGTGGGAAGCATTTTCTGCATCCTGTTGGTTGTGGAAGTGTTTCCCTGCAAAAAGTCGTCAACGTGCTTGAAGAAATGGTAGTCAGTTGGCAAGAAGTCAGGTGAAATGGCGGATTAGACAAAACTTTGTAGCCCAACTCATTTAATTTTTGAAGCATTGGTGGTCTATGTGTGGTTGGGCAGGCACTGTTGTGGAGAAGAATTGAGCCCTTTCTGTTGACCAATACTGACTGCAGGTGTGTCAGTTTTCAGTGCATTTCATCAATTTGCTGAGCATACTTCTGCTGATTCAGAAAGCTGTAGTGGATCAGACTGGCAGCAAACCATCAAACAGTGACCATGACCTTTTTTTGGTGCAAGTTTCCCTTTGGGAAGTGCTCTTGGTCCAATCACTGAGCTGGTTGTTGCTGGTTGTCATATACAATCCACTTTTCATCGCATGTCACAATCTGAGTGAGAAATGGTTCTTTGTTGCTGTGGTAGAATAAGAGAACACTGCAAAAGGATGATTTTTTAAATTTTGCATCAGCTCATGAGGCATTCACTTGTTGAGATTTTTCACCCCTCCAATTTGCTTCAAATGCAGAACATCAGTGGAATGGCTGACATTGAGTTCTTTGGCAAATTCTCCGGTAGTTGTAAGAGGATCAGCTTTGATGATTGCTCTCAATTGGTCGCCAAATATGTTGCTGATGTTGAGAGTTGTCTCTGCTGCTTTACGACCATTTTGAACTCAAAGAAGAAAATCGTTCAAATTTGCTTTTTGTTTAACATCATTTCCAGTCTAAAATAAATATAAAATAAACAGCAAGTAATAATTCATTAGCAAAAAAAATAAAACAATAAACGTGCATTAACATGATGTATACCATGAACACATGTATTTAAGAGTATATTCCAGTATCAAACAGCAAATATCAGCAATGCAAAAAACAAAATTATTTTTGTACAAACTTGATAGGTAACTGTTCTAGGAGCCCATCAGCATCAGTATACTAGCGAATGTTATGAGAGGCTGCATTTGACTTCAGTTAATTTTTTTTTGGAGATTATTTCACTGTGTTTTCCCATTTCATGATGGGTGATTTATGCAACAGCACTTGCCCACAACATGCTCAGTGTTCACCAGTTTTTGACCAAAAATGGCATGACCCCGATCTCACCCCAAGTGGTTTTTTTGTTTTTTTGCTGCCCCAGATGAAAAATGACCTCAGAGGAAAATATTTTGCCAATGTGGAAGAGATGAAACAAGGAAAATGCAAAAGCACTAATAGTCATTAAAACTTATCAGTTCAAAAACTGTTTTGAGCAGTGGAAAAAGCATTTCAATACTTATTGTATTGCATCAAACGGTGAGTACTTTGAAGGTGACTGAAGTTTAAACATATAAGAATAAATACAGCCGGGCTCGGTGGCTCAGTTTGTAATCCCGCGCTTTTGGGAGGCTGAGGTGCGTGGATTGCCTGAGCCCGTGAGTTCGAGACCCACCTGGGCAGTGAGACCTCATCTCTACAATAAATCAAAAAATCAGCCGGGCGTGGTAGCGCATGCCTGTAATTCCGGCTACTTGGAAGGCTGAGGCGCAAGGATCGCCGGAGCCCAGCAGGTCGAGGCTGCGGTGGCCGGGAGCTGCCACTGCACTCCAGTCTGGGCGACAGAATGAGACTCGAACTCAAAAAAGAAAAAAAAAGAATAAATACACGATATTTTATAAATAAATTCTGCTTTTTGAGGGGTTCCTCCTCATATATGACAAATTCTTTAGTTGCATAATTAATACACATTATTGTTATTCTTTTTACACTTGACAAATTATTTAGTTAAATAATTAATGCACATTATTGTTTAAAAAAGAATGCATTTTAAAATTTAAATTCAGCATTGAGTACGTTTTAAAGGTATACATTTCCTCTTATTCCAGGCTCCACCCGATAGGTTTTGATTACATACATGTTTTGTTTGATATACTTTTTTTTTTTTTTTTTTAAGTCGGAATCTCGCTCTATAGCCAAGGCTGGAATACAGTGGCATACTCATGGCCACTGGAGCCTCAACCTGCTGGGCTCAGGTGATCATTCTGCCCCAGCCTTCCAAGTAGCTGGAACTACAGGTCCATGCCACCACACTTGGCTAATTTTTTTTTATTGTAGAGACCAGGTCTTGCCTAGTTGCCCAGGCAAGTCTCGAATACATGGGCTTAGACAATCCTCTCCCCTCTGCCTCCCAAAGTGCTGGGATTACAGGTGTGAACCACCATGCCCAATTTGTTTGACATACTTTAAAAATATTCATTAAATGAATAAAACTTTATTAAATCAATGTGATATATAAATAATACTGTGGTTTCATGGTAGAACTAAAATTGTGAGCAAAACAAAAAGATTTTTATAATCATGAGATATATGCACAAGTGGGAAATCAGACAATAACCATAAATAATTATAGTTAACAACTTTGAAAATAGCATACACACACACACACACACACACACACACACACACACACACACACACATAGTATTGGAAACTATCAGGTATGTGTTAATTTACTTTAGCCAGGGTGATAAGGAAAGACTCTTAGGAGATACATCATTGAAGTATATAAAGGAAATAATCAAATGATAAGCTCACTGAAACAATCGTGCTTTCCTGAAAAACCTGTATTTACTGACTTAACCATTAATCTAACTGAGAGATTCAAGATGGGGAGATTTGAGACTGCCAAGGAAATAGCTTTCAGAAAATAGAAGGGATGAGGACTTGGAAATTACTCAATGATAAAACAAATGACAATGAGAATAAATTATCTGGAAACCTGTTCCAAAGCACTTGAGGTATAGCAAAGACTAGGATGGAAAAGATAAATATTTATAATAGTTTAGTTATACTAGTATATACCTGCTGTATCCAAAATATATAAATCACTGTCTGGGTGCTTTTACAGACATGGATTTCTCAAAAGGGTACTATCAAACTTGAGCAGTATGGAATTGCTAAATTTTATTATTTAGAATTGCTTTCTAAAATTTATATTCCTATTTCCCGCCCTCGGAGTTTCTGATTCATTAGATCCAAACATACCACACATGCACATCTTACTAGAGCTTTAAAGGGAAAATGCTTGAGAAAAAGAGAATTTGTGGTGTTTTTAATGATTCATCAAGTGATTAAGTAAAATTCTAACATCTCACAGAGTTACCATTGATTGGAGCCCCTATATCTTTAGAATGTGAAAATGTGTTGGCCTGTTCCAGATAATGCTCCTCAAATCCATTCACACACATAAAACCAGCCCTTACCTGCAAGCACACACACTTTTTCCTCCTTTCCCTCACTTAAATTGGAATTAAGCAACACAACAACATGATAATTTTCAGTGAAGGAAATATAGAACCTGTGGCTTGGAACATGGATGAGGGACTGAATGGGATCAATTTAAAGAGAACAGTGAGTTTATCACCCTGATGGTGAGTTTCAGCATCCTCGTCTCCTCTCTCAGTGTCACCTAGTACATCAATGCCAAAACTAATGTCCTTTCATTGTTCCCCAGCGAACAATGTATCTTACTGGGGAGAACCCCAGATTTTCCTGCCAGCTTTGCATTTTACTTTCTAAATCATGTTTTCCACTGAGACACAACCACTAGTTTGTCACTAGAACCTTTCTGGACCTGTCTTAGACTGGAATTAGCATAAAGGAATGAAACTATCCAAAAGAGACAAGAATAAATACGTTGTCTCCCCTCCTCAGCTCCTCCTTCCCATCTCTCCCTCTCCATCTCCTCTGTCTTTCCTGTGTGTGCCAGATTCTTTGATTACTAATAGTTTCTGGCTCCTGTTTAACTCCCTAGTTACTCACCCTAATTTGCCTTTCTTCAGGATCCCTCTTCTACTTTTTTCTATCTTGACCTGTACCTCTGTTTGTCCTCACCCCCATCGCTGGTACCCCACCACATTCTTGACCAGGAAAAAGGACATGAGGAGTTGAATGTCAGGATGAAACTACATTGAACCCCTGAGGAGGAGGACAAGGGTATCGCTAGGCCAAGTCTGCTGTCTCCTTCCCACTGTCCTCTTCCAAGTCCTCAGCATGTTAGGTGGGTATGCTGCTGGGTGGGCATCCCACCTACAGCCCACAGTACTCAGTTGTACTTTTTATTAAACTATATTATATAGTTTTCTTCCCCCCCCCTTTCTTTGGTAAATATATATTAGCAAACTTCACTTTAAAAGATTATTCCCCCAAAATATTAGCAAAAGAAAAAACAATCACCAAAACGTGTGTTTTAACTTCATTGTCATTAGTAGAAAACCCATTTTTCCATTCGCACAATGCACCCAGATTGAAAATCCAATGAAAAGATTTGCACTCATAAGGCACGTATGTTATCTATGCATCTTAATTGACAATCTGAATTGAACAATGAACTGTGATTTAGAAAGAGCAGAGAGTGCACTGATGTTTGTTTTCATTGGAAAAAGACTATCAGGTTCCACATTTTAATATACTTTCTCCAATCAGTTACTGTTTTCATGTATTTTTTAAAATCAGCTATATAGTTTCACCTGGATCTCATTGAGCTAAATATGACTTGAAATCTATCACAGCTGTGTTAGAATTGCCAATGAAAAATTGCATTTGAGGTTCACTTTTAACTCTGATATAACTGTGACTGGAGTGAGTTACACATATTTTGTAAGACAGCCTTCATGCTTTACTTGTTGAGCAGATAGGTGCAGTGTTTTATTTTCTGATGTTTATTATCAACTTTCTGTTTTATGTTCTCTAATGACATATTTAGTAGCTAACTGATTGCCAGATCACAGAACTACTAGCATCACTAAAAAAAAAAAAAAAAAATAGAAGCAAAAGAAAAAGCCAAATAACTTTTACTTGGTTCTTGAGACTTACAACTGAAAAAATGCACATTCACTCAACAAATCTTTTCACTGATACCATTGAAATGCTTCGACGGTATTTGCTCCCACAGAAGGACTAAAATTCCTGTTACAAGTTTATGTCTAGCAAGATATACTGGCAGTTATGTTTATAACCAGTTTTTTAAAAGAATTATTTAAACTGAATGCTCATAAGCATGACATTGGAAATCCTTCTGCTTTAATCCTTGCAATAAGTGATACTCAAGCCTTGCTAAAAAGAGGGGATTTGTATTTGTGACCACCATGATTAGTAAAGAATGGAATATATATATATATATATATATATTATATATATATATATATATATATATATATATTCTTTCGACTCTTTCCAACCAGAGGTGGAATAAGAGAGAACAGGTTGAATTTTATGGAAAACAAATATGTGCAATTATCTAAACCACAGTTGCACAAGTTCAATGATATTGCATATGCTTAAATGTTTCAAACTTTACCTGTATGATGATCACGTATGTACCTAACCTTGAATTGTACCCCACATCTTTAAAATAGGGGAAAAAAACATAAATAAGAAGTAGGTAATTAAATAAGATTTTAAAATAGCTTTTGAAGAATACTTCATGTATATATTATTTGCTTTTTGGATAAAAAGCCATTTATTTTAGTTTCCTTTTCTTTTCTAGTATTTTTGGCTAAAAAATACTGATTGAATTACCTTGTTTATATACAGGGAAGAAACAGCTTAAGCTTAAGTGAAAGACTAACTCTTGATTTCATGCTGTTATATATTCTGTTTACATTGCTATTTGTTTCATATACCTTTATTTAAATATGTTCCGTTTGGCAGTAGAAGAAAAACTACTTCCTTCTCTAAAAGCATATTGCTTTCTTTTGATTATAATAAATAAACAAGATAAATACCTAACTTTCATTTCTGAAGCTGGTTATTTCATCAACATAAATTGAAAAGAAAAATATGTAAATATCACTCTAATTGGGATTTAAGATGTATTTATTTAAAACTTTATTTCTTTTTTCCCATATATTGATATAAAGTTTATTTACCAACTCAGAGTTTGGAATCACTTAGCTATTTAACATGTTCTGTCATTTATGGTGTGTGCATGGGTGCACATGTGTATGTGTGATGTGTCTAGGAATGATCAATATCAGTACCTTTCTTCCTATTTGTATGTTTATTATTTTATAAAATGTATTATGCTGTTAGCTTTTTTCAATCAACATTGCTTTCTATCCTTCTATTTAATAGTAATACAACATACATGCATGAGTATGGTTTATTCATTTTAATTACTATAGCTTATTATCTTATACATTGGATCTTATTTTCAAAGTATTTTTCTGGTGAATATCTACAGAATTCACCTATGATACATATTAGGAATCAGAGTTCTGAGCACTTTCATCTGGGTGAGTGTAGTCTCAGCTACTCGGGAGGTTGAGGCAGGTTTCCTTGAACCTGGGAGTTCAAGGCCACACTGAGTTATGATCAAGCATATGAATAGCCACTGTGCTCCAACCTGGGCAACGCAGTGAAACCATGTCTTAATTAAAAAGAAAAGAAAATTCAGAGCATTTTCATCTACACTAAACATTACCGACTGTCTGTCCCACATAATTATACTGATTCACATCCCCACCACCTATTTCCAAGTTTATTTTTTTTCTTTCCTCCTCTCAATTTGCAATAATAACAGATAACAGCAATTTTATAAAATTAAGCAGTAAGGCAGATCAATATAGTATAAATATACTTGGACAAAGATACCCAAGATATATTTAATTTTAAAAAAGGCGAAGCAGGTGTCAAATTGAAAGACTCAGTATGGACTAATTTTGGTGGAAATATACAATACATACGTGTAGTAACAAATTACATGATCTGAGTAGACATATATCAATAGATAGACATTTAAAAACGTTGCCTTAGGAGCATGAACATAAAGTGCAAGATAAAACTAAACTTTTAGTTGTGATAGTTTGTATTACTTAACTTATAACCAGCAAGGAATACTTAGTAATTGCAAATTGATTATAGTTTGCCAGTTAAAAAATAAAGGGAACAGAAAGAACGTTCTAATATCTTTGTGTATAAAATATTTCAAGTGGTACAAGTGATAGCTCTGTTATTTCAAGAATAACCATGCTTCTAAGACAATAGTGAGAGCCACCATACACAGCCACACAAATTGTGCACTACACAATTCCAGGGAGACCATCTATATAACCCAACCTTTGAATGGTAACTCCCGGAGTTGTACAGTCTGTAACCAGACTAGTAGTGGTGAGTGACGGTTCTCATAAGAGACAGTTCAACTAATAACAAAGACACTGGAATGTCTGAAAAATTATTCTTCTGTTACAGATCAAAATAGCAGTCTTGGAACTGGAGATTCTAGCTCTTTCCTCAGACTGCATGACACCCAGGGCTAATAGTCTTGAAAAAATTGGGTCACCACATGGCATTCAGTTGCTCAACTGGGTGTCCTTCAGGTTCTTATCCTGGCTGTGTATTCAAGGGTGACTCAATTCCAAGGCCTTGGATTTCCAGGCAGCTACTGTTTGCTAATAAGTAATAAAGTATAATTGTTAGAGCTGTAGTTCAGGGAGAAGCTAAAGCTTTAATAAGCAAACTACACAAAGGTTCTGCTATGTAGATGGCTATTTGTTGGGCTATTGTGCCCAAAAAGGCATCTGCACTTAGATTTCATATAGGGTTGCAGGGTATTTCAGATATGCTTATTTTTTTAGTTAACTAAATTTTCATTTGAATGTCTGCCCCATGTAATTGCTTTATATCTGGAATTTAATGGGAGTCATCTTATGAAGTGGTAGCATTAATTTCAAAACAAAGATTAGGACACAAGAATGCAAAGTGTTAGCAACCATAGGATATACTTTTAAGATAAAAATAATGTTTCTTTCTGAAATTACCAATATTCTTTCCTTGTCATTAAAAGTGGCCACATAGAGTTATTGACATAGATTGTCTTACCAGTTTTGGTATCTGTCTTCATTCAGTATAAAAGCTTAGGAAAAACATTTCAAAATTGATAATTATGGTATTCTCCTTGAACATTGCATATTCATGTCATATTAATCTTGAGCACCATAGGTCTTGTTAATCTTTAGATCTTGAGTGATTTTGCTAAAACATATATCATGTGTTTTTATAATCTGAATATTTATTAACATTGTCCTTAATTTGGACAGAAACAATCAGCGAATATTTAGCTATAAGTATAGACATGTACATTTACTTAATCATAATATACATGGATTTTATGTAGGGGGAATAAAGAATATGGCTTAAACCTTTGTTACATAAACTAAACTAGTATAATTAAAACTTAATGTTATATATCAACTTCATATTGATTACAGGTGGCTAGTACTTTCTTCATATCAAATTTATGATAATATATAGTATAGGACATTTTTGTAGGGAAAGCTATGACCAAGAATGTAGACTATGAAACTTTATTTATACTTAATTTCTTAAAGAATCAATTCCAAATTCTAGAATAAACAATCATTTCCAGCAATGTATAATCCTTGTCATTATTTTTATGGTAATGAGTGTATAATATCAATGTTTGTGCATAAATTGAATGTATGTGTGCCTGTGTGTATTACATTCAAAAATTGAACTATTCATATATTTTTTCTAAGTTTAATAGTTTTTAAAAGTTTAAATACATATATGAACTTATTCATGTATTGTACTTGCTAATGATTAGTAGTATTCTTAAAACCCACCTTAATGTGGTTATAGAATTTTAAAGATTACACTTTTTAGATGTTTGCAATGTGTAAGATACTAAATCATTGACCTATATAGTAATGCACATTGATCTGACAGTTGAGAAAAAAATTTTGAAAAGTTCACTAAGAAAAAAAATAGCTATCCTTGACTAAAACAAGTAGACTTTTTAGAATAAAATGCAGGATGGAAGTACTGGTATTTGATAGTGAGGAAAAGAAAGTGGACAGATGGTGATATAGAACCTAATCTTATCAAAAAGAAGGGAGTTGGTCTTAAATTTGACATCAAGGGTATTTGATATGATGCGGAGAGGAAGTCAAAGCCACTGATGTGACATTAGGTGATAAAACGTGGGAAAAGGAAATGCTCTCCTTAGTCATGAAATAATTTTTGAGTGGTTCATTAAATTGTGTCTCACCCCTCCCAAATCTCTGTTACTGCCCCACCCTATCTGATCTTGCTAACATTATCCTTTAGTAATTTTCCACATCACTAGATTTCAAAACATATGCATATGGCCACATTTGATACCCTTAGAATTCCTCCAACAGATGTAGATTCCCATTTTAAAAAATCAGAAAGAATTAAAAGACAAAGCTTAGCCAATTCCTCATAAGCATGTTTTCTGGTTTTCGCTAGACCTGCTCAGATTATTCTTAAGTCTTGGGAAGAAGGAGTTTCTCATTTTCATGGATACAGTACTTGTAGTTCATGCACATGGCATGCTTCTTGTTGATTAACAACGGATACATTCATTTGGAAAAAGTGATCTTGAAGTCCACCACAGTACACTTGGCTTACTGATTGTTCCCAGCTTGTACATTGTATTGTATTCCAATTTTTCTTCATCTAGGTCAATTAATCTTTCTATAACATAAATGTAAATTGTTCTCTGCTGAAATCTCAAAAGCAATGTGATAATGTGTTCATTTCCTGCCTTGCAGCTATGATTTATTTAAAAGAGAGAGAAATATTTATGGGATTTATGTTATAAATGAGGTTTCTGAGGTATTATCTCCATCTCTTATGAAAAAGGATTAAATCAATTTTAGTTGACCTGAAATTTTTTTTTAACTGAATCTCTGAAATTCATGACCCATTACTAATTAAATAATATTTTTTTGGATTAAATTGTACATTTAAATCCAAACTCTTCCACTTTATCCAATGTAGTATTAAGTTGCTAGTTTAATTTTCAATTTTATTTAATAGATTGAGTTAGAGCAATTATTTAAGAATTTTTCTATTTGTATTAATTAATCCAGTGTGTTACAAAATTCTATGTAGTTGTCAATAGTATATTTCTAAACATTTTTCTTAATATTGTTGGAAATATTAAGTCCCACAATGCTTTTCCTATGGAAAATTTTTTCTCTTGGGAGATTTTAATTGCTTTCAGAAATTTTTCAGAGATTAAAAATGTTGTAAACTAAAAAAAAATTCTGTTCTGATCTGAAATAGTCTTGGTCATTTAATAATTCCTATGTGGAAAGAATGTTATTAACCACACGTTGAAAGTGACTTAGAACAACAAAACAATTAGTGTTAACCCTTTGTGCAAACCATATTAGCTGTACCTGTTTTTCTACACTGTTATTTAGCTGCTTACTTTCTTTTCTCTGCATTGCTTAGGCCAGAGGCTATAAAATAACAATTCAGAATTACCTTGGGAGCTTGTAAAGTGCATTTTTCCAGGACTACGCTTGGAAATCGTAACAGTAGCTCCAGGTTGTAGTTTGGAAATCCGTCGTTTTAGTGAACATCATAAATTATTTAAATACAGATGGTCTGTAAATTACACATGAAGATATACTAACAAAGGGAAGTATGTTTTGGTGTATTTCCTAATCAAAACTTTAACATAGATCCGTTTTCTGTTTTTCTCCACACTAGGATATAAGCTCCACTGGGTGTGTGGTAAGAGGAATACTTTTTTAATGTTTATGATTCATCCTCAAAACTTAGAGCCTGATCTATTCTAGGTACTCAGTAAACTACTGCTGAAGAAATAATAACGTGGATGAGAAGTAAGATGTGATTGCTTCTGTTTTCCACTATGCTATTGACAATTGCTTAGGGTAAGGTCCTATTTGTATGCAGTTCTATGAAGAACAGCGATTTATTTGTAGAAAACCTTTCAGAAGAGTTGCTTGATGTTTCAATCACAACCACCAGATCATCATCTAAGCAGCACTACCATTAGTATCACTGTGATACTGCCTGTGAATATGAGCAGAAAAATGGAAAGAAATCAGATTTCTGCGTATTTAAAAATGTATATTTTTTAGTTAAATAGTTCAATGAATTATGTATGGTTCTTTAGGAGAAAAACTTCAAACTTGTTTTTCTTTTGCATATACTTTATTCACAGAATTCATGGACTTGGTAGAACACATAAGCAGCTATAGTGAAAGACTGAGTTAAAGAGGTCTTGCCAATAACCTTTTTACAGGGCTATAAGCTTTTTGGGTGTGACAGGTTAAAAGATGTGGGAATCGCCACTGTTCAGTGCTTGGATTTTACTTTCCACACATCTACAACCAAGATAGGGGATAAAATTGCTTGGGCTTAGTGCAAAATAAAATGCAAAACCTGCCAAGGGAGGGAAGTAAATCTTTAGTTCTTATAGGTCTGCCACAATTTCCAAGGAATCAAAATTGCCCCAAAAGGTGCACTAGGGATCTGGATTGTGGGTGTCCAAGAATCTTTTACTAAGTCTCTCATCAAGTGTACCATGGTGCATGATGCAGCTGGGGTGGAGATAAGTTTCACCCTGACTTTTCCCAGGCCTACTTCCAAAATCCCCATGGGAGAATAAGGCAAAAATATCTTCCCTTCTGACATAACCAGGTGAATATCCTTGGTGGAGACTGGCAGTGGTGGCAGGGTGGGGATAGGTAGAACAGCTGGGATCAGGGGCTCCAAGAAGATATGAACAGGCAGCCAAAAATGTATCCTAAGGAATAGCAAAGAGTGGGACCACACATGAACTGAGGCGCTAAGTTGTCAGTGCATACTTCATTTTCCCATCCTTCTTTACATATACAACCCAAACTTAAATATAAAGTTATTTAGAATGCCTCTTCTCAAGTGGAAACCTCAGAAAATTAGACTCCAAGCATGGGCCTTCTAAGCACAGGTACTGTGTGTCTGCCCCATCATATGTCTATGAAGCTGAATCTGTTTACCACTCCTAAGGGTCAAGAGCCCCTACTATTGTTGTCTTGTTTTGCTAACAGAATACCGAAAGCTGGGTTATTTATACAGAAATAAAGTTTATTTAGCTCATGCTTCTGCTAGCTGGAAGATAGGTCAGCTGTGTCTGGTGAAGGCTACAGACAGCTTCAGCTCATGGTAAAAAATGGAAGAAAACATTCTTAGGTTCTATTATAATCTACAGTTAAATCTGAGAAATGATTTAATCTTTTGTTTCTGTCACAATTCCACCTTAATATTCCTGTAAAGAAATACTTAAGTATAGTGTTGATCACTACTAAAATATTTCTCCATGTCACTCTTGTGTAATAAGAGCAATCCTATATATCCTTTGATAATCAAATCAATTATCCCACATATAAGACTCAGGTGGCAAAACTGTTCTTACCAAAGTATGAGCTACTCTAGATACCTTTTCTTTCCCTAGACCCCACTGAAAATTAGTGGCCTCTGGATTACTCAGTAACAAGGGTCAAGTTACCATTAACAGCCACACTTTATGTTATACCCTAATTTAAGAAGTCTGCCAAGAATAGAGTTGTGGGCTTCTACTTTATTTTACTCCCATACTAAAGAGCATAAATTAATAAACTTGAAAAAAGAAAGACAAAATCAATTTTTTTTAAATCAATGAAATCGATAGGTATTTAGCAAGGTTGATGATGACAAAAGTAAGAAGACATACTACAAATATCAGAAATGAAGTAGAGAATATCACTAGAGATCCTTTAAAAATTGAAAGAATAGTGAGGGCCTGACTCAGTGGTTCAGCCTGTAATCCCAGCACTTTGGGAGGCTGAGGCAAATGGATTGCCTGAGTCCACCGGTTCAAGATCAGCCCTGGCAACTTGGCAAGACCTCATCTCTACAATAAATCAAAAATTAGCCAGGCATGGTACACGCACTTGTAGTTCTGGCTATTTGAAAGATTGAGGCAGAAGGATCTCTGGAGCCCAACCGGTCGAAGCTGGAATGACCGTGAGTGTGCCACGGCATGCCAGCCTGGGCAGCAGAGTGAGACTCCAACTCAAAAAAGAAAAAAGAAAAGAATAATGAGGAAATACCATGAACAGCTTTATACACAAAAATTTGGCAACTTAAATGAAATGGGTAAATGTTTTAAAGACCACAAACTACCAGAAAATCACTCTTTATAAAGTAGATAACTTCAACAACCTTAATACCTTTTAAGAAAATAAAATTTATAGTTTAAAAACCACAATAAAAGGAATATCCACACCCACATGGTTTCAGTGGGGGAATTCTAGCAAAAATTTAAGGAAAAATTTATACTAATTCTATACAATATCTTCCAAAAAATAGAATGGGAGAAGATATATATATATATCTTTGTTTTTGAAACTAGTTTTATGAAACTAGTTTTGTTTTATGAAACTAGTTTTCCCCTGATACTAAAACCAAAGACAAAAAAGACACACACACAAAATAAAAAAATCTATAGACTAAAATTCCTCATGAATATAATGCAAACATACTTTCTAAAATATAAGCAAATTGATTTAAGCAATATATAAAAATAATTTTACATTATGATCTAGTGTTCTTTATTCCAGGAATATAGCTCTAGTTTAATATTCAAAACTCAATCAAAGTTATCCACCATATTTACAGACTACAGAAAAAAATAATATGATTATATCAAGTGATGCAAAAAAAGCATTTGACATAATTCAATTTTCATTCATGACAGATACTCTCAGAAAACATAGGAAAAGAGGAGTACTTCCTCACCTGAAGAATAAGGATCTATGTAGAACCTATAGCTAATAATATATTAAATAGTAAATAGACTATCTACTCTAAGATTAGGAATAAAGCAATGGTGTCTGTTCTCACCACTCCTATTGAATATATTGTTGGAAGTTCTAACCAGAGTGATAATACAAGAAACTAAATTGAAAGGCACACACATCAGAAAGAAAGAAACAAATGTGTCCCAATTTGCTGATGACATGTTTGTCTACATAGGAAATCCCAGAATATCTACGAAAATCTGAATAATAGAACCAACAAGTGACTTCATTCAACTTATAGTATATAATATAAACATACAAAAATCAACTATATTACTGTATAAAAGAAGTCCCCAACATATGAACAAGAGCCCTTCTGCAAGCATGTTCGTAAATCCAATTCGTAAGCCTAGGTACCTAACACAATTGGCTATATAGACAACTGATGGAGAGAAATAATACCAGAAAAGCTGCAGGTGTTCATTATTAAAGTTTGTAACTTGAGGATTCTTATGTAGGGGACTTACTGTAGTGTCGCTTTCAATAATGACTCTCACACGATTCTTCTGCAAGCTGCTTTAATCCCAGGTTACTACATTGTTCTTCCTCAGCTTCAGCTGTTTGTTTCTCTTTCCCGTGACCTTAAATCTAGTATCTCTGCCAATCAATTAAGGTAACGCGGCACACACCGATAGGCCTGCGAGAGAGGAATGTATGCTAACATCCTCCAGCTGCCTAATTAGGGGTTGTTTTGTCTTGAGGTCTGGCCGCTTCGGGCGCCATGTTAGGGCGGAGGCACTCCACACTGTAGTAGCATTGTACATATGGATAAAACATTAAAAATAAAATACTTTTTATAACAACAAAAATTAAATACTTAGGTGCCAATGTAAGCAAATATTATAGGACTTGTATGCTAAAAACTACAAAATCCTAGTGAAATATCTTTTTGTTTTTTTTGAGTTGGAGTCTCACTCTGTCACCCAGACTGGAGTGCAGTGGCTGCTCCCTGTCACCGCAGCCTCCACCTGCTGGGCTCCGGTGATCCTTCCGCCTCAGTCTTCCGAGTTACCGGAATTACAGGCGTGCGCTACCACGCCCAGCTAATTTTTTGATTTATTGTAGAGATGAGGTAGGTCTCACCTGCCCAGGCGGGTCTCGAACCCGCAGGCTCAGGCAATACACTCACCTCGGCCCCCCAAAGGCGCGGGATTACAGGCTGAGCCACTGAACCTGGCTTAGTGAAATATCTTAAAGAATATTTAAGTAAAAGAGAAAAATCTATAATATTCAGGCATTGGTAGATTTGACATAGATGTAAATTCTCCCCAAATTGCTATACCACTTAACACAAGTCTTACCAAAACTCTAAAATGAATTTTTGTACATACAGAAAAATTACTCCAAACTTTATATGAAAAGGCAAAGAAACTAGAATTGCATTATCTAATGCAATTTTGAAAATGAAGATTTAAAATATCAGAATATCTGATTTTGAGACATATAGCTATTGTAATCAAGACTGTGTGATAGTAGTGAATTGATCACCATATAAATCAGTAGAACAGAATAAAAAGCCCATAAATAGATCTATCCACATTTGTTTAACGGATTATTTTTATAAAGGTACAAAAGCAATTCAACAGAGGAAATATAGCCTATTGAACAAATTGTTCTGTAACAATGGGATATCCATTGGCAATGAAATAAATTTTAAATTAAATTGAAGGTAAAATAAAATAAATTAACCTTGACTAAGTCTCACACATTATACAAAATTAACTCAAAATGGATCATAAATTTAAATATAAATGTAAACTACACAATTTTTATTAAAAAAATAAAATCTTGGGAATCTAGAAATAGATAAATAATTGTTTGATTTGACACCAAAACAGAATGCATAAAAGCAAAACTTTATTTTGACTTCCTAAAAATAAAAGCAAAAAACCATACCAAACAACAAACAAAAAACAAAAAAACAAGAAAAAACCCTACACATATGCCATTGATAAAGGAATGAAAAGAGAAACCACTGGCAGAAAATATTTGCAAACCACTTACCTGTTAAATGATTAGTGTCTAAAGCATGCAAAGTACCCTCAAATTCAACAGTGAAAAAAATCTTATAATTGGAAAAAGACATGAACAGGTATTTCTATATGCATACAGATGGCACATATATACATAAAATGTTGTCCAACTATGAGCCATTAAAGAAATGCAAATTAAAATTACAATGAGATATGACTATATGCCTATCCAACCAACAAAAACAATAATTTTAAAAAGTGATAACACCAAATGCTAATGAGAACTTAGAAAAACTAAATATTCATATGTTGGCTAATGGGAATGTATTAAATGGTACAGCAGCTGTGGAAAACACTTTGGAAGTATCTTTGAAAAACTAAACATGGGCTGGGCATGGTATCTCAAGCCTGTAATCCCAGCATTTTGGGAAGCAGAGGCGAAAGAATTGCCTGCGCCCAGGTATTCAAGACCAGACTGGGCAACTTGGAGAAACTTCATAATAAATCAAAAAATTAGCCAGGCATGGTAGCACGCGCCTGTAGTTCTATCTACTTGGGAGCTGAGGCGGAAAGATCACCTGAGCCCAGCAGGTCAAGGCTGCAGTGGCCGTGAGCATGCCACTGCACTCCAGCCTGGGAGACAGAGTGAGACTCCAACTGAAAAACAAACAAACAAAAACTAAACATGAAAAAAACATGAAACTATCATTTGACCCAGTAATTCCACTGCTGGTTATTTCTTCCAGAGAAATGAAAATGTATGTTTTCAAAGAAATGTATACAGATATGTTCATAGCAGTTTTATTCATAAAAGAAACAAGAAGCACAAGTAGTCATATATGCATACTATGGCATACATCTGGGAGCAAAAATAGGAATGGACTATTGATACATGCGAGAACCTATATGTATCTCCAAAGAATTATGCTGTGTGGCCAAAAAAATCACAAAAGAACACATACTGTATTATGTTTTCCACTTTTGTAACATTCTTAGAATGTCAAAATTGTGGAAATGGAGATCTGATTTACGGTTGCAAGGAAGTAAGGATGGAGGGGAGACAGGAGGGCAATCTGAAGAAAGTAAGAGTGCCCTTAGAAAGACAACATGAGGACTCTCAGTGGTGATGAAAATGTTCTGTATTTTGACCTTATCAATGTTGATATCCCAGTAGCAAGATGATACTATAGTTTTGCAAAATGTTGTCCGTGGAGGAAACTAGATAAAGAGTATACAGGAGCTCTTTATTATTTTTTGCAATTGAATACAAATTTATAATCAATCTCAAAATAATAATTTTAACTGACTAAATCATGTTGCCCTTCATGAAAAAGTGATATGAGTGTGGGTTCAATTCAATTCTAGCTTATGTTAAGGTCACAGAGAAATAGATGCTATTTAAAGAGATTTGGGTATTAACATTAGTGTACTAATGTGTCAGAGAAGTCAGCTTCACTGTGCAGATCTATCCTATTTTTCATGAAAAAAGATGTACTAATATGTTCCTTTGAAACACTCACTTTTATGCTTTTATTAAATTGTATTCTTTAGATCACAATTGATGTTAACAGGAGAAATGTTTTAAACATATAGTCAAATAACATCTGCTTTTATCAGACGGTTTTCACAAAGTTTTGTAATTCTTACACTAAAAAATAAACTATTCTATTTTAAATATAACTGCACACAAGAAAAAGATGAAAGTATTTCCACTAATTTCAGGGTAAATTTTTTTTTATTTAATCCCATGTGATGTAGATTATAATTTAGTTCAGCATTTTGCTTTCTCTTCACAGCTCTAGCATAACAAATTACAGATGATCTTTGCCCAGGAGGTGGGTATAGAATCTTCAACTTCAACAAAATCATGAAGAATAAGTAGCTAGCTGCAGTTATTGTATATCCAGAACCATTTAATACATCTAAATTTTTAACTCTGTGTCAGGTTTTTATAAGATGCATTCAAACCAGAAGAGTGAAAAGTTAACCAAACAAGACAAATATTTTAAAAATATGAGCCTATATAAAGATCAAAAAGCTCATTTTATTTCTAATTATTTTGATGAAAGTCCACTATGTTACATAAATTGATTGTTGTTTTTATAGGATCGGATTCCGAGCCAGGAATACTCCCTAGACTGCGCTGTTTTTCACATGAGGGGTTGCAATTAAACTATTATGAAATGCTAGATTTTGTGGTGATTTTATGTGTATATATATATGTGTGTGTATATATATATATAAACATTTACAGTAAATTTTGTTGATTAAAAAACTTTGAAGAGAGCAAATTGACTTTTCAAACAATTTGTGTGCTTTCATATGGAGGTATTGGTGCATTCTTAATGACTCTAAATAAAGATTAACATGAGGAAAATTTTGATATAATGAAGTTGGAGTTTCTGAAATGGTTAGATTATATTGATATATCTTCCACATTGTTATGTTAGGTTAAAATGTGTCATTATTCTTACAAATGTGTATTAATTCATTTTAAGTAATAAAATTACATTCTTACTTCAGAAAATTGAACCTATACTGCCTTGAAGAACTAAAATTGTGTAATGACATATTCGAAATGATTTTTAGAGCATATTAATATTTTAAGGTAGAAATACTTCTGAATGAAGAAATAAGCATTGGTGTAGCAAAACATAGCTCACTTTAAAAACTTTGACCAAATAAATTGATGCACATACACATATATTCAAAATGAAAACGAACAGCAACTGATGGTTAAAATTTTTTTAAAAATACCTTTGTCATCTAGTTAAGTGAGAAAACATTAGAGGAAACTCAACAGATGTGGATGGCATCAAGTACAAGTTTTGGCATTAGAACCCAGCTCTAACAGATTTGAGCATTTAACCTTGGAGAAATTACTTAACAGCTCAAAGCTCAGATTTCTTCAACTATAAATTTGTGGTAAATATTTCATTGAGATATTAAAAAATAAAATAAGCCATTGCATTTAAAGCATTTGCCCTTGCTTGGCATTGAGTAGATGATCCAAAGAAAAATAGTCCTAAATATAAGAAAAGTTAAGAAACATATGGCTGGTCACTTCAGAGAAATTAGAAGTCAGCCATTTTATTTTTGAGCCATTAGAACCATTTATTTTCTTTTCTATTTAAGAAACAAGATCCCTTGTAGGTAAAGCAATTTATGTTCCTCCAGGTATATTCCCAGGAAGAGGATTGCTGAATCGTATGGAAGATCAATTTTTTGTTCTTTTAGGATTTGCCACACTGCTTTCTATAGAGGCTGAACTAGCTTATATTCCCACCAGTAGTGTAAGAACGTTCCTCACTATTCTGCAGCCATGTTGGCATCTGTTTTTGTTGTTGTTGCTTGTTTGATTTTAACTTATTAATGATAGCCATCCTCACTGGAGTTAGGTGGTATCTCATCATAGTTTTGATTTGAATTTATCTGATGATTAGAGAGATTGAGCATTTTTTCAGCTGTTTGCTGCTTGTATGTCATCCTTTGAGAAGCACCTGTTTATGTCTTTTGCCCACTTTTTAATGAGATTGAATCACTCTACCAAAAAGCACCTGCACACACATGTTTATTGTTTCACTGTTCACAATAGCAAAACATAGAATCAGCTTTTTTGCTCATCAAAAGTGAACTGGATAAAGATGTGGTGCACATGTGGTACACATACACAATGGAATATTACACAGCCATAAAGAAGAAAATCACAGGCTTTGAAGCCAATTGGATGCAGATGGTAATCATACTAAGTGAACTATCACAGAATCAAAAAACTGAATACTGCAGGTTCTCAATCTTAAGCAGGCCCTGAACACTAGAAACTAAATACTGCACGTTCTCAATCTTAAGCAGGCCCTGAACACTAACTAGTTACATAAGCATGTAGTTGGGATTGGTAGTTGCTGGGCACTGCTAAGGGAGGGAAGGAGAAAGGAGGGAGAGGGTCACGTGATAACACAATGGTTACCTGGACAGAACGTGAGGGCCAGCAAGGTGAAGCCCAAACTTCACCTGCATGTATCCTATTTATGCAGCAAATTCTCACTTGTGCCCTAAAATGCAAATACAATACAATACAATACAATACAATGCAATGCAATACAATACAATACAATGCAATACAATACAATACAATACAATACAATACAATACAATACAATACAATAGCAACATTCCAAGTGTGCATGACGGTGTGCACTTGTAATTCCAGTTACTTGGTAGGCTAAGGCAAGAGGATCCCTTGAGTCCAGGAGTTTGAGGCTTGCCTGGACAATATAATGAGACCTCTATATTAAAAAATAAAATATGGCCAGACTCGGTGGCTCAGGCTGTAATCCCGCGACTTTGGGAGGCTGAGGTGAGTGGATTGCCTGAGCCCGCGGGTTCGAGACCCTCCTGGGCAGGCGAGACCTCATCTCTACAATAAATCAAAAAAATTAGCCGGGGGTGGTAGCGTGCACCTGTAGTTCCAGCTACTTGGAAGGCTGAGGCGGAAGGATCGCCGGAGCCCAGCAGGTTGAGGCTGCGGTGGCCGGGAGTGGCCACTGCACTCCAGTCTGGGTGACAGTGAGAATCCAACTAAAAAAAAAAAAAAAAATATATATATATATATATATATATATATATATATATATATATATATATATAAACAAGAAGCCAGGATCCCTATGGCATCTCATTTTAGATTTTAAAAAGAAAAAGAGGAAGAAAGGCATATATTAAAAGAAATGTGTAAAAATATTCATTGAAATTCAGCATGAAAACCCTGAGGGCATACTTCCCATGCCTTACAATGATATGTAGAATTAGCTACAGTGATATATAACACATGTGCTAGAGTCAGTCTCATTCATTAAACATAATTTTGTCATTTGTCACCACCTGCTAGACTCTTTACTGAGGAGCTGGTTAAGGTGGATCACTCGAAAATACAGAAAATTATATATTTTTTAACTTTAAAAGTATGGTGTACAATTCAGGAAAATTGTATTCTTTTATTATGTTCTTTATTAATAAATTTCCTCTAAAGTCTGGATCCTTTCTTTTCTGTCAGTCAGTGTCAACTCTAGTCAGAACCACCTACACCCTGAATAACTAACCAGTTATGAATAACACTATGCCCTTAGCCATCAAAAAAGACCAAGACCAAAAAAGACCTTAAAAGCCAGTTTTTGAAACTTGGATATAAACCAAACCTCAAATATGCTAGCTATGGATTCTGCTTTATTTACCAAGAATGCATCATCTTGATCCAATAATTTTCTGAAGGAGTTCTGGGGTGAAACTCAGAGGCAGGATAATGTTTTTCTCCCAAAATAAACAAATAGATTTGACACTGAGAGAGAAATGTTGTAAATTTAGTCCCCTTTTCCAAGTAAGAAGGCATAAGTTCAGAGGATATGATTTTCTACCTTTCCTGATTGTGATGTTTAGAATCAGAGGGTGACACAGTGACTATTTTAGCTGCTGCTTTCTCAAAATAACTGCAGAGAGTTATAGTAAAAGAAATAGTTCAGCCACTGCCATTGTACTATCTGTGGAGTATTAACCAATCAGTTCTCATTCTAACATGCAATTTGTATAAAACCCACATATTTGAGATGTTAAAATACAAATAAGCTATACACATAAGTAACAGGCCTGAGAGCAACTTCCAAGAGAACAATGACTAGATTTATGGAAATCTTTTAAGTTCTTCCCATTTATATAGTGTACCTAAATTTCAGAAAGTCTGTGACATCATAAACTGAGCAGCTTAATTCTGTACATTAAAGAGTCAACAATTGGAAGCTGTCTGGAAGCTAAAATAGGCATGAGAATTTGAATAAAAGTCATTTGCTAGAAGGAGAGAAAGTGGAGAGGAAGAAGATGAAACTGGAAATTGACACCTGGACCTAGTCCATAAACAAAGTTGGAAGTCATCACTTTGACTTTAAAAATTTGGTAAGAAATTTAAGCAATGGCTGCTGAAATTGAGAGCACAACTAAAATATTTCAATTAAAGCAGTCCAAACACACAAATGCCAAAATATTTCACTCAACACTCTTATATATACACAAAATACGGAGCAAACATATTTTAGTAAAACTGTTTAAGATATGTGTAATATTTTAATACTGATATTAAGTATTCAGTAAGCAATTGAAAACAGACATTGAAAAGAATGCAATATTTATTTTCAAATAAATAATTTGTTGATAAAAAATCAATGTGTATGTTATTTTGTCAGACAAAATATGTTGATATCAAAAACCAATATTAAAAAATACACTTAAAATGCTTCATAATGGCTTTATTGCTGAAAGGACCAAAGAACAAGTGATCTTCCAAAGTTTATAGAGAGGAAACTCCTGATTTTCATCTTGGAAAAAGTTTTCCAATGATAAGTAGAGCCTGCTGCTATCTTACTGAAGAGGGATGATATGATTAGTAGTCTTCTGCTATCTGCTTAAAGAAAATGTAAAACCTTCTCAACTGAAATCTGAAAATTCTACATTTGGATCAAGTAGACACAGTTTTAAACAATACTGTCAAATTATTATGGTTTTTCATCTTTTAAAAATTTTTTGAATATATTCTTGGTTATAGGTTTTGTTTTCCCATGTCTTAAAGTTTCTTAATAGTATGGATGCTACTCTTTTTCCAGGGCCTACTAGGTGTCCTTAGGTGTAAGACCTAAGTGTCCTTAGATCTTAGATCATGGCTAATTAAAGTAAAACAAGTCTTGCTTCAGAAACAAAACTTAGGAAGAAACATAACTAAATATCTCCCATATGCTCTGAATGCACACTAAATATTACCATAGTCAGTCTTGAATTTGGGGTGATTGTTTGAAATCTTAAAACATAAAATCTCAGCATGTCCAAATTAATAATTGCATGATCAGTGATGAGCAATAATCTGGAATCTTTTTCTAGAAACACTGAACATTTTTTATTTGAACGATGCAGAGTCATGAGTTACTAAATATAAATTAAAACATATAAATTAAAGGTTTTATATTTTTTTATTTTTTTCATTTAAAAGTGCTAGATAAATATAAGTGGCATGTGAACAAAGAAAAATTACATTGAATAGTTCAATTTTTAAGGACTTTATTTAAAGAAATTTGTGGATATTATTTCAGAAATATATATCCAATCCTAATACTGACATGAATTTGGCCCGTTTTTTGTGTGATCTGCTTTTGTTGCTGCTGATGGTAGTGGAATTATTTATAGCCACTTTGACCTGAAACCTGAAATGAGAAACACATGAACTGTTATGACTGACAATTGATGAAAAAGTTGATTGGAGGAATAAGTTTTGGTAATATCTAAAACATGCTTTTATGCCCCATCTCTTCATTTTCAGAGTTGGTTCTAAAATGAAAGTATGATAAAATGTCTTTAATTTCAAATAAAAGCAATCAAAAGAGAAATTCTTTGGTGTTCAGTTTGGCATGTCTAAGATGACAAGGTTATTCTGCCATGTTGAGCATTTCCTGATCAATGTCTTTGAAAGCAATAAAGACATGATAAAGATGAGACATTTTCAGGCGACCTGAGTTAGCTCTACACAGCTCAATAGTTCTTCAATTATTGGCTTCCCAACATACCAAGCCATTATCAAAACATTTATTTAATTTAGAGTATGATTTGTTGAATTCTTTGAAAAGATTATAGGTTTCTCAATTATTTTAGAGAATGAATCTTGATAGGGAACCTAAAATATAATTGCAAAAGCAATTTGCAAAGTCACTACTTATACACATAAACTTAATTCTTTTAAATTTTGAATGAACAAAGAAACTTTCTTTGCTTTTATAATAGAAAACTATAAAAATTTTAACTTTTTTACAAGATGTATATTAACTGCAGAGAAGATGAAATCCTGTATTATTTAAGTATTGTTAGGGCTGTTCTCACACATTTTTTTTTTCTCAGAAACAGGGCATGCAAATCTAGAAAAATGGCTTTTTATAAAGTAGGAAAGTGGCATTACATGAATTTATGCTCTGTCTTTACATACTGGAATTCAAAAGGTACAATGAATTAGACTAAAGCAAGAAGGGGAATTTGAGACATAGCTAATACTATAATTGCATAGTCATTTAGTGTTCACACACACACAAACACACACACACACAAACACACACACTCCAAATATAGTCATAGCCAGGATGGAGAAAGAATGAATGATGCAGTGCATATAGCACTGATCTGAAACCCAGTAAGTTTCTTCTGTCACTATTACTATAAACTTGATCATTTTTTACTTCTCAGAGCCTTGATAATTCAGTTGAAAAGTGAGAAATTGTATTTGTGGAACTTTCTCCATTTTTTCTGACTGTGTAAAATTGAGTTGTCTAATAACGATCATTAATATATGCCACACTTACTACTGGGGAATGATTAGGCTCCACAGACTAGTACTACCAGAGTGAACTCTAGCAAGATTTAAGAGAGATAAACTTTTTTTTTTGCAACTGTGCAAAAAATTTAAGAACAGCAATGTGCTGTAAAACAGTAAGAAATAACCTAATTTAGTAAGTGTTTTCCCAGTGACTTAAGGAATAATTTTTACTTTAAAGAACAATGACAATTGCGATGGACTCATTACTATATTCATTTAGTTATGCTTCATAATTACATGTTAGAACACCCTATCAGAACCTGGGAATCACGACATTAGTGATTTCTGCCAGTGGACATATCAGTTTTTGTGGGGAATGAAAATCAAATAGTGTAGTCTACAGAAAGCAAGCGAAGAATTGTGAAGAGGTCAGTTTTGGAAAGATGTAGAAATATTTAAGGAGTTGTGTGTATTGTGCAGAGGATAGTCACTTTTTTTATTATAATGATGTGGGTTACAATTCAGGGTTAGGTATAAAAATGTTTATTATGCAAACACCCTTGATGAGGTGTGCCCCTCCCTGCCTTAGTAGTTTCCCTCAACTGCCAATCCCACTCCCCTCTCCTGACACTTTCCCACTACCACCAATCTCTTATAGTATTATAATTGTTCAAGGTCCACCTATGAATGAGAACATATAGTACTGTGTTCTTTATTTCTGTGATAGATCACTGAGTATGATCGACTCTAAATCCATCTGGTTGCTGCAAAGTCCATATGTTTGTCTTTCTTTACGGCTGCATAATATTCCATTGTGTATATGTACCACATTTTTTTAATCCAGTCCAATTTCGATGGGCAATATGGTTGGTTGCATGATTTTGCTATTGTGAATAGAGCTGCAACCAACATACGTGTGCAGGTATCTTTTTTGTAGAATGATTTGAGTGCCTCTGCATATATTTCCAACACGGGCACTGCTGGGTTATATGGATGGTCAATTCCTAGTTCTTTCAGAAATTGTCACACTGCCTTCCAGAGAAGTTGGACTAGTTTGCATTCCCACCAGCAAAGCAGAAGCGTTCCTTTTTCTCTGCATCCTCACCATAATCTGTCGCTGTTTGTTTTATTAATGATGGTCATTCTTACAGAGGTCAGGTGGTATGTCAACGTGGTTTTGATTTGTATTTCTCTGATGAAGAGTGAGACTGAGCACTTTTTCATGTGATTGTTGGCTACCTGTATATCTTCTTTTGAGAAGTGTCTATTCATGTCTTTTACCCACTTTTTAATTGGGCTGTTTGTTTTTTTCCTTTTGGGGCATTTAAGTTTCTTGTAGGTCCCAGATGTTAGGCCTTTGTCAGATATACAGTTGGCAAATATTTTTTCCCATTCTGTGGGCTGTCTCCCTGTTCTCTTCATGGTTTCTTTTGCTTTGCAGAAAGCTCGTCAGTTTGATGAGGTCCCACTTGTCTATCTTATTTCTTAAGGTTTTGGCCTTTAGGGTTCTGAATAGGAATTGGTTGCCTGTTCCAATTTCCATAAGGGTATGTCCTGTGTTTTCTAAGATTGCTATAGTTTGAGGTTTTACGTTTAGGTCTTTGATCCATTTAGAGTTAATTTTTGTGTATGGTGATAGGTAGGGATCCTGTTTCAATCTTCTGCTTGTGGTCAGCCAGTTTTTCCAGCACCATTTACTGAATAGGTTCTCCTCTCCCTAGTGTTTGTTGTTGGAGGCTTTATCAAAGAAGATTTGGTTGAGGAATTGAGATTTTGCTTCCGGAATCTCTATCCAGTTCCATTGGTCTATGTGCCTGTTCTTGTACAAATACCAGGCTGTTTTGATTACTGTAGTCTTATAATAAAGTTTGAAGTCTGGAAGTGTGATACCTCCTGCTTTCTCTTCCTAAGAATTGTTTTGGCTATTTGAGGTTGTTTATGTTTCCATATGAATTTCTGTATTGCCATTTCCAGGACTGAGAATGATTTTGGTAACTTAATGGGTATTGTGTTGAATCTGTGATAGGATGGACATTTTAACAATGTTGATTCTTCCTATCCATGAGCATGGAATATTTTTTCCATTTGTTTGTGTCTTCTTGGATTTCTTTGAGCAATGTTTTGTAGTTTTCATTGCGAAAATCTTTCACTTCCCTGATTAGGAAGATGCCGAGGTATTTCATTTTTTTGTGTGTGGCTATTGAAATGGGATTGTGTTTTTAATTTGGGTCTCTACCTGCTTGTTGTTGGTGTATAGGAATGCAACTGTCTTTTGCACATTTATTTTGTACCCTGAGACTTTCCCATGGTCCTTTATCAGTACAAGCAGGTTTTTGACAGATTCTCTCAGATTTTCAAGTTATAGGATCATATCATCAACAAAGAGGGATAACTTGACTTCCTCTTTTCCTATTTGGATAACACTGATTTCCTTCTCTTGTCAAATTGCCCGAACTAGGACTAACAACACAATGCTGAACAAGAGGGATGAGAGTGGGCAGCCTTGTCTTATGTCAGTTATCCGGTGAAAAGTTTCCAGTTTCTGTCCATTTAGCAATATGTTAGCTATGGGTTTATCGTAGATGGCACTTACTATTTTGAGGTATGTTCCTTCTATACCTAGGTTTTTAAGGGTTTTCATCAACAAGGGATGCTGGATTTTATCAAAAGGTTTTTCTGCATCAAATGAGACAATCATGCGGTTCTTGTTTTTACATCTGTTGATGTACTTAACGACATTTATGGTCTTGCGAATGTTGAACCAGCCCTGCATCCTGGAAATGAAGCCTACTTGATTTTTAAAATGTGTTTTTTATCTGATTTGCTCGAATCTTGTTGAGGAATTTTGCATCTATGTTCATAAGAGATATTGGCCTGTAGTTCTCTTTTTTTATTGGATGTTTTCGTGAGTTGGGTATCAGTGTGATGCCAGTTTTGTAAGAATTCCATCTTTCATTATTGCCTGAAATACTTCCAATAGGATTGGTATCAGCTCCTCCTTGTACGTTTTGTAGAATTCTGCTGGAAAGCTATCTGTTCCAGGGTTTTTTTGTGTGTTTTTTTTGTAGGTAGTTTTCTTATGACTTTGCCAATTTCCAGGGTTGTTATTGGTCTATCTAATGTCTCAAAGTCTTTTTGTTTCAACCTGGAGAGATTGTGTGATGTCAGAAAGTCCTCCATTTCATTTAGATTATCAAGTTTTTTTCCATACAGGTATACATAGTAATCTCTGATAATCTTTTGTATTTCTTCGAGGTCAGTTGTGATTTGATCTTTTGTGTTTTTGATTGAGTTTTGGGGCTTTTTCTCTCTTTTTCTTGGTCATTCTGGCTAGGGATCCATCAATCTTGTTAATTCATTCAAAGAACCAGCTTTTGATTTTGTTGATGTTTTTTATGATATGTTTGTCTTCTGTGTCCTGTATTTTGGCTCTTATTTTGGTGATTTGAATTCTTCTGCTAAAATTGGGGTTTTGGTGGTCTTCTCTTTCCAGCTTCCTTAGGTGATTTGTTAGTCTCTCCACTTGTGATCTTTCCGTTTTCTTGATGTGTGCTTATAGAGTGATAAATTCCCCTCTTAGTACTGATTTCATGGCATTCCAGAAGTTTTGGTGAGATGTTTCTCCATTTTCATTTAATTCCAGAAATCTTTTAATTTCTGCTTTGATTTCAGTGTTGATCCAGTAGTTGTTCAGCATCATGCTGTTTAGTGTCCACATCCTTGTAGGCTTGGGGGAAATGTTGTTGGTGTTGATATTTATTTTTATTTCACTGTAGTCCAAGAATGTTCAAGGCAAGATTTCGATCTTATGGAATTTGTTTATGCTTGATTTATGACCAAAGATTGATCAATCTTGGGGTATGTTTCATATGGTGATGAGTAGAATGTATATTCTGTGGTTGTTGGGTGGAATAATTTGTAGGTATCTATTTAGTCCATTTGGTAGAGTGTCAAGTTTAGGTTCTGAATCTTCTTGTTGATTTTTTACCACAGTGATCTATCTAGGGCTGTCAGTGGGGTACTCAATTCCCCTGTTATAATAGTGTTAGGGTCAATATCTTTCTTTAGTTTATTTAGTAGTTGCTTTATAAATGCTAGTGCTCCTGTGTTGGGTGCATACATATTTAGGATGGGTATTTCTTGTTGATGGATTGAATCTTTTATCATTTTGTAGTGACCTTTTGCATCCCTTTAAATTTTTGATAGCTTAATGGTTGTTTTGTCTGATATTAAGATCGCAACTCTTGCTTTCTCTTGTGATCCATTGAGCTGGAAATTCATTTTCCATCCTTTAACTTTGAGTTTGTGTGTGTGCCTCATGGTGAGATGAGTCTCCTGAATGCAGCAAATAATTGGCTCATGGTTTCTTATCCAGTTTGCCATTCAGTGTCTTTTCAGTGGTGCATTTAGTACACTCACATCCAGGCTGATTATTGAAATGTGAATGTTTCTCTCTGTCATGAGGTTCTTATAAAGTTTTTTCTTTGTTTGCTTGTTTTCTTTTGGCTTTGGAGTTAATGTATGTGTGTGTTTTCAAGTTTTTGTTGCTCCATATTCTCTGTTGATTCTGTGCTCTGCTGTTCTCTTGGGAAGTGTATGGTCATCCTTTTTTTCCCTCTTCTGTGCTTAATGCCTTTTTTATATGTCTCCTGTAGAGCTGGTCTGAAAGCTGCATAATCTCTTAGGGATTGGATTTCTGGGAAGGATTTTAATTCTCCATCACTGATGAAGCTAAGCTTTACTGGATAGGAAATTTTGGGTTGAAATTGTTTTTCTTTGAGGACTTTGAATATAGGACTCTAGTTCCTTCTTGCTTGTAGTGTTTCTGCCGATAGGTCTCCTGCTATTCTGATTAGTTTTTCCAGTAGGTAGTCTGACCTTTCTCTCTTGCTGCCTTTAAGATGTCTTTTTTGTGCCTAGTTTGTATAGGTCAATTACTATTTGTTTAGGGGTTAGTCTTCACATTTGATATCTTGTGTGGTTTCTCTGTATCTCTTGTGCTTGACTGATCACATCTCTGGTGAGATGGGAAAAGTTTTCTTGGACTACCTCCTCAAATACTTGCTCCAAGTTGTTCTCTATTTCCCTTTCTTCTTCTGGGATACCATGCAGGTATAGGTTTGGCCTCTTGATATGATCACACATCTCTTGTAGGCTTTGTTCTTTCTTTCTGAGTCTTCTTTCTATGTTTTTTACAGATGGTGTTAATTCCATGTTCTGGTCTTCAAGTTCTGAGATTCTTTCTTCAGCTAGATTAATTCTGCTTTCTATGCTTGTCAACTTGTTATTTGTTTCCTAGATGAAATTTTGTATTGCCAAAATCTCTGTTACATGTTCTTTCAGTGTTGTATCTTGTGTTTCTTGAGTCTTATTCACTCTCTCCATCCATTCCCTAATCCCTGTCATATTCTGGGGCCAGTTGTTGGTGACTTCCATTGTTTTGGTACCAAAGTCTGATTTTTCAGGAGTTTTGTCTTTGGTACACTTGAAATTGCCTGAGGTCTTCCTTTGGTTTTCCTCATTTGTTACAGAAATCTTGTTTTTCTCTCTAGTTCTGTTATTAAGTGCTAGTGGAAGAGGCTTTCCCTTCTGATGTTTGCTCAGTCCTCTATTCTTCTCTGAGCCAGGCTCTGGATTTGTTCTATTTTGAAATAGGATGGCAAATGGGAAGCTTTGCTGTCTCTTGTGGTTTTTGTAAACTGAACAAAGCAGGGGATGGGGCACTAGGAAAAAGAAACTACTTGTAAATTAAAATGTTCACTTATTGTAGTATTATTATTCACTGAGACCTATTCCCTACCACCACTATATATGATGATACAAAGCAGAAACCAATGCAAAAACAATTCAACACATACACACACAACCCACATACACACACAACCCTTTGTTGTTGGAATAACAACAAAGTAAAACAAAACAAATAACAACAACAAAAACCCCAAGAAAACTAAACACACACATGCATGCCTAGCACAAAGTATATAGTGAAGAAAAACACAAAGACTAGTGAAAAATTTTTTTAAAAAAGGGGGTGGGGATTTGGGTCAAACCCTCACACATATATTGACACACACCTTAAACTATAAAAAAATTAATATTAAAAAAAAGAAGAATAAAAGAACAAAACCAACAAGAGCAAAAGCAAAAGATGAACACCAATCATTCACATACACTCATAAACAGAAGACAACAAATAAATAATAAAAGAAGAAAGAAACAGAAAAAGAAAAGAAAAAAAATCGGGAGGGGGGATGCAGATCAAACCCTCACATACACATTCATGCACAAAGGGAAAATATTTTTAAAAAGATGAACTAACAAACAGTCAAAAAATTTTTACAAATTAAAAAAAATAATTGAAAAGCCCTGCCCTCTTGCTGCAGACTCCGTAATTATTCCTCTAATCAGGTCTCTCCTACAGAGCCACCTCTTTCAACCTCTCCTCGGGGAATGAAACAGGGAAAGAGGGCCAGCAGAGGAGGTGGGTGGGGCTGTAGCCCTTCCCTCCCACTCTCTTATGGTCAGGGAGATCTCCTCCCATGCGGAGGTATGGGATTATCTCTTCCCCAGGTATATACTCTCACCGGGGACGTCCCAGCCAGGCCTATCCTGGAATGGAGTTCTCCTATTGCGACTGACGTCCAGGCTCCAAGTGGGTTTGTCCCACTCAGTCTTGGCCTAGCTGTGTGGGTCTGACATTCAGAGAATTGCTGGGGAGGAGAAGGTTTGGGTCAGCCCCAGACTCACCATTGATCTCTTTGTAGTTTTTTCTCCTCCTTTTTTGGCCGCACCCTTTGTCCCATGATTGGATCAGGGTAGGGTGTGGGGCACCTGGAACTCAGTACTCTCAGGTCCCTCTGAATTTGTGTTCTCAGGATATTCCCTCTGGACCATGATCAATCCCTGAGTAGTGATCCGCCATTCACAGAGATGGGTCTGTTGCTCTGTGGTGAGCAAGTTGGAGCACTTTCCTGCCCCGCCTTCAAGATGGTGGTGGGGTGCCTCTCTTGTCCTCTTCCCTGGGAACTTGCCTCTCTACGCCTTCTGCAGCTCCTGCCAGTGCCCTGTCAGGTGCTGAAGTGGTGAGGCAAGACCAGTAGTCCCAGTCTCTCTCCTGCTTCAATGATAAGGAAGAGCCTGAGGCAATAGTTTCTCCCTGCCACTTTTTCAAAGGAAAACTTCTGTCCATTTTTTAAAAAACACAATGGTGCTCCACTTCTGCTACCTGGGAAGAACCAGGGATGAAGTAGAGAAGCTGCAGCACCAGCCATTTCACCAGGGTCCTGGCCACCCTCTCATGACCCCCACTTAGACACTCTCCCAGTATTTTCTTCCCAGGTAGGGTTTATTGATTTAAAAAAAGAAAAAGAAAATGGCACTTGGCTTCTGCATCTGGGGAATCGCTAGGGTCCAATCCCAGCTGCTGTGGCACCAGTGGCTGCACTGGTTGCAAGCTCCCTAGCCCTCACTCAGCCAGCCACTCATACACCCACTTGCTCACTAGCACATACACAAAATTTTCCATTCACTCACTCACTCACATGGGGAATCACACAGTCTGACTGGCTCAGATGCCATCTTCCCAACTCTTGGATTGTCACTTTTAAGTCCTTATGTCATTTTGAAATCCTCCATTAGAAAAAAAAAAAAAAGCTTATGTGGCCATCTTTTAAGAAATGTACCAGTTCATCTGATCAACTTAGAGTGAGTCAACAAGGTTATCTTTTTACAATAGGTGATAGAGAGTTTTAATTTAAGGAAAAATTTATCCAAACCATTTATTTAAGCAAGATTGTTTACCGCTTGTTTCTTAGTCTGCTCAGTTTGAACAAAAGGAGATGGAGAAAGCAGGGAGGAATAAAGCAAGGAAGAATGTTGGAAGCTTCTTAGATTCTGAAGACTGGGACCAGAAAGTCAATTGACAGTGAAAGTGCTATTCTTCAAATAAAGAAAAGGATACTGCCTAAAACAATTCAATATCCTTGGAGTTGCCATGCCCGCCTCAGGAATAGGGAGAAAAGCTAGTTCCTCCTCAGTTTCAGAGTGTGGGGCTCTAGCAGAGATCCTGGGGAACAAGGGCAGCTCCCAGATCTAAAGAGACAGGCTATCCTGCAGAGCTCTGGGGTTGATGCTGTCACCACTGTGAAGGCGGAAAATTGAGTCAAATAAATGGTTCTTGTGCCTTAAGATGTAAGGGAATTTGCCTTGCTAGGTATTGTACTTGCCTGGGACCCATGCCTATTTCCCTCTTTCATATTTCTCCCTTTCAGAATGGAATTATCTATTTCATGCCTATGCCACCATTGTGCACATAATTGTCTGGTTTTCCAAGTCCACAGCTGAAAGGGAAATCTGCCCCAGAATAAAATGTCTCTCAAGTTTCACTCACAACTGGTTTACATGATAGTTAGATGAGATGATGGAGCTTAGAATTGATGCCGGAACAAGTTAAGACCTGTGGGACTGTTAGGGTGGAATTATGTATTGTGCACACGATTAATGTCCTAAATTTTGAGGGTCTAGGAATGAAATGCTTGAGACTGAATTGTATCTGCTCCAAAATTCCTATGTTGAAACCTTCGCCCTAATGTACATAACTAGAAGTACATAACTAGAAGAAGTCATAAGAGCATAACCTTGATCTGATAGCATTATTGTTCTTATAAAAATAAATTCCAAGCCGGGCTCAGTAGCTCAGCCTGTAATCCTGCACTTTGGGAGGCTGAGGTGAGTGAATTGTCTGAGTCCGTGGGTTGGAGACCTGCCTGGGCAACTTGGCGAGACCTCATCTCTATAATAAATCAAAAATATTAGCCAGGCGTGGTAGCGTGCACTTGTAGTTTCAGCTACTTGGAAGGCTGAGGCGGAAGGATGGCCGGAGCCCAGCAGGTGGAGGTTGTGGTGGCCGGGAGTGGCCACTTAACTCCAGTCTGGGTGATAGAGTGAGACTCCAACTCAAAATAAATAAATAAATTCCAATTATCTAAATCTCTCTCTCTACCCTATGAGCCTAGTGAGAAGGCTGCCATCTGCAAACCAGGAAGGGAGCACTCACCACAAAATTTTTGACCTTAGATTTCCCAGTTTTCAAAAAATGTGAGATAACTAATTTCTGTTGCTTAAGCCAGCCAATCTCTGTTTTTTTGTTTGTTTGTTTGCTTGCTTGCTTTGTTTGTCTTTTTGCAATATGGATAGGCTGAGTATTTTTCAAGTCTCAAAGTTTTGGTTTATTTTTGCTTAAGAATTCCTTCTGTAATTTATTTATCTTTTTTTCACATTATCCTAATAGCAACAAGGAGGTCTCAAGTCATACAGTCAATATTTTGCTTAGTAATCTTCTCTGCTAAATATTCAATTTTCCTGTTCACAGGTTCTACTTTCAAAAAAAGCACTATAAGCAATTCAGTCAAGTTGCCACTTTATAACAAAGATTGCATGTCCTCTAGCTTCCAATAACTTGTTCCTTATTTTAATTTGAGATCTCATTCATATTTCTAGAGTGCACCTCAACAGGCTTCCAACTTCTACTCATTACATGATTCAAAAGCTACTTTCATATTTCTTATATTTGTTACTGTAGTACTTCGTTCTTTTTATCAAAATCTGTCTTAGTCTGCTCAGGCTTCCATAATAAAATACCATAGATGAACCACTTAAACAAAAGAAATATTCTGCAGGATGTGAAGTCCAAAATCAAGGGGTCAGGTAATTTCTGGTGGGGACCCTCTTACTGGTTTACAGATGACTGCCTTCTCACCTGTGTCTTCGCATGATATAAATAGAATGAGAGAAAGAGAGAGAAGAAGGAGGAGGAGGAGGAGCAGGAGCAGAAGGAGGAGGAATAGAGGGAAGGGAAAGAGGAGGGAGGGAAAGAAAAAGAGAGAGAAGGTAAAGAGAAAGAGAGGTCTCTCTCTAATCTCTGGTGTCTCTTATTATAAGGATACTAATCCAACAGATCAGGCTTCACCCTAATGTCCTCTTTTAATTTTTTTTTTTTGAGTTGGAGTCTCACTGTCACCCAGATTGGAGTGCAGTGGCCGCTCCCACCACTGCAGCCTCGACCTGCTGGGCTCTGGCGATCCTTCTGCCTCAGTCTTCCAAGTAGCGGAACTACAGGTGCATGCTACCATGCCCGGCTAATTTTTTGATTTATTGTAGAGATGGGGTCTCGCCTGCCCAGGTGGGTCTCAAACCCGAGGGCTCAGGCAATCCACTCACCTCAGCCTCCCAAAGGCGCGGGATTACAGGCTGAGCCACCGAGCCCAGCTCTCTTTTAATCTTAATTGCTTCCTTACTATAAATATAGTTACATGAGGAGTTATGGCTTCAACATATGAATTTTGAGGGCACACAGCAGCATGATCTTTGTTTTAAATACATGACCGTAACTTTTTATCTTTAGTTTAATTTATAAGCACAATATGGTAATGATCCCTACCGCTTAGAGCAACAGGTTGCTCAATCCCACGTGACACTCTGAGAGCCTTACAATGTACCTTCCAGAGCCTATGCCTGGGGGAAATAAAGGGAAAATACATTCTCTATGAACTCCTATGCCCCACTGACAGGAGTCATGCTGCAGTGTGTTAACTCTTCTTTATGTCTACTTTAAACACTAGGTTAATGTTGAGTGGGCATTCTCATTCCCCTTCTACATGTCAGTTCCAGAGGTTCACAGTGTGATGCTGCCAACTTGTACCCATGCAACACTGGTTCGAGCCTGAAGCCTATGTGGAGCTTAGCACAGCAGTACCCAGAATAGAAATTGAAACTGAAAGTCTTTGAATTGGTATCAAGAGAAATGTGTGATCAAGCTATTACAGATTTAAAATGGCCACAGATTGTTTTACACTTCTCTCATTGAAAAGAAAGTGTCTATGTCCCTTCTCCTTGAATCTGGGAAATTCCCTGATGGAATATGAGTTTCAGGTCCACACCATAAGACACTGGCAGCAGGTTCCAATAGTATTTGGTTGGAATACTGGTTTTGAGAAACCAGCTATCGTGCTGTGAAAAGCTCAGATCATAAGGAGAAACCACATGTAGACAATTTGTTTTATATTTCCAGCTAAACTCCCCAAAGCCCACACCAACTGCCAGGCAAGTAACTGTGCCATCTTAGACATCCAGCCCAATTCAGCAGTCAACTAATATCACTACATAAGAGAATCCAAGTGAGAATGCCCATTGAGTCCACTTGACCCAGTGGACTGTGAGAGATAAAAATAAATCATTGCCTAAGACACAAGATAAGGATACAAAATTGACATGGTATTGATAATTACATTGAGTAGTCAATAAGTTAATTTTATTGGTAATCAAAAATAGTTTTTATTTTACTTATTAACATTGGATGCTATTGTTACAGCATATTTTGAGAGAAATTTCATTGTGTTCTGAGCTCTTTTTTGTTGACAAAACATAGGTTTTGTTTATTTATTTATTTTTGCTTTAATATATATATATATAAAGATATTTTTATATATAGCTTTATAGGATTTATATATACAGGGCTTGTGTGTGTGTGTGTGTGTGTGTGTGTGTGTGTGTGTGTGTGGTGTGTGTGTATAGGGCTGATGCATAAGTTCATAGCATTTGTTTTTGGCATGGCAACATTATGGTGTTGGGAGTTTTTTTTTTAAAATCATTTTTCATTTGCAGTGACAATGTTGTGCTTGTGAATATATTAGTACTATTTGTTAGATAAAGAAGCTAAAGTGTCAAGTGGAAAAAAATGAACATTTCCAACATATTCTTCTATTTGAGTTTAACAGAGGAGTCAAAGTAGTGGAGGTGACTTGACACATTTGTGCCATGTACAGGGAGAATGCTTTAGGGGAAAGCATGATAAGAAAATGGTTTTGCCATTTCAAAGAGAGATACTTTGATCTGAGTGATTCTCCAAGTTCAGAGAGACCTTGGAATTTGATAAAGACCATTTAAATGCTTTAATCCATGATGAGTCATGTCAGTCAATCCAAGAATTGGCAAATATGATGAACTGGGACCAGTCAACAATCGTGTGACATTTGCTTTACATGGGAAAGCAAAAAATGCTGCTAACTTATTCACCAACCCAATATATTGTGAAATTATTACTAATAATGCTAACTAACACATCTATTATGTCACATAGTTATCTGAGCTCTTGAGGACAGAGCTTTTGTCTAATTTTAAAATTAGTTTTTGTATCACTATTGCCTCTCACGAATAGAGGCACAAAGTAGACAGTTAAGGTGGTAAAATGTTTACTACAATATATTAGTGTTTGTGGAAATGCAGAAGACAAGTAAATAATAATTAATTAATAATAATAGCAATTAATTGATGTATTTTTTCTTCTATGATATGAACTATATTTTGTAATTTCCTGATCTTAGTCAGTAATTAAAAATCACTATAAATCAGATTGTTCAGAGAAACAATTTGATTTGCCCATATTTTCTCTAAACATGCCTAAATTAAGGGACATTCCCACTGCAAACTAGTTTTATCTAGACTACCCATAACATGATCATTGTTTTCTAGTGACTTTAACAATAAGTGAGACACCATCAAACCAAAAACCTTCTGCAAAGCCAAACCATCAGGAGATTGGGAAGATAGTCCACAGAATGAGAAAAAATATTTACCAACTATATGTGACAAAGCCTTAACATCCAGGTACTACAAGGAACTCAAATGTGCTGTAAGGAAAAAAACAAACAGCCCCGTTAAAAACTGGACAAAAGACATGATTCGACACTTCTCAAAAGAAGACATATGAGCAGCCAACAGACACATGAAAAACAGCTCAGCCTCACTAATCATCAGAGAAATGCAAATCAAAACTACATTGAGGTACCATCTACCTCCAGTAAGAATGGCCATTATTAATAAAAACAAAAACAAAAAACAGATGCTGGCGAGAATGCAGAGAAAAGGGAACACTTCTACACTGTTGGTGGGAATGCTAACTAGTTCACCCTCTAAGGAAAACAGTGTGGTGATTCCTAAAAGAACTACAAATTGACCTTCCATACAACCCAGCAATCCCCTTTTTGGGAATATTACCTAGAGGAGCTTAAATCACTCTACAAAAAAGATAACTGTACATGTATGTTTATTGCAGCACTATTTACAATAATGTAAAAACATGAAACCATCCATTCTGCCCATTGAAACTTTGTTTGATAAAAAAAGGTGTGGTATATGTATATGATGGAATATTATGCAGCCATAAAGAAGAACAAAACCATGGACTTTGCAACAACTTGGATGGATTTAGAGTCTATAATATTCCATGATTTACTACGAAAACAAAGAACTGAGTAGCACATGTTCTCACTCATAAGTTGACCCCAAACATTTACTATAATACAGTAAGATAGGGATTGGCAGTAGCTGGAAACTGCCTTTGAGGGGAGGCACATAGCATCAGTAAGGGTACCTTATCTCAAACCTGGTAAAGTAAGGACCAAAGGGAGACCCAAATTTACCTGTATGATGACCACTTGTATACCTAATCCTAAATCGTACCCCACATTTTTAAAATAAAAAAAACTTAAAAAACAAGATGCATTATACAAATATTTTTTAAATTTTCTATTATACAAATCATTATAATTGTGTTCAGGTAAACTTAAGTAACATGGTTTTAAATAGCTAGAATCTGATCTACCAAATGACCTAAGGCATTGAGTAGAACTTAAAATTGTCAATTAATTTTGTTGTTCAAAACCTATAAGAAAATATCTGTGAAATTTGTATTATTTTCCTGAATAAGTTGTTACTGGACTTTTATGTACATAAACATTTCTCTATTTTGTGGAATGCTTATATTTTATTATTGTATCATCATATTTTATTTATATTTTGGGATGGCAAATTAAGAGAAATGTCATATTAGTTACACATAATATTTTTATTGAATAATTTATTCTGTTAGAAGGAAGAGGGATGGTTGGATGAAAAAAATCACCTTTTGGGTACAATGTGCACAGGTGGGGGTGGTGGGTATACTTAAAACCCAGAATTCTTTGCCACTGTACAATGCATTCATGTAACCAATAACCATTTGTACCCCTAAAGCTTCAAAATAATTTTTCAAATGATAATAACAACAATAATTTATTGTGTGCAATAAAACAAGTATCATCTTCATACCAGTGTTTCATAACATTATTTCTACTTTAGGAATTCTCAGAATGGGGATATAGCCTCCTTTTGAAACTAAAAATAGGCCATATGTCAGAGAGTACATTACTGTGATGCTTATTATTTCTAGTTCATGGAAGTTTGTAGTGCTAATTTCATAATAAAGTCTCTTCACTGATATTCACACTAATGATCATTCTTCTACTTACCATGATCACACTTTTGTGCTGTAAAATCCTGTTTAAGTGACACACTTGCCCACAAGCACGTGCCTATACACTCATAAAGCACTATTATAGAAAAAAATGTGTGCTCTCTCAGTTCCCTGTGTTCTTGATCTTGTAGACATAGATTAACCAAAGGAGATCCTTTTCTTCTTTGATATCTCAAAAGTCAGGTATCCTTTCCTATCTTCTTTCCAGTGCTGGTCAGGGCCACAGAAATATTCACTTCTCGTAGTATTTATGACTCCTGCAGCAAGTCTCTCTTAAATAGCAGTTGTCTTTTTTTAGAGAAGGGTATGGTAATGTTATTTCAGAGACTAATACTGATAAATAAGATCTATCATTATAAAACAGCTATGTAATTGTGTTGTTGAATTTTACATGTTGAAGCATTCAATAATGTAGTTCAACTAGAAGTCTCGTTTTCCCAGGAATATTTTGCTACTGCATTTTCACCACTGGGAAGAAAAAAGTAAAGGATAATCACAGTTATTAGAAAAGAAAGTTTGTAGGTTGGTATCTAGGCATAATAGAGAATTATAGTTATAATGAAAACACTACCAGCCTTTCAACAAAGGTTAAAGCTATATATGTTTGAGAAAAATATCTTTGCTCATTATAATACCTGGTACATCATGGTATAATTAAGATTGTGTCACTCTTTCCGTTATAAATCACCATTTTAAAGACTCATAAAACAGCTGTAAAAATGAGCTCCAGGCTCAACTTGGCATGTAAAATATTAACCCAAGAGAATTTATGTTTTTTACTTTACTTTTATTTTATTTTTTTTACAGAACTGTCTTTCAAGTCTTTTTAAAATAAAGCAAAATTTCAAGTAGATTTTTTTTTTCTGGTGGCTTTTTGGCACTTAATAAATCAAAACCAGTCTTGCTTGTTAAAAACCAAATCTTGTGAGTACTTGGTGAATTAGGAGAGGTGATCATTTTGAGTGCTTCAAATGACTCCTTTAAAAGTGTCTTAAATATTTTAAACATTACATGTGATTACTAAATATCTAAAGAGTTTTATAAGCCACCTACTAGGAAACCTTTTGCTCTTTTCCTTTCCAGATGGTATTAAAGACTTTAATGATGCCAAAGTATAGTGAAAGGCATTTTGCTATTATAGGTGTGATTCACTATTTCAGAACTTAAGGTTCCATGAGATGGCTCCCTATGGCAAACCATTCTAGCCTATTAATCCATTTGTGGAGTCTTGTCCACCTGTGCCCACCAAGTGTGCTCAATTCTCCACCTGGTTGATATGCATTGTAAACTGCAATCAATTGCATATTTGGAGTGATGACTTTACAATATTCTAAACATTACAAAGAAAATAGTTTGTCACCAATGCCAATAGCCTAAATGTAAGTCAAGAGCCCATTTGCCCAGCAAGACTCAACTGCAGAAGCTATTGAAAAGTTACTATGTAAAAATCACACCTTAAATAGAGTCAGTAGCTAAATCATTCTAAGTGTCCAGATCTTGTTCTCTGTAACACAAGAATTTATTTTATTTCTAGTAGAAATCTAATTGACTCTGAAGGTGAGAAAATTGATATTTTGATGGGTTTTGGTCTGCATACATCTCTCTTTTAAATCTGAAGAGAATGTGCACAGTTGGCCAATCTTAAATATCATAATCATTTTAATTTAAATGTAAATTTGATTTGACTTAAATAGCTGAACACACAAATTTAGGTCATTAGCTGTCATTGTTAATAGGATTTCTTTTGTTAAATGAGTCATATTGTTCAGACCCAGGAATTTCCCCTATTTTTTGTGTTCTTTTCAAGCACAAAGTGGTATGCTAAATGCTTTCAGTTATACTATCTCATTTAATTCTCACAGCAACCTTGTGAGTTAGTATCTATTTGGCCTCTGACATGAAGGCGAGAAAATTGAAGAAAAAAGAAACTAAACTTCCACACCATGTACAGCTGATTTATTTATTTACTCACTCACTCACTCAATTACTTACCTACTTACTTACTTATACTTGTTGAGTTGTGAGGTCTCACTCTGTTGCCCAAGCAGAAGCGAAGTGATGTGATCATAGCTCACCGCAGATTCAACCTCTTAGGCTCAGGAAATCCTTCCACCTCAGCCTCCTGAGTAGCTGGGACTACAGTTGTGTGCCACCATGCCCAACTAATTTATTATTATTATTATTAATCATTATTATTATTATTTGTAGAGATAAGGTCTTTGTACATTGCCCAGGTTGGTTCTTAAACTCCTGGCCTCAAGCAATCCTCCTGCCTCTGCCTCCCAAAGTGCTGGGGTTACAGGTGTGAGCCACTGCTCTTGGCCTGATATATAAACTCAGGAAATCTGACTTTAAAGAAATAGCCTTTATAGTATGGTGGCTCTCAAAACTCCTTCATGCCAGTCACAATGATCGAGATTAATTAATTTGGTTGTTTATTTTTGCTGCACAAGTAGAAATGCCAAGAGAAAGTAAAATGTTCAACTACAGCAGATGATTCATACACAGACTGCATGTACACACATAACAGCATAGAAAGAAAGTATTACTCCAGAACTTCAGATTTTATGAGATGACTCCCTATGGCAAACCATTCCAGCCTATTAATCCGTTTGTGGCGTGAAAAAGCCTTCAGATCATTTCAGCTTCCAGCTCTTTGAGTTGCTCCCAATCATTTGAGTCTTCCATACTACAACCCCAATCATTAAGAAGCAGAGAAAGTTATCCTGGTCTACCTTGTCTAAATTCCTGACTCACACAATCTATAAACATATTGCAATTATTTTTGGTTAATATCATTTAGTTCCAGGGTGATCTGTTACATAAAGTGGGTAAACAGGGTAACCAGTTATTCAGCCACTTTTGAAAAAAATTAAGTTTAGCTTCTGATCAGTCTTTAAAATATCAATTCAATTTGGACTTAACCTGCTTAAAAGAATCTAATAGCATTAATGACATGGATCTCCAATAGAAAGGAATTCAAATATATAGGATCTGTGTTTAAAGTCCTACAGTGTCCACTCTACCAAATATATTTGATATGTGTGAGCTTTTTGAGGGGAGAAACTAAAAACTTTTTTCCCCCATTTTTAACTCCCACCCTCTGTTACAATGCAGGGTACATCTCACCCTTTGGGAGGCTGAGGTGAGTGGATTGCCTGAGCCCGCAGGTTCGAGACCCGCCTGGGCAGAGAAACCTCATCTCTACAATAAATCAAAAAATCAGTCGGGCGTGGTAGCACATGCCTGTAATTCCGGCTACTTGGAAGGCTGAGGCGGAAGGATCTCCGGAGCCCAGCAGGTCGAGGCTGCGTGGCCGGGAGCGGCCACTGCACTCCAGTCTGCGTGACCGAGTGAGACTCCAACTCAAAATCTTAACAGGAATGAATACTATTATTATAGTTTATAGATACATTGTAGCTGAAACTAAAATCCAAATGTATTTTCCTCAAATTGTATGTGTTTGTTTCTCTTGTGATAGCATTTCCTAAAATCATACGAAGAACTGAGAAGAGATGAGACAAAACAACACAATGATTGACTCCTTAATTTTTTTGTGGGGGGTGGTGGTTTGAGTTGGAGTCTCACTTTGTTGCCCAGACAGGAGTGCAGTGGCCACTTCTGGTCTCTGCAGCCTTGACCGGCTGGGCTCCAGCGATCCTTCCGCCTCAGCCTTTTGAGTAGCCGGAATTACAGGCACGCGCTACCACGCCTGGCTGATTCTTTTTCTTTATTGTAGAGATGAGGTCTTGCCAAGTTGCCCAGGCGGGTCTTGAACCCATGGGCTCAGGCAATCTACTCACCTCAGCCTCCCAAAGCGTGGGATTACAGGCTGAGCCACTGAGCCCAGTGACTCCTTAATTTTAATATGTATGGTAAATTTAGCCTATTTTCTTTGGAATTCACAAAAATGTTTACTTTGGGACTTATGCACTCAAAAAGCCCTTGTGATGAGACTGATTTACACTGAGATCTCCTGATGTACTCATAATTAGATAGCTTTTGTTTAGGTCTAGGATAACCTAACAGAGAACAACTTATTTTTCATATGCATATTTGATCTAGGAGCCCAGCTTTATTGCATAATGATATGGACTAAACACTTTGCCTAATGTCATGCAAGTATAGTTTTGTGTCCAGAGGCAGTCTGGATGTTAAAACACAATATGTGTTTTAGTTATTTGAAAGTTAAAATAATAGTTGTAACTTCTATTTTTTCTCTTTAGCCTTTTTACATCTTTGATTATCTAGATGAGAAATATATCTTTATTTAGTTAAATATCACTGAAATTTTTTTAGTGTCTAGGAAGGCAAAAACATATGCAGCAATTTTAGTTAATGGCTTTAAATGTTGAAATAATGTATGCTTAGATATTTTTATCTTTTGAAATTCCCTGAATAAAATGTCACTTTTTGCATTATTTGCCTTGGAAAATAAATGTAGGGGAAAAAAACATTTGTAGAATTTACATGTGACATCTACATTTAAATACACTTGATCCAAGAAATGCAGTATTTTTAAAGTGTGACAAACACTAAAAGTGTATGAAAAGGTTTTGCAAAGTGTTAGTTACTATACAAAATCATGCCTTTTTATAAATAAAGCAGCATATTAGATATTATTAAAGCAAATTTCTACCTACACAGGCTTTCCAGCAGAATTTTCTGTTTAGTAATAAAAACATCTAATTATTTTTCTCTTAGTTAATGCCAATGGCTCATTCATTTATAAATTCCCAATATTTATTGTGTTTTCATGACTTCTACTGCTCTTACTTGTGTTCTGATGCATTCCAAATCTCTAACACAGAGCTCTTTCTTTAGTTCCTTATGGATATGCCTAACTCAAGAGCAGCTCTTGGCTAGATGTACAACATAAACTTCAGCTTCAGCAGACCAAAAATCTTTACTTCCCATTTCTTCTTACACTACAAATACCTATATTGATTGATAGTCCTACTGTTTATTTAGCCCAAGGATTTCAACACAGGTTAACTTATCTGAATCTGTCTGTTTGTGCACATCTCTTATTTTTGTTTGGAAGGTAATTATAGTCTCCAAAGACATATGAAAAAATGTCCAGCATCACTAATCATCAGGGAAATGCAAATTTAAAACTAAAATAAGATATCATTTGTCAAAATGACTATTATCAAAAAGACAAAAGATAATTGCTTATGAGTATTTGGAGAAGAGAGAACCCTGGGATGCTTTTTTTGTGGGAATATAAACTAATTTAGTATAACTATTATGGAAAACAATATCAAATAATTGATAATAGAACTACCATTTGATGCAGCAATTCCACTACTGGATATAGACCAAAGGAAATAAAGTAATTATGTTGAAAAGATGGCTGCACACCATGTTCACTGCAGCATTATTCATTATAGCCAAACTGTGGAGTCAACCTAAGTATTCATAATAAATGAATGGATAAAGCAAATGTGGTATACATACCATATAATAGAATACTATTTAGCCTTAAAAAGGGAGGAGGAAGAATCCTGTTATTTGTGACAACATGAATGAAGCTGGAGGACAATTAAGTTAAGTGAAACAAGCCAGGCACAGAAAGATAAAAACACTTGATCTCCTTTACATGTGGAATCTGAAAAAGGCAAATTCATAGAAGTAGAAATAGAATGGAGGTTACTCAGGGCTGGAGGGATGGGAACAGGATAACTGGGGAGAAGTTGGCCAAAGGATACAAATTTTGGTTAAGTAGGAAGAATAAGTTCAAGAGATCTATTCTAAAATGTGGTGATGATAGATAATAACAATATATGATAGTCTTGAAAATTGCTAAGAGGTTGTACTAGATTACACTTCCATCAATAGCGTAGAGGTGGTCCCTTTTCCCCACATCCTCTCCAGCAGTTGTTTTTTGAGTTATTAATAATGGCCATCCTGACTAAAGGTGGTATCTCAGAATGGTTTTAATTTACATTTCTTTGATGATTAGTGAGGCTGAGCATTTTTTCATGTATCTGGTGGCTGCTTGTAAGTCTTCTGAGAATTGTCTATTCATACCTTTTGCCTATTTTTTAATAGGGTTGTTTGTTTTTTATTCCTTTCAGCATGTTTGAGTTCCTTATAGACCCTGGATGTTAGGCCATCAGATTTACAGTTGGCAAATATTACTGAGTATTATAGACTCTAAATCCATCCAAGTTGCTGTGAAGTTCATAATTTTGTCCTTTATGGCTGTGAAATATTCCACTGTGTATATGTACTACATTCTTTTTATCCAGTCTACTTTTGATGAGCAGCACGTTTGGTTCCCTGTTCTTGCTATTGTGAATAGTGCTGCAATGAACATGCATGTGCAGGTATTTTTTTTGTAGAATAATTTGAGTTCCTCTGAGTATATTCCCAGAAAGGGGGTTGCTGGGTCATGTGGAAGGTCAATTTTTAGATCTAAATGTAAAACCTCAAATATAAGAACCTTAGAAAATGCAGGAGACACCCTTATGGAAATTGGAACTGGCAGCAAATTCCTGATCAAAGCCCCAAATACCCATGCCATAAGACATAAGATAGTCAACTGGGATCTAATCAGACTAAAAAGCTTCTGCAAAGCAAAATAAACCATCAAGAGAGCGGGGAGATTGTCCACAAAATGGGAAAAAATATTTGCCAACTGTAAATTCATTTCTGTTATAATGACTGAGTATGATAGCCGCTAAATCCATCCAAGTTGCTGTGAAGTCTGTATGTTTGTTCTTCTTTATGGCTGCATAATATTCCATTGTGTTTAAGTACCACATATTATTTATCCAGTCCAGCATCAATGGGCAACATGGTTGGTTCCACGTTTTTGCTATAGTGAATAGAGTTGCAACAAACATGTGTATGCAGGGATCTTTTTTGCAAAATGATTTGAATTCTTCTGGGTATATTCCCAATAGGGGGATTGCTGGGTCATATGGAAGGTCAATTTCCAGTTCTCTCAGAAATCGCCACACTGTCTTCCAAAGAGGTTGTACTAGTTTGCATTCCCACCAGCAGTGTAGAAGCGTTCCTTTTTCTCCACATGCTCACCAGCATCTGCCGTTGTTTGCTTTATTAAAGATGGTCATTCTTACTGGGATTAGGTGGTATCTCAGTGTGGTTTTGGTTTGCATTTCTCTGATGATGAGTGAGGTTGAGCGCTTTTTCATGTGTCTGTTGGCTACCCATATATCTTCTTTTGAGAAGTGTCTATTCATGTCTTTTGCCCACTTTTAAATGGGGCTGTATGCTTTTTTCCATTTGGCACATTTGGGTTCCTTGTACATAAAAGATGTTAGGCCTTTGTCAGATGTACAGTTGGCAAATATTTTTCCCATTCTATGATCTGTCTCCCTGCTCTCTTGATGGTTTCTATTGCTTAGCAGAAGTTTGTCAGTTTGATGAGGTCCCACTTGTCTAACTTATTTTTATTTTTAACTTTTAAATTTTTTTATTTTAAAATTTTGGGGAACAATTCAGGGTTAGGTCTACAAATGTTCATTGTGTAGGTACCCTTGTTAATGAGGTGCCCTCCCTTCCTCCCCCCCACCCCCCACTGTTTCTCACTATTGTCAATCCTTTTCTTATAGTATTATAGTAGTTGTTCAAGGTCCACTTATGAATGAGAACATGTGATACCCAGTTCTTTGTTTCTGTGAAAGATCACTCAGTATTATAGACTCTAATTCCATCCAGGTTGCTGCGAAGTTCATGATTTTGTTCTTCTTTATGACTGTGTACTATTCCATTGTGTATATATACCACATTTTTAAAATCTAGTCCTCTTTTGATGGGCAGCACGGTTGGTTCCATGTTCTTGCTATTGTGAACAATGCTGCGATAAACATACGTGTGCTGGTATATTTTTTATAGAGTGATTTGAGTTCTTCCGAGTGTATTTCCAGTAAGGGGATTGCAGGGGTCATATGGAAAGTCCATTTTTAGAACTTTTAGGAATCACCACACTGTTTTCCACAGAGACTGCACTAGTTTACAGTGCAGCCTCCCACCAACAGTGTAGAACTGTTCCCTTTTTGCCACATCCTCTCCAGCTTCTGTTATTTTTGAGTTATTTATGATGACCATTCTGACTGGAGTTAGGAGGTATTTCAGTGTAGTTTTAATTTGCATCTCCTTGATGACTAGTGAGACTGAACATTTTTTAATTTATCTATTGGCTGTTCGTATGTCTTCTTCTGAGAACTGTCTATTCATAACATTTGCCCACTTTATAATGGGGCTGTTTGTTTTTGTCTTTTCAGCATGTTTGAGTTCCTTGTAGATCCTAGATGTTAGGCTTTTGTCAGACATGGAGTTAGCAAATATTTTTTTTCCCAGTCTATGGCCTGTCTCCCTACTCTCTTGATGGTTTCTTTGGCTTTGCAGAAGTTTGTCAGTTTGATGAGGTTCCACTTGTCTATGTTATCTCTTGTGGCCTGGGCACTTCCAGTATTAATCAGGAATTGGTTGCCAGTTCCAACTTCCATAAGAGTGTCTCCTACATTTTCTAAGGTTCTTATAGTTTGAGTTTTTATGTTCAGACCTCTGATCCATTTAGAGTTAATTTTTGGTATGGGGATAGGTAGAGGTCCTGTTTCAATCTTCTGCACGTGGTCAGCCAGTTTTCCCAGTTCCATTTACTGAATAGGTTCTTGTATTCCCAGTGGTTGGTGGTGGAGGTTTTGTAGAAGATGAGTTGGTTGAAAAATTGAGGTTTTGCTTCTGGAATCTCAATTCTATTCCATTGGTCTATATGGCTGTTCTTGTACAAATGCCAGGCTGTTTTGCTTATTGTAGCTTTATAATAAAGTTTAAAGTCTGGGAGTGTGATACCTCCTGCTTTGTTTTTTTTACTGAGGATTTTTTGGCTATTCTTGGTTGTTTATGTTTTCATATGAATTCCTGTATTGTTGTTTCTAAATCTGAGAAGAAAGTTGCTGGTAATTTGATGGGTACTGCATTAAATCTGTAGATTGCCTTAGGTAGAATGGCCATCTTAACAATGTTGATTCTTCCAAACCACGAAGATGAAATATTTTTCCACTTGTTTGTGTCATCTTTCACTCCATTGAGCAGTGTTTTGTAGTTTTCATTGTAAAGGTCTTTCACATCTCTAGTTAGAAAGATGCCAAGGTATTTCTTTTCTTTTCTTTTTTTGTGGCTATTGTGAATGGAATTGTGCTTTTTATGTGGGTTTCTGTGTGTTTATTATTGGTGTATAGAAATGAAATGTCTTTTGCATATTTATTTTATACCCTGAGACTTTGCCAAAGTCCTTTATTAGTGCAAGGAACTGTTTGACAGATCTCTTGGGTTTTCAAGGTATAGAATCATGTCATCTGCAAAGAGAGATAACTTGACTTCCTCTTTTCCTATTTGGATACCCCTGATCGCCTTCTCTTCTCTGCTCTAGCTAGGACTTCCAAAACTATGTTGAATAGGAGAGGTGAGAGTGGGAATCTTTGTCTTGTTCCAGTTTTCAGTAGAAATCATTCCAATTTCTGTCTGTTTAGGAGTATGCTAGCTGTGGTTTTCTTGTAGATGGCTCTTACTATTCTCATGTACTTTCCATCTATACCTAGAAGTTCGAGGGTTTTTATCAAGAAGAGGTGCTGAATTTTTATCAAAAGCTTTTTCTGCATCTAATGACATAATCATGTGGTTTTTGTTTTTACATCTGTTGATGTATTTAATTATTTTTATGGTCTTACGAATGTTAATCAAACTTGCATCCCGGGGATGAAGCCTACCTGTTTGTGGTGAATGATTTTTGAGATGTGTTGTTGAATCCAGTTTGTTAGGATCTTGTTGAGAACTTTAGCATCTATGTTCATCAAGGATATTGGACTTTAGTTCTCTTTCTTTGTTGGGTCTTTACCTGGCTGGGGTATCAATGTGATGCTAGCTTCATAAAATAATGTGGGGAGAGTTTGATCTTTCTCAATCACCTGGAATACTTTCATTATCGTTGGTATCAGTTCCTCCTTGTAAGTTTGTAGAATTCTCCTGGAAAGTTATCTGGTCCAGGACTTTTTTTTTTTTTTGGTGGTAGTTTTCTTATGATATAGTCAATTTCCTGGATTGTTGTTTGTCTATTTAGAGTTTCAATTTCTACTTGTTTCAGCCTAGAGGGGTTGTGTGATGTTAGAAAGTCCTCTATTTCCTTTAGGTTTTCATGTTTGTTTCCATACAAGTGTACATAGTAGTCTCTGATAATCTTTTGTATTTCCTCAGGGTTGGATGTGACTTCATCTTTTGTGTTCCTGATTGTGTTTATTTGGGCTTCTTCTCTCTTTTTCTTGGTCAGTCTAGCTGCGGGACCATCAATCTTCTTTGTCCTTTCAAAGAACCAGCTTTTTGCTTCATTAATTTTTTTTTTCTGTATTGTCTTTTTATCTCCCATGTCCTGGATTTTAGCTTTTATTTTGGTGATCTGGTTTCTTCTGCCAAAGTTAGGATTTTTTTTTTCTGAGTTTGAGTCTCACTCTGTCGCCCAGACTGGAGTGCAGTGGCCACTCCCGGCCACCGCAGCCTCGCCTGCTGGGCTCCGGTGATCCTTCCGCCTCAGCCTTCCAAGTAGCCGGAATTACAGGCATGTGCTACAACGCCTGCTGATTTTTTGATTTATTGTAGAGATGAGGACTTGCCAAGTTGCTCAGGCGGGTCTCGAACCCCTGGGCTCAGGCGATCCACTCACCTCAGCCTCCCAAAGGCGTGGGATTAGAGGCTGAGCCACCGAGCCTGCTTAAAGTTAGGATTTTGATGGTCTTGCTTTTCCAGCTGTCTTAGGTGGCTTGTTAGGCTATTAACTTGTGTTCTTTCCATTTTATTTATGTGTGCTTGTAGAGATATAAATTACCCTCTTACTACCCCTTTCATGGCATCCCAGACATTTTGGTAAGATGTTTTTTCATTTTCATTTATTTCCAGTTAACTTTTAATCTCTGTTTTGATTTGCATGTTGACCCAGGAGTACTTAGCATCGTGCTATTTAGTGTCCATGTCTTTGTGGGTTTTGGGGGAACTATGTTGATGTTGATATTTATTTTTATTTCACTGTGGTCTGAGAAGGTGCATGGCAAAATTTCAATCTTATGAAATTTGTTTATGCTTGATTTATGACCAAGAATGTGGTCGATCTTAGAATACATTCCATACAGTGATGAGTAGAATGTATATTCTATGGTCATTGGATGGAGTGTTCTGCAGCTATCAAGTAAGTCCATTTGGTCAAGAAGTTCCGGATCTCCTTGCTGATTTTTTGTATTGATGATCTGTCTAGGGTTTTGAGTAGAGTATTTAAGTACCCAGCTATGATAGTGTTAGAGTCAACATCTTTTTATAGTTTGCCTAGATGCTGCTTTATGAAAGTTGGTGCTACTATGTTGGGTGCATATATGTTTAGGATGGATATTTCTTGTTGATGGATTGAACCTTTTATTATTATGTAGTGTCCTTCTGTATCTTTATAAATTTTTGATAGCTTAAAGGGTATTTTGTTTGATATTAAGATCACAACTCCAGCTTTCATTTGTGTTCTGTTCTCCTGAAATTTTGCTTCCCATCCTCTTGCTTGGAGTCTGGGAGTGTCCTTTCTGGTGAGATGAGTCTCTTGGAAGCAATATATTGTTGCCTGATGATATTTTATCCACTTTGCCATTCTATGTCTTTTCAGGGGTACATTTAGTCTGTTCACATTCAGGCTAATTATTGAAATTTATCCCTGTCATAAGGTTGCTATAGGGTTGTTGTTGTTCCTGTTTGTTGTCTTTCTTTTGATTTTGGGGTTGATTCATGTGTGTTTTCAATCTTTTTCCTGTACTCTTGTGAAGAACATTGTCGTTCTTTTTTCCTTTTCTTCTGTGTTTAATACTTTCTTAATTGTTTCTTGTAGAGTTGGTCTAGAAGCAGCATAAGATCTTAGGGATTGACATCTAGGAAAGATTTTACTTCTGCCTCGCTGATGAAGCTTAGCTTAGCTAGTAGGTATGTTATTCTTGGTTGAAATTGTTTATCTTTGAGAATATTGAAGATTAGGCTCCACGTTCTCCTATCCTGAAGTGTTTCTGTAGTTAAATCTACTACTATTCTAATTGGTCTTCCCTGGTAGGTAGTCTGATCTTTTTCTCTTGCTGCCTTAAGGGTGTTTTTCTTTTATATCTACTGCTTTTAGGAGAATTATTATGTGTCTGGAGGTTGGTCTTCTCATTTATTGTCTTGCAGTGGTTCTCTGGTTCTCTGGATCTCTTGTGTTTGAATTTTTGCATCACTGATGAGATGAGGGAAGTCTTCTTGAATAATTTTTATTGAATGTTTGTTTCAGGGTGGTCTCTGTCTCTCTTTCTGCCTCAGGGAGTCCAATTACTCTTAGGTTTGACCTCTTGAAATAATCACTCATCTCTTGAAGGTTTTGCTCTGTCTTTTTAAGTTTCTTTTCTATGTTTTTGACAGTTTGGGTTAGTTCGATATTTTGGTCCTCAAGCTCTGAGATTCTTTCTTCTGCTTGGCTAATTCTGCCTTCCATGCTTATTAGTTTGTCATTTATTTCAATCACAGTATTCTTTGCTGTTGTTATCTGAGTTATCTACTCCTTCCTATTTTCCTCTTGTCTCTCCTCAATTTTCTTTATTCTCTGGTAATGTCTTGATGTCTGGGTTTGTATTATGTGACCAGTCATTCTGAAGTCTCTTCACTGTTTGCATTCTGAAGTCTGTTTTTTCCATGTCTGACCTCCCAGGGGTCTGTGTGAGACCAGTATTCTTCTTTTGCTTTTTCTTCATTTGTGTAGATTTTCTTCCCCACATTTCCCTTTGCTCCCCCCCTCTTTAGTTCTGTTATTCAGAGATGGGAGGGTTGCTTTTACTTCTTTTTGCTCAATCTCCTATTCTTCCTTATGTGAATCCTCTAGCTTTGTTCAATTCTGAAGCTGGACTGTGGATTGGGGGCTGTATTTTTTGCAGTTTTGAGATTTAATTGAGGGGGGAGTTGTGATTCAAAATCTATCTGCAGATCCCAGTATCCACCAACAGGTGTATGAGTACCCTGGAACCCCCTTCCCACTGCTTTGCAATCTGTCCATGCAGTGGGGAATAAGTTTGCTCCCTGAAAGCACAATGAGGTAAGCAAAGGGAAAAGGATGGAAAAGGGAAGGCAGTGAGAAAAGAGGAAGGTGGAGAGAAAGAAGAGTAAGAGGGATAATAGACAAATGTACTGACTTAGGTCCCAAGTTGGAGGCTGGGCAGAGCTGTGTGGAGCTGGGCAGGGCAAAGCAGGTCTCTTCCTCGTCCTGAGACAGAGAGAATGTCTGCAGTGGTTGCCTCTTCACCAGGCATGGGCTTCCTCCCTGGCCCTCCCTGATCCTCTCTCTCCACTGATTGGACTCAGGGTTCCAGCTGATCTCTGATCCTGCCACAGCCAGGACCCAAGCTAGGGGAGGTTGAGTGCAAGACAGTCAGATGCTACAGGTTGGTGTGGTGTGGAGTGGCCTGGGGTGGGGCGGGATGGCATAGCCAGTGAGTGAGCCTGGAATTCTGCAGGGCCAGGAACCGAGGGCTGCAGTGGAGGCATGGTGCATGGGACCAGCTGCAGCAGCCACCCTCTGCAGAGACTCTTACATTCCAACTTGTCTTATCACCATCTTGCCAGAAATTCACTATCTTATTTCTTATGGTATGGACATTTAGGGTTTTGATCAGGAATTGGTTGCCAGTTCCAGTTTCCATAAGGGTGTTTCCTGCATTTTCTAAAATTCTTATAGTTTGAGGTTTTACATTTAGATCTTTGATCCATTTTGAGTTAATTTTTGTGTATGGTGATATTCTATGCTCATGGATAGGAAGAATCAAGATTGTTAAGATGTCCATTCTGCCAAAGGCAATCTACAGATTCAACACAATACCCATTAAATTACCAACATCATTCTTCTCAGACCTGGAAATGACAATGCAGAAATTCATATGGAGACATAAATGACCACGGATAGCCAAAAAAATTCTTAGCAAAAGAAACAAAGCAGGAGGCGTCACACTTCCAGACTTGAAACTTTACTATAAGGCTACAACAAACAAAGCAGCCTGGTTTTGGTACAAGGACAGGCATATAGCTCAATGGAACAGGGTAGCTATTCCAGAAGTAAAGCCTCAATTTCTCAACCAACTCATCTTCGACAAAGCCTCCAACAACCACTGGGGAGAGGAGAACCTATCCAGTAAATGATGCTGAGAAAACTGACTGATCACATGTAGAAGACTGGAACAGAACCCCTACCTATTACCATACACAAATGTATTTTTTAAGATAGTTCCTCAAAACTTTTGCCGTTAAAGAGGGTTAGATACTGCCACAACCTTGCCGCAAAGTTGTAAAGAGCACATTGATGATCATTCTGTGCCTCTGATAAAGACAAACACCCAAATTGGTTTGGAATATTTTGTGAGCTCTGTGAAGTTATAAATCTTCCTTCTTCTGTGGGCTTAAATCACACCCTTAAACTAAAAGTTTACTAAAGATGATATTCTATTACCATATTATCTGCATCACACATCTAGAAATTATTCTAAATCAAGCACATAAACTTTCAGTGATCTAACTCTAATACTGCAGTTCACTAGAGTTTGATATCCTGTTCATACAAGACTGAAATGTGTCTATAAAATATTTTAAAGAAGGCAAAATGCTTGAATACGTTTTTACCTACCAGTAACTATGTTAAAAATCAGTTAATTGTAAAGCATTAATGTGGTTATGATAGTTGAGGCTTCCTGTCTCTGGGTTTCTGATATATTCTATTGACCATGATTAGATCAGAAATTCCCAATTTGATAACTGATCACCCAAATAAGCAATTTTAAGTTAATGAGTACAGATAAAAATCACTGTAACTATACCAATGTATTAGAAAGATAAAGGCATCACAACCAATTAGTGTTTGAGGCAGGATCACACATTACCTAGGCTAGGAATTTGGTCAAGCAGTCCTGGATCTATGTCCTGATTTTATCAGCTATCTAGTCTTGGGTAAGTCATTTGGTATCCTGAAACCTCATGTTCTTCATGCATGTTGTATATGATAATTTTTATTAGATGCTCATAGGTGTCCTTCATTACAGTTGTTGCATGGGACTCAGCATTTTGAAAAAAATCAGACAGTCTCTGCCTTCATGAAGTTATAGTTCATTGAGATGGATAGAACTTGCTCAATGATTCAAAAGCATTACAACTATAACAAGGGACATGAAGGTAAAAAAAATAACGATGTGCAATTGAGAAGACTGAGCTAGTCTCTTGGGTCAGAGAATGCTTTCTTGGGAAAGTGACTTTGGAGCCAAAATGTAAAGGTTAATGCCCTTAGACTGTGGTTGATGAGGAGTGGAGAAAATTGTTTTTGTTTATTTATTTATTTTTTAGATTAGAAAATATAGTTTATTTATAATTAAATTAGAAAGAGAGAGCGAGAGAGCGAGAGAGAAAGAGAGAGAGAGAGAGAGAGAGAGAGAGAGAGAGGAGATTCACCTCCCTAAGGTAGGGGAGAGAGCCAAAGCTTAAGAAAGCATGGCCTGGCCAAAGCTCAAAGAGTATATTGCCACACCGTATCTTTGCAAGGTATGCTAAAATACCTTGGCTCAAGAAAGTCATTTTTAAAGTTTAAAGAAGAAGGTAAAATATGTGCTAATTAAGGCTGAGTACTTGAGCAGGAATCTGAACATGTGTGTAAGGTCTTGCTAGGAATTTCAGCTTTAAGTCTGAAGGCCATACAGAACCATGAAATAGTTTCTCCAGAGATTCACATAATCAGTGATTCTCTTTAAAAAGATTAGTCAGGTTGCATGGAGAGAACATGGAGCAAGATTGTAAGAATAGATGATAGAAAGCTATTTCACAGAAAGCCATTTCACAGAAAGTAACCCACACAAAAGATGTTGGTAAGTCCATAAAAGGAGATTTGCCTATTATTCCTCAACTCACTATAGTTATTCTTTTAAAAGTTTCCAGTATCTGTCATATAAGCTAAAATGCTTAAAAAGTACTTAGACATTCATAAGAAATTATCAGATATTTTTAAAAAACAAAAATATTCTATCCATTATTTAGATATATTTGACTAAAGTGCACACACAAATAAATTATGCAGAAAACTTAAAGTTATTGTAAACAACCTGTGGTTCATTATAGACATTGTCTCAGTGGCAACAGAGAAATGGAAGATAAACATAAAATTATAAGGTCATCTAGCTACAAGGGACCTTAGCAAAAATCTACACACATCTTGTTTTACTGAATTCTAAATGTTTGGCCCTTCATTCTTTTAAGTAAAAAGAGTTTGGAGTTTGATTATTGGTTTATTGCATAATTCCTAGAATTTAATCTAAAATCTCTTTAAAAGACTTCATCATGTTTTAAATAAAGAGAAGTGTATCTTCAATGACTTTATTAAACTTAGTTATCTAATTTCCATCTTCTACCAAAAAAAAGTACAAATATACTAAAACAAGAGTGACAACTTCGTGCCACGTGTAGCTTATAAGCACTTGGAAAGGCATGCTTTACTTATACTGACTTTATCATGGAACAAAAACAAATGAATATGTTGCGTCCCTTTCAATACACTGTAAATCTTTGATATCTACACAATGTCACATGAAAATACAAGAAGTTCTACTGTCAGAGTGTAACCACCAGATGAACTTGACAGTCAGAAAATGCAAAATCAAACTTGGAAAGTACAACACAATCTATATCTGGAATGATATAGTGTTTTCAAGTGGGAATAGATAACATATGGCTCATGCAATCTTTGAGGGTGATGTCACAGTGCATATACCCTGCCAACATCTCTGATGTTATAAACGTAGGGGTCAAGTAATTGTACTAGAGGAGTAAAGCAAATAAATATGTTGGGTTAACCACAGAGAATAAAACATAAGTTTAGATTTTTCCAGTTATAAGTTAACATACTTCTTTAGAAGATAAGCTGAGAAAAAACTCTGAATTTAAGTTATTGAGTCCAAGATACTGAGAATGCACAAGGCATATACATGAAACACAAAAACAATGAATTATCATATTTGGTGAAATGTATATGCAGTCAAATATAGAACCATTTGATGTTTTTTTCCTTCTTTCTAGGAGGACAGATTGCATTCCTGGCAATGCCGGCCATCCAGAAAAGAAGGAATAAATAAAATTCATTATCTATGTTCACACTAAACAGCAAAAACACATATAATCAAACTCACGAATGATTCAAATTGTAGTCTGTGTTAGCAAGAGGATGTAACATTAAGGCAACCAAAGCAAATAAAATGGAGACTGTTATCTCTACCCTCTGCCAGACCTCCATGACTACCATTTTGGTTTTCTTTTACTTTTTTCTTTTGCACTTCATTTTAAGGATGTTCTTGTATTTTTAAATTATACCACTTTAAAATATTAAATTTATAAGGGGGATAAGTTAGATAAACCATTTGGTATGCTTCAAAGTCTTGACCACATAAAAGGGACTCTAGAATAGAGATTTCCCACAAGATACAGACTCAAACACTATCTATATAAGACACAAATAACCTTTGGTGAGAAGGGTAGATAACTCTTTTAATTTTTATTTATGCTATTCAGAGACAGTAATTTCAGGCTTAATTAACTAAGAGGCAATATAGTAAGGTGGTTGAAACAAAGGTGTGTGTGAATCCCAGCTCTGTCTTTTATTGGTTGTTTCATCTTGGACAAGTTAACCTCCCCATCTTTAAAGGATGAGCAACTGTAGTTCCTACCTTAGAGAGATGGATATGGATTAAATGAATATTTATAAGTTTTAAATAGTTACTGACTTATAGTAAGTACTGTGTGAGTATTTATTTTACTTTTGAAAATTGAGAGCATTTCTCCTGAGAGAGCTATTATATATTGATTAATTTTATGAGTCAATTTGGCTAGACTATGGTGCCCAGTGTACATGTTTATGAGAAGATATTTTTAAAGATTTGATTAATATGTAATTAGTAGACTTTGAGTACATAAGATTATCCTCCATAATGTGGGTGGGCTTCATCATTCAATAAGGTGAAAGTTTTAAGAGCAAAGACAGGTCTTGGAATAAGTAATTCTGCTTGAAGACTACATTTCCAGCATGCTTGGTCTTGTGGAATTTGGGCTCAAAACTGCATTATCAACTCTTACCTGTATTTTCAATCTTCTGACTTGCCCTATTAAAATCTCTCTCATTTGTATATAAACATATATAGTATACATTATATACATTCTCTTTACATATGCCAATATTAATACATAATATATATTATATTAAATATAATGTTGTATACATTAACTATATACTATATATAGTATAATATATTATGTATTATATATATTCTCTCTCTATGTGTGTGTGTATATATATCATTTTCCAACTGATCTAATTTATCCTGGGCCTACTATGTACTAAAAAAAACATTCTATATGTTGAAGATTAACAATAGGTTAAGTTTCCAATGCCATGGAGCTTTCATTCTTAAAAATTATTTACAATAAATAAATAAGTAAATAAAACCAAGAAATATTGATAGTTATAAAAGTTTTGAAAGAAATAGCTAAAAGAATGATGTATTAACATGACTATGTGACTACATATGACTTCAAGATACTTTTGTTGGGAATTAGTCACTGCGTGTTGCATGTTGCCTTCCCCCCTCACTTGTAACTCTATTATGATAGTTACCACATGTGTTGCATTTATTAATATATATACAAGTCAATTTACAACTGTAAATTCCTTAAGAGTATAGTCTTTTATTTAAATTTGTATTTCTGGTACCAGTATACTGTCTTCTATTTGGAATGTGTGTACCAATATTTATTTAATACATATATATTTAACTGATATATATTTAATAGATGACCCTTCTTTTCTGTCAATCTCTAGGAAACTCCAAAATTAACCACTTATCTTTCAAAAGCAGCCACTATAGCTTTTCAAAACTTTTTTTGCACACATTTATATGTGTGTGTTTAAATTCAATACATGAACAAAGTTTCAAAGAACTAAATAATGCAGAATAGCTTAAAGCCAAATCATTAGTTGCTCATGCTATTGCTTATTTTTGTTCTACAAAACCATCCATATTTGACTGCTTTGATTTATAGCTCTTCTGGGGGTGATTATATCCATATGACTAAATAATATGTTGATATCACTTGTGTATGATTTATCAGGTCTATCACACTGTTCTATTCACACATAGACTTTTATATTATTATTTTAGATATTTGAAACTCTCTTTGAAAATTTACATTATACTTAAACATTTTGCATCAACTACAGACAGAATCTAGAGGACTAGATTTGGAAGATGAGAAGAGCAGCTCCTCTAAGTTGCTTTAACTTCACACATTTTCATCCTAACTCCTGTCAAGTAGACATTTTATTGTCAAGTTTCATAACATTCATACTGTCTTCTGTAAGTGTACCTAAACTCCACAAGAAGACTGCCAAAATGGAAAGATTGATCTTCAGCATTGCATAACAGTACAAAATGCAAGTAAAAGAGAAAAACTCTAACTCCAAGAAGAAAAAGGCAAATGAAAAAGTTGTGAGATAAAAATGAAGGAATTGGTCAAATTGTCAAGGAAGTAAGTGGGCCTATGAATTTCAAGGGAAAGATGGATTGATATAAAATGGTAAGAACTGATATTAAAATAGATGTTCAGCTAAACTATTATTAAGAATAAGACAGCAAGCATTCCCTTTCTTAATAAATAAAATAAGCCTATTAGAAATCTACAAAGTAGCCGAGCTCGGTGGCTCAGCCTGTAATCCCGCGCCTTTGGGAGGCTGAGGTGAGTGAATTGCCTGAGCCCGCAGGTTCGAGACCCGCCTAGGCAGGCGAGACCTCATCTCTACAATAAATCAAAAAATTAGCCGGGCGTGGTAGCGCATGCCTGTAATTCCGGCTACTCGAAAGGCTGAGGCGGAAGGCTCGCCGGACCCAGCAGGTCGAGGCTGTGGTGGCCGAGAGCGGCCACTGCACTCCAGTCTGGGCGACAGAGTGAGACTCCAACTCAAACAAACAAACAAACAAACAAAAAACCAAGAAATCTAGAAAGCAACAAAAATTCTTAACATAGTACAATCACCCAGGTATGAAATTAATTATAGTCAGGTGACTTTCATGAGCAATTGGTAGGATTTTAGGGAAGGAGAAATAATCAATTTCACCATTGTCCTTTCAATGAAAAAGACACTCTAAAATTTGAACCATAGGAAAGAAAATGAGTGTATAGTCTCAACACTTGTTTCATAGTGTGTTTATGACATTACAGTAATATGAGTTCTTGATCATTTTCCCTGTAATGCAATTTAAAAGTAGCAGCTTGCCAAATGCATTTTTAATTTAAAAATGATGATTTTAAAATTTCCAATTTATTCATATCTTCTGTCTAAAATGAATTAAACTGTCCTAATTACTATGCTATTTTAAGTATGTGTTTTGCAAACTGTAATTTAAGATTTTATGTTGATAAAAATGTTTTCAATAAAAAACATTTTATTTAAATCATTTGAAAAAAATTTCTTCACATAGTTTTATGATTCTTCTTACTTTATCCCAATTACAGAATGCGTTGGATTGAAGTAACTGTTGAACAGAGTATTTGTGACTTTATTTCCAGTGAAGTTGGATCTATTAGGTTGGTGAACTGGGTCATTGCTGCAAGTATGCAAAGAATTGAACAAAAAGTAGATATGGAGAAAGGGAGTTTCCTCAGAGAGTAGATCAGAGAGAAGGTGGATCCACTTCTCCAAGAGTGAAGAAGGGGCCAGACACTTAAGGAACATTAGCCCTTAATGCTTAGGACTGGGGGTTTAATAAGACATTATTGGGTAAGATAACAAAGAGAGCTGGTTCCAAGGTGATGGTCTGTTTTCTCAAATCTCTGAAAACTGGATAGATGGGGGTGATCAGTCACGGGTGGTCAATCACATAGAGGAGAGGGGCTAGGCTGGTAGTTGAAAGACAAATTCTTGGGAGATGTTAATCTTAGAGTCTTGTGGCCAAGTAGAAAGAAGCTTATCTGGGGGCTAGAAAATTGGCTGTCCTTCTAATTAATGATTATTGCTGTGTATGCAACATTGACCTAAGTAACTGACCGGGTCTGCTCAAGGTCGGTGACCAAAGGGATTCCATTATGGGCTCTGTCTTTTCACCATTTAAAGCAGGTCAATGACAATCTCTATGTAGGCTATCTCTGCTTCTCAGCATCTAATTTATTGACATTTTTAAAAATTCTCACTCCAAACACTTCCAAACTTCTGAATCTTCCAGCCCTGCTCTTGTCAATTCTGATCACATCGCCATAATACTAATGCCTTACATAACTGGTTTGATCTTCTTTGCTCAAAATATTCTTCCCTGAATTTTTATACTTCAATGTTCAGTTTAAATGTCACCACTTCATTGAAATCTTTTTTATTTACTCAAAGTAACATTTTACTGAAGAATACCATCGAATACTTTCCAAAGAAAATGTGTAGAAGATACATTTTCATAATTTTAAATAGTTTTATTCCACCCCTGCACTCTTGATTGATGGTTTATGGAATTCTTGACTGAAAACAGTTTACTCTTATAAATCTGAAGAAATTGCTGAGTGGAATTCTAGCATTCAGTTTGATGATAAGAATTCTCTACTAATCTGTTTCTCATTTCTTCGTAGCCGACTTGTTTTGTTTTCCCTCCAGGAAATGTTTAGGAATTTTTTCTCAGGTTGATTGCTCATTGATTCTGACAATAAATCCCTAGAATATTTCTGCTTGAAGGTTTCCCTAGTGCTGTAGAAAATTTTCTTATATTATTTTTAAATATTTCCTATTTTGTTCTTTTTTCTGTTAACTCTTGATAAATCTTCCGTCATTTGGATTTTTGGAACACCTGCTATGTAGTTGATCTTTATAGATACCTTATTAGGTGATCTATGGTTTGACAATCTGGAGTGATTAGATGATAAATTAAATACTATTTCTAAGACTTTTTAGTATATTATATATCTTAAAACTCCTGTTATTGAAATAATCATTTGTGTTTTTGTTTTTCTTTTCTTTTCTTTTTTGTTTTTGAGTTGGAGTCTCACTCTGTAGCCCAGACTGGAGTGCAGTGGCCGCTCCCGGCCACCGCAGACTCGACCTGCTGGGCTCCAGCGATCCTTCCGCCTCAGCCTTCCATGTAGCTGGAACTACAGGTGCGCGCTACCATGCCCGGCTATTTTTTTTTTTTTTTTTTTTTTGTTAGAGATGAGGTCTCACCAAATTACCCAGGCGGATCATGAACCCGTGGGCTTCAAGCAATTCACTCACCTCGTCCTCCCAAAGCGCGGGATTACATGCTGAGCCACCGAGCCGGGCAGTTTATTTTTCTTTTCAATGTCTGAATTGTTTTATCTCCTAATTCTAAATTTAGAGGTATTTTCATGTCTTTATCTCTAACTTCTCCGTTTAATTTTTGTTTAAGCAGTCATATGTTTCAATGTTTGAGCCCTTATTCTTTGATTGTTCATTTTTCATATTATTATATTCATACATTTTGTCTTTTTAAGTGTAGTGGGTTGAAAATTGTTACCTCCAGACTTATGTTTGCTCAGAACCTCCGAATGCAAACTTATTTGGAAATATGATTTTTGCAGATGTAATTAGTTAAGATGAAGTCACACTGGATTAGAATGGTTCTTAAATCCAGTAAGTAGTATTTTTATGAGAAGGTGAAAGGACACACAGGTACATACAGAGAGAACATTTGAAGACAGAGCAGAAATGGAAGTTATGCAACCATAGCCCAAGGAACACCAGTGATTGCCAGAAGTGTCTAGAAACCAACAAGAGACAAGAAAGAACTCTTCCCTATTGCCTTCAGAGGGAGTATGAACCTGCTGACACCTTGAATTTGGACTTCTAGACTTTTGAACTGTGATAAAATATATTTTTGTTTTAAGCCACCTAGTCTTTGATAATTTATGATGGTAGGCCTTGGAAACCAACACATCAAATTATTATTGAATATTATTTGGAAAATTTTAAAGTTACTTTCTGTTGTCTTAATTATATCTTTTTCCACATTATTTTTATATTAGGCTATTTTGGTCTTTAAAGGGAGACTACTCTAAATATCTAAAATTTATTTTGTTTGTTACTTTTATATTCAACTTTAAAAAAAGGCTGCTATAAAGACTAATTAGGGTTCTGAATATATAGAAGAAGTCCATTACATGTCAAATTTCAGATGGGTATGACAGATGCCACATTATGGCTGACTTTGTTCTGGGGTGGCACCGACATCTACAATATTTGTTTCTTAAAGAGTTCATCTAATTTTTTTGGTAAGAAAACCTCCAATTCCTTCTGTTACTAGCATCATTATTTTCAAAATCACTTTACTTCAGAATCATGAACTCTTCTTTGAATTTTCCTATTCATTTATTCTCCATAACTAAACCTTGTATATTTTTTATTTGAATTTTCTCTCACCACTGCTGGCACATTTCCTAATGTTTCCAGTCTACTTTAAGTCTTTATTACTTAATGTTGAACATTATCAGTAGATCTTATATTTTCTATTTCCTTCAATTCCCTTTCACTCCATACCTACTACCAAGTTAACCACAACATACTTATTTCCTAAGTCACTGCCTTATTCCAAAATATTCACTAGCTTTCTATTAATCTTAGATAGCACCTTGTGCTCTGTGTTTGCCAAGACATTTGAATCCCTCTTTGTTCTTACTTTTAATCTTCTATTAACACTTTCATCCCTCAGTAAAAGTGCTGGCTTCAATAAACTGATCTGTTCACTTAGGCCCAAACATATTTTTATCTCACTTTGTTCTAACCATTTATTCATTCATGTCAACTAACCAAAAGTCACCTTTTTTTTCTTTTTGGCCTCTACAATTTCAAAATCCTTCAGTACCTCATCAATAAAAGCATATCTAGACACACCAGTCCACAATGATCCATCTCTGCTCCTACAACTGAAAGTACATAGACTATATTATACATTCATGTAGCACAATATCATCTTTTTACCTTGAGTTATGATTTAAGAAGATTTTGCATTGTGTTGATTTTGTAAATTAAATGCAAAGGGATGAATACCTGGTTCCCTTAATACATTTATAAATTTTAAAGAAAAAAGTTACAATATGATGTTGTTATACAATGTATTTAATTTAAAATAAAGGCTTAAAGAAACCTTATTTATATTTCTTTAATTAACTGAATGGTTAATAGTGCTACTATGGATGTTGCAACAGTATACTTGGTGCAGTGACAATAAATATATGACAAAAAGGACACAATACTTCTCCTAGAGGACAGAAGAGTCTATGAGTGTGAGGGTAATCGAAAAATAATAACAATCCCAGCTTTTCCCTTCTTTGTTAGCAGATGATATCTTCCACTACTTAAATTTTAAATACCAGATGCTTTTTCAGCCTCTATTATTTGTGTCATGGGCTGTGTCACACAGAAGATAATATTTTAAAATCTGTTCAGAACCAAATATTTGGAAATATTCTTAACTTATGTTTTCCTTTCACACTTCATATTAAGTACATCAGTACATCCTGGCGTACTTCAACATATATCCAGAAACTGATGGTGGCTTCCACTTACCTTATCACCATATATCTCACCTCTCTCCTTCCAAATAAGCCCCTCTCTGTCTGATTTATCTGCTTCCATGAATATCCATCTAAGTTCTTATTCCCCCCTAATAGTCTATAGTCCACAAAGTAGCAGGAATGAATCTTTAAAATGTTGGTCAAATCATACCAATCCCATTTTCAAAACACACCACTGACTTCACCTTTCACTCAAATCAATACTTGGATCATTTTAATATAGGCTGAGAGCTCTCTATATTCTAGTTCTAGTTCCCTATTGCCTTTCTGATACTATTTTCTAACCTCTTCCTTTGATTCTCCAGACTCTCTTTCTCAAGTACATCCTTGTTGGATCCCAATAATTCCCTCTATCAAGAAGACTCCAACTCAAAAAAAAAAAAAAAGAACACTCTTCTTTCAAATATCTGTACCTTTACTTCTCTACTCTGTTTATATCTAAATTTAAATTTAATGTTATCAAATAGGCTTTCTTTGATCACCTAATCAGAAATAGAACTATCTTATTTTTGCTCTCTCATTAACATGCTTTTCCATCTTATCACTTATCTCTCATATATTGTTTTAGTTGTTGTTTATTGTTTGTCTTTCCTAACATGAATGCAAACTTCATAAAAGCAGAGAGGTTTTCTGTTTTGTTCATTACTGGATCACAAAGGTGTTTACAACACTATCTGGTACATAGCAAACACTGAAGGAAAAAAAAAGCACTAAATAAACAGTTGAACGAATTAATAATGAACAAGGGAGCTATTCCAGAGACTGATGAAGGGAGATTCCATGATAAAAAGACAAGAAACATGCAATAGTTCATTTCCTTTCTATTTGTAAATGTTGTTTGCTATGATTATAGATGGTTGGAAAATCTATAGGCTTCTTGGAACTAACTATAAGTAAAGGCTTCACTGATACCCTAAGAAAGGAAAGAAGAAAGCACCAAAGAATCTGAATATTTGGTGGTGGTGTACAGCTAACAAACCTTACCTTCATTTCTTGATTAGTCTCCAAATAAAGTGTTTATGCCACTGGTATTTATGATGCAGGTCAAATTATTCTAAACCTGATTGACACAAACTTGATTCTAATGTCTACTAGAATGAGATGATAAAAAACGTCAATGTGAGCCAAAGGAGGTAAAAGACTGGATTCATTTGTGAAGATAAGAAACGGGAGAGTAATGAGAGAGATTGCTACAATTTTGGCAGTGAGAGATAGGATTGCATGAATAAGGGTACAGAAGCTCAGTCTAGTGAAACTAAATGTGACAGTACCTGGGTTCTAAGCTGGCTGTCTTTCACTAGTTTGATGATTAACTAAGTTTCTTAACATATTTGGGCCTCAGATTCCTGGAAAATGGGAACAATAAGAATACTTGCTTCTGAGTGCTGCTAGGAAGATTATATGTAATAATGAGGGTAAGCATTGCCTGCAATGCTTTATCTTGTTTTTATTAATATCAATATTATGGTCTAGGATCTTAAGTGACAAGATGATGCGTGGGAGGGCTTGCACTTAATCTGAAAGGCAAATAAGACTCGTGTTTTTTTTGTTTAACAGAAAGTCATTACGTAAAAGTAGCATTAGAAACAGAGCTATTAGACTTCTCTCCTCATTCTTTTTCAAGTGCAGCTAAGTAGCAACATATTGAAAAAACTTTGTTCAATAAAGATAATATTTGATACATAAATGTTTTTCTTTGTTTTGAGCATTGATCACTTTTAATAAAAAAAAGATTTGAGGGGAAAGAATAAAAAGCTTCTTTCTTTCATAAATGAAATAAACAATTCAGAAGAGCCAGAACCTTACAGGATAAGGGGAATATTACAGTAGTTACACTTTGTCTTGTTTATAAACTGTTTTTATCAGTCATTATTGCACCCCATCTGTAATCTTATTTATAGTAAGACTAAATGATTCTTAGAGTGTTGGATATGGAAATAAGTATATAAAATGTACTTATTAAAAATGTCTAAGAGCATATTTAACCATTTTCGACATACTTTGCTGATAACACTTATTTAGCATCCATTATGGCAATGACAGTTAAAGTAACAACCATGTTCATTTCTTCCAAAAATATTTTGCTGAGTAGACACTTTCAAGTTGTTTCTCAACTGCATAGAGAGATTTCTGAATCAATTTGTCAGAAAATTTAGTAATTTTTTTTTAACTTGGAGAAGTTAAGGTTTACATACAAGCACATTTCATTGTCCCATTCCATGTAAAAATAGTCATCTCCAAGAAACTCATTTGCCTTTTCAAACCTGTTTCTTAAAAAAAATGGCTACAATATTTCCTTATCTTGAATTTGTTTTAATTATTCATTGGTAATCTAGAAAATAGGAATTCATAAACTTTCTTAAACATTCATTTATAATCCCTTTAAAATTAACAATAATACATGTATTTAATGATAAAAAGGAGTTTATGAAGCTCAAACTTGTCTCAAATTCTTATATTGTAAGAATTTGATTCTACTGAATATATTTTTCTTTTCTATAGTCTAGAGAATTTCAGAACTTGATCAAAATCAGGATATTTTTGTCGTTGCTCTAATTACATATGTATTGTTTACTTAGCAAGGCATAATTTTGGAAGAGTTTAGGAGAAATATCAACATCCTTTATAAACACAGAGAACAATGGCAGAAACTTTTCATAATACAGGATACGATCTGACCATTCCTTTCAGTTTGTAAAAGGCTAGAGGATGAAGCCAGTATCATGGGCTTCTTTCAGGTTGTTGGCAAATCACCATTTAATCACAAACTGGAGAGAACTCACTGGGGCTGAAATAGACTTAAATTCCATATGGTGTCTGCATTCCTTGGGCATGATGCAAACTTGTTCATTGAGGAAGTTAACAGTCATTACAAAACAAGTCAAGCTTCTGTAGGATAAAAATTTGGAGATTATTTGCAGTATAAACTTTATTAAATAAATAAATAAGATCATTTATTTAATAATAATATTGGAAAATATTTTCATTGAAAGGATCCAAACAATTCTAAACAATGGTTACTGGAATCTTGCTTCCATATCCCAACTTGGCCTTCTGTGTTCACTTTTTTGTCATCATTCGACCTCAGTTTCTACCCAGGTGCATTTGCAGCAGAGCCTCTCAGAAAGAAGATGCACTTATTTTGAAAAGCCAGTCAGATTCCTTAAAGGATTATTTTTGTCCAAATTATACCCAAATTCATCCAATTCCCTATTTCTGAGATTCTCATGCATCTCACTCTTAAAAATTACTGGCTTAGTAAATCTTTGTAATTAATAGAAGAGCAGTGTGTTTTGTCCCTTAAATGTTTTAAGGTATAAAAATGTTGATGATCAAAGATCTAATTATAATATACTACCCTGCCATTCTTATTCTTTTTTTTTTTTTTTTTGAGTTGGAGTCTCACTCTGTCGCCCACACTGGAGTGCAGTGGCCGCTCCCGGCCACCGCAGTCTCGACCTGCTGGGCTCCGGCGATCCTTCCGCCTCAGCCTTCCGAGTAGCTGGAATTACAGGCATGCACTACCACGCCCGGCTGATTTTTTGATTTATTGTAGAGATGAGGTCTCGCTGCCCAGGCGGGTCTCGAACCCGTGGGCTCAGGCAATCCACTCACCTCAGCCTCCCAAAGGCGCGGGATTACAGGCTGAGCCACCGAGCCCGGCTGCCATTCTTATTCTTATGCCAGATTATTTCAGACATAAATTATAATTCATGTGCCACTTACCCAGGTCTAACTGCAAACGTCTCATCACATTATCAATAAATGTATAAATACTCAGTTTTCCTCAATATTGTTGAGTTTGGTAATTTTCTCCATTGCCTCTGTTTTAATCATTTTACCTCACCTTCTTCTAGAGCTTTTTCTACTGTCATCTAAAACCATTAGGTAGTCATTAGTTTCAACAGAGAAGAATGTGACCGTATTTTAAAAAGAAAAACTATTATTGCTGCCTTATAATAAAGTTTAAAGTCTGGAAGTGTGATACCTCCCACTTTGTTTCTTTTGTTGAGGATTGTTTCGACTATTCGTGGTTGTTTATGTTTCCATATGCACTTCTGTATTGTCATTTCCAGGTCTGAGAAGAATGATGCTGGTAAATTAATGGGTATCACATTAAATCTTTAGATTGCCTTGTGTAGGGTGGACATCTTAACAGTGTTGATTCTTTCAATCCATGAGCATGGAATATTTTTCCATTTGTTTGTGTCATCTTTAATTTATTTGAGCAGTGTTTTGTAGTTTTCATTGTAAGGGTCTTTCACTTATCTGGTTAGGAAGATGCTAAGGTATTTCATCTTTTGTGTTGCTATTGTGAATGGGATTGTGCATTTTATTTAGTTTGCTGCTTATTTGTTGTTGGTGTATAAGAATGTGACAGTCTTTTGCACATTTATTTTGTGCCCTGAGACATTTCCAAAGTCCTTTATCAGAGCAAGAAGGTTTTTGACAGATTCTCTTGGATTTTCAAGGTATAGAACATATCATCAGCAAAAAGGGATGATTTGACTTCCTCTTTTCCTATTTGGATGTCCCCGATTTCCTTCTCTTGTCGGATTGCTTTAGCTAGGACTTCTAATACTATGTTGAACAGGAGGTGTGTGAGTGGGCAGCCTTGTCTTGTTCTAGTTTTCAAGGCAAATGCTTTCAATTTCTGTCCATTTAGCAATATGGGGGCTGTAGGCTTTTCCTAGATGACTCTTACTATTTTGAGGTATGTTTCCTCTATGCGCAGGTGTTCAAAGTTTTTTGACAAGAAGAGATGCTGAATTTTATCAAAAGCTTTTACTGCATCTTATGATATAATCATGTGATTCCTATTTTTACATCTGTTAATGTATTTTATTACATTTATAGTCTTGAGGATGTTGAATCAGTCCTGCACCCTGAGTATCAACCCTACTTGGTCATGGTGAATGATTTTTGAGATGTGTCATTGGATCCAATTTGCTAGAATCTTATTGAGTATTTTTGCATCTGTGTTCATCAGGGATATTGGCTTGTAGTTCTCTTTCTTGGATCTTTATACATGGAGGAACTCAAGTCATTCTACAGAACAGACACCTTTGTAGACATGTTTATTGCAACACTATTCACAATAGCAAAAACATGGCACTAACCATTCTGCCCATGGAAAATATACTGCATAAAAAAATGTGTTACATATACATGATGGAATATTATGCAGCCATAAAGAAGGACAAAATTATTTACTTTGAAGCAGATTTAGAGTCTATAATACTCAGTGATCTATCACAGAACAAATAACTGAGTGCCACATGTTCTCATTCATAAGCAGGTCCTGAACTATTATCATAATACTATAAGAAATGGGTTGACAGTAGTGGGACATTGCCAGGGAAGGGAGTAGGAGGGCACACTCCATCAATAAAGGTATTAGTGAGCACCAAAGTGAGGCCCAAATTTTATCTTCACAATGATCATTTGTATACCTGATCCTGAATTGTACCCCACATCTTTTAAATAAATAAATAAATAAATAGAAAAATGAAATGGAATTGAAAAAATAAGAATACATGGCACATGTTAAAGTATTATTATTACTTTGTGAAGCATGTGCATGTGTGTGTTTATGTGAGTGGTATACAGCATGTGGTGTTTGCATGTGTACTGGATCATGATGTAAAATGACTTTTTAAAGAGTGTATCCTGGTCTAATAGATGTGAAAAATCACTACTCTAGTAAAAATTATGAAATTTGACTTTTGACTTTTGGTTTCTATTTTTGTGTGGGACCTGAGTTGTGTATAAGTTTTTCTATTCCTATTACATAAATTATACATATATCTATGTCTTTTTCATAAATAACTTAACTATGGCCTCTTCAAGAGCACTGCCATCTTATCTACAAGCTGACATGGATTGGAATGAGCATCTATATTGTCACCATAATATTTCCCCAATGTCTGCCTGATCTATTTTTGCTACCATCCCGAGTTTTTCCAATTCAAGAGTGTTTACTTTTTAAAATATTCATCATCTTCCTAGCCAGTGTCTCCTCTTCTACTAAAATGCTATTTCAGACATGCTTTCCATCATGCCTCAGGTTATCAGTTTACATATTTTAGGGCTAAAGGATTTGTGCATCCTGGGTGTATTTTTAAGCACAGGAAGGTCTTGTAGTGGACTGATTAGGGACTCACAAACTACACAAGTCTACCTAAATTTGAAACTTGTCTTTACTACTTACCAGCTATATAAACCATGGAAAGATAATTGACTTTTATGTACCCCATTTTCCTCATCTCTAAAATGGACCAATAGTTGTAAACTTTATGAGTATGAAGAACAAATGAGTTAATAGATGTAGAGCAGTTAGTGCATTGTCTAGTACACAGTAATAAATCAGTAGATTTTAACTATTATTAGAATTTATTACAGCAATATTTTTTCCCTCTGGGAGCCATTCAAAGTATGTTTGTACTCATAAAAATGCACTGCAATGGCCTACTTAGTTTGCTCATTTAAGCATTTGCCAAGAAAACATCTGGAGATGGGCTTGAATCTCAATAAAAGAAGCAGGGCAGTGGAAATCTACTTTTATGTACAAACAGAAAATCATCCAGCAATAAAAATGCAGGGCAAGCATTAAAAGGAAAATAAGACAATAATTATAGTCTGAGAATTAAAACAAAGAAACAAGAAAGAAAAGAAAGAAGGCAGGGAAGACAAACAGGCAGGCAAGAATATGGAGAGAACTGCTGGGTTCTGGGATTGGAAGATTTAATATGAAAAAATCCAAAATAGATTTAGTATAATTCAAAATTAAATATATACTTTTAAAGTATGAAATAAATTAAAAAGTAATGAACAGATAAATATTTTTAAGTGGGAACTAAACAATAAATTTGCTGCATTATGGTTTTATATGATAATAGTTACTAGAATAGCAACATTAAATATGTAAGCATATTTTAAAATTACAATAAGTAATTGTGTGGCACTGAATTATAAACAGAGTAAATATCCCTGAAATGAACACTAATCTACATAAAAACCTAAAAGGAAATGAAATTGTATTTTCATAAATGATGTGTTAATATTGCTTAGTTATGGGGAAATTTTAGAGATTTCCTCTGTAGCAAATGAATTGTAGGAAGAATTAAGAATTTGAAATAAAGTAGCAAATATTTTTTATGATTTATAATAAATGTTGGGGAGTATTTATTTGATTTTTAGAACAAGGGCTTTATTTAAAAATACGAGGTCTGAAAAGGTTGAATTAATCACAGATTGAAAAAAGACTAAAAGATTACTGCACAAAACTATCCAACTTCTTTCAAATCTGATTGCAAAAACACAAAGAGGAGTTGCTACATACTTACTAAGTTGGTTAAAGAGATGGAGTAACTATTTTCTTACACATTGCCAGTGGAGTCTAATTGACACAACTTTGGAAAATGTTTTCACATTATCTGCTAAATTTGAAGATATACAGTCCTTAAGACAAAAGAATTCTATCAAATAGTTTCAGCAGAAAGTTGAGAAGATTTGTGCTAAGTTCTTAACAAATTTTTTATGACAATTTTACTCGTAACATTAGCATGCAGCAACATATATAAGCCTCACAAACATAATGTTGAAAAAATCATCCAACATGGGAGACTGCACACTTTATAATTCCATATAGATAAAGTCCCATAACAGATAAGAATAACATATTAGGTTGGAAGGCAAGATAGTGGGCAAGGAAAATTACCCACTATTGCTTGGCAGGGAAAACAAAGTATTTTTAAAATTCTGGCAAAATTCTACTTCTGGAAAAGGTTGTTCCACAGCATTGTATTTCTGAGCTGTAACTTTGGCTGTATTGGCTTTTGTGTAACTGAGGTGGCCATGAAGTTGTGCTGCTAAGATCGCCCTTCAAGAAAAACAAACAAACAAACAAACAAAAACTATACTGTGCGGAATATAGATGATAGACTTTGAACTCTCCCACACCCCCAGCATTCACCCTAAGGCCACACCATGCTAGTGCTGCCTACAACCAATTGCTTAGTACAGTGGGGATATAAAAGCCTGTCAATTTCAGCTCCAGGAATATTCCTTTAAAAGACACTCATTAGGAAACACCTCTTATCAACAGGTGCCTGAATGAAACGTAATTGTACACCTAACCCTTAACTGTACCCCACAAAACCATAATAAAAAATATTGATTAAAAAAAAAAAAGACACTCATTGCTTTGGCTTACCATTGGCCAATCTATTACTTTTGCAGAGCTGCACTGTAGTCTGAGGTTATCACTGCCAAATCATCTATTTCTTTCTTTCTTTCTTTCTTTCTTTCTTTCTTTCTTTCTTTCTTTCTTTCTTTCTTTCTTTCTTTCTTTCTTTCTTTTGTCATATGTCTTAGGTTTGCAAGATAGTCTATGCTCTTTTCCCATTTGCTCTTGCTCCTTATGCTTTGCATCCTTCACTGAATTCTCCTCCCAATAAGTTTCGTGTACTTCTTGTTCCATTTGTGGTCTGTTTTTCAGAAGACCTAAACTAACACTTTTAGGAGAAAAAGTTATCAGGCAGACACTTGCAGGTAGTAATACTGTGTGTGTGTGTGTGTGTGTGTGTGTGTGTGTGTGTGTGTGTGTATCTGAATTACTCACCTTCTAGTTTGCAAGGAGTAACCCATCTTGTGTGGTATGTAGAGACAAGAAAAGTCCCTTGAAAAAGGTCACCTAGGGAGAAGGCAAGATGAGATGGTGATGGAACAGGTCAGAGTATGAGTCTCCACAAAAGTGAGTCTTCACAAAGACTCTCTGTGTGAGTGAATGTGTGCCAGTGGGTGAGTGAAAGTTTGTCTGAAGGGAGACTCAAGTTCATGTACCCAGGGCTGTCTTCCAGAGGTGACTGCAACCAACCACCATCTTGAGATTTGATGCCCCAGTGTACAGTATCATCTACCATTTTTGGGTCCTCTTGAGAGGAGGCAGTAGAGAACAGCTGCTCCTCACCACCTGTCACCCAGCCCATGTCATCACCTGTGGCAGCAGACCAGGTCTGAGCCCCAGGAACCATGGAGAAGGCAGGGCATGGAAATCTGGAATGGTGCCCTGACATTGGTGAGGAGATGCTGACCAGAGCCATCTTCTCTGTCCCAGAACTGGGCAGAGATCTGCATTGCCCTTCCCAGCTCTGCCCAGCCTCCAACCTGGGACCCAGAGGCTATCCTCTCATTGGACTTGGAGAGAAGGATGACCCTCTCCCACACTGGAACAGGCACTGAAATGTCAGATCTGAGTGGGAGACTTGACAGCATCATCAGCAGCAGATGAGTTGGGTGAGTCAGGATCTGATCCATCCACCTCCCACTGTAGTCCATGGGACATCTGACACATGCTGAGAGCAACCCAATGAGCCTGTGCTGAGAGCAGAGGGGATGGACTGGAGATTAGAGTTACTCCTTAATGTGGCAGCAACAGCCGAAAGGACCCAGAGCTACAGAAACAACCACAGAGCAAGTTTTTGTTGTTTTTGTTGTTTGTTTGTTTTATGTTTCAGATTTTTCCTTCTCTCTGTTTTTGTACTTTTTTCTGTTATTTTAATGTATTTTTTTTTAGATTTTCTATTTGTTTATGGGTTTTTTTTAAGGGCAAGTACATCAACAGGGTTTTTGTTTTTTTGGTTATTTTGCATGTTTGCATGATTGTCTGTATGTTTTGGGCTTGTTGTTGTTGTTGTTGCTGTTGTTTTCTGTCTTTGTTTCTCTGTTTATTCATTAGTTGGTATGCCTGTCTGTTTTCCCTCGTCTTCTTCTCTCTTTCCACCTTCCTTTTGTTTTCCTCCTTCCTCTTTCCATTCATTTCCTTTTTCTTATCTCATTTTGCTTTCAGAGGACAAATATACACCCCCACTGCATGGACAGATTGTAAGGCAGTGGGAAGTGCATTCCAGAGACCCACACACTTGTCAGTAGATACTGGGATCTGAAGATAGTTTCTGAATCACCTTAATTAAATCTCAAAATTGCAAAAGAACACAGTCCCCCACCCCTAGTCCAGCTTCAAAATAAAACAAAGTCAGAGGATCTTCATAAGGAAGAATAGGAGACTGAGAAAACAGAAGTAAAAGCTATCCTCTCTATCACTGCAAAAAAGAATTAAAGAAGAGATTTTAAAAAGAGGGAAGAAAATCTACACAAATGAAGAAAAACAAAAGGAAGAATATAGGTATCATACAGACCCCTAGGAGGATACAGTTTTGGAATTCAAACAATGAAGAGCCCCCAGAATGACTGGTTGCAAAAGACAAACACAGATATCAAGATATTAATAGAGGGAATAAATAGAAATGAGGAAAGACAAGAGTAAAGAGTTGATAACTGATATAACAGCAATAGAGAATACAGTGAGTGAAATAAATAACAAACTGATCACATGGAAAGCAGAATTAACCAAGCAGAAGAAAGAATCTCAGAGCTTGAAAACCAAAATATGGACCTAACCCAAACTGTTAAAAACATAGAAAAGATGCTTAAAGAGACAGGACAAAGCAATACATGAGCAATTATATCAAGAGGACAAACCTAAAATTAATTGAAATCCTTGAGGCAGACAGAGAGACAGAGATCACCCTGGAACAAACATTACATGAAATTATCCAAGAAAACTTCCCTCATCCCAGCAGAGATGCAACCATTTAAACACAAGAGATTCAGAGAACCCTTGCTGGACAAAAAATAAGACCAACTCCTAGAGCCATAGTAATTCACTTGCACAAAGTAAGTATAAAAGAAAAGATCACGAAGACAGCAAGAGAGAAAGGTCAGACTACCTATTAGGGAAGACCAATTAGAATAGCAGCAGCGTTATCTAAAGAAACATTTCAGGCTAGGAGAGATAGGTATACAATCTTCAAAGTTATCAAAGATACACAATTGTAACCAAGAATTACCTACTCAGCTAAGCTAAGTTTTATCAGTGATTGAAAATTAAAATCAATTTTAGATATTCAATTCCTAAGAGTTTATACTATCTCCAGACCAGCTCTACAAGAAGCACTTAAGAAAGTATTAAACACAGAAGAAAGAAAAAAAGGATGACAATGCCTTTCCCAAGAATGCAGAAAAAAATTTGAAAATACACGTAAATCAACACAAAAATGAAAGGTAACAACAAATAAACAAAGAGTAGCAGCAACAAGAAACTCTAAAAGAGCCTCATGACAGGAATAAACTTTCACATCTCAATAATTAGTCTGAATGTGAATAGACTAAGTGCACCACTAAAAAGACAAAGAATGGCAAATTGTATAAAATATCACGATGCAAAAATATGTTGTCTCCAAGAAACTCATCTCATCAGAAAAGACACTCATAGACCCAAAGTAAGAGGATGGAAAACAAATTTTCAGATGAACAGAACAAAAAAAAAAGCAGGAGTTGCAATCGTAATAGACAAAATACCCTTTAAGTTATCAAAAATATAAAAAGATAAAGAAAGTCACATTATAATAATAAAAGGTTCAATCCATCAACAGGAACTATACATCTTAAACATATATGCACCCAAAAAAGGAGCACCAGCTTTCCTAAAACATCTTCTAGGCAAATTAAACAAAGATATTGACTCTAACACTATCAGAGCTGGGGACTTAAATACCACCCTAAATACCCTAGACTGATCATCAAGACAAAAAATCAACAAGGAGATCTGGAACCTTAAAGTGACACTTGACCAAATTGACTTAACTGATTCATATAGAACACTCCATCACCCCTTTTCTTCAACATAGTACTAGAAGTCCTAGCTAGAACAATCAGACCAGACAAGAGAAGAAAATCAGGGGGTATCCAAATGGGAAAAGAGGAAGTTAAGTTATCCCTCTTTGCATATGACATTATTCTGTATCTCAAAACCCCAAAAGAATCTGTCAAAAACCTCCTTGCACTGAAAGGACTTTGGCAATGTCTCAGGGTATAAAATAAATGTGCAAAAGACAATCACATTCTTATACACCAAAAATAAACAAACAGAAGCCCAAATAAAAAGAATAATTCCATTCACAATAGCCACACAAAAAATGAAAAAACCTTGGCATCTTCCTAACCAAGAAGTGAAAGACCTTTACAATGAAAACTACAAAACACTGTTCAAAGAAATCAAAGATGACACAAACAAATGGAAAAATATTCCATGCTCATAGATTGAAAAAATCAACAGTCCCAAAATGTCAATCCTACCCAAGGCAATCTGCAGATTTATCTCAATACCCATTAAATTACCAGCTGCATTCTTCTCAGACCTTGAAACAATACAGGAATGCATATGGAAACATAAATGACTATGAATAACCAAAACAATCCTCAGCAAGAAATAAAAATAAAATAAACAAAAACAGGAGGTATCACACTCCCAGAATTTAACCTTTTCAAATAAAGCTAGCCTTTTCAAATAAAACAGCCTAGTTTTGGCAAAAGAATAGGCATATAGACCAATGGAACAGGATAGAGATTCGACAAGCAAAACCTCAGTTTCTTTCTTTTTTTTTTTTTTTTTGAGTTGGAGTCTCACTCTGTCACCCAGACTGGAGTGCAGGGGCCGGTCCCAGTCACCGCAGCCTTGCCTGCTGGGCTCCGACAATCCTTCCGCCTCAGCCTTCCAAGTAGCCAGAATTACTGACCTGCGCTACCACGCCCGGTTGATTTTTTTTGATTTATTGTAGAGATGAGGTCTTGCTGCCCAGGCGGGTCTCGAACCCGCGGGCTCAGGCAATCCGCTCACCTCAGCCTCCCAAAGGCGCGGGATTACAGGCTGAGCCACCGAGCCCGGCTCAAAACCTCAATTTCTCAACCAACTCTTCTTTGGCAAAGCCTTCACCATCAACCACTGAGGAGAGGACAGCCTATTCAGTAAATGGTGCTGGGAAAAACTGGCTAACCACACCTAGAAGATTAAAACAAGACCTCCGTCTATCACCATACACAAAAATCTCCAGGAGACATCCTTATGGAAATTGTAACAGGCAACCAATTCCTGATCTAAACCCCAAGAGCCCACGCCATGAAAGATAAGATAGGCAAGTGGGACCTCATCACATTGACAATTTCTGCAAATCCAAAGAAACCACCATGAGAGCAGGGAGACAGCCCACAGATTGAGAAAAATTATTTGCAACTGTATATCTGACAAAGGCCTAACATCTAGGATATACAAGGAATGCAAACGTGCCAAATAGAAAAAAAACAAACAGCCCCATTACAAAGTGGGCAAAAGATATAGTCTATTTAGACACTTCTCTAAAGAAGACATACGAGCAGCCAACAGATACAGGAAAAAAAAAAAATGCTCCGCCGCCCTAGTAATCAAAGAAATGCAAATTAAAAGTGCACTGAGATACTACCTAACTCCAGTCAGGATGGCTTTCATCAATAACTCAAAAAATAACAGATGCTGGAGTGGATGTGGGGAAAACGAACAATTCTATACTGTTGATGGGAGTGTAAATAAGTACAACCTCTGTGGAAAATAGTGTGGTAATTCCTAAAAGATCTAAAAATCAACCTATCATACGATCCCACCATCCCCCTACGGGGAATAGACCCAGAGGAGCTCAAACCACTCCTCGAAAAAGATACCTGCACATGCATGTTTACTGCAGCATTATTCACAAGAGTAAAAACAAGGAACCAATCATGCTGCCCATCAAAAGAGGACTGCATAAAAAAATGTAGTACGTATACATGATGGAATATCATGTAGTCATAAAGAAGGACAAAATTATAACTTTGCAGCAACTTGGATGGACTTAGAGTCTATAATACTGAGTGATCTTTCACAGAAACAAAGAACTGAGTAGCACATGTTCTCACTCATAAGAAGACCTTGAACAATTATTATAACACTATAAGAAAGGGATTGACAGTAGAGAGAAACTGCCAGGGGAGTGGGGATGGGATTGGAAGTAGTGGGAAACAGTCACGGGAGGGGAGGGTACACCTCATCAACAAGGGTACCTGCATAATGAACATTTGTATACCTAACCCTGATTTGTACCTAACATCTTTAAAATATAAAATAAAAAAAGAAAAACTTTGCCTAATTTTCCAAAATTTGATGAACTGTTAACTTGGAGGAATGTCTCCAGAGCAGAGAATCCTGTAGCTGATACAATCATTCAGGCATCTCAAAGGTAGAAGGAACAAGTTTCACTGAAACCTTGCAGAGTGATAATAAGCAGTGGAGAACAGTAAAACCCCTAAGAACAAAGTATGAGATCCAATGAGCATCTCTGGAGGTTTTCAAAGAGGTTCATCTCCAGAGTTGGAAGAATAAATACAGCAGATGATCATGTATTCATTGATAGTGCTGTAGACTCTAGAGAATATTGAATGCCCAGGCAAGAGAGAGATGCTAAGGCCAGAGCACAGACAGGAAAAATTTGAGATCTTGACATATAGAACAGGGAAATCAAAGAGATGCTCAGAAGACCCCCCACTAAAATCACAGATCCTGAAAAGGTGGTCTACGTTTCAACTCCTAAATCAATATCATCAGCCCTTACATCTACTTCTTTAGCTCTTAAATTTAAAATACTATCCAAATTTAATACTTATAGATAACTAGCTTTAATCTTTTAGTTAATTTGACCAAAATGTCAAGCAATGAAGTCTAGTTGGCTAGATCAGGGGTGGGAGATGGTGAGTTGAGAGCAGGCAGACAAAGAAAAACTGTATACTGTATTATTTAAAAGAATATTATCAATATGATATAAGATTTACTGACACTTAACAGCACTGTTTACCTTAGTTTATAATATGCCCAGTAGTTGCACAAGCACAGAGAGAAGGCAGAGGAAAAATCTGTTCTAAGAGACTGTAACACTTCAGATTGGTTTTGAAAATTGCACACAATATAAATTGTCTACTAACAGAAGAAAAAAAATTTGTCTTATGAAAATTGATGAGCAAAGATGAACATCTAACATGTATTTAAGGAATGGTTGAATCATCTATCATGACAAGTATTACACAGAAGATGATAAAGCTAAAATTGCAGTCTGAGAATACATTGACATGCGAGATGTCAAGCTATAAAGCAGACTAGAAGCCCTTTGTCACTTGTAGTTATTTTGCAATCATGTATATTTGACATTTCAAATAAGACCAAGAGAAGCAGTTGTCCTCTTTTTCATTCCAATTTGTATTCAGCAAATAATTACTATGTGTACTTCAGTCCTTATCATATACCTTAAAAGAAACATATGCCTTTTAAAAGACATAGTTTGTGAACTACTTTAAGATATTGATGCTTAAATCCAATGCAAAGCTGTGTTCTTGGTTAGCCAGAGATGAAAACTTATGATTTAGTTTAAAGGGCATGGAGACATTAGAGTAACAGTTGGCATCTAGTGTTTCGGTCTTGACGAACATATTTTGAACATCTTTATCTTCTGATATAAAATATAAGGCACATCTCTGAACATATGACAAAAAAATAAACTGGTGTTTTGTTTGTTTGCTTTTCCATTTCTCCCTTTTCTTTTTTTGTTTGTTTGTTTTTGAGTTGGAGTCTCACTCTGTCGCCTAGACTGGAGTGCAGTGGCCGCTCCCAGCCTCGACCTGCTGGGCTCCGGCGATCCTTCCACCTCAGCCTTCCGAGTAGCCGGACTTACAGGCATGCGCTACCACGCCCGGCTGATTTTTTGATTTATTGTAGAGATGAGGTCTCGCTGCCCAGGCAGGTCTCAAACCCGCGGGTTTAGGCAATCCACTCACCTCAGCCTCCCAAAGGCGCAGGATTACAGGCTGAGCCACTGAGCCCGGCTCATTTCTCCCTTTTCAAACAACATTTTCAGCTTCAGTATTGTATTCAGCATTATTCCAGTACCATTCCCCTGAAGATACATTTATCTGATTAGTAGACATACAAATACAGTAGGGTACAAAAAACATGATTAAATCACCTTATGAACTGTTTGTCACAGCAGCCTTCTCAAGGAAAGAAATATGGAATTTTCTTTCTTTTTAAATTTTTTTCCTTTATTTTATTTTAAAGATGTAGGGTACAAGTCAGAATTAGGCACATAAGTGGTCTATGAGCAGGTGAAGTTTGGGCCTCCCATTGGTCCTCACTTCTCCTGGTTTAGGATCAGGTACCCTTAATGATGTTGTGTGCCCCTCCCCACACACCCTTAAAAAGAAAACAAAACATAAGCAGATGTTTTATTCCATAGAGTCTTCCCTTCTAGCAAAGTCTAGGAAGCTAGTGTTCTGAAAGACAAATTAAAAAATGCTTCAGGAATATTAGAAGATAGAAAGGTAAATTACCTTATCTTTTTTATTAGATTTTATTTTTAGATTTATAATTGAAACAATAATTGCACATATTTATTAGGCACATATTTACAAATTCATTGAATGTATACATCGTGTAATTATCAAATCTGTATAATTACCACATCTATCTCTTTAAGCACTTATAATTCCTTTGGGGTGGTAAGGTGGAATAGTATTCAACCATACAACAGAATGAATTTCAATGATTTTCAGCAATGTGAATGAACCTCCAGAACATGATACTATGTGAAATAAACCAGGCACAGAAATATAAGCATCATGTGATATCATACGTAGAATCTAAAAAAAATGTCAATTTCATAGAAGTAGAGAGTAGAAAAGTGGTCACCAGATATGAGAAGAGATAGGAGAAGAGAGAGAGGAGGAGGCTGAGAGGTTGGTTGATGAATATAAAGTTAAAGTACTATAGGAAGAATAAACTGTTGTTCTATTACACTGTGATACACGGTGACTATAGCAAAAAACAGCATATCATATATTTCAAGATAGCTAGAAAAGATCTTATCTTTGTTTTAAGGGCACGAAGTAAGCACTTTTTTGGTTTTTGTTTTTTAAAGGAAGTCCAAACAATGTTGGATGTATTATGTCCATGCTTGGGGAAAGCGTGTATTTCTTTTTTTCTTTTTTTTTTTTTTTTTTGAGTTTGAGTCTCACTCTGTCACCCAGACTGGAGTGCAGTGGCTGCTCCTGGCCACTGCAGCCTCGACCTGCTGGGCTCCAGCGATCCTTCCGCTTCAGCCTTCCAAGTAGCTGGAACTACAGGCATACCCTGCCATGCCCAGCTAATTTTTGATTTATTGTAGAGATGAGGTCTCACTAAGTTGCCCAGGTGGGTCTCGAACCCTCAAACTCAGGCAATCCACTCACCTCAGCCTCCCAAGGCGCGGGATTACAGGCTGAGCCACCGAGCCCGGCCGAAAGCGTATATCTCAACCTACAAGTTAAATATTCAAAGAACAGATAATTCTATGATTCTATAGTCTTTTAAAGCATATAAAAATAGGGACACACCTAACTCCAGTCAAGATGGCCCTCATCAATAACTCAAAAAACAACAGATGCTGGAGAAGATGCGAAAAAAAGGCAACAGTTCTACACTGTTGGTGGGAGTGTAAACAAGTACAGCCTCTGTGGAAAACAATGTGGTGATTCCTAAAAAGTCTAAAAATCGACCTCCCATATGACCCTACAATCCCCCTACTGGGAATGTACCTGGAACTACTCAAATCACTCTATAAAAAAGATACCTGCACATGTATGTTTATTGCAGCATTGTTCACAATAGCAAGAACATGGAACCAACCATTCTGCCCATCGAAAGAGAACTGGATAATAAAAATGTGGTACATACATACAATGAAATATTACTCAACCATAAAGAGGGACAAAATCATGAACTTCACAGCAACCTGATTGAACTTACAGTCTATAATACTAAGTGATCTATCACAGAGCAAAGAACTGAGAATCACATGTTCTCACTTATAAGTGGACCTTGAACAATTATCATAATACTATAAAAAAAAAAGATTGGCAGTAGCAGGAATCTGCCAGGGGTGGGGAGGGTGGGTAGGGAGGAGGGGAGGCACGACTGGCAGTAATGAGAATCTGCCGGGGCATGGGGGGGTCACATGTCATCGACAAGGGTACCTGCATAATGAACATTTGTATACCTAATCCTAAATTGTGCCCCACATCTTTAAAATAAAACAATTAAAATTAATAAAAATTGATAAAAAACAAAAATATACTTTGGTGTAGTATGGTTTATTTAAAAAAATAAAAATAGGCACACTCCTAAAATTGTTTTATGTGGTTAGTATAGTCTTGATACCCAAATAAGAAAAAAGACTACATGTAATAAAGTAAGATTACTGGTTTATCTTACTTTTGAAAACAATATATATATACATATATATATATTTTAAATATCCTACACACAAAAGTAGTCAAAAATAATGATAAAACATTTATCATAATTCAGAAATAGCAAAAATGTTTTTTGACACTGACATAGTGTCAAATTTGATTGAGGATTTGAGTGGAAAGCCTTTTCTCTCAATGAAGGGAGAAAAGAAATTCTGGAACTACCCTTCTCTGTCTCTTCTTATCCTGAATAATGACATGATGTCCAAAGCTGTAGTAGCTACTTTGGAACAATTAGGTAAAAGTGTGAGGATGAAATCTAATAAGGCAAGAATAGCACAGTGAAAAGATGATAAAAGCCTGGATACTTGACCCCATGTTTTAAAAAAGAGGCCTTTGTCAGACCTGGCGTTGGCAAATATTTTTTCCCAGTCTGTAGGCTGTCTCCCTGCTCTCTTGATGGTTTCTTTGGCTTTGCAGAAGCTTGTCAGTTTAATAAGGTCCCACTTGTCTATCTTCTCTCTTATGACCTGTGGGTTTCAGGTTTTGTTCAGGAATTGGATGCCAGTTCCGATTTCCATGAGGGTATTTCCTTCATTTTCTAAGGTTCTTATGGTTTGAGGTTTTACATTTAGGTCTCTGATCCATTTGGAGTTAACCTTTGTGCATGGGGATAGATAGGGGTCCTGTTTCAATCTTCTGCACGTGGTCAGCCAGTTTTCCCAGCACCATTTACTGAATAGGTTCTCCTCTCCCCAGTGATAGGTGGTGGAGGGTTTGTCGAAGATGAGTTGGTTGAGAAATTGAGCTTTTGCTTCTGGAGTCTCAATTCTATTCCATTGATCTATATGCCTGACCCTATACCAATACCAAGCTGTTTTGATGAATGTAGCTTTATAGTACAGTTTTAAGTCTGGTAATGTGATACCACCTTCTTTGTTTTTTTTGCTGAGGATTGTTTTGGCTATTCTTGGACTATGGTACATATACACGATGGAATACAAAGCATCCATAAAAAAGAACAAAATCATTAATTTTGCAGCAACCTGGATGGAACTAGAGTCTGTAATACTGAGTGACCTCTCACAGAAACAAAGATCCGAGTATCACATGTTCTCACTCATATAATGGACCTTAAACATCCAATGCAATACTATAAGAAAATGACTGACAGTACTGGGAAACTATGGGGAGGGGAGGGAGATGGGATTAACAGTAGCAAATATCTGTCTGGGAACGGGGAAACACCTCATATCAACAGGGTGACTGAATGAAACATAACTGTATACCTAACCCTTAACTGTACCCTACAACATCATAAAAAAAAAAAAGAGGCAGCTTCATTTGCTGTCATCTCTCAACTGACTTCCATGTGAGAAAAACAAGCAAACAAACAACAACAAAAGTAAATCGTTGCTTTTATTTTCTGTTTAACTGTGACTAATAGTACTCCTAACAAATTAAAAACTTTATCATGAATATGGGTTTGACTGTGCACTGAATTATAAAGTAGATTGAACCAAAACAATGCATGCAGTAAAACATGACTATGTCAAAATGATCATGCCAAGAAATGTAGATTAATGTTGCATGGATATTTACTGTTTTTCTCAAACTTTTGAGTGAAATCTCAAAGCAGTGAGAATATTGGACAAGCACACTGATATTCTAAAGGGATATACAGCTAGACATTAGTCTGATGGGCTTGTCAAGCTATAACAAACTTTCCTTAAGTCCATTAAAAAACAATCCGCCAACATCCCTTATTGCATAGAAGAAACAGTCTAGATTATGCATGAATATGATTATTATTAATTTTTTTTCCTATACTCAAAGTGGGAAATTTTCTGAAGCTTCCTGAAATGGCAAGAAGTTGCCTGCATTACCAGTGTTAGTTACAGCAAGCAGAACCACTCAGTTGCACAACTCCACAAACCATTCTCTTAACTTGTTCAGTGCACAGTCAAACCCATAAATTATGAAACAAGTATGCTTTGGCATAAATACATGTGCTTCCACTGGATCAAAAAAATATCATGGAATATAACTGACTTCGAACTGTCTTGATATGTATCCACTAAGGAGGGTTAGCATTCTGAAGTAGACAGTAAAACAAAACAATAGACCAATAAACAAAACTCAATGTTTTAATCATTCTTCTTTTATGAGTACCCAAGCTATGGGTTAGGCCTCAACTGAAAAAAAAGAGAAGCCTTGAATTACATATACATTTGAACTTTTGAGATGAATTTGTACTTTAAACTCCTATAGGATATTGGTCAATATCAAAAAACAAACATATTTGTAATTGAAAGTAACTCAAAAGTCAAAAATCCTCCTGAGTTCTCATCATCCAGAGGCAGAGAAAAGAGATTTGACATAACACTTAGGAGTTCACGAAAGGAAGAAAACTGAAAATTACTTAAGTTTTGTTTGCATTCAACTGAATTTAGAAATTTCAAAACCTGGAAAAATTTTAACTCTACATTTGTTTTGAGGTTTTAAACATTATAACATGTCAATCTGTTTCCTGTGCATAGATAATATCAGACTGCATTTATATATAGATAATATAACTTTAATTTTCTTAGTTATAATTAAATGAGAGATAAGACAATACATGGTTGTGTATTGTTTCTCTGCTTTCTAAATATATTCGACAAGTCATGTATTCTGTCTAACTTCTTATCTCATGTCTCCTATATGTATTAAGGGAGTAATTCTTTACTTGGGTCAAGACTTGGTCAATTAAGTCATCTAAACTCACCCTAAAATTTATTACTGTCATGACTGAATGCAGGGACATATGACTTTAGCACTAAGTTTATGGCAGGGGATTGATATTTTCTTGTATACATCATCTTTTCAGTTACACAGGATTAAAGGTTTAAGTCTCTCAAATCTGTACTGGATGGATAGAAATACATTAAAGAGATTTTCCCAGTGTTCTCAGATATATCACATTCAGAACAAAGGATTCTCCTTTTATAGCAAATGTGGACTTCAGGACCACTGTGATTAAATAAGCATGTCAATAAGACTGAGATTATAAAGTTGAAACCCATTTCACCTATTCCCTGAGGAAAGAAGAAAGTAAAAAGAGAGAAAGAGTGACTAGGAAGAGGGGAGGAAGTCAGTGGAGGAAAAATAAGGTCATGGGTTAACTGAGCCAAATGCTTTTGAATAACACAACTAGAATTGTGCTTTAAAATTAGAAAACATCAAGAGAGTGGGGGGACAACACACAGAATGGGAAAATCATTTGCTAGCTATGCATCTGACAAGGTTTATCATCCAGAATCTACAAGGAACTCAAACAAGATGAAAGGAAAAAACAAAAAATCCTATCAAAAAGTGGGCAAAGGACATGAACAGACACTTCTCAAAAGAAGATATACAGGAAGCCAACAGATACATGAAAAAAATTCTCAGCCTCACTAATCATCAGAGAAATGCAAGTCAAAACCACAGTGAGATACTACCTAACTCCAGTAAGGATGGTCCTCATCAAAAGACAATGGACGCTAGCAAGGGTGTAGAGAAAAGAGAACACTTCTACACTGTTGGTGGGAGTGCAGGCTAGTTCAACCTCTATGGAAAGCAATGTGGCAATTCCTAGAAGAACGAAAAATTGACCTTCCATATAGTCCAGCAATACCTCCCCTGGGAATATACCCAAAGGAACATAAATGCCATTCTACAAAAAAGACACCAGCACATGTATGTTTATAGTTGCACTATTCACAATAGCAAAAACTTGGAGACAACCCTATTGCCCATAAAACGTGGACTGGATAGAGAAAATGTGGTACATACACATGATAGAGTATCACATATCCATAAAAAAGAACAAAATATTTGAATTTGTGGTAAATTGGACAGAATTGGAGAACACCATACTTAGTGATCTTTCACAGAAACAAAGAACTGAACGCCGACTGTTTTCTTTCATTAGTTGGTCCTGAACATTAATCACATCAACACGAGGGGGAAATCAATAGTTGATGAACACTGTCGAAGGAGGGAGGGAGGAAGAGGGCATGTAGCACCACAAAGACTATCTAGTCCTAAACCAGGGGAAGTGAAGGCCAGTTGGAGGTCCAAACTTCACCCGTATATAGCCTGCTTGTGCAACTAATCCTGTCTTGTACCCCAAATATCTATAATAATAAAAATTAAAATCAGATTTCCCTTTGGTTTCTGAGCATAGTATGTTCACCTAAAAGTGTTTAAAATAATAGTAGGATAATTATTTTAATGAAGAATTTATCTACTTTAATAATAGATTTTGAATTTTTGAATCATATTTTGGAATTTTAGCCTTCTGATCAAATATAAAATAACCAAGGGAATTATTTTTATTGCTGAGGTTTATTTTGAATATTTTCTGGGCTTTGCTGTACATTCAGATCATGACCTCAAACTTATTGGCCTTTTTTGAGAGGAACCTGTGATGCCATCATGAAAACTCCAAAGATCTTTCTTTTTTTTTATTTTTCCTTTCCTTTTTCCTTTTTTTTTTAATAAAGATGTGGGGTACAATTCAGGGTTAGGTATACAAACGTTGATTATGTAGGTACCCTTGTTGATGAGATATGCCCCTCCCTCTCCTAGCAGTTTCCTACAACTGCCAATTGCTTTCTTATAGCATTATAATTGTTCAAGTTTTGCTAATGAGTGAGAACATATAGTACTCTGTTCTTGGTTTCTGTGATAGATCACAGAAATGATTGAGTCTAAATCCATCCAAGTTGCAACAAAGTTCATTTGTTTGTTCTTCTTTATGATTGCATAATATTCCATTGTGTATATGTATCACATTTTTAAAATCCAGTCCAGTTTCAATGGGCAACATGTTTGGTTCCATGTTTTCCACTTCTCTGGTTAGGAAGATGAGAGGTATTTCTTTCTTTTTTTGTGTGTGTGGCTATGTGCTTTTAATTTGGGTCTCTGCCTGCTTGCTGCTGTTGTATAGGAATGCAACTGTCATTTGCACATTTATCTTGTACCCTGAAATGTTGCCCAAGTCCTTTATCAGTGTGAGCAGGTTTTTGATAGATTCTCTTGGATTTTCAAGGCATAGGATCATATCATCAGCAAAGAGGGATAACTTGACCTCCTCTTTTCCTATTTGGATACCCCTGATTTCCTTCTCTTGTCTAATGGCAAAAGTTAGAACTTCCAACACACAAGTTAGATTAATTCTGCTTTCCATACTTACCATCTTGCTATTTATTTCCTGGATGAAATTTTTTATTGTCAAAATCTCTGTTACAAGATCTTTCAGTATTGCATCTTGTCTTTCTTGAGTCTTGCTCACTCTTTCCATCCATTCCCTAGTCCTTGTCATATTCTGGGGCCAGTCATTGGTGACTTCCATTGTTTGGGCACCAAGGTCTGATTTTTCAGGAGTTTTGTCTTTGGTATACTTGAAATTGCCTGAGGTCTTCCTTTGGTTTTTCTTGCTTGAAGAGATCTTTTGTTTTTCTCTTTATTTCTATTATTCAGTGTCAGTGGGAGTGACTTTCCCTTCTGATGTTTGCTCAGTCCTCTATTCTTCCCTGATCCAGGATCTGGATTTGTTCTATTTTGAAATAGGACAGTGGATGGGAAACTTTGCTGTCTCTTGTAGTTTTTGAAATTCAAATAAAGCAGGGGGTAGGGCACTAGGATTCAGAAACTCTTGCAAATTACAATGTTCTCTTATTGTGGTATGTTTTCCTTGAGACCCACTCCCCACCACCACTCTATATGACAATGCAAAGCAGAAACCAATGCAAAAAACAATTGAACACACAGAGACATACACAAACACTCCAGAACAAACAGAAATAACAACAAAGTGAAACAAAATAGACAACAAGAAGAACAACAAAAAAACAAGAAAACTAAACACACACACACACGCTTAGCATAGAGCGAACGGAGAAGAAAAACAGAAAGACCGGAGGGGGAATAAAATGGAAATCAGGTCAAACTCTCACACATGTATTAACACACACCTTAAACTATAAAAAAATGAAAGAAAAAAAAAATCCAGAAGAACAAAAGAGCAAAAACAAACCAACCACAACAACCAAACTGAAAGAAGAACAGACAATCCTGCATAGACACACATAAACAGAAAACTACAAATAAAAGAAGCAACAGAAAAAGAAAAGAAAAAAATATTTGGGGGGGGAAACAGATGAAATGCTCACAAATTCCTACATAAAGGAAAAATATTTTTTAAATAGATGAACTAACAAACAGTTAAACAAATTCTAAAATTTTTTGAAAAAATGAAAATTAAAAAATAAACCTACCCTCTTGTGACAGGCTCTGTCATTGCTCCCCTGATAGGTCTTTCCTGCAGAGAGCCATCTCTTTCACTCTCTCCTTAGTGTCTGATGCAGTGAAGGAGGAGCAGCTGTGGAGGTAGGTGGGGCTGTATTCCTCCCCTTCCACTCTTGTATGGTCAGAAAGATCTCCTCCCATGGGGAGGTACGAATTTATCTCTTCCCCAGGTATGTACTCTCACCAGGGGTGCCCCAGCCAGGTATATCCTGGAATGGAGTTCTCCTATTGCAACTGACATCCAGGCTTTGCCTGGGTTTGTCCCACTCAGTTGTGGCCCGGCTGTGTGGGTCTGATGTTCCGAGGATTGCTGAGGAGGTGGGGGTTTGGGTCAGCCCCGGACTCACCACTGATCTCTTTGGAGTTCTTCCTCATCCTTTTCTGGTCATGCCCTTTGTCCTGCAGCTGGATCAGGGTAGGTGGTGGGTTGCCTGGAACTCAGCACTTGTCATGTCCCTCCAAAATTTGTGCTTTCAGGATATTCCCTCGGGGTCACTGTCAATCCCTGAGTGGTTGATCCACCAGTCATGGAGATAGGGTCTGTTGCTTAGTAGTGAGCTAGTCAGAGCACTTTCCTGTCCTGCCTTCAAGATGGTGGTGGAGTGCCTGTCTTATCTTTTTCTGAGGGACTTTTCCTCTGAACTCCCTCTGGAGCCCCTGCTGCCAATGCCCTGCCAGGTGCTGAAGTGGTGAGACAAAGTCAGGAGCCATCAGTCTCTCTCCTGTTGCACTGGTGAGGGAGAGTATGGGAAAATATTTTTGCCCCGCCATTTTTGTCTGTTTAAAAATTGTGCTCAGTTTCTGTGACCTGAGAAGAGCCAGGGATAAAGCAGAGAAGCTGTAGCACCAGCTCTTGCACCAGGGACCTAGCCACGTGTTCATGATAGTCTTTCCCAGAATTTTCTTCCCAGGGAGAGTTTGTTGATTTAAGAAAAAAAAAAGAAAGAAAGAAAGAAAAAGAAAAGAAAAAGAAAATGGCATTCAGCTTCTGTGTGCCAGGATTCGCTAGAGTCCAAGCTCAGCAGCTGTAGCACCAGCTGCTGCACCAGGAGAGCCCTAGCCACTAGCTCCCTAGCCCTCACTCAATCAGCCACTCACACACCCACCGGCTCACCAGCATGTACACAAAATTTTCCATACACTCACTCACTCACACAGGAACTGGCATAGTCCAACTGGCTTGGCTGCTATCTTCCCAACCTCCCTCCCAGTGACCCTTCTAAAGTGGAAGAAATGAGTATTCACTGAGCCCTGAGAACAAAGTGAATTATGTTTAGATTGTGACTGTGTAGCAACTTAGTCCCTCTCATTTACAGTGGCTGCTTAAATTGATGAGCTAGAATGTTTACATGTTGATATCAACTCTGCCCTGGTTGGTTTTTATAGTAGGATATCTGCAGGGTTTCTACTTTCGAATGCATGTTGATGAAACAATCCCTATCAGGACATCTAGCACTGTTTTCTAAACTATCACCTCATTAAGCTTCTGACTATTAATTTGTTTTCATTTCTAACTTGTTCAATTCAGTACAACCCTGTCATAGTCTTTTTTTTTCCAAGCAAAGTTTATTTAGAAAGTAAATTAGAGAGAGAGAGAAAGAAAGAGAGGAAATACAACTAACTTGTTCAATTCAATACAACCCTGTCATAGTCTTTTTTTTTTCCAAGCAAAGTTTATTTAGAAAGTAAATTAGAGAGAGAGAGAGAGAGAGAGAAAGAGAGGAAATATGGAAATACACCTCCTCTACATAGGGGAGGGAACCAAAGTTCAAAGAGTCAAGTGGAAGCACCAAAGTTTAGAAAACCAATGGCTGACCCTGTCATAGTCGTTACAGTTCTCTGTGATGTTTCTTCACAGGGCAAAACAATATGCAGTTTAATACACATCCTTTTTCCACACACACCATGAAGCACACTGGATGTAAAACAGGTAAGTCATCAATGAGGGGCAACAAATAGTGAATTATTTGTAAATATTTAGCATTGATACCCAAGGATGAATAAGTGTATTCCTTAGTAATTAACCAACTTCTCTCACTTCTATGGATTTTGAATTTTTGAGAGACCTTTGATAACAAAAAAATTTTATTTAATTCTATTTTTTTTCACTTTAGAAAAAATAGAGTTGTTACCTTTTAAATTGTTTGAAAGAATAAATTTCCCATGGACTGAAGAATATAAACTTTTGACTCTGAATAATTTCATTTCCCCAGTCTCTATGTGACTTTTTTATTTAGAAGTTGTTGACTAGAGCCATAGAAAATGATGTCACTTATCTCCTAATTGATTCAGGAGATTTAATAATAAAAGTCCTTACGCTCATTAAAACATATTCTTCTTCCATCATCGATTATTGTTATAGTTTCATTATTGTCTCATTAAAAAAAATAGACTTCTAAAGTCCTTTTAATCAACCTTCAACAGTGGCCAAATTACTTCATATTTGGCTGTATGTACCTCTTAAAAGACCAGCTACACTTTGAAATCTATCATCCAATATTTTATCTGAAAACGTGTATTCCAAATTTAGTAACAGGTTACCAGTGGATGTAAAATGTTATCTTATTTCAAAATAAAATAAATGTGATTCATTTTGGTTAATTTTGGTAAATGCATCAATCTACCCTATTCAGTTTCTTATATTAAGTCATCTGGAGAGTAAGAGAGCTTTTTATTTGTGAAAAAAGAGATGAAAAAGATGTCTGGTTTCAACTAGATAAAACCTTCAAAATGTTTAAGATATGGCCTTCATTGATTTAAAAATGAAACCCAAAGTATTATGTTATATTTTTCAATTTAAGTAAACATAAAGATGATGCATTTAAAACATTAAATTAATTTTACTTTTTCTTAGTTATAATTGTTTCACCTATAAATATAAGCTAAGCTCCTGCATATCAAGTCATACGTTAAGAGACTGATTTCAGAATGTAAATTGTTTACTTGTGATATGTAACTAAGTATAAGATGAATATTTTTGCAGGTTTTGCTATTTGTTTCTCATTTCACCTTAATAGTTTCTCAATCAGAAGTCTGGTTCCTTTTCATTGTTGAGAATTGTCATTATTCATCACCAAGCTACAGAGTCTAACAAATATATAACTTATTTTAGAATAGCATTCTTAAGACATACTTTAGTGGCTTGATATTCAGTAGAATGTGTTTAACAACATTAAAAAGAAAGAGAAATATAGGATTTTCTGACCTAATTTGTTTGTGATGTTACCTTTTGAAATCCTCTTTGGCCTCTATCATAAACATTTATTAGCTGCCTTCTTTGGGGCATAAATTAAAATGCAGAACTCTTGCCATTGTCCTAATCTAAAGAAAACCTGATCAGAAGCCAAATTATGCTGAGGGGTTTGCTATATTTAAATCTTAGAATATTTGCCAAAGATGTGACTCCCCTTAACTGTGTGTGTTGTATAAGCAAATGTCAACAAGTGTTATTTCATTATACTAAAAACCTTGACTTTATGCTTCATCCTGCACTTGAGCACGTACTATATAAAAACTTATTTTACATACCATGACAAAATTAAATATCACGAAATAGGACTTTGCACTAAAGCCATGTTTTAGCTTCCAGTAATGTTAGTTGTCAGTGAGAAAAATGATGTAAATGATGTAGAGATAAAGTAAAAAAAAATATGCAAAGGTGCCTTTTACCTTTGTTCTCAAACTTGGTGTTAAAACATTCACAATATTCTTCTATCATGGATAGGTTAGGGAAATATCCCCAAATCCCAAACACTTAAATAGAGGTCCACTGGGAGAACAGAAGAATGCATGCATCTTTGTCCAAAATAGAAATTCTATTCTTTGAGGGACGGTCAATTCTTTTATCTCTATGGTCAAGCACCAGATTGAAAATGGGAATAATTATGAAGATAAAGCATTCGTCTTTCCAGCCCAACCAGCTAAATCAACATTTGAGATGAAAATTTTGTGCAAAAAGATTCCATGTTTTGTATGCTCATGAATAGTGATATTGCATATTTACAAAATGCTGATTTAATATTTTAAAGCCATATTAGCTTTCTTTATACCAGACATTTTTCAACCTAATGTTAAGGATGAGGCTCAGGGTGTCATGAATCTTTTCAGAATGCCAGTAAAATTTTAATGAAATAAGCATGTATATGTTGGAACAAAGTTGAGAGAGAGGGTTAGGTCTATATTCTTCATCAGTCTTTTGTGGATTTTGACCCATCCAAAACTAAGAACTACTACTGTGTTCCAGTCTGTTCTGGTACTTGACTACTTTCTATCATTGTACTCTTCTCTCGTCATCCTTCCTTGAGCAGTCTTTTTGCTGTAGGCAAATATTCTGAGTAGCTCAAATGAAAGTTTCAGGGTTTTTTTTTTTTCCCCTCTGTGACATAATTTAATAGTGATCTGGGTAAATCTTACAATACCATTTTTAAGAGTGAAACACACTAATAAAATGCACTTTCATGGAGCTTTGTTAACTATGTCTGCAACAGTATGCTACTTGTTTCTAAAACCATTTTCTGTTTTATATTACACAGATACGAGGAAACTGCCTTTCTCACCATCACAATGAGCTCAAATACCTCCAGTCTCAGAACAAAACCAGATGTAACTCACAGGTAATTTTGTTTTTATTTGACCCTTTTAAATGGACTGTTTCTCTCACTCCCAGTTTCTCTATTGTGATGTGACTTAAACACTGTTGGTGTTTTATAAGTACAACATGAATTTTTTTAAAAAGCAAAGTTTGAATAGCATTTGCAAGGTAATTTAATATATTACTAATAAAATTTTTTGCATTGCTATTACATTTTTGTAATTTTATTTTTGTTTTTACTATCTTTAATATAGAGGTTGGATAAAGAAATTTTTGAATTTTTTTATTTCTTCTTTTTTATTTCTTCCCCTTTATAAAAATATATTTGTTAAATTTTTATATCATTCTAGAGATATGAGGTACAAGTGAGGATTAACTACATAAATAAGCTGCATGAAGGTGAAGTTTAGGCTTCCAACTGGCCCTCACTCTGTCTGGCAGTGGACCAGGTACCCTTTGTGTTGTCATGTGCCGCATACCCTCCTTCCTCCTTCCCCCCACCCCCAGCAGTGCCCAGAGGCTGCCAATCCCTCCCTTGTGCTTACATGGCTATTATTCAGGGCCTACTTATAAATGAGAACATGTGGTATTCAATTCTTTGTTGCTGTGATAGATCACTTAGTATGATGGTCTCCAACTCCACCCAATTTGCTATGAAGTCATTATTTCGTTCTCCTTTATGGCTATGTAACACTCCATTGTGTATATATACCACATTTTCTTTATCTAGTCCACTTTTGATGGTCAGTAGGATTAGGTCCATGTTTTTGCTGTTATGAATAGTGAGACAATAAATGTGTATGTGCAGGTGCCTTTTTTGTAGAATGATTTATGTTCCCCTGGGTATATTCCCAGAAACAAGGTTGCTGGATCTTATGGAAGGTCAATTTTTAGTTTCTTTAGGAATTGCCACACTGCTTTCCATAGAGGCTGAACCAGCTTGCACTCCTACCAACAGTGTAGAAGCATTTTCTTTTCACTACACCTGTACCAGCATCTTCTTTTTTAACTTATTAATGATAGCCATTTTTACTAGACTTAGGTGGTATCTCATTGTAGTTTTGATTTGCAGTTCTCTGATGATTTGTGAGGATGAATATATTTTCATGTGTCTGTTGGCTGCTTGTATGTCTTCTTTTGGGATCTGTTTGTTCATGTCCTTTGCCCACTTTTTAATGGGGTTGTTTTTTGTTTGTTGTTTTCCTTTCACATTGTTTGAGTTTCTTGTAGATCCTGGATGTTAAGCCTTTGCCAGATGCATAATTTGCAAATAATTTCTTCCATTCTGTGGGTTGTCTCTTTACTCTCCTAATGGTTTCTTTTTCTGTGCAAAATATTTTCAGTTGAGATCCCACTTGTCTGTCTTAGTGTTTATGGCATATGCTTTTCTGGACCTGGTCAAGAGTTAGTTTCCTAATCTGATATGTATAAGGCTATTTCCTATGTTTTCTTCTAGAATTTTTATAGTTTGAGGTTTTACATTTAGGTCTTTGATCCATTTTGAATTGATTTTTGTGTATGGTGATAGACAGGGGTTCAGTTTCACTCTTCTGAATGTGGCCAGCCAGTTTTTCCAGAACCATTTGCTAAACATGGTCTCCTTTCCCCAGTGATTATTATTGGTGGTTTTGTCAAAGATAAGTTGGTTGAGAGACCATGTTTTTACTTCTGAGATCTTTGTCCTGTTTCACTGGTCTATGTCCCTATTCGTGTATCAATACCAGGCTGCTTAGTTACTGTGGCCTTGTAATAAGTTTTAAAGTCTGAAAGTGTGATACTACCTACTTTGTTCCTTTTGTTGAGGATTGTTTGGGTTATTTATGCTCTTTTTGTTTGTTTGTTTCCATATGAATTTCTGTGTTGTCGTTTCCAGGTCTGAGAAGAATGATGTTGGTAATTTGATGGGTATTGCATTGACTCTACAGATTGCCTTGGGTAGGATGGACATCTTGACAATGTTGATTCTTCTAAGCCATGAGCAAGGAATGATTTTCCATTTGCTTGATTTCTTTGAGCAGTGTTTTGTAGTTCTCCCTGTTAAGTTCTTTCACTTCTCTGCTTAGGTGGATAAGAGATTTCATGTTTTGTGTGGCTATTATTGTAAATGCAATTGTGCCTTTTATTTGGTTATCTTTTTTATTGTTCTGGTGTATAGAAATGCAACTGTATTTTGCACATTGATTTTGTACCCTGAAACTTTACCAAAGTTGTTTGTCAGTGTAAGGAAGTTTTTGATGGACTCCCTTGAGTTTTCAAGGTATAGAATCATATCATCCACAAAGAGGTACAGCTTAACTTCCTTTATTACCTATGTGGATACCCCTGATATCTTTCTCTTGTCTGATTGTTCTGGCTTGGACTACCAGCACTATGTTGAATAGAAGAGGTGTGAGTAGATATCATTGTTTTGTTCCATTTCCCAGGGGAATATGTCCAGCTTCTATCTGTTGAGCAAAATGTTGATTGTGGAATTATCGTATATGGGTCTCACTGTTTTGAGGAATGTTCCTTCTATGATGAGGTGCTCAAGTGTTTTTTATCAAGAAGGAATGCTGGATTTTGTTGTATGCTTTCTCTGCATATACTGATAGAATCATGTGGTTATGTTTTACATCTGTTAATGTACTGAATTATGTTTATGGTCTTGCAAATGTTGAACCAGCCCTGCCTACCTGATCATGATGGATTATCCTTGTGATGTGTGATGTGTTGTTGGATCTGATTTATTAGAGTCTTGTTGAGAATTTTTCCATCTACGTTCATCAAGGAGATGGACCCATAGCTCTCTTTCTTTGTTGGGTCTTTGCCATATTTGACTATCAGTGTGATTTTAGCTTCATAAAATGATTTGGGGAGAATTCAATCATTCTCAATTGCCTGGAATACTTTCAATAAAATTGGTGTCAGCTCCTCCTTGTATGTCCTATGGAATTCAGCTGGGAAGTCATCTGATCCAGGGATTTTTTTTTTTTTGGTGGAGAGATTTCTCAGGACTGAGTTGATTTCCTGGATTGTTATTTGCTTGTTTAGAGTTTCAATTTCTTCCTGTTTCTATCTTTGGAGTTAGTGTGATGTCAGAAAGTCCTCTGTTTCCTTTAGGTTTTCAAGTTGTTTTGCACACATTTTTTCATAGTAATTTCTAATAACCTTTTGAAAGTCTTCAGCGTCAGTCGTGACTTCATCTTTTGTGTCTCTAATTGTGTTTATTTGGACTTTTTCTTTTTCAGTCAATCTCGTCAGGGGTCTGTCAATTTTATTTATCTTTTCAAAGAACAAACTTTTTGTCTTGTTGATTTTTTCTATGGTATTTTTTATCTTCTATATCGTGAAATTTTGATTTTTATCTTGATGATCTTGATTTTCTGCTGAAGTTAGGATTTTGGTGATTTTTGCATTTCCAACTCCCTTGGGTATAACATTAGGCTGTTTACTTGTTGTCTTTCTGTTTTCTTGATGTGTGCATGCACACAGGTAAATTTTTTTTATTCACCCTTTTTTTTTTTTTTTTTTTTTGAGTTGGAGTCTCACTATGGCCCAGAATGGAGTTCAGTGGCCGCTCCCGGCCACCACAGCCTCGACCTGCTGGGCTCCGGCGATCCTTCTGCCTCAGCCTTCCAAGTAGCTGGAACTACAGGCGCACGCTACCACGCCCAGCTAATTTTTTTGATTTATTGTGGAGATGAGGTCTCATTATTCAACCTTTTAAATGAACTGTTCCTCTCACTCTCAGGACCTCCTTTGTGGTGTGACTTGAACAAAGCTGGTATTTTGTAAGTACAACATTTATTTTTTTAAAAAAAGGTAATTTTTAATATCATTAGCACAGGTAATTTAATATATTGTGAATAATTGGTCTTGCATTGCTATTGTCTCCTTGTTACTTTATTGTTTTTTTGCTGTCTTTAATCTAGAGATTGGATAAAGAAATTTTTTAAATATTTTTTCTTTTTTATTTCTTCCCAATTTTAGAAATCTTTAAACAGATTCTTTAGGTGCCTAGCTGACCAAATATCGTACTAAGCTTTACAACAGTGTTACATAGGCCTTTTAAATACCCATTTTCTTTAAAAAACAAAGACTTGAAATGTCAGTAAATTTGGTTTAAATATTTGAACTGGTTTTGTTTTGAGATAACTTAAGATATGCAGAAGAAGCACAAAATCAATATGAAAAAAATCTAATATAACTTTCACACAGCTTCCTTGTATGTTAACATGGTATGTACTCATAAAACAGCTGTTAAAGAAAATAACTTGGGTGCATTTATATTAACTAAACTACAAGTTTATCTGGATTTCACCAGTTTTTCCATAAATATTCTTTTTCTGTGCCGAGCTACAATCTAGCATCTCACACTGCGTTTATTTGTCATGTGTCCTATGTTCTTTTAGTCAGTGATAGTCCCTCAGTTTTTCCTTGTTTTTTATTCATGTTGATTCATGTTGGCAAGTTATTTTATCAAATGTCTCTTAATTTACACTGCCATAATGTTTCTTTATGAATATACCAAGGTTATGCATTATTGGGAAGGATCCCACGAAGGTGATGTGCTATTATCTGTGTATCATATCTATGCATATATGATGCTGATATATATTACTGGTAATGTTAACCTCAATTACTTGTTTAAAATAGTATCTGCTAGGGTCTTACCACTGAAATCATCATATTTTCCTTTGTACTTACTAAGTATTTGGGTGGAGGGGAATATACTTTGAGTCTGCAAACATCTTCCACCTAACATTTTGTTCACTAATTTCAGTATCCATGGGTGAATCTTGTCTACAGCTGTGGTGTTCTAATAGTGATTTTGTATTTAACACATTTGTTTGACATTTATTAGCTAGGATTCTTTTGTTAGAAAGAGGTATTTTCTCTCTCTTATTTATTTATTTATTCCGCTTTTATAATATCAACATGGAATCCCATATTATTGCTTTTTTCTTTTAACTATATATAATTGCTGTTGTCACTCACATTGTTCAGTTTACAACAGAATTCTATAAAGGTGACTCTTTCAGTATGGTTACTGTACACATTCCACATGCTCTTAATCTTTTTGGGTTTGTTTATTGGTTTGCTTTGAGAACTTCTTTATCTTCCAGCACCACAATGTACTCCAGAATCATTGCATATTTTTCCTGCCCCAGTTATGGAATTATCCATGTCTTCACAAAGTCCTGATTTCTTTTGGTGGAAAATAATATTTGGAAGCCAAGTACTAAGTATTTTTTTTTTTTTGAGTTGGAGTCTCACTCTGTCGCCCAGATTGGAGTGCAGTGGCTGCTCCCGGCCACCGCAGCCTCGACCTGCTGGGCTCCGGTGATCCTTCCGCCTCAGCCTTCCAAGTAGCCGGAATTACAGGCATGCGCTACCAAGTCCGGGTGATTTTTTTATTTATTGTAGAGATGAGGTTTTGCTGCCCAGGTGGGTCTCGAACCCGCGGGCTCAGGCAATCCACTCACCTCAACCTCCCAAAGACGGGGGATTACAGACTGAGCCACCGAGCCCGGCTAGTACTAAGTATTAAGTGTGCTCATTGCTAGTGGATTGTCACTGCTTTAATAGCTTTTTGTGGATAGACACAGAAAATATGCATATGTATATCAATACATGTATTCACATCTATCTATCTATCTGCGTGTCTATCTAATCTACAGATCTATATATGTATTATCTATTTACCTATTATTAATCTATCATTTATCTATCTGCATGTGAGCACACACACACACACACACACACACACACACACACACACACACACACAATTCATTTCAGCACCAAAGAGACCATTCTAGCTTTCCTCCTCTTCTTAGTTATAACTTCTTGAGAAACTTGGCTTTTGTTATTAGCAGTGTATTTATTTTTCAACCTTAATATACAAGTAACATAGTTTGAGAATTGTTTATCCTTTACCAACTGAAATACAGTGATTGTGTACAGATTATTTTGTCTTTAGCCATATAATATTCAGTCAAAATAGTGTTTTTCAAGCTGCCAAGGGCAGATTCTTTCTTCTCTATCTCCTGCAGTGTGGTTATATGATTCATTTGAATGCATTTAGATTCTTTTATCACAATTTGTACTTTCTTACTCCATATGCTGATTGGTCTGTTTTTGACATTTGCATAAAGTGATCATTTATTTTTGTGGTGTAATATTTAACTTGTTTTGACAAATGCATACAGCCATGTGCTTACCACATCAATTCCATACCTAAGAATTCCATCACCTCTAAAATGTTCTTAAAATACTTTTTAGGTATTTAGTCAATACTTCTTCATGTCTCCAAACACTACAACAACCGATGTGCTTTTTGTTCCTATAGTTCTGTCTTCTTCGGTGGCTTATGTAAATGGAATTATGAGATATATAGCTTTTAACAGTAAATTTTTTCACTGAAAACAATGCATTTGAGATATATGCATATTGTAGCATAATTAAAATTGTATATTATTTATTATGGCTTATTTCTTTTGCCATGGAATTTTTTAAAAAGATAAATTTCAATAGCTTGAATTTAATCTTCTTTAAAATAAAATTTTTCCAATGTACTTCAAATTTAAAATGAGTGCCAGTTTTTTAAAAATGCATATAAAGGGAAGTATTTTCTGTTTCCATATAACCTCTAATTAGCAGAGTTCCAAGGGAAAGTGAATAACTGCTAGTTAAATTGACATTTAGTACCTGGAATTTAAAAAGGAGTAGAGAGAGAGTCAGAAAGATGGTGGCCGAGCCAGTCAGACTATGCGAGTCCCCATGTGAGTGAATGAATGTATGGAAAATTTTGTGTATGTTATGGTGAGTGAGTGGGCATGTGAGTGGCTGACTGAGTGAGGGCTAGAGAGCTAGTGGCCAGGCTTATCCTGGTGCAGCGGCTGGTGTCACAGTGGCTGGGCTTCGACCCTAGTGATTCCCGAATTGCAGAAGCCAAACAACATTTTCTTTTTCTTTTCTATTTTTTTTTAAGTCAACAAACCCTCCCTGGGAAGAAAATGCTGGGAGAGACTGTATAAGTGGGACTCATGAAAGGGTGGCTAGGCCCCTGGTGCAAGAGCTGGTGCTGCAGCTTCTCTACATCATCTCTGTCTCTTCTGAGGTCACAGAAGCGAAACACCACTGTTTTTTTAAATTAAATCAATATTTTTTATTATGGTTTTGTGGGGTACAGTTAAGGGTTAGGTGTACAATTACATTTCATTCAGGCATCCTGTTGATAAGAGGTGCTTCTCCTTCCCCAGACAGATATTTGCTACTGTTAATCCCATCCCCCTCCCCCCCATAGTTTCCCAGTACGGTCAGTCATTTTCTTGTAGTATTGCATTGGATGTTCAAGGTCCATTATATGAGTGAGAACATGTGATACTCGGATCTTTGTTTCCATGAGAGGTCACTCAGTATTACAGATTCAAGTTCCATTCAGATTGTTGTGAAATGCATGATTTTGTTCTTTTTTATGGCTGCATAGTATTCCATTGTGTATATGTACCACATTTTTAATCCAGTCCTCTTTTGATGGGCAGCATGGTTGTCTCCAGGTTCTTGCTATGGTGAACAACGCTGGGATAAACATACGTGTGCAGGTATCTTTTTTATAGAGTGATTTGAGTTCTTCAGGGTATATTCCCAGTAGGGGGATTGCGGGGTCGTATGGGAGGTTGATATTTAGAGCTTTTAGGAATCGCCACACTGCTTTCCACAGAGGTTGCACTAGTTTACACTTCCACCAACAGTGTAGAAGTGTTCCCTTTTCGCCACACCCTCTCCAGCAGCTGTTATTTTTTGAGTTGTTGATAATTGCCATTCTGACTGGAGTTAGGTGGTATCTCAGTGTGGTTTTGATTTGCATCTCCCTGATGATTAGTGAGGTTGAGCATTTCTTCATGTGTTTGTTGGCTGCTCGGATGTCCTCTTTTGTGAAGTGTCTGTTCATATCTTTTGCCCATTTGATAATGGGGTTGTTTGTTTTTTTCTTTTCAGCACATTTGAGCTCCTTATAGATCCAAGATGTTAAGCCTTTGTCAGACCTGGTGTTTTCCTTTGAAAAAGCAGTGGGGAGAAACTATCACCCCAGGCTCTCCCACCATTGAAGCAGGAGAGAGACTGCCAGCTCTGCTTTGCCTCACCACTTCAGCACATGGCAGGACTCTGGCAGGGGCTGTGGAGGGAGTATAGAGGTAAGTTCCCACAGAAAAGGATAAGAGAGGTACCACACCACCATTTAGAAGGTGGGACAGGAAAGTGCTCTGACTTGCTCACCATGGAGCTACAGACCCAGTCTCTGTGGCTGACAGATCAACTATTCAGGGATTGATTGTGGCCCATAGGGACTATCCTGATAGCACAAACTTCAGAGGGACTTGACGAGTGCTGAGTTCCAGCACTCCACTCCCTAACCTGATCCAGTCATAGGACAAAGGGTGTGGCCAGAAAAGGATGAAGAAGAACTCTAAAGAGATCAGTGGTGAGGACGGGGCTGACCCAAACCTCCTCCTCTCCAGCAATTCTCTGAACATCAGACCCACACAGCTGGGCCACAACTAAGAGTGACAAACCCAGGTGGAGCCTGGACGTCAGTCACCATAGGAGAACTCCAATCCAAGATAGGCCTGGTTGGGGCACCCCTACTGAGAGTACTTACCTGGGAAGTGAAAATCCTGTACCTCCCCACAGGAAGAGATCACCCTGACCGTATGAAAGTGGGAGGGGAGGACTGCAGCACCACCCAACTCCACTGCCCCTCCTCCTTCCCTGCTCCATTCCCTGAGGAACGAGTAAAAGAGGTGGCTCTTCAGGAGAGACCTGATTAGAGGAACAAATACAGAGCCTGCAACAGGAGGTCAGGTTTTTTTTTTTTAATTTTCAATTATTTTTTATTTTTAAAAATTTTTTGACTGTCAGTTCATCTTTTTAAAAAATATTTTTCCTTTGTGCATGAATGTGTATGTGAGGGTTTGATCTACATTGACCCCCTCCAATTTTTTTCTCTTCTTTTTCTATTTCTTTTTTTTTTATTATTTGTCATTTTCTATTTATTGTGTATGTGAATGATTGAGGGTTCATCTTTCAATTTTGTTGTTGTTGTTGGGTTTTGCTCTTTTGTTCTTCTGGGCTTTTTTAATATTCATTTTTTATAATGTGTGTTTCAATATATGTGTGAGGGTTAGACCTGAATCCCTTTTATTTATATATTTTTTTATATTCCTCCAATCTTTATATATTCCTCTATACTCACTTTGTGCTAGACATGTGTCTGTGTGTTTAGTTTTCTTGGTTTTTATTTTTTGTTGTTGTTTGTTTTGTTTCATTTTGTTGTTATTCCAGTTTGTTTTGGGGCATGTGTGTATGTGTTCAATTGCTTTTGCATTGGTTTCTGCTTTGCATTGTCATATAGAGTGGTGGTGGAAATGGGTCCTAGGGAACACATGCCACAATAAGTGAAAATTTTAATTTGCAAGTAGTTTCTGATTCCTAGGGCCCCATCCCCTACATTATTTGAATTTCAAAAACTACAAGAGATAGCAAAGCCTCCCATCCACCATCCTATTTCAAAATAGAATAAACCCAGAGCCTGGACCAGGGAAGAACAGACAACTGAGCAAACATCAGAAGGGAAAGCCTCTCCCACTGACACTGAATAACAGAACTAAAGAGCAAAACAAGAGATCTGTCATAAATGAGGAAAAAATAAAGGAAGGCCTCAGGCATTTTCAATTATATCAAAGACAAACTCCTGCAAAATCAGAACTTGTGCCCAAACAATGTAAGTCACCAATGACTGGCCCCAGAATATGACAGGGATTAGGGAATGGTTGGAAAGAGTGAATAAGACTCAAGAAAGACAAGATGCAACACTGAAAGAACTTGTAACAGAGATTCTGGCAATAAAAATTTTATCTAGAAAATAAATAATAACACGACAAGCATGGAAAACAGAATTAATCTAACTGAAGAAAGAATCTAAGAACTTGAAGACCAGAACATGTAATTAACCTGATCTGTAAAAAACGTAAAAAGAACAAAGAGTATAAGAGATGTGGGATTATATCAAGAGGCCAAACCTATGCCTGATTGGTATCCCAGAAGAAAGGGAAATGGAAAACAACTTGGAGCAAGTATTCCAGGAAGTAATCCAAGAAAACATTCTCCATCTCACCAGATATGTGACCAGCCAAGTACAAGAGATACAGAAAACCCCCATAAGACATCAAATGAGAGACCAACCCCTAGACACATAATAACTCACCTACACAAAGCAGGCGCAAAAGAAAAAATCCTAAAGGCAGCAAGAGAGAAAGGTCAGACTACCTACTGGTGAAAATCAGTCAGAAAAGCAGTAGACATATCAGCAGAAACACTACAAGCAAGAAGGGACTAGAGCCCTATATTCAAAGTCCTTAAAGAAAAACAATTTCAACCAAGAATTTCCTATCCAGCCAAGCTCAGCTTCATCAGTGATGGAGAATTAAAATTCTTTTCAGCAGATACCCAATCCCTAAGAGATTATGCAGCCTCCACACCAGTAATATAGGAGACACTTAAAAAAACATTAAACACAGAAGAATGAAAAACAAGAATGACCACACACTTCCCAAGAGAACAACAGAGCTCAGAATCAACAGGGAATACAGTGGAACAAGAAACTTGAAAACATACACATACATTAAACCCAACACCAAAAGAAAACAAGCAAACAAAGAAGATACCCAATCCCTAAGAGATTATGCAGCCTCCAGACCAGTAATATAGGAGACACTTAAAAAGACATTAAACACAGAAGAATGAAAAGCAAGAATGACCACACACTTCCCAAGAGAACAACAGAGCTCAAAATCAACAGGGAATACAGTGGAACAAGAAACTTGAAAACATACACATACATTAAACCCAACACCAAAAGAAAGCAAGCAAACAAAGAAAAAACTTTATAAGAACATCATGACAGGGAGAAACAATCACATTTCAATAAGCAGTCTGAATGTGAATGGGCTAAATGCACCACTGAAAAGACACAGAATGGCAAACTGGATGAGAAACCATGACCCAATTACTTGCTGCACCCAGGAGACTCATCTCACTACAAGGGGCACACACAACTCAAAGTTAAAGGATGGAAAAAGAGTTTCCAGGCAAATGAATGACAAAAGAGGCAGGAGTTGCGATCTTAATATCAGACAAAACAACACAGCATAATGACACAAGGTTCAATCAATCAAGAAGAAATCGATCCTAAACATATATGAACCCAACACAGGAGCACCAGCATTTATAAAGCAACTACTAAATAAACTAAAAAAAAAAATATTGACTCTAACACTATTATAACAGGGAACCTGAATACCCCTGGAAGCTCTAGATAGATCATTGAGGCAAAAAAGTCAACAATGATATCCAGAACCTAAACTTGACACTCGACAAAATGGACTTAATAGATACCTACAGATTATTCCAAAGAATATACATTCTACTCATCACCACATGGAACATGCTTCAAGATCGATCACATCCTTGGCCATAAACAAATTCTATAAGGTTAAAATCTTGCCATACACATTCTCAGACCACAGTGGAATAAAAATAAATATCAAAATCAACAACATTTCCCCAGAGACCACAGGGACATGAACAATAAACAGCATGATGCTGAACAACTACTGGGTCAACACTGAAATCAAAGCACAAATTAAAAGATCATAGAAACAAATGAAGATGAAGAAACATCTTACCAAAACCTCTGGGATGCCATGAAATCAGTTCTAAGAAGGGAATTTATATCTCTATGAGCATACATCAAGAAAATGGAAAGATCACAAGTGCAGCACCTAACAAATCACCTAAGGGAGCTGGAAAGAGAAGACCACCGAAACCCCAACTTTAACAGAAGAATCCAAATCACCAAAATAGATCACAATTATGGGACATAGAAGACAAAAATATCATCGAAAACATCAATAAATCACAAAGCTGGTTCTTTGAAAAAATTAACAAGATTGATGGACCCCCTAGCCAGAATGGCCAAGAAAAAGAGAGAAAAAGCCCAAATAAACACAATCAGAAATACAAAAGATCAAATGACAACTGACCCTGAAGAAATACAAAAGATTATCAGAAATTACTATGTACACCTGTATGGAAACAAACTTGATAATGTAAATGAAATGAGGACCTCCTGACATCACACAACCTCCTGAGGTTGGAACAAGAAGACATTGAGACTCGAAATAGACAAATAACAACCCAGGAAATTGACACTGTCATAAGAAAACTACATACAAAATAATCCCTGGACCAGATGACTTTCCAGCAGAATTCTAAACACCATACAAGGAGGAGCTGATACCAATCCTATTGAAAGTATTCCAGGCAATTGGGAAAGATGAAATTATATGAAACTAACATCAAACTGATACCCAAACTGGGTATCAGTTTTCCAACAAAAAGCTAGAACTTCAGGCCAATATCCCTTATGGACATAGATGCAAAAATCCTCAACAAGATTCTAGAAAATCAGATCTCAAAAAACATCCACCATAACCAAGTAGACTTTATCCACAGGATGCAGGGCTGGTACAACATTCTCAAGACCATAAATGTAATTAAATACATCAACAGATGTAAAAACAAGAACCACATGACTATATCATTAGAAGCAGAGAAAGCTTTTGATAAAATCCAACATCCCTTCTTGATAAAAACCCTCAAACTCCTAGGTATAGAAGGAACATACCTCAAAATAGCACCATCTATGATAAATCCACTGCTAACATATTGCTAAATGGACAGAAACTAGAAACATTTCCCCTGAAAACTGGAACAAGACAAGATACCCACTCTCACCCCTCTTGTTCAACATTGTGTTGGAAGTCCTAGCTTAGGTAATTAGATGGGAGAAGGAAATCAGGGGTATCCAAATAGTATCAGAGGAAGTCAAGTTATCTCTTTTTGCTGATGATATGATCCTCTAACTTGAAAATCCAAGAGTATCTGTCAAAACCCTGCTTGCACTGATAAAGGACTTTGGCAAAGTCTCAGGGTAAAAAGTAAATATTCAAAAGACAGTTGCATTCCTTAACACCAAAAATAAGCAGGCAGAGACCCAAATTAAAAGCACGACCTATTCACAACAGACACACACACACACACACAACACACACACACACACACACACACACACACGAAATTAAATACCTTGGAATCTTCCTAACCAGAGAAGTGAAAGATCTGTACAATGAGAACTACAAAACAATGCTCAAAGAAATCCAATAAGACACTAACAAATGAAAAAATATTCCATGCGCATGGAAAGGAAGAATCGACATTGTTAAAACGTCCATCCTTCAAAGGCAATCTACAGATTTAATGCAATACCCATTAAGTTAACACCATCATTCTTCTCAGACCTGGAAATGACAATACAGAAATTCATATGGAAACATAAACAACCACAAATAGGCAAAACAATCCTTAGCAAAAGAAATAAAGCAGGAGGTATTACACTTCCAGTCTTCAAACTTTACTATAAGTCTGCAGTAATCAAAACAGCCTGTTATTGGTAGAAGAGGCACATAGACCAATGGAACAGGATAGAGATTCCGGAAGCAAAGCCTCAATTCCTCAACCAACTCATCTTTTACAAAGCTTCCAACAACAACCACTGGGAAGTGGAGAACCTATTCAGCAAATGGTGCTGGGAAAACTGGCTGACCACATGCAGAGGATTGAAACAGGACCCCTACCTATCACCATACACAAAAATTAATTCTAACCTCAAACTATAAGAATCTCAGAAAACGCAGGAGACATCCATATGGAAATTGGAGCTTGCAACCAATTCCTATTCAGAACCCTAAAGGCCAATACCTTAAGAAATAAGACAGACAAGTGGGACCTCATCAAATTAACGATCTTCTGCAAAGCAAAAGAAACCATCAAGAGATTATGGAGACAGTCCACAGCATGGGAAAAAATATTCGCCAACTGTATATCTGACAAAGGCCTAACATCTAGAATCTACAAGGAACTCAAACGCTCCAAAAGGAAAAAAAACAAACAACCCCATTAAAAAGTGGGTAAAAGACACGAATAGACACTTCTCAAAAGATGATATATGGGCAGCAACAGACATATGAAAAAGTGTCAGCCTCACTCATCATCAGAAAAATGCAAATCAAAATCACATTAAGATACCACCTAACCCCACTAAGAATTGCCATCATTTAATGAAACAAACAACAATAGATGCCGGCAAGGATGTAGAGGAAAAGGAACACTTCTACACTGCTGGTGGGCATGCAAACTAGTGCAATCCCTCTGGAAGACAGTGTGGTGATTTCTGAAAGAACTAGAGATTGACCTTCCTCAGGACCCAGAAAGTCCCCTATTGGTAACATACCTGGAGGAGCTCTAATCATTCTACAAAAAAGGTATCTGCACACGTATATCTGTTGCTGCTGTATTCACTATAGCAAAAACATGGAACCAGCCATGTTGCCCAATGAAGCTGAACTAGATTTAAAAAAAAAAATGTGGTACATATGCACAATGGAATATTATGCAGCCATAAAGAAAGACAAACATATGTACTTCGCAGCAACTTGGATGGATTTGGAGATGATCATACTCAGTGATCTATCACAGAAACAAAGAACAGAGTACCATATGCTCTCACTCATAAGCTGACTTTGAACAATTATAACACTATAAGAAAGGGATTGGCAGTAGTCGGAAAGTATCAGGGGAGGAGGGTGGGATTGGCAGTTTAGGGAACTTGCTAGGGGAGGGAGGGGCACACCTCATCAACAAGGGTATATGCATAATCAACGTTTGTATACGTAACCCTGAATTGTACCCCACATCTATATAATAAAAAATAATAATAATAAAATAAAAAGGAGTAGAAAAGCAAGTGGGGATAATAATTTACTGAGATTTCCTTAAGTAATGTTATATTTATGTTTAATACTCTGCATAAATATGTGTGTAATTAAACAAAATCGGGACGCATTATCACTCATAGAAATTAAGAAAAGTTGTAAAAGGAAGTCTTATGCTCAACCACATAGGTTATCACCAGCAATCAGACTGGGTTCAAATCTTAACTCTAATGCTTACTACCCATGTGACGTTTTCCCTCAGCTTTTTCATTTGTTAGATGGAATAACCACATATACATCACAAAGGTTAGCTTGAATTTTAAATAAAATACAGATTTTAAAGTGTTCAGCACAGCACTTGACATCTAGTAAGTTTGTAATACATGTTAAAATATGTATGAAACTAGTAATTTATATCCCAGATTAAGAAAAAAAATTCCTTCTTGAAACAAGCATTTCCAAGCTAAATAAAACTAGGTTACAAATTCCTGAGTGAAAGAGCAGGTGTCTACTTAAACGAGAGGTAAGGTGTGAAGAGGATGTTGATGACTGTCATTCTCTGTAACATCATGACTGAAGAAGCCTCTCTAAACTATGATTCACATGGAATTTTCCTATTCTCTTTGACGTTTCAAAAATGAAGTCATGAGGGTTCCAAAATCCCCCTGTGCTTGTGTTTATGGTCATAAAGTGTTGATTTATTTGATGACAATGATAAGTACATCTAAGTGTGCAGAAGATATACAGACAAAAACAATCTATTTATATTCTAACTTGGATTTACTTCTAATATTTACATTCACAATTGATCTTTCCTGGGTGGTGATGATTCTACCCCTGTAACATCTCTCATTTCTACTCATGCAACTATAGAAACAATGTTGGCAACAAAATCAAAACCAGCATCCAGTTGCTATTTAACCATTTAAATGCATTTCAAAATTTATAATTTTATATTTTAACACATATCTGCACAAAAACACAAACTCATTGACACAGGTTTTGTGAGGTAGGTATGGATGATTTTGCTATTTTCATTTTAATTTTCTCTGGGCTGTTTAATTAATACCTTAAAGACTTTCCTGTCTCTATTATCTTGCCCTTTTCACCCATCTTTCGTACTACTGCTGTATAATTATCATAAGGCATCTATTCACCCATCTGCTTAAGAAGACATTAATTATTTCTAACTAATAGTATAATTAACGGAGAGAATAATTTTTTTTTAAATGAGGAAAATAAGTGAAATGAGATCCCCATTTTTTTTCTTAAAAAATATCCTTAGCCGGGCTCGGTGGCTCAGCCTGTAATCCTGCGCCTTTGGGAGGCAGAGGTGAGTAGATTGCCTGAGCCCGTGGGTTCAAGACCCGCCTAGGCAGCGAGACCTCATCTCTACAATAAATAAAAAAATCAGCCGGGCATGGTAGCGCATGCCTGTAATTCCAGCTACTTGGAAGGCTGAGGCGGAAGGATCGCTGGAGCCCAGCAGGTGAGGCTGCGGTGGCCGGAAGCGGCCACTGCACTCCAGTCTGGGTGACTGAGTGAGACTCCAACTCAAAAAACAAACAAACAAAAATCCTTATAAATCAATACCAAAAGTAAGTGTAATAATTACAATGATAGGAAGATGTAGAGGACTTTGTAGAAGACAGAAGAATGACATCTAAGTTCAACTTGGAAAACAGTGAAAGCTTTCTAGATGAAGATATATGTAACCTCAATTCTGAAAGCTGAAAAGGAAGTTAATAGATGCTAAAGAAGGCAGGACATTCCATTTGCAAGGGATAGTAGATGTAGAAGCCAATGGCATAAAGCACATGGGAACTGCAGATAGTGTGTTAACTAAAGAGAGGGATATCTTTGTGGTGTCAGGGAATGATGTTGAAGAGGTAGGAAAAAGTCAGGTCATGATAGAATTTATGATAAATGCCAAAATGTTAACTTACAGGCCTGAGTGAAAAGTGGATTATTTTAAGCCTCTGCATATCATAATCATAATTTCAGAAATATTCAGAAATTCCTGAAAATCATATAGAGGGTGAATTAGTCATGTGGCAGATGAGTTCAAGCTGCCAAATAAAAAGGTATTGCAGTGTTTCATGGTACAGCAATTAGTATCTGAAGCAGAAGAGTATTTATGAGACTTCATTGAAAAAATGATGGATGCTAGAAAGGTCGAACTCAGAGGTATGAAGAAGAGGTGGGGATTAAAATCATGAATCTGGAAATCACTAACATATATGGTGTGGGATCGTGGGTAAATGAATGTCTCCTAAATGCAAATTGGATGTCAAAGATAGAACAAGTGCAATAAATAAATATAGCAATTTTTTTCAAATATTCCATGTTTAACAGTGGACATTTGATAGGCATTTGAATAATGTCAATTGTTAAACAGAGATGTGAGGTAGAAAGTTGGCATTTATTAAAAGTCAATTGTATAAGGTAGAAAGTTGGTATTTATTAACATACACATGTAATATGAAGCAAAAGGTGTGACTGAGTTTACTTAGGAAACTGATGTAGAAAGGACAGAGGACTATAACTCATGGTACATGAAAGGAAGAAAGAAAGGGAAGACCATGCGGGAGGCTGGGAATAAAAGTTAGGTGGATTGAGGCCAGTTTTGTTAACTCAGCCTGTAATCCCAGCACTTTGGGAGGCCGAGCGAGTGGATCGCCTGAACCTGCGGGTTGAAGACCAGCGTGGGCAACTTAGTGAGACTTCGTCTCTACAATAAATCAAAAGTTAACTGGGCATGGTAGTGCATTCCTGTAGTTCCAGCTACTTGAAAGACTGAGGCAGGGGTGGCCCGTAAAGTGTGCCACTGCCCTCCAACCTGGGTGACAGAGTGAGACTCCAACTCAAAAAAAAAAAAAAAAAAAAAAGCTAGGTGGATTGGAAGAAAACAAGGAGAGAGCAGAAACATGAATATCAAGGAAGAAATAAGGATTCCAAGAAGAATAAGGTACTCAACTTCAAAGACTTTCAGAAAAAAAGGACAGAACAATACTCATTGTATTGTGAACAAGAAGTCACTGAAGGGTATACAAAAAGCACTCTATTGACCAATGTTTAATGATGTGAACTGAATTATTCCCATTTCCCCAACTTTATATGTTAAGGAATTAACCGCCAGTAACTCATAATGTGACTTATTTGGAGAAAGTACTTTAATTAAGGGGTATAAAAATACATTTAGATAGAAGAAATAAGTTCTACTAGTATTCCATAGTAAAGTAGGGAAATTATAGTTAATAATATATCTCATATTTCAAAACAGCTAGAAGAGAAGATTTGTAATGTTTCAACACAAAAGTAAAATAAATGACTGAGGCTTTGTATACCCCTAATTGCTCTGATTTAATCATCACACATAGTTATACAGGTATCAATATGTCACTTGTATACCAAAAATATGTACAACTATTGTATATCAGTAAAAACCAAGACATTTTCAATCAATGTCACTTCCCTTTATTTTCTGTTTTTCTATTGTTATTTTTTTTCTTTAATTTTAGAATTCTGGGGTAGATGCAATGATTTGTTATATAAGTAAATGGTGAGCAGGTGAGGCTTGGGCTTCCAGCGAGTCCTCTCTGCCCCCTGGTAGTGGACATATACCCAGTAGGGGGTTGTGTGTCCCTTTTCCCCTATCTCTTTTAGCAGTGTCCAGTGCTTGTTATTCCCCTTTTTGCACTCATATATTCAATGTTTAGGGTCTGCATATGAGTGAGAACATGTGGTATTCAGTTTTTTTGTTTGTTTGTTTTGTTTTTGTATTTGTTTTTTTCTGGGATAGTTCTTTTAGAATGATGGTATCCAGCTGCATCCATGTTGCTGTAAAGAACATGATTTTGTTCTTCTTTATGGCTCCATCATGTATATGTACTGTTTTATCTTTATCCAGTCTACTTTTGATGGGCATCTAGTTTTGTTCCAGGTTTTTGCTACTGTAAATATTGTTGTAAGGTGTCTTTTTGGTAGAGTGATTTATGTTTCTCTGTGTATATTCCCAGAAGTGGGATTGTTGAATTGGATGGTAGCTCAATTTTTAGTTCTCTGAAAAAATATCGCATTGTTTTCCACAAAGTTTGAACTAGCTTACATTCTCAATGACAGAGTAAGTGTTCCCTTTTCTCCACAACCTTGCCAATCCCTGTTATTTTATTTTATTTTTTTACTTTTCAGTGATAGCTATTCTTACCAGTGTGAAGTGGTATCTCATTGCAGTTTTGATTTGCACTTCTCTGACGACTAGCAAGGCTGATAATTTTTTCATTTCCCTTGACTGGTTGAATGTCTTTGATAAGTATTTGTTTATGTTCTTTGTCCAGTTTTTAATGTGGTTATTTGTTTGTTTTTCCTGTTAATTCATTTGAGTTCTTATACATCCTGGATGTTAGGCTTTTATCAGATGCATAGTTTGCAAATATTTTTCCCCATTCTGTGAGTAGTCTCTTTATTCTCTTGATGGTTTATTTTGCAGTGCAAAAGCATTTTAGCTATATAAGGTCCCACCTGTCCATTTTAGATTTTGCTGCATTTGCTTTAGAGGTCAGGTTCATGAATTCTTTGTGTGTTTTGATTTCCAAGAGGGTGTTCCCTAAGTATTCTTCTAAGATTCTTACAGTTTTAGGGTTCACATTTAAGTCTTGATCCATTTTGAGTCACTTTTGGTGATAGGTAAGGCTCCAGTTTTATTTTTCTGCATGTGGTTAGCAAGTTTTCTCAGGACCATTTGCTAAATATGACTTCATTTTCTCATTGCTTGTTTTCATTGATTTTTTTCAAAAATGAATTGAGAGAAAATCCATAGTTTTACTTCCAGATTTTCTGTCCTGTTTCTTTGATCTATGTGTCAATTTTTGTACCAGTACCATGCTGTCTTGGTTACTATAGCCTTGTGTAAAATTTGAAGCCTGGAAGTGTGATGCCTTTAACTTTTTTCTTTTTGTTAAGTATTTCTTTAACTATTTGGGCTCTTTTTTGCTTCCATATGAATTTCTATATTGTTTTTTCTAGGTCTGTGAAAAATAATGCTGGTAATTTGATAGGGATAGCATTGAATCCATAGATTGCCTTGGATAGAATGGACTCTTGGCAATATTGATCTTTCAATCTATAAGAATCTTTTGTGTGTCATACTCGATTTATTTGAGCAGTGTATTGTAGTTCACAATGCAAAGGTCTTTCTCCTTTTGGGTTAAATGGTTGCTAAGACTTTTTTTGGCTATTGTGAATGGGATTGTTTTTCATTTGGTTCTTAGCCTGCTTGTTGTTGATGTATAGAAATGCAACTTTATCTGTGCATTGATTTTGCATTTTGAGACTACCAAAGCCATTTATCAATGCCAGATAATTAATACACTTTTTAGGGTTTTCTAGGCATAGATTAATATCATCTGCAAAGAGGGATAATTTAACTTCCTCTTTTTCTATTTGGATATTCCTAATTCTCCTGCTCATTTACTCTGGCAAGGACTCCCAGTACTATGTTGAGTACGAGGAGTGAGAGTGGGCATCCTGCTCCCTGTTCTTAGGGGGGCAAGCTTCCAGCTGCTGCCCATTAAGTAAAATGTTGGTGGCCAGTTTGTCGTAGGTGGCTCTTATTAATTTGAAAAATGTTCCCTTGATGCGTAGGTATTCAAGGGTTTTTATCAAGAAGGGATGTTGAAATTTATTAAATGCTTTTTCTGCATCTAATGAGATAATCATGTGGTTCTTTAATTTACACCTGTTTATGTGATGAGTTACATTTCTTGATTTACATCCCAGGATTGAAGCCCACCTGATTGTGATGGATGATCCTTCAATGTGCTGTTGGATGTGATTTGCAGTATCTTGTTCAGAATTTTTGCATCAATGCTCATCAGGGAAATTGACCTGTAGTTTTCTTTTCTTATTGGAGTATTAGGATGATGTTTGCTTCATAGAATGAGCTAGGGAGGTTTCTTTCCTTCTTGATTGCTTGGAATACTTTCAGTAAGATTGGTATCAGCTCTTCCTTGTATGTCTTGCAGAATTCATCTGAGAAACCATCTGGCCCAGGGTTTTCTTTGGCAGGGAGGTTTCTTATTACTGAGTCAATTTCTTGATTGCTTCTGGTCTGCTTAAGGTTTCAATTTCTTCCTGTTTCAATATTGGAAGGTTATGTGATACCAGGAATTGCTCTATTTCCTCTCGATTTTCTAGTTTATTTGCATACAAACGTTTGTAGTAATCTCTGTATTTTTGTAGTAATCTTTTGTACTTTTTAAAGGTCAGTTGTAACATCATAACATCACCTTTTTCATTTCTAATTGTATTTTTTTTAATTCTCTCTCTCTCCCCTCTACCCCCTCCTCTTCCCCTCTCCTTTTCCCTTTCCCTCTTCCCCTCCCTCTCTCTCTCTTTTACTAATCTGGCCAAGGGTCTGTCATTCTTATTTATCCTTTCAAAGAACCAGGTTTTTGTCTTATTGATTTTTTGAATGTTTTGTTGTGCCTCTATTTCTTTCAACTATGACAATAACTTAATAATTTCTGTTTTTCCACTAATACTAGGTTTGTATTGCTATTGACTTTTCAGTTCCCTTAGGTGCAATATTAGACTGTTTACTTGAGATCTCTCTATTTTCTTATTATTTGTGCAATGTCATAAACTTCTCTCCCAGAACCACTTTCATGGGATTTTAGAGGTTTTGTTGTGTTGTGTGTTTGTTTTCATTTGTAGAAATCTTTTTATTTCTAGGAATTTTTCATTGCTGGAATTTAGGAATCTTCTTGTGTTTGTCTTGATTTCTGTGTTAATCTAAAAATCATTCAGAAGCATGTTGTTTATCTTTTATGTATTTGTGTATTTTGCAGGGTTTCTGTTGGTGATGATTGCATTTTTATCCCACTGTGGTCTGTTAAGATACTTGATATGAGGTCAAAGTTATGAAATTTGGTTAAGCTTGATTTATGTCTGAGGATGTAATCAATCTTGGAGTGTGTTCCATGTACTGATGAGAAGAATGCATATTCTATGGTTGTTGTATGAAGTGTTCAGTAGATGTCTACTAAGTCCAACTGGTTGAGTGTTGAGTTAAGGTTCTGGATTTCCTTGTTAGCTTTTTCTTTGATTATCTCTCCAGGGCTGTTCTGACTATGATTGTGTGGCTGTCTATGTTCTCTCAGTTTAACTTGCAATTGTTTTTATATATCTGACTTTTCCTGTATTGAGTGCATATGAATTTAAGGTGGATATTTCTTGCTGGTGGATGAGCCTTTTATCATTATGTGGTGTCCTTCAGTATCCTTTTTAACTCTTATGGGTTAAAATATGTTTTGTTTGGTGTAAAAATAGCCACTCCTACTCATTTTTGCTTTCCATTTGCCTGGAAGATCTTTCTACAGTCCTTTACATTGAGCCTGTGGTTGTCATTTGCAGTGTGACGGGTTTCCTAAAGGCAGCAAAAGGGTGGATGGATCATGCTTCTTTATCCAATTTTCCACTCTACGCCTTTTTAATGGTACATTCTGTGCATTCATATTTAAGTTAATTATTGATATGTGGGAGTTAGTTTCTATCATATTGCTATTAAGAGACTACTTTGCTTTTTAGGTTTTGTGGTTGATTTGTATGGTCTGTAAACTCTGTGCTTTACTGTGCTTTTGTGATGAGTGAAACTATTCTTTTATTTGTGTGCTTAGACCTTTCTTAAGCATCTCCTGAAGGGCTGATCTGGAGAGACATATTCTCTGGAAAAGGTTTTAATTCTCTCTCATTGTTGAAGCTTAGCTAGTAGGAAATTCTTGCTTGGTAGGAAATCCATGGCTGAAATTGCTTTTCTTTAAGAATGCTAAAGATGGAACCCCAGTCCCTTCTGGCTTGTAGGCTTTCTGGTGTAATTATAATGACTCTTTCTCAGTGGATGGTCTATCCCTTCTATTTCAATGCCTTCAGGATTTTTTTTCTTTCATATTTACCTTGTGGAGATGGATTATTTGTCTCGGATATGCTCTTCTCATGTAATACCTCACAGGGGCTTTCTGGGTCTATTGCATATGCATGGCCACCTCTCTAGTGAGATAGGAGAAATTTTTCTGGATGACCTCTTAGAAGGCTTGCTACAGAGTGTTCTTAGTTTCACTTTCTCTCTCAGAGATGCCAATCAACCACAGACTTAGTCTATTTACATAATTGGAAACCTCCTGTAGGTATTCTTCTTAAGTATTCTCTCCTTGTTTTTGTTGGACCTGGTTAGTTTAATAATTCAGTACTCAAGTTCTGAGATTTTGTTCCTCTACCTGATCAACTCTGCTTTTGAGTCTTGCTATTGGTGTTTTGAAAGTCCAGGAAAGAATTCTTCATTTCCAGGAGTTCAGATTTGTTCTTTTTCATAACAGTCAGTTCAGCTTTCACTTTCTACACTGTTTCTGTTGCCTGAATTATCCACCTTTTTATGGACTTTCTTGAGTGTCTTTGCCATTAATAGTGTGAATTCTATGTCTGCCATTAGAGATAGGACATTATGGCTAGGTTCCATTTCTTGGGATCTGGAAAGCTCTTTTGTGGGTATCAACTTGTTAAGGCTTTGGGGATTGCCAGGTATTTTTGTTGATTCTTTTTCATCTGTGAAGACAGATTCTTCTTTTTTTGTTTTGTTTTGTTGTTTTTCAATTATATATGGTTGTTACCATTGGGGTGGCATTTGTGATTTTTTTTTTTGAACCCATAAGCTGCTCCCCTGTGGTGATGTTCTCCCTCTTCTCCTGGGGGGTGGTATTCTGTGAGGACCTGACTACTGCAAGTTATCCAATAATGTGAAGGTGCAAGAATTAAATTCTAAAGAGTGCTGGTGATCAACATCTCTGGAAGACTCTTTGGAGAAACTCTCAGATGCCTCAGTGTAAGGACAAGTCTGCAGTACATACATTTAGCATGAGCTTTGTTTTTACCTACTTGTTATGAGCTGTATTATTGTTTCAGCTATAAATGGGATGTGTCAATTGACTTCCAGCCAGGAAGTGGCACTTGCAGGAGACAACCAACTGTGATGGTGCTGTGGTCTTTTGCTTGGCCTTTGTTTCCCCAGGGAAGTACACAGGTAGCCTACAGGGTGGGTGGAGCTATTGGAATCCCACAAATTCTTCAGTCTCTGGGCTTCTGAGGGAGATTGAAGAGGAAAGCTGGTTGGAATTTTCCTGTGTGCAAAAATAATTATCCCAGTGCAAAATATGTCCCTTGGTCATCTCGACCATACCACAGTGATGGTAAAGCCATCCTGCTGTACAAAAGAGTTCACACAGGGAGAAATGGACATCCAGGTCTCCTCTTCCCCTCTTCTGGCTCCCATTCTCTTGTCTGAGGCTATCCACGTGATGCTCAGAACTCCAAGCTTTAGTCAGCAGCAAAGTTTTTCCTGCACATTGGGCCTAACTGATCTGCATTCCAGATCCCCATCTGTGCACACTCAGTAGAAATTGGAAAGGGGAATGGGGACCCTGGCTGCTGTGGCAGCACTATAACTTTTCTGTGCTCTCTGTTGCAAGAAGCATTCATTCACAGGAGGGGATAGGGCTTACCAGGATGATAGGGCTTCTCCAGACTCCCCTTTCCTAACTCGAAGCTGTCTATATTCAGGATTCAAAAGTTTTTTGAGGAACAATGTCTCTCACTACAGCCTGTCCCAAACAGGGATTGCCAGATTTGCCCTTGGGGCCAGAGAAGGTGACTTGAATTCTGTTCCCTCCAGACCTAGGAGCTGGCCACCAAGCACGAGCTGCCAAGGTCAAGTTCTTGGGCAATGATTTGGACATAGACATCGAGAGCACGAATGGGTTCTCAGCTCCATGTGAGTTTTTGCAGCGCACAGCTGTGCTATAACCAGATCCTTTCCCATGATGGACTGGAGTGCCATGAAGCTTGGGGGAACCTCCCAGTACTTAGCAGAAGTATTGTGCTCCTAGTTTCCCACACTCACTACTTCTTTCTGTCCAGAGTCTGCTCTCTGTCTCCATGACTCAACCATGTAGCTCCAAAACATGCTTCCTATTCTCTCTACTCTCTGTGGGTCCCACTGTTACTCTGAGGGTTGTGGGATATGTCCTCTGTCTCAACTTGCTCTGACTGATAGCACTCTCCTTGGATTGTTCCATGAGAAAGGCACGAGTCAGCTGCTTCTAGGTGGTCATCTTGCCTTTTGCTCTCTTTATTTTCTTATTTTGAAAATAGCTTGTGACCAGGTGCCATGGTTCACACCTGTAATCCCAGTACCATGGGAGGCTGAGGCAAAAGGATTGCTTGAACCCAGAAGTCTGAGATTAGTCTAGCCGACATAACATGACCTCATCTCTATAAGAAATCAAAAAATTGACCAGGCATAATGGTGCATGCTTGTAGTCCCAGCTAACTGAGAGGCTTTGGTGGAAGTCTCCTGGGCTCAGTAGGTCGAGACTGTGGTAAGCCATTATTGTACCACTGCAATCCATCCTGGACGACAGAGTGAGACCCTGACTTAGAAAAGAAAAGAAAAGAAAAAGAAGAAAAGAGCTCATAATATTGTCAAGAATATCAAAGGAGTTAAAATGTATGCACATAAACAATATAAGATAAATATTAGTTATTGCAGTTTAGTAGAGGGTATAATGTACAAGAAAACAATAATGTTAAGTGAGACTGATATGGCTGGTCTTAATTCTGTCTGACTGGTGATATTACAAGAGGTGATATAGACACACAGAGACACCATGGACTTATGCACGCAAAGGAAAGATTATGTGAGAAGACAGTAAGAAGGCCTCAGCAGAAAAAAAAAATGACCTGTTGACCTGTTGACACACCTTGATCTTGGACTTCCAACCCCTGGAATTGTGGGAAAATAAATTTCTGTTGTTTGTCACCCACCCTGTGGTATTATGTCATGACAGTCTTAGCAAGTTAATTCAGTTGAGAAGAAAAACAATTTCACTAAAGGATGAGGACCAAATTATACCAATGAATGTGGATCAGTCTCATAAACCTTACGGTTACAGAGAAGTGTTTGCTAGGGTAGAGGGAAATTTGAAATAGAGAAAAGCTTTAGGGTTCGTTGGTTGATTTTTTTTTTTAATAATCAGAGATGATAGGCAAACATATTGATACACTGAGAGGAAAGACTTAATATTGAAAAACTTTTTTTTTTGAGTTGGAGTCTCACTTTGTTGCCTAGACTGGAGTGCAGTGGCCGCTCCCAGCCACCACAGCCTCAACCTGCTGGGCTCTGGCGATCCTTCTGCCTTAGCCTTCCAAGTAGCCGGAATTACAGGCATGCACTACCATGCCTGGCTGATTTTTTGATTTATTGTAGAGATGAGGTCTTGCTGCCCAGGCGGGTCTTGAACCCATGGGCTCAGGCAATCCACTCACCTCAGCCTCCCAAAGGCATGGGATTACAGGCTGAGCCACTGAGCCCGGCTGAAAAACACTATTTTTTATGGTCCAAGGTGAAGGGTCACCGCCAAGCCACAAGTAAAGCCACATCCCCTCCCTTTCCTGGAAACGATGATATGGCAAACTAAAATGGCAATTTAAACGGTGCCTTCCTTTGTTCTTCCTCGGTGCCTTCCTTTGTTCTCCCTCCGCACCCTTTCCCGTGCCCTCAAAAAATCCACCAACCTACATGAAGTTCTGCCAGCCGACCTATAGACAACAGACAGGTCGCTCTAAGCCCCTGTAAAGGCCGTCATTCCCTTGCCTCGGGGCTACAGCCTCACCCTCAGGTCCTTTAGCCCCCCCACGTTCGACCCATTAAATCTCTTGGCCTTAATGGGTGTTGAGTCTCACTGTGTGCCACCGTCTTTCATTGGTGCTGTGACTTGGATCGGGTTCCTCTCGCCCTCAGGCGAGATCCCGTTCTAGCGCCAGCGGGACTCACCCCTTAACACCTTCGCCCACTTTCTTGAATGCTAACACTGCATCCATCACCAGCCCTCAGATTGGTAAGTGCCCTCAAGGTTTTAGGAAAACCTAAAACCTTGCCCAGGATAACTGAAGGGAACTGACCATTGATCGTCCACCAGCCCTTTTGGCCCCAGGCGAGGGGGGGGAACCACACCCTGCCTAGGTCTTTAAGGCCACAGCGGACCCCTACTGGTTTTCCCATCTCCCGCCTAGGTCTTTAAGGCCACAGCAAATCCCGACTGGTTTTCCCCTCCCTTGGCCATCAGGTATTTTGAGTCTGCTCCCTCCTGCCGTTCAGTTTTGGGCATCCTCTTCACTAAAAACCCTGGTACCAGATTGCCCTCAACCTCCTCGATTCTCCAGGAGAATCGCAGGTTGTAATAACATTCTGTGATGACAGGCTTTATTGCAACCTCCTCATATCCTGACAGTCAACTGTCCAGGGGACACTCTGCTCAGCCCCAGCTGTTAAAATGGGAAACTCATCATCCCTGATGGCCGACTCTCCCCTCAAATGCCTCTTAGACAACCTCTCCACTCTCTCCCTCACTCTTGACATTAAACCCAAGCATTTAATCTGCTTTAGTACTTAAGATTGGCCTACCTATCACTTAGACAACCAAAATAAATGGCCCCTTTACAGGTCCCTAGACCCTGACATTATATGGGACCTCTATAACTTCTGCAAGCATTCAAAAAAGTGGGCAGAGATTCCCTATGTCCTGTCTTTCTCTCTACTCCAGGAACACCCTCGTCTCTGCCTCCAATGTAAACTGGTTCACCTCCTCGTGGCTGCAAAGGGCCCCTCTCTCCCTCCAATGCCGCCACCTCCCTCTTCGGTCTCTAACCCACCTCCCTCTTCAGTCACTAACCCACCTCCCTCTTCCATCTCTGACTTTGACCCAGCAGATGAACCTCCTCCCTATCAACAACCCCATCTGCCCCCACAGCCTCCTCCCCCATCCGCCCCCACCATCCCTAATCTTTACCCGCCCCTTCCTCCAGTTCCTGGCACCCCATGCAGTCCTCCTGTTACCTGCTCCAAAACAGCCCCAGCCACTCTCACTCCTCTTCATGAAGTGGCAGGTGCTGAAGGCATTGTCCGAATTCATGTCCCGTTCTCTATCTCGGACGTGACCCAGGTAGAAAAATGCCTCGGGTCCTTTACAACTAACCCAACCACTTATATCAAGGAATTCCAATACCCCCTCCAAGCTTATAGCCTCACCTTTCGTGACATCTACATGGTTCTCTCCAATACCCTACTCCCTGAAGAGCGCAGAAGAGTGTGGGAACAGGCTAGAACATATGCAGATGAGGTCCATCGGACCTCCCCAGCACACCCCCTCAGGGCAGTGGCAGTCCTGGGCCAGGACCCTGGCTGGGACTATAACTCCCCCAACGGCCTCGGTGCCAGAGATCAGTTCTCTACCTGTCTCGTTTCCAGATTGAGATGGGCAGTGCAAAAGGTTGTTAATTTTGAAAAACTCCAGGAAGTGGTTCAAGAAAAAAATGAAAACCCTTCCTCCTTCCTTGATCGCCTTACCAAGGCCCTCCAACAATTTACTAATGTAGACCCAGAAACCCCAGACGGCCATCAACTCCTTATGACATTTCTTCTCCCAAAGCTACCCTGACATTAAAGCTAAATTTAAAAAGCTAGATCAGGGGCCCCTTACACCCCAAAATGAGGTTTTGGCTGCTGCCTTCAAGGTATACCACAACCGGGACGAAAAGGCTAAGCAGCAAAAATACCAAATGCTGGCTCAGGCTCTTCGCGGGACAAACACCGGCCCTCACAGCGGTAGAGGAGGTGTCCAGAACCCTCCAGGGTCCTGTTTCAAATGCGGCAAGGAGGGACACTGGGCACGAGCCTGCCCTAACCCTAAACCTCCATCAAAACCTTGTCCCAAATGCAATCTTCCAGGACATTGGGCGGTGGACTGCCCCAGCCCCCAGAGAAGAGCAGGGTCAGCCCCCAACTCCACCCTGGACCTACTGGACATGGCTGCTTTGGAATGACAGGGCCCTGGGTCTCCCCACCCGACACACATCTCAAATGCTCGGGAGCCTAGGATCAAATTTATGGTTGATGGACATCTCATCCTCTTCCTGCTAGACACTGGAGCCACCCTTTCTGTCCTGCAGGAGTTCTGGGGACCAACCTCACTGTCCCAGTCCCCAGTAGTCGGGATAGGGGGCCAAACCTTCATCCCACGCACAACTCCTATGCTAACATGCATATTTGCTAGCATCCCATTTACCCACTCCTTCCTGGTCATACCTCAGTGCCCTATACCCCTTATGGGTAGGGACATCCTGGCCAAATTTCAGGCATCCATCACCTTCAACCCCAGCGCTGCCCTCACCAACCCACTACCAACAACATCCTTACTCCTCCTTTTGGCCTCTAGTCCCTGGCCTCCCTCCCCACAACCCACCTTGCTCCCTCCCTCGCTCGCCTTGATGGTTAACCCACTAGTCTGGGACATCCACACCCCTTCACTGGCCCAGTGCCCGCCTGTTCACATGCAGTTAAAGGACCTGTACACCCATCCCAGTTAGCCACAATACCCTCTCCCCAGGGCCAGTCTACTAGGTCTGCAGCTGTCATAAACACCCTACTACGCAAGGGATACTTAAGGCCCACCAACTCACCATACAATACTCCCATCTTGACCAAAAAACAACCAGACGGAACCTATCGGCTAGTCCAAGACCTTCGACTAATAAATGCAGCCATTGTCCCCATTCACCCACTGGTTCCCAACCCTTATGCCATCCTGTCTACCATTCCTCTGATGGCAACTCACTTTTCAGTTATAGATCTTAAAGATGCATTCTTCACCATTCCCTTGGCAGCTGACTCCCAGGACATTTTTGCATTTACTTGGACCGACCCTACTTCCCGTCACTCTCAACAGCTCACATGTACGGTCCTCCCACAGGGATTTCGGGACAGTCCCCATCTGTTCGGCCAAGCTCTAGCAGCTAACCTTAAAATTCTGTCACTCCCCAAATCCGCTCTCATTCAGTATGTAGATGACCTTCTCTTATGCAGCCCCTCTATAACTGACTCTCACACGGACACTGTCTTGCTTCTCTACTTTCTAGCACAAAGGGGATGCCGAGTTTCCCCGCACAAAGCTCAGCTATCCAAAACACAAGTCACCTATCTTGGTGTAGCCATTTCACACCAACAAAAGGCCATAACAACCAGCCACAAGTCTGTTATTCAGTCTCTCCTGGTGCCCAAAACAAAGGAAGAAATCCAGTCATTCCTGGGATTGGCGGACTACTTCTAAGTCTGGACCCTCAATTTTACCCTTCTCGCCAAGCCACTCTATCACCTGGTTAAAGATGACCCTAAGGAACCATTACTCTCCCTCTCAGCCATTAGACAGCCTTTTACCACCCTCCAACAGGTCTCCTCTGGGCCCCCGCCCTATGACTACCCATTGTCCACTGACTTTTTACCTTATACGTCCACAAAAATAAGGTCACAGGCCTAGGAGTTCTAGGCCAATTCAGGGGACAAACATTTGCTCCTGTATCTCTCAAAACAACTTGACCACACAGTTCAGGGATGGGCCCCATGCCTGTGGGCCCTGTCAGCCACCCACTTACTTGTGTGCGAATCCAAAAAACTCACATTTGGAGCACCTGTCACTGTTGCTTCCCCCCACCATCTACATCACCTCCTAGGATATAAGGGCCTCAAAACACTCCCTCCTGGTTGGGTCCTATCCCTTCTGGTTTTCTTTGTCCAAGACCCCTCTGTCTCTGTTGGGAGCTGGCCACGGAGGCCCACTGAGCGTTAGTGATCAGGAAGGGCCGTTGACCCCGAGACCACTAGGATGTGTTCGGGAGCTATTGATCCCATTTCCTTCCCCTTTCTACTCAGCACTAACCAGATTAAGCTCCTGTGAGCTCAAAACATAAAAACTCTGAGACCGGGATGAACACAAGCTAACTTTAGAAGCTCATTGCTCCCATTCTTCTGCAAACTGCAGTTTTGGCTTTCGCACAACTTATAATTCAAACTCGAGTCACATCTAAGAGCCTTAGTATTGGTCACAGGCTTCTGGATCATGATCTTAGGATTTATTGAAGGTGTAAATTGTAGAATATAGTTTTAGAAGACAGCCATTTTGTTGAAAGAATGCGGCTGGGTTACTTGCAGGTAGCCCACTGTGAACTTTGGACTGGGCCACATTCCAAACATTCTGGGATAGGCCATGTTCGTTTGTAAAGTAAATACTTAAGCTTCTATAGAGTTGTTTAACTTGGCATAAATCAATCAGCTTAGGATGAAAAAGGTTTATAGAATATGTCAGTCACAGATTAGGTTATCCTTTGTTATGGGATTTTAAGATTATCATATGAAAAGGGTTTAAAGGAAATCATTGATTAAGTTTTCATGGATTAAGGTTTCTGGTGGGTGGGGGATGCCCCTCCCACATCGACTTTGTGTATAAAAGACCCGTTGTAATTCCCAATAACACACATTGCTTCTGCACTAGACTGGAGTCCAGTCTCTTTCTTTCTCTCTCTCTCATTCTCTCTTCTTCCCCCCAATCACTGACGCCGTCTCCACCTTTGGGGTACCCTGAACCCGGCTGGAGCTGGTCCCTGGCATGTCTCCTTCCAAACTTGCGCATCCTTTCACCCAGCCACATTACTCCCTTCCTCTCCTGTCGACACCCCAATACATGAGTGCTTTGAAGTCCTCGAGTCCCTACTCCCCTGTCCAGTACATATTCAGGAAGGACCTTTATCTGCACCCTCCTATGTTTGGTTCACAGATGGAAGCTCATATATACATGAGGGGTCTTAGGTGGCAGGATACGCCATCACCTCTGCCACTGACATCATCGAGGCTAATCTCCTCCCGCCCAACACCACTAACCAACAAGCAGAACTCACAGCAGTCATTCGAGCATTCCAACTGGCAGCAGGACACTCTCTGTCGCTTTACACTGACTCCAAATATGTCTTTCACATTTTGGTTTCACATTCAGCCATCTGGCAAGAATGGGGATTGTTAACCACCAAAGGGTTGGCCATCGTAAATACTAAGCTCATTTCCGACCTCCTTCAAGCCTCTTTACTCCCCATGGCCATAGGCATCTCACACTGTAAAGCCCACCAAGTTGATTCATCTTTTATCACCCAAGGGAACTCGCGGGAAGACAGGGCGACTCGCTAAGTGGCCCTAAAACCCCTTCCTACCATATTCATTAACACCCCCTCTCCACCAGCCGAACATACAAGTGAAGTCCCACAATTGTCCAATCTCATTCCCTACCTACACTCAATTTTCCATCCAAACCCAGCGGCTCTCACTTCATTTCTTAAAACTTTCTTCCACCTTACTGCTGAACATACAAAACTCATATACACCCTTTCCTCTCAATGCTCTACTTGCCACTGAACGAATCCTAATACCTCCTTAAAGCTCGGAACGTTCCCCACTCACCAGGCTAGGGGAGAGCTCCCTGGGTCAGACTGGCAAGTGGACTTCACCGTCATGACCCCTGTCCATAACATCAAATACCTTCTGGTCCTGGTTGACACCTTCTCCGGTGGGTCGAGGCCTATCCCACCTCAAATAAGTGGGCTGCTACAGTGGGATCTAGTTTTAGCCAACCACATCATCCCTCGGTTCAGGGTCCCCTTCTCCATTCAGTCAGATAACGGTCCTAAATTCACCTCACAAGGCGTTCAGTCTCTAATGGCTGCCCTCAACATCAAATGGCACTTTCACATTCCCTATCACCCACAATCATCAGGAAAGGTTGAACAAACTAACCGCACACTAAAGAATATCCTCCCCAAACTCTCTCTCGAACTCCATCAGGACTGGGTCTCCTTCCTTCCCCTAGCTCTCTTCCGTGTTCGCGTACTCCCTAAAAGGCGCACTCAGCTTTCACCCTTTGAGGTCCTATATGGCAGACCTGCACTTCCTCCTGGCATTCCAACCTCTCCACCTCACATCCCCCTTCATATAACCTACCCCCTCCTGTCCTTCATCCTTTCCAATATCTGGCAATATCAAGATCTCCTTTTGCCCGCTCCACAGAAACACATGATCCAAGGCCTCTCACCCCGGGACAATGGGTTTTCTTCTCAGACCCAGAAATCAGAACTTGCTTACAACCGAAATGGCAAGGACCCTTCCGAATAGTCCTCTCCACCCCCACGGCAGCCAGGCTGCTCATAACCAAAGGACAACTCAGTCCCTGGATTCACGCTTCTCGCCTCAAAACAGCTAAATTGCCTCCCTTTACCCCTTCCTCCACAGAGCCACCGACCTATTCTTGTTCCACAATTCCAGGCCAGCCTCTCAAACTTCGAGTATCCCATGTTGCTTGCTCCCCCTCCCTGCCCATCATCCAGGAAAATCCCACATAATCACAAGACGTGAAGGTTGCCGCCTGCACTCAACAACGACCCTCCGCCAGATGGTCGTCAATTTCGTTCTTCCCTTACTAATAGTACTGCCTTTCCTTCTACTCCTTCTTTTCCTCCTACTTTCACATTGTTGCACATAGTGCTGCTCCTTGGCGCAGGTTGCTCAATCCCCTCCTCTGCTCACTATCAATAAGACCCAACATGATCATCACCTTCCTCCTTGCCGTCGTCTTCCAAACCAAGCCCACTACCCTGTCCGTCCTCTATTATTGGTTTACCATCCACGAACTTTACAAAAACACCCTCGGATTAGATGCAGTCAAGGACCTAGACAAACAAACATGCCCCATAAACAATTGCTCACAACCTATTTCCCTCAGCTTAAAGTCCTCAATAAGCTTGACAGATGCCCATTGGCCCTTTCTATGCTTACTGGAAGATCAAACCCTAGACTATTGCAAATGGTGGCCTGACAAATATAATGGCTGGCCCTATTGGTCATGCAGGATTCACTATGCCGGCAAATCCATCAGCAGAAAAGCCTGGGGGGGCCGAGCTTCCTTGTTCGCCACTACGTAGGTGGACATTCTGGGCATGGAAGCCGTTTTTCCCACTTCACCTTTGACATCTGTAATCCAACCACTGATGTCTGGAAAGACCTCACATACGTAGCTGTCTACCCAAAGGATTATTACGAACATCCCACTGGGTGCCTATCCATCTCTCACTCCACCTTTACCCCTTCTGTCACAGTATCAGTGGTGGAACACATAAAGACCCAAGAACAACAGCTTCTGGCAGCGGTAGACCCTTTGCCCCCCTCCTCAGAAGACCACCTCTCCTTACAACCCTCCCAGCATCTCCCTTCTTGGCTTACTATAATAGGCCACACCCTCTGCTTCTTAAATCGGTCCTTCCCTTCTCTCCCCTCCTCACAATGCTTTCTTTGTGCCTCATTACAATGACCTATGCTGGCTGCCATCCCACTTCCTGCCTCACCCAACAGTAATAATACCTTCAACCTATCTTCAACCGGAGAGGCCATCACCAAACCTCACATTCCACTTTGGGAAGTGGCATCCAACTCCTCTTACCTCTGTGTTGGTCTGTCCAATGTTCCCACTCTCCATTCAAATAGCTCTCTCTGTTCAACCACCATAAACTCGACAAACGGACACTTTCTTCCACCCGGCCTCTTATGATGCAATGGCACCCTCCTCTCCCAGACCTCCAATCTCACCTCCCCCTGTATAGTTGTTACACTAATCCCACAGCTCTCTCTCTACTCCATTGCCGACCTCCAGGCCCTCTTGACTCCCAAACACCGACGCAAGAGGGCTGTCTTCCTTCCAGTCATGGTAGGATTGTCCCTGGCTTCCGCAGTCACCTCCATAGGTCTATCAGGAGGGGCTCTCAGCCACTCACTACGGGCCATGGAAGACTTACAAAACAAAATCCAGTTAGCTTTAGACACCACCTCCGATTCTCTCCAATCATTACAAAGACAGATAACAAGCATAGCACAAGGTGCTCTCCAAAATCGTCTGGCTCTAGATCTCCTAACAGCCGAAAAGGGAGGCACTTGTCTTTTCCTCCAAGAGGGGTGCTGTTATTATATTAACGAGTCAGGAGTCATCGAATAAAACATTAATAAATTACAACACCTCTCCTCACAGTTCCAAAAGACAAAGTCTTCCCAAGTCGGCAGCCTACTACAAAACTCCCTACTCACCTGGCTTTTGCCTATCATCACACCTGTCATTTTCATTTTTGACCTGTGCCCCTTTCTCCCTTGTATCATCAAGTTTCTCCAGTCACAACTTTTAAAAATCTCTAATCAAAGCATTAATCAACTTCTCCTACAGAATTATGACCTCCTGCCCACCGAAGATCCAGTTTTCGACTGTCCCAACCCTACAAACCTCTAACCTTGTCTTCTCATTTCAGCCATGCTCGCCTTAAAGTTTACCCCCTACTACCTACCACTCAGATTCTCAGCGTTTCTTGTCCACCTTCTTCGTGAGAGTTGGCTCCTCCCTGTTCTGTGTCCACTCGATGACTGGCCAGACAAGCTTGCCATTTTCACTTACAAGGCACCTTCCAGGACTTCCATTCAAATGAAATTTTTTCTTTTGGTGCCTACTTGTGGGTCTCATGTGACTTGACCTTTCACCCACCTCACCCACCGACGCCCATTTTCAGCAGGAAGTAGCCGGACAGACAAACGCTGCCCCTCTCCCGTATAACCAAAGAGGTGGGAATGAAGGGCCACCGCCAAGCCACAAGTAAAGTCACATCTCCCTTTCCTGGAAATGGCGACACGGCAAACTAAAATGGCAATTGAAACGGTGCCTTCCTTTGTTCTTCTTCGGTTCCTTCCTTTCTTCTCCCTCCGCACCCTTTCCCATGCCTGCAAAAAATCCACCAACCTACATGAAGCTCTGCCAGCCGATCTATAGACAACAGACAGGTCGCCCTAAGCCCCTATAAAGGCCATCACGCCCATGCCTCGGGGCTACAGGCTGACCCTCAGGTCCTGTAGCTCACCACGTTTGACCCGTTAAATCTCTTGGCCTTAACGGGTGTTGAGTCTTACTGTGCCACCATCTTTCACAAGGTCCCAAGGAAACTCAAGAAGAGGATAACCATCCATGCATTTATTCATTTGGGGTGAGCATACTAGTGAATACCAGCACATAAACAGCACTGGATATGATTAAAGGGATTAAAAGATAAGTAAGGCATAGATATTTTTCTTCAAAAAGCTTTCTCTGCAATGAGGTAAGCAACCATTTAAGCAAAAGAGAGAGTAGTATGAGGAGTTAGCAATTCTATCTAGAATATAGAGAAACATCTGGAAGAAATGTCTATATCCGTCAGATGTGGTCTGAGAATGTTGTTTGGAGTAGGCTTTACCTTCCTGTGTATTAAAAGTCCATAAAGAAAGGATAAGGTTAGTAAGAAAATGACAAAATAAGTTCAGTAGTTTTGCAAAACAAGGAGGCAAAAAAGAGTATAGAAAAGATCATTGAGAAGATATGCTCATGCTTTAGTTAAAAGTTATTATTCTCTTCATTTTCTCCTACAGTTAACAGGATGTATTGAATTAGTTCAACTAAATATCGTATGTGTGCCTGTGTTCATATGTGTGAATTTAATAACTACACTGTGATTTTGCGGTAATGCTGCTGACTCTGTATATAAAAGTGTAAATAGTATCTGTATTAATTTGGGGTCCAGAGGATTTAGCTACTGAGATATCATAAAGACTGACAATATGTTAGTTTCCTATTGATGCTATACCATATTACTACAAATTTAGTGACTTAAAGCAATGCAAATTAATTATCTTATAGTTATGAAAGTCAGAAATCTGAAATGGGTCTTTTTGAGCTAACAATGAGGTGTCAATAAGGCTGTGTTTCTTTCTGGGGGTTCTCAGAGAGAAGCCATTTCCTTGGCTTTTCCTGCTTATAGAAACTACCCACATTCCATGGCTTATGGACTCCTTCCAGCTTCAAAGCCAGCAATGGCCTGTCTTGTCTTTTACACATTACATCATTCTGATAATAACTCTTTTGCCCTATTGCAAATTTAAGAAACTTTCTGGTTATATTGGACTTACCTGGATAATCCAGGATAATTGCCTTATTTTAAGGTTTGCTTAATAGCAAACTGAATTCCATCTTCAACCTTAATTTCCTTACAATGTAATAAAACACATTCATAGGTCCTAACAATGAGGATGCAAATGCTCTTGGGAGGGCCATTATCTGCCCATCACAGTGTTCTGGCCTTCAAATAGTCATTTCAAATGTATATGCAAAATATGTTCGCCTGTCTCACCTTTCCCAAAGTCTTAATGCATTACAGAATCAACTCAAAATTTCACACCTCTTCTACTTCTTATTAGCTCTATTATATGGAGTGAAGGTTCAGAAGTAGAGGACATGTGGAACTATTTTTAAATGTTAATTGACTAATTGCATTTATTTGCAATTAAATGTCAATAATTTTGACCAATTTCAAAGACTATTTAGTTCAAGTCTCAAAACTGATATTAGAAACACTGTTAAATTTACAAGTGGGGGTAGAAGTAGAATGAAAATAGTGACAGAAGCATAAATTCTATTATCATCTCCTAAAAACATGCTTCTTCTAGTATGGCTATTTCTTGTGACAGGATCAATTTTGAGATCATTATTACTACAATAAGTAGTCAGATTTAATTAAAAAAATTATTCATTCTTGTCATCATGAGTTACATCACATCATCAGAAATGCACATCTACAGAAATGCAATCAAATGACTGTAAGATATAGGCTGCACATGCAGAATTCTACCAACAGCAACTGGAAAATTTACATTGGTCTAAACTTATCAATGACTTAGAAAAACTGATTAGATATTTTCTATGTAGCTTTTCTCAGGGTTCCCATGGGGCTCAGAAGACTGCTGTTGCTATTCTCTCAAGCTTTAGTATTTTTTGTAGAGAGAAGGGACATTTTAATATCCCCTAAAATTAAAAGTAGGATTATTAAAATTAGGAACAACATATATATATTTACCCATGGTTTAAGGATTGCTTGAGAATATGAGTTATATTTCATCACCCCACATTGATAGGAAACTAGATGATAACTTTGCCATTCTTGACAAGTAATAATCATTATTATGGTAATTTCTTTGTTCCTAGTAGTGGGAGGAACACCATGATTTCTTGCAACTTTCAGTACAATGTAACTTGCTCTCCTAACAACCTTGTAATTGTTGTTATTTCAATTTGCACTTTCTCTTCATTGTTCAAATTGCTATAGCAAAGTTGGATTACGATCCTAAGTTTTTTCTAATTCAAAATCCTATATATGTTTTTTACTTACCACAACTTGGGGAAAAAAAAGATACTGGCAGATATTTTCCAGGGAAACTGGCATTTGTACATTCTGGGTCATCATCTGGGTGTGTGTAAGGTTTTGCATGTCTATTCACAAGTGGACATGGTTCACCCAGTTTTTCATCTTCAACTCTGTCTCCAACTTCTTGCCTCTCTCTCCACATACTTAATTGTTCTTATTTTGAAAATTGTCTTCAGGCTTTTCATTTCCTTTATTATGGGATTTTGGGAAGACTATCACAGAGGTAAAGTGCCATTTTCATCACAGCATATCAAAGATATACACCATCAACATAAATTGTTGATATTGACCATAGTCATTCAGCTAAGGTAGTGTAAGTTTTATTCACTGTAAAGATACTCTATTTTTCAACTTTTTTACTTTACTCTTTAGAAGGAAGTCACTAGACACAGCCTACATTTAAGGAGTGAGATTTATTTTGATTATATGAAATCTTTCTACAAAGCAGATTTGTTTATACTCTACTATTTGATCATGTATAGATATCCATATGAACTCCGACACTTATTTTATACTTTAGACTATAATCCAGTGCTACTTTTTGCATTATGTTGTCCAAATTGGAGATCTTTCAATTTGTTCCTCTGTTCTTTTGACATGACATCGTCTTTAAGTAGGTCCTGGCACTTCAATATATAGCTCTCGACTCATCTTGTATATTTATTCTGTTTTTCAAAAACATTATTAAAGAGTGTTCACTCTATTATTATGTTTGGGAAAATTAATGGAGTCTAGATTCATAGTAATAATATGAAATCTTATCAAACATTAACAGTGGTTATGCTATCTCTGGGTAATGATGGCATTAATAATTTTCTTTTTCTCTTTTTGCATATTTATTTTTATTATAATACATTACTTAATATTAAAATTAATAATATTGGATTAGTAGAAGGGAAATAAAGATGAGCTGAAAGCAATCTTAACCTCTTTATAAATTAGTGATGCCTGTGTCTCTTGATGATCAGGACGTGCAGGCAATTTTGAAGAGTGGAAGGCGCCCTCTACTGGTCAACGATTCAAACCCTCGAGACTAGGGGCAGCGAGCGTCCTTAACAGAACACAAATCCACCATTTTCTGAGCACTGACACTTCAGGAATTAAAAAGCATCGGGGCAGAATATATAGGCAGATTTGAGCTTAGCTACATATTTGAGGGGTGACTATGTGAACTTAAAAATTACCTTCTATAAATGTGAAGTCCATGCTGTGGATTGTGAATAGAAATAGATATCTGTGAGAACAGGCCTAGAAAAAATATCACACATGCTGACTTGCCAATGTTGTACCCCTGGAGTCTGATCTAAAAAAAAAAAAAAAAAAACTTCTTGGAAAAGAATATTTGTTCATGACCTCTCTGCTGAGAATGTGACCATGTCTACTACAGAGCTTAGATAAATAATGCTGAGACTATTCATTACAAAGATCCCAAGAAAAAAAGGCAGCTTGTTTTATACACACACTACTTAATTAGGTTTAAACTGCCTATTGTGAATTTTTGGTAAAGGACAAAGATTTAATAAGTGGTTTAACCCAGAGAAATTCATGTCTTGAGTTTATAATTATTGAATACCCACTCTTCTATATACCAGAAGTTGCATGTAGCAAAGCAGCATACACTGCAGAGCACTGCATATGTGGTGTGTGCACTTGCTAGCAGAGACTGACAATAAACATGATAAATAAGTAAAGGATTTGACTGGTAGGAGGCAAAAAACCCCAGCAAAACTAGAGTAGTGTAATAGCAATTGGGTGGACTAGGTGTGGTGGTGAAGACAGTTTGCTATACTCAATATTAAGAGTTAAAACAGGCCTCTTTGAGAAGGTGAGTTTTGAGCAAACTATAAATAAATAAATTCTGTTTAGGCTTTTTAAAAAGTATAATAGTCCTCTTTACATTAAAAAAAAAAACTCTACTGTTCTTTCTAATTCTTTCTAGAATAAAATGCAAAACTTTCAGTGAGGCCTCCAGGGCTGTCTCTGTTCCATCCTCTGCTTGGTTGTCCAGTTATATTTTTCTCCAGTCCTTTGCTTTGTTTACTCTTTTTCCAGTCATGTTTATTTTTAGGTTTTGTTGTGGTCATTGTTGTTTTAATTATTTATTTTTTGACTGCATTCTCTATTTTTTTTTTTGAGTTGGAGTCTCACTCTGTTGCCCAGACTGGAGTGCGGTGGCACGCTCCGGCCACCGCAGCCTCGACTTGCTGGACTCCGGCGATCCTTCTGCCTCAGCCTTCCAAGTAGCTGGAACTACAGGTGTGTGCTTCCACGCCCAGCTCACTTTTTTATTTATTGTAGAGTTGAGGTCTCACCAAGTTGCCCAGGCGGGTCTCGAACCCTCGGGCTCAGGTAATCCACTCACCTCAGCCTCCCAAAGAGCGGGATTACAGGCTGAGCCACTGAGCCCGGCTTTGATTGCATTCTCAATTACAAATGGAAACCCCTTCTACTTCCTCTACCTGAATTCTGCCCTGCCCACCATTAAGGTCCAAGTTATCAGTTCTTAATTTAACCCTTTACCTGTTTAGAGAAAAAAAAGAGTTCAGCTCACTGCTACATTCATTTAATTTTATATAAACATGCCCTTTAAAACTGAAACAAATCTAACCAAAGTTCAGTGTGAAAATTAAAATATAAAAACTATTCTTGAAGTTATCCCCCCCCACCTCCCTGCCCTTTGATTAATCTTGATTGCCTAAAGAATTCAGAGAAAACTCATGCAGGCAACTTTTCTGTTTTGTTTTGTTTTTTTTTGTTTTTGAGTTGGAGTCTCGCCCAGACTGGAGTGCAGTGGCCGCTCCCGCCACCGCAGCCTCAACCTTCTGGGCTCCAGCGATCCTTCCGCCTCATCCTTCCAAGTAGCTGGAACTACAAGTGCGTGCTACCACGCCTGGCTAATTTTTGATTTATTGTAGAGATGAGGTCTCACCAAGTTGCCCAGGCAGGTCTCGAACCCGCGGGCTCAGGCAATCCACTCACCTCAGCCTCCCAAAGGTGCGGGGTCACAGGCCAAGTCACCGAGCCCGGCTAGGGAACTTTTCTTAGTACAAACTTTGTCAATGCTTTCTTTGCTATTAGTCAGATTTGAATTTTGGAGGCAAGAAGTCTTGACAGAGATTCTTGGTTCAGAAGGTGTGTCTATTCTCTTTTGGACGCTCATATTTGTATATCTTCCTTACCTTACATCGCACAGTGACCGATTTATGGGAAAGTGAGATGTCCTAGTTTCCATTATAGTAGTTATTACTTTGGCATCAGTCTCAAAGTAGAAAAGAGAAATAGAGGGAGAAAAATAATGAGGGTCTCATAACAACTGGTCTTCTATGCTGCCAGGTATCAATTCCCAAATGACTTTGAAGCCAGATTTATCTTAAACAAAAGAGTAGGTGTCTAGGTTGATGTATTTAAAGAGACATACTTCTTTAGGGCAGTGATTCTCAATGTTGACTCTGACAGAATGACTAGAAGAGTTTTTATAAAATGCAGGATGTACAGCCCACATCCTAGCCCAATTATCTCAGAATCTATAGAACTGACAATTAGATATTGATAGTTTTCAAAATTCCCCAGGTGTTTCTAATGTTTGAAAATTACTGATTTATGTAAAGGCAATTTATCCTATTAATATGAAAATATCTCTAAATGGATAATATATAAGTACTGTAACAATGTTCATCAGATGGGTGTAGAAGAAACAATGTTTGGAAGATTGAGTTTAAATGCAATATGTATAATAATTGCCTATAAATAAAATTAATGAAAATTAAATGAAATAAACCATCTGATTTTTTTCTGGTTACCTGGTCAGTTAGCAAAGATTTTTTTTTTTTTTTTTTTGAGTTGGAGTCTCACTCTGTCGCCCAGACTGGAGTGCAGTGGCTGCTCCCGGCCACCGCAGCCTCTACCTGCTGGACTCCGGCAATCCTTCCGCCTCAGCCTTCCGAGTAGCCGGAATTATAGACACGCTACCACGCCCGGTTGATTTTTTTGATTTATTGTAGAGATGAGGTCTCGCTGCCCAGGCGGGTCTCGAACCTGCAGGCTCAGGCAATCCACTCACCTCAGCTTCCCAAAGGCGCGGGATTACAGGCTGAGCCACCGAGCCCGGCTAGCAAAGATTTTTGATGACAGTAGAGGACAAATTGGGGAGAAATTTCTGGAATACCCTATCTCTATTGGATAGTAAATGTCTGGGAGTTCAGAGGAGTTCTAAAAGGTTAGATTCTAAAACAAGATGGGACAGAGTATGGATAGGATGTATACAGAAAAACTTAAAGGTAGAGTTGACAAAGTATATTTCAGCATTTCAAAACTGAATCTAGTTATGTACTGAACCCCAGAGAAAATGGGGCTTTCAAAGCTACAGTGGCTTCAGAAAAAGTGAACATCTTCAAAGCGTCTGAGACAGGAGAAACTAAAAATTGTATAAAACATATGTTTGGGAGAAGTAGTCGTTGGGGCCACAATCATAAATCTAGAAACAAAGATCTTCCATTTCTAATGAATAGGAGTGATGTTGTGCCTGTTATGGATAATATGAATGGAAATTGTCAGCAGCATCCATGCAAGATCATGACACTTGTTTTGATAAATCTATGCCCAACTGAATTTTATTCTCTTCAAATTGACTTTTATCTGTTTAGATATTTGACTTTATCAACTGATGGAATTTCACTTAAATGTTACTCCTAATCCAGACTCTGGCCTCAAATTATGACAACATAATTTAATTAATTCCCAAATATTTAAAATTATTTTAGGCTTGAATCACCTATTATTAATATCAATAATTATGATTAGGCAAATAAATTTAAGAACACTCTTGGCATAAGTAGATAATGTATCTCTTATATAAAATATCTCTTATATAAAATACACAAACTTGAATTTGAGATTTTCTAATCATGGTGCATAGCTAGTTATCTTGGATGAACAAGTTTCAGTTCTGCTATGCTTGGCATTCATGGGGAACACCATGTTTAGTTTTTAATGGTGAGCAAATACTCTGGTGGATAACAGTTGACTTGCTTCTCACACCAGTTCAATTGAACTAGATCCAACTTTGACTCCGTAGGTTCAATTGAGCATAAGTCATGGCAAGATCTCTCTGACATTTTCTGTTATTCAATGTTGTCTAAAAACATGCTAGTGGAAAAACCAAAATGATACCTTAGCCTTACACAAGTTAGACAGACTTTCTAGTTTGCCTCAATATATCTTGTCATAATGAGGCCTCTCTAGAAAATGCTTCAAAATATGAGAAGCAGCCATGACCGATAGTTGTTAAATCTAAAATAGTTGTTTATTGTCTTTATCTAAGACTGGGTGCCATTAAAGCTGGAGTATTCACTAACAATGCTAAAGGTATTCATTTTGATAGTGAAAAGGTTAGAATGAACTAGAACTTGGAGATGAGGCTTTTGGTGCTTTAAGTTCTAAAGATTATGTTCAAGACCTTTATTTTACACAAATCTCTGTCTATTTCTTAACTTATTTCTTGGAATAGTTGATAGCAAAAGAAAAGAAAAGAGTGTACAAAGTGTGTGTGTGAGAAAGAGAGAGAGAGAGAGAGAGAGAGAGAGAGAGAGAGAGAGATGGGGAGAGGCTCAGGTGATATAGCTATTTTAATTGGTGAGTCCAGATATCCAGGAATGGTTGAGAACTTGTGAACATAACAGACAACAGGTATTTTGTGCTATGGATGTTCTGTTAGGCTATGACCACACAATTCTACATCTCACTCTTCAAAAGTGTTTTTTTTTTTTTTGAGTTGGAGTCTCACTCTGTGGCCCAGACTGGAGTGCAGTGGCTGCTCCCGGCCACCGCAGCCTCGACCTGCTGGGCTCTGGCAATCCTTCTGCCTCAGCCTTCCGAGTAGCCGGAATTACAGGTGTGAGCTACCACGCCGGGCTAAAAAAAAGTGTATTCTTAAAAATGTTGTGGAAAGTACTATAAGAATGTACATCACATGGGTGTAGAAGAAACAATGTTTGGAAGACAAACGAGGATTTTTTTTAGGTACTTCAGTCTTGTCCATGAAGACACCCATGAAGCCCAAGATGGTTTCTGATCATTGGTGGGTAGAAAAAGACTGGAGCATGGGCTGAAGGCCGTCATTAAAATTCAACATTGTCTAATTCTACGTGGAGACTAGTTTTTCCTTTGCGGTTTTGTGTCTAGATTTTCCAAGACCAACTTCAGACATAATGATTCCTGAGAAGAACTCATATGTGGGAGTTAAATGGCCACAAAGATGGAAATAATAGACACCAGGGACACCAATAACGGGGGAAGGGGTGGAGAGCTAGGGTCAGAACTACCTATGGAAAACAGTGTTCACTATCTGGGGTATGGGCCACCTGAGACCCAGTCCCCACTACTACACAATATGTCCACGAATGAATACACGTGTACCCCTGAATCTAAAAAAAAATCCTATTAAGAAAAATCAGGTTTTCACTATAAATCACATTGATAACACAAACTATATGCTAAAACTAGTACAGCACGGTCCAAGGTTTATAAAAATGTTTAGGAATACAAAAACATTCTCATCAGACAGAGGGTCCAAGAGCCCAGTGTTCAGATTCCAGGAAACTGCATAGGATGAGTCCTGAAAATAGGCCTTTCCTCAAAAGTGTTGAGCTTCACCAATCAAGACCCAATCAATGATATTACCACAGGATTTTTTTTTATATTAGAAATCTTTTGCTTTGTATAGACAAACAGTGTTGATTGAAGCATGTAAATGCCTCATATTTATATTAGAAGCTGTGATAGTCCTGGAAAGGATGATAAATTACTTTATCTTAAATTTTTGGTAAAGCCCTAAGGAAAGTTGAAAGTCAAATATATTTTCATTACAATTTTTTTTTCTTGTGTTTTCAGAGGGATCTTAACTCCTGTAATAAAAATGGCACATGACATGGATTTACATATCAGATGTATTTTCCAATTGTGCTCCCAAATTGAGGCAGCTAGGCTCACATCTCATATAATAAATTTATGAAAAAGTCAAAATGGGAGCTGAATTTAGGGACAGCAGGAATCAGATACTTAAATACAGCAGAACTTTGTCTACTTCTCATTTCTGCCTCTCATTTGTTGCCAATTTGACCTTTTTCACCTGCAGCTTCAGAAGGTATTACTTAGAGTACTGCTTCCTACAGCAATTAATTCCAGTGTTTTATACATTTAAATACTTGGTGGATACAGATCCATTTCAAGCAACAAACTTAACAACAGAATTCCACTCAAGAGAAACTATTTTTTTTAACAATGAATTTAACTCATTAAGCTAGAATATTTCACTATTGGCAATACACACATTAAACAGAAGTACAAAGTAATTTGGCTAAAACTATCTGCTTATTAAATTTATCAATGAAACTATTTTTCTGGGAAAGCTTTTCAAAATATTTTGCCTGGGGCAGACTAGCCTTTTGAAGCCATATTCCCAAGAACAAGTTATAGCATTTAGCTGGCCGTTGAGAATTGTTGAGCCTGGAAGATGAGAATTTGCGTCCAACAAAATAAGAATCAGGAAGCAGGGTGAGATGAGGAGAGAGGAAGAAAAATAGGTAAAGATAAAGTCTGTGTGGCATAGAAGTGGTGGTTTCAGAAGATATTGAAGATCAAAGGAAAAATAAGCATCGGTGTTAGAGTCCACTGCTATGTTTGTGCTAAATGTTTGTGTTCATAAAAATTTAAATGCAGCTACTCTAATTTCCAATGATAGTATTTTGAGATGGGGCCTTTGGGAGGTAATTGTCATGTGAGTGGAACTGTCACAATGTGATTAGTGCCCTTATAAGAAAAGATAGGGAAGCATTTACTTCTTTCTATCTCATTCTCTCCATCAGTAAAGATACAGTAGGAAGATAGCCATCTGTGAACCAGGAACAGAGCCTTCACTAGAACCCAGCCATATCTGCATCCTGTTCTTAGACTTCCAGTCTCCAGAGGTATAAGAAATCAGTTATTTAAATCACTCAGTTTATGGAAATGTGTTATAGCAACCCAAACTGTCTGACTAGAGAAGCCCTTGCTGTGTTTTAGGAAAGACAGTTCTTGTTAAATATGGTACTAGATAGCAAGATCTGGAAAACAGTATAAATATTCATTCAAAATACTTATTTGACTGAGCTGAAAATTAAACCTACTAGACAAATTCTGGCTTAGATAGTCCTTGTGCTATGTACTGCTCATTTATATAAGAATTGAGCAGGTGACTAGAAGTTGTCCCTTATTTCTTAGCAGCAACTCATGGTATTTCCTGAGATATTTGGTCAATCTTATCTGTTCCATCGAGGCCTCTGCTACTTGCTTAATGCAGCATCCCACCTCTATATCACTGTCTACAACGCATCTCAGAACACATCTTCTTCTTATAAGGGCACACATCTTTGAAGTTAGATACCACGCTAAGTTCAGAATGATTTCATCTTATGATCTTTAATTGTGCCTGAAAAGATCCTTTTACTAGACAGGATCACATTCTGAGGTTCTTGTGGACTTGAATTCTTGGGGGGACATTATTTAACTCACTACATGCCATTAGTTCTTGTCTTCTCAGATGTTCAGTGTTAATTCAGCAGAATCCTCAAGACTCCCTTGTGTAGTTCCATGCTTGCTATTAGCCACCACTGCTGGCATGGGCTAGACAAGAGTACATCCTTAACTGCTGTGGTGGAAGTGGTAGCAATTCCAATATCCAGTGCAAAGCTAACAAACCCAGGGAGCATATGGCCTCCCTAAGTTACTATCAGTAGGGACTAGGTAACACAATCTAGAAGTGTTGAAGATTTCAGGCTATTGGGTAAAATTTAGCCAGTGACAGGCAAGAGAAATCAAATAGTCAACAAATTATATCTTTATATTTGCTCACTATCCCTGCAAAGGATCTTCTTGAGGGACGTGTTTTCATCGGCCTCTTCATAGACATCTTGCATCACTCATCAATCCTGTGACCAGCTCATAACACATCAATTTGTATGTGATTTTTAGTGACCTGATATTGCACTTGTTCCTCAGTGTTACAACATAATCTTTGCCTCAGGCTCTATTATTTTAAGGAGTCCTTTGACTCATTGCTCTTTCTACACAAACTACCTACCTACACACACACACACACACACACACACACACACACACACACACACACAAATACCCTGGCAAGTAGCATGGTTACTGCACTGAGGTCAGCAGGAGCAGATGTCCATGTTCAACTATGCTGATTCTTTCCTTTAATCTATCTTGGAAATATCTAAGAATTCCTGTTCTGGGGCCTCTTTTACAATTGGGGACATACATCAAGACACAGCTGTTGCACCAAGAGCTGTAATTCTGCAGGCTTGCCAACTGGTACATTGCATCATCTGTCAAGAATTCCTGGGATGTGGAATCCCAAACACTAGCCAAAGGCATAGCTTAATATTCCTACAGGAGTGCAGGATGGAGTAAATGTAGGTATTCTATTTTTCCTGATAAATAGAAAACTAGAAATGGTCCCTTTGTATAGTCCCTTGCCAAAGGTGTATGTTGGCTGTCTACAAAAGCATGGAACTACACAAGGGAGCCTTGAGGATTCTGTTGAATTAACTCTAAACATCTGAGAAGAAAGAGTTAATGCCATGTAGTGAGTTAAATAGTGTCCCCACAAGAATCTAAGTCCACAAGAACCTCAGAATGTGATCCTGCCTGGTAAAAGGATCCTTTCAAGCACAATTAGTTAAAGATCATAATGTGAAATCATTCTGGACTTAGCGTGGTCTCTGACTTCAAAGACTTGTGCCCTTATAAGAAGAAAAGACACAGAGAAATGAAAGTCACATGAAGACAGAAACAGAGAATGGAATTACGTTACCACAAGCCAAGGAATGTTAGACGCTGAAAGAGGCAAGAAAATATTTTCTCTTTTCTTTGGAAGGAGTGTGGCCCAACCAAGAATAAATTTATGTTCTTTTAAGTCACTCAGTTTGTGATACTTTACAAAATTACTATAGAACACGGTGATTTTCCCAAAGCGGCAGCAAAAATGTCAGTGGGCTAAGAGAAGTAAGTAACAAAAGGAATACACATGGGGAATGAACACAACAGCAAGAAGCTTGATGCCAAGTCATCTCTGCCTCCCTCCACAGCTTTTACCTACTTACTAGAAAGGTAGTAGCAGTTTCTCCATCTGGATTTGTCGGCCCACCTGTTCAAGTTACATTTAAAGAGCACAGCATTTCTTGATGTTAAAGATCTTAAATTGTGTAACATAGTTGAAGTTATATACCCTTACATGGCTGATGCACCAGTCTTGAAATGAATACTTTAAATCTGATGTCTTAAATAATGATTCTCCTATTAAAGTCTTAAATTTCCAAATCAATGTATTGTTTATCAACCAGTTAAAATAATATATAGTAAGATTCTGGAGGTTTCTTAGGTTTTTTTTATGATTGCTTTTGATAACCTGACACTGTTGGATAAAAACAACTTTAAATTTAATCTCTTTTTTTTTTGAGTTGGAGTCTCACTGTCGCCCAGACTGGAGTGCAGTGGCCGCTCCTGGCCACCGCAGCCTCGACCTGCTGGGCTCCGGCGATCCTTCCACCTCAGCCTTCCAAGTAGCTGGAGTTACAGGCATGCGCTACCACGCCGGATGATTTTTTGATTTATTGTAGAGATGAGGTCTCGCTGCCCAGGCGGGTCTTGAACCCGTGGGCTCAGGCAATCCACTCACCTTAGCCTCCCAAAGGCGCGGGATTGCAGGCTGAGCCACCGAGCCCGGTTTAATTTAATCTCTTATGTGATGCGTTTTTACAAGTTTTACCATAATCTAAAGACTGAAAATAAATTATAAATGTTAAACTTAGTAGCAGATAGAATTTAATATCATTTCAAAAATCTCAGGTATGAAAATCAAAGTTTGAAACCAGTACTTAAGAGAGAAATGAATACACTTGTCTTAATTTGCCTGAATTTGTAACCATTGTACTAGCTCTAAAACCTTTAAACTGATATTTATTGTCTTTATGACTTCTTCTAACTTCTTCTCTACAATCCTGCAATTCCTAGTGTGAGAAAAAGTAAACACAGAACAAATTTATTGCCTGAAAATTCCAGATTATATTTCTGATTTGCTCTAGAGTCTTATATCTCTTAACTTTTCCCACTTGTGAAAAATTATATGGTTTTCCCCTAAAGCTTTTTAAGGTTTTTGGATGTATGTTACAGATACAATGAACCATCATCAATAAAACAATGGGCTGTTAGTACTATTGAATGACCCCAGTTTCTTTTTAGATATACCAACTCCCTTAACTTTATCCGAAGAAAGCTTTGCATATCCAGAATATTTCATTAAGGAATCAGATTGTCTCCTGGATATAAGCATCAACAAACCAAAGCAAGCTTACACAAGTGGAAAACTTAGCATTGCTGAAGAATGAATGACAGAACCTCAAATGTGTGAATAATGTTCCATTCACAGCTGTTGTGGCTTCTGTCTTGTTGGCAAAACATTTAAGTCTAGCCATTACCTATCCACTCCAGTCTGAACAAATTATTTTAACATCTAATGACTCTCATCATGTAACTCCTCAAGACTGTGTACTTTCAATTGATTTTACCCTCCAATTCACAGTTATAAAGAAGTTGCGAGAGGCAGCATATATAAATCTGCATATCTTTAATTAAAAATGCCCCTAAAATTTTTGATGTAGGTTTTTTGCAACAAAAGCCTACTGATATTCTTTATAATGTTTACTAAAAGGTCTTTAATATAGCCTTAATGACTATTTTTTGATAATAGGGTATTTTGAACTTGGTGATTTTGAGAATTAGATGTGCTGTTTATTATTTTTATATGGAAGTGAACTTATTTGTAAATAGTCATCCCCATATAATTAAGGAGATCTTTAAGTCCTATTTCAAACCACCTGAAATGATGACTCAATTTTTAGGAGTCTATTGATCAAATGCTCTGACATTATATTTTGTACCTGATTTTAATGGCAAATTTCAACTTTTACAGAATAGATTTACCTTGAATGGGCAAAGTTTTCCGATCACAGCACATTGGGTTGAATCTCATGATGTTTTCTGGCAAATAGGCTATGCACACCTCAGGCAAAATGTATCAGTTTTTCCATATGGTTCATTTAAAAATAAATTTTAAAAATATATTTGTGTATGTGTGTATGTTCTAGGGATTGAGTATAAATGCATATTGTTCTAGAAACTGAAATAAACAAGTGACAATAGATGCATTTCTTTAGTAGTGTGACAATATTTCTCTTTTCCTTGGATAATTCTTTGTCTCTAAGTCATTCCTATCACATTTTCTTTCCAATTCTCCCTTCTAGAGTCATGGGACTTCTTCAGTCTTGGATCACTATTTCAAAGATGAGATAATATTTCAGGAATGACTTCCAAAGTGGTTTTGCCTCAATGAATACTCTGTTGAATCATTGACATAAAGCTAAGTCTTTTAAATTGTATGTCTCATGATTATGACACTGAGAAAGTTAGGGAGAAATTATCTATCATCAAGGAATGTAATTATTTATTATATTAACTTTCTTCTAAAGAAAGAAAAGTTAATATAACAAATATAAAAAATAAATTTTGATAAAAATACAGAATATAGAGAAATATTATTTAATATTTTAGTGACAAATTATATTTTCAGGGAAAAATAAGATTAAATAACTGGCAATTGCAAATCTCTCTCTCAAATCAGTGGTCCCAATTATTTTGTCGAAAAATGAATATCAAACTTATATACAAATAATTTAATTTTATATTCAATAGATAAATATAAAATTTAAACCTTTATAATAATTTGGTAAATGCAATCAGCTACATAAAAATGGCTCTTTTCTGGATCTAATTACATTGATCATTTTCAAAGTCACAGTATGCATTTAAATCATACTGAATCTAACAGCCAGTCAACAACAACAACAAAAAGTACGTCCTCTTTCTCAGACAGCTGATGCCACAGAAGAGACAAAGGAGTTAAAATAAGTGGAATGTATTAACAGAGAATGTGGGTTAGAGAAGAAGAAGAAAAGCTTTACTGCACAGATAAAAATTGAAAAGTGAAAATGATGTTGCTAGGTGGAGAAAGGAAGAAAGGAAGGATGAAACAAAGGAATAAAATGTGCAAAGGCCTGGAATCATAAAAGAGTAAACCCAACTAGAAAGGCATAAAAGAGATGGAGATGGAGACTAGAGATAGAGATGGACATAGAGTTGGAGATGAGGATGAAGATGAAGATGGAATTAGATAGAGATTAGAGATAGAGAAAAAGATAGAGTTAAGTAGGGATAGGGGTAGAGATGGGGCAGGAGTAGAGACAAAGAGTAAGAAAACACAGCACAGAGACAGAGAGAGAGATTCTGTGTGTATACTTGCATGAATGAATGAGTGTACACACGTGTGTGTGTGTGTGTGTGTGTGTGTGTGTGTGTGTGTGTGTGTGTGTGTGTGTGTGATGGTGTTTTTTCAGTTTGTTAGGAAGTTGAACATTAGCTGGCCAAGATACTGGAAAATAGTGATGAGAGTCTCTAAAAGGAAACTCATATAATGATGTAATCCATGTTTTGGAAGGTAATTTTGGCAACAAGGACTTCTGTAGAATGCAGATTTGACACACTCAGACACATGTTCATCAGCTTCAACCAATTCTATAACAAGAAGCAGAGAAAACTACACAGAGGCAGTTGTGAAATTCAGACTCACAAAACACTACACATGGTATATTACTGGATAGAGCTAAAGTGAGCATAAAATTTATCAACCATAATGGACACTTATGAGAGTGGTTGGGTACACTAAAAATAATTAAAACTATTTAATGTTGGAAAATTGTTTGACAAGCAAATTTATTCCATACTGGTATACTTATAAAAATAGTTTTCTTTTTAAAAACTATTTAGAAAAAAATACTTTCCAGAAGGAAAAACACATACACACATTAAAGCAACATTTAAAAAAAAATCATATAAACCATTTATCCTTGGCACATATTCACAATCTAAACTATACTGACTTAGATGCAACTTATTCAAATACCAGGTTACTGAGATTTTTCTGAAGTTTATTTGTTTTCCAATTTTGAGTCATGTTTTGAAGATTATACAAAATTATTCACAATAGTCATCAAAATTGCATTTAATTGTTAAAAATGACTTTTTTTCTGAAGACATTAAAATTTTTAATTGGGAAAACACTTTTCTGGAAAAATTTAATAACTTGAGGATATTCTCAAGTCTATTATTTATTTCATATTGAAATATTTTAATATTTCATCACAAATGCTTTAATCAGTAGTGATTTTTTCCTGCCTTTAAGCGCTCTTCAACACATATTTCTAAAAACAAGACATCATATAAATTATCTTTATTTATGCCATTTTTATTAGATGCCAAAAATGATAGGGTTTTTATTTTACTCATTAGCATTTTCACAAATGTTTTTGTTCAGTTACTCTGTGCAGATATAAAATATTAGTAGATTTTGTATACAATTTTTAAGTATTGACCATACCAAAAGAAAGAAATCGACTATCACAACTTATTAAGATACAATCATAAACTGTATACATCTTATAATCAAATTCAAGTGTAGTGCATTTCTACTCCTAATGCCTTTATTAATTTCTGAGAAATGTGAAGACATCAATTTTCCTCTTTAAACATTACAGAATATGGATATATTAAATTAAAATTAAGGGCAGTACCAAAATTTCTTCCCAAGAGTTTAGTTATTCCAAAGCACAAGAAAAGAACAAAAATCCATCTAGTTAGCAAATAAAATTCCCAGTCCCATTTCCCAATGCACTTTGAACTTGAGTCTTCAATTACTTTGTTGAATCATTCCCTCATAATTTGAGAGATAAAATGTCAGCTTTTTAAAAAAAAAATAGCTTCAATTTAGTAGATGAAGTATTTTGGTTCTCCATTTGTTGAATATTTTGATTAAATATTTCTAAATTATTTGGAATACCACACAATCAAAATTGAGAAGACATTTATAAAATAAAAAATTGATTTCAGTTAATATTCCAAGTAACTTGGTGACTAGAAAGTGCATACTACAGTATAAAAGTACATATTTGTTTCAACATCAGAATTTTTACAAAATTCTTGTATTACAGTTACTGTGAGTATACACAAGGGGGATTTCCCAAAATGGAATCTATTTACTAAAAATTGTGTATTTATTCTTGCATGTTGAAACTTCAGTCACTTTCAGAGTACTCTCTGTTTGATGCAATACACTTTTTTAGACACTTTTTTCACTGCTCAGAAACCGTTTTTGAGCTTGCAAATTGGTATGCCTTTAGTGCTTCTGCTGTTTTTTGGCTCACCTCTTCCACATCAGCAAACATTCCCCTTGAGGACTTTTCTCACCCAAGAAACAAACAAACAAAAAGTCACTTAGTGTGAGATTGGGCGATTTGGGGTTGGGGATACAAGGGTCATGCTGTTTTTGATAAAAAAGTGCTGAACACTCAGTGTGGATGGGCAAGTATGTTGTCATGGTGGAAGAACCAGTCACCTATTTGTCAGTACTCGGGACATTTTTTTCTGCAGATCCTAATGCAACCTTCTCAAAATGTCTAGACAAAAACTTTGATTGATCCCTGGATCCAGAGAAGCAAATTTCAAGTGCACTACAAGAAGCCCACTTTCCAAAAAAAATTCTGTTTTTCAGGGGGAGTCCCCCTCATATAAACTATTTGGAAAATGTATGCATTTTTACCATGCCAAAAAGAATTCAATTTCAATTTTTATTAGCATAATTATATGCTATGAATTATTAACGCACCATAACAAAATTCAAGTACATCTCTACTCTGAATTTAATGAGGATGTAAGTTTTACCATTATATGTCTTCAAAAGATATATTTATGTGATTTTCCTTAAAATTATCTTTAATGTTTAGCTTTGAAACCAATTGTACAACAAAATTCACAATGTCTTGATTATTATCTTTAATAGAATGAATCTTTACAGTTTTACTTTTATTCCATTATTTGTTAATGCATTAAACCATTATTGAAATTTACTTCTCTGGTTCTTTCTTTAAAGAATCTGATTCACTGATACAATACTAGATATATGAATATCTTTCACGGTTAATGGCACCAGCAATTAGTGTTTGCTTTTTACTATTCTTTTTATAGTTGATGCAGAAAGAAACATGAAGTTGAAGATGAACACTAACTGTTGCCTAATCCAAATGAATAGTCCATGCTTTAAAGAATGCTAAGAAAACACACTGCATATGCTCAATTCCCATATTGGGCATAAACTTCTTAACATAACAAGTAAGTTTTGCAGCAGTTGCTAATGATTCTTCCCCAGAACTGTGCCTTTTAATTTTCATGTGACCAGTGAAATTATTGTGGCTCACATAGCAGAGATTAATGTTACAGCACTTATACAAAATCAATGGTTGTTATGAACTTTCTTGAAAAATAGAGATTCAGCCTTTAGCTTTTTATTAAAGATGCCCTTTATCGCTTACCTCTTTACTGCCTCAGGGATTTACCACAAAATTAAAAACCAAACAATTTCATTACCAAAAAATAAAATATACACTTCCCACCACTTCCTATGAGGAGACCAGAAGTGGAAACGATTAACAGTCGGTATGTTTGAAAGAACCTCATGAAAAGGAAACAGAAGGAAACAAAACTTCTTGGATGAACTGTTAAGTCAAAAACCGTGAAAAGTCTCAGTCTCACATTTGACCCTAATGAGTTAGCCTACCATAGTTTCAGAAAAGACTGACAAAAGACCAGATCCCTGGGCCAGAGACACAGGTGGGTTTTCTTGCTCACTGCAGAAGTCCCAGCCAGAGTAGCACCTGGCTTCAGTTCCTCACTTCCAAAATCCCCAAAAGGTGATGCAAGTCAGGTTGTACGTTCACCTGTGCAAGCAGTGGGTTTCAGCACAATGTTGAAACCCTCAAATTAGAAGAATTTGATCTTTTATCAGTGCTTCTGGTGACCTGTCATCTCTTCCTCCATAGAGAGAGATGACTCATTACCCTGGAGGCCTCTAGGTTTATTGCCCTAGAATGGAAGCAAATCTCCAGGAAGAGAAGTGAGGGGATCTTATTATTCTAAAATATCTCCAGGGAGAGAGACAGTTTCATCTTTTATGCCTTGTTTAATCATCCTTGGACAAAGCTTGTCAGCACCTTTTGCTTAGAAGATACAATATGAGAATTATCTTCCATTATGGACGTACAACCTCCCTTAAAGAGCCTCCACTTTCTTTTTTTTTTCTTTTCAATTTTTATTTTAAAGATGTGGGGTACAATTCAGGGTTAGGTATACAAATGGTCATTGTACAGGTAAAATTTGGGCCTCATTTTGGTCTTCACTTCACCTGGTTTGAGATCAGATACCCTTATTGATGAAGTGTGCTCCACCCACCCCAGCAGTTTCCCTTTCTTATAGTATTATAATTGTTCAGGGTTCGCTTATGAGTGAAAACATGTGGTACTCAGTTCTTTGTTTCTGTGAAAGATCACTCAGTATTATAGACTCTAAGTTCATCCAAGTTGCTGCAAATTTCATAATTTTGTCCTTCTTTATGATTGCAGAATATTTCATCATGTATATGTACCACACTTTTAAAATCCAGTCCACTTGTGATTGGCAGCACTATTGGTTCCACGTTTTTGCTATTGCGAATAATGCTGCAATAAACATGTGTGTGCAAATATCTTTTTCATAGAGTGATTTGGAGTTCCTCTGGAATTTGCGGAGTCATATGGACAGTCGATATTTAGATCTTTTAGGAATCATCAAACTGTTTTCCACAGAGGCTATACTAGTTTACACTCCCACCAACAGTGTGGAAGTGTTCCCTTTTCCCCACATCCTCTCCAGCATTTTTTTTTTTTTTGAGTTATTAATGATGGTCATAGATAGTTTTAGTGGACAAGTCAAATGGCTTATGAAAACAAAACTGTGTGCAGTGTTTCAGGTAGGGAGATATTTTCCTTTTTTATGATCAGGTCTTCTTTATGGAGGGTGCTTCAGTAGTTCAACATCCTTGGCTTTTCAAAACCCTCTCAATCATTTTTCTCCGGACAGTGAGGTTTGACAAGTTTTCTTTAAAATCAAGATTGGCATACTTTAGCTGTTTCTCAATCTTCTTTCTGTTTTGCACACCAATCTGCCCACAGACAGCACAATTCTCAGTGGCTCAGACCCACTAAATAACCTCTATAGTCTCTCTAGGTGACTGCTATAAATTGAAGTTTAATCCATCCCTGTGCTGCCTGGAACTGAACAGGTAATTCTATCTGATTCTAGATTCCGTCAAGAAATTTGACCATGAATGAAAGAAATAAGGAAGAAATAAATGCAATATGAAGTAGAGGTTAAGTTAATAGAAGAGTTATTTATTAAGTTGCTATTTTTCAGATGGAAGAGTTTTGAGCAGGTTTATTGCTTGAAAAAATTGAACCACATAAAAATAAGATTAAAAATACACAGATGAATTAGGTGGAGAGCATAATTGTACAAGATAAAAGGGTGAATGGGACTAGATGCATCTCTTCTAAGCTAGTAAGTATAGGAGTCACTGAAGTAACTTCAGAAATAGGGAGAAAATGGAGGGAGATTGTAAGTTATGATATTTGTTTTCACCTTGAAATATAAAACAAAGTTATCTTCTAAGACATGGTGGTTTTGAAAATATAACTGAGACCTAAAA